>CM076575.1:691812937-692532758 GCA_034641835.2 Pinus albicaulis
AGGCACTCAAATGAATGAAAAAAAAAGTGCAAATATTAGCAGCATTAGCACTTCAGCTAGTGCTCCTTGTTACACCATTTTTTGGTCATCTAACCTATTATCATTAGATGGACCCAAGTACACCATGTAAGACCAATTTTACCCTAAGTAAAATTGCTTTCACTATGTAAAATAACTTAATAAACCACACTTATTAGGTTGTTTATGGTCTAAACAGGAAACCCCAAAAGGAAATATTAAACAAACCTATATTTGTTTGATTTTCCTCATGGAATAATTAATTAAACCATAATTTAATTATTATTCCCGGTCATCTTTAACCCAAAAACAAAGAAATTAATTAGATAAACCTTTATTTATCTTATTATTTTCTAGGAATAATTATTTAAATCTTATTTACATAATATTCCTTGTTAAATATGACCAAATCACCCACAAATAATTAAATAAATCATTATTTATTTAATTATCTTTCAACCACTTCCTTAAATAATTAAATAAATCATTATTTATTTGATTATCTTCTAACAGCTTCCTTAAAAAGATAAATAAATCATTTATTTATTTATTTTTGACAAATTAAGGGATTTGACCCAAGTCAAATACCTTTTCCCTTCAACAAATATAATAAAATATTCCATAAAAAGTGGATCTAGATCTGGTTAACCCATGCACCAAGATCTAGAATGACCCAATATTTTGTTATAAATAGGAGGGTTTTTCCTACCATTATTCACCTTTTGTTGCCTATTAGATCACTCTGGATCTATAACACTTGGTCACATTTTTCCATCATTTGCTGTGTGAGATCCCATTGAGCTCTAATCTTTGCATTGGGTTTTCTACACCAACAAGAGAGAGAAATATTAGATCTAAAGTGTTGAGGACTTCCAAGAACCCATCCCACTTAGGAGAATTGGATACGCCTTCTTGTTTTCCTCCCAGGTGCCCAATTAATACAAAAATTCTTTCAAAAATTGTTCTTGTCTTGTTTATTGGTATATGGAGCAAACCCTTGTTTTTACTGCTTTATGTCTTTCCATGCATAGAGCTGGTTTTTTGCAGCTCTTTTCTTGTTCAACTAACCGCAGAACTGAAGATATTGGCAGCCACTTTTGTTGTTAGGGCTATTAGTTATGCGTAGCTAAAGTGGTCCTTTTTCGTACACTTCGACAAAGGATTCATACTAACAAATGGCAACTCCACACAGGTTTTAAATTACGACCGCTGTCGTTTTTCATATTCCTGCATATCCAGCTACTTCAGACCCTAGGGTTTCTTTTCAGCTGTTTATTTTCCCTATTTTTATGTTGTTTTTCTCACATAAAACCATAAAACATTAAAATTTCTAACTTCTGTGTGTTTCTAGCCCTATTGCGCAGGTAAGCGACACCAGCCGCAACTGAGATGGCAAATTTTTTGAAAATTTGCCGTCGAGACAACCGGAACGGGGGGTCGGACGTTTTGGCCCATAACCTGTGACCTGGACCTCCAGGTCGCACTTTTCAGCCTCTTTTCTACGACCTACACTGAAAACAGGTCAGAACCTGCGACCTGCCAGTTTTTCAGTGGTTTTTCTGCAATTTTTCTGGGTTTTGCTGAAGCTTCTGTCAGGGTTTTCCAGCCTCTGTCTTAGCCCGCTTTGACCAAGTTCTGATCTGTTTCTACTCATCTAAGTGGGAACCTAGCCCCCTAGGGCTTTAGTACCCTCCACTTTTTGTGCAAGAGTTTTGGTTGTTTCAGCCGTCTGTTTTTCAGAGTTTCAGCCTTCCTTTTTTCAGATCTGGAACCTCCTCCTCAGATCCCTTTAAATTAGCCTTCCTTCCTTTCAAATCACCTCTTGTCATTTTTTTTGGACCTCTCTTTATGACCTCCTCCCTGTCCTTTCCGCTTTTTGCTGATTTCTTCCCTTTTTTCCAGCCACCTTGCCTCTGTCTCTTGGCTGTGATCTGCACCTCTTTTCAGCAGCTTTATCCTTTAGATCCCTGTCCCTTTTGACCCTAGATCTATTGGCCTCTTCTTAAAGTGTGTTTTTACTAGATTTCTGCCCTTTTTTACATTAGTTTTGAGTGACCCGCCTTCTTGGGTTGAATCGATGCAATAGTAGCTGTTATTTTTCTGTTATTTCAGCATTATATACTGTTCTCTGCAGATTTATTTTCAGTTACGCAGCACACATTTTCTTGCTCTCAAAATGGAAAGGGTTTAAAAATTAAAATAAATGCATGCCACACACTGACCCTAAGTGAAGAAGCGCCTAGTTAACACCGCCTGACAAAGACTTTAAAATCAATTTTCACTGCACATTTTCTGCCCTTGACCTCACTTGATTCTGTCCCTGTTTTCCCTTGTCGGTTTCCTTCTTCCCGTCATCATTGCGCCCCCAAGGCGCCTTTCCCGGAGACTTCTTGGCCTTCACCCTCAGTTTCTGGTTGATCGACCTGCTTCGTCCCGCTGTCGTCGAGCCAGTCCTCCTTCGAGAACGCACTCCGACTCCTCTTCTGATTCATTGGGTTCTCCCCCTCCTCCTGGTTCTCCCCCTGTCACCTTCACTATGTCTGGTCTAGGGCCTAACATTAGCGGTGCTCTAGGCCCTAATTCCAGAACCACTACTAGCGGAACCGCCACAGGAACTACCTCGGCCATACCCTTGCTGCCGTACATTGCAGGCCTCAGCCTCCCCGATTTCAATCAGTTGATCAATGACCCTATCCGCCACGATGTTGGTTGGCCTGCTATGCCAACCAAGTTCCCCTCTGACATCCCTAAGTTCGAAGGCCTTGCTGGAGAAGATCCAACCAATCATGTCCGATCTTTCCACATGTGGTGTTCCTCCAATTCCATTACCGATGACTCCATCCGTCTTCGTTTGTTCCAACTCACGCTTATCGGCAAAGCTTCTAAATGGTATGTTGACCAAGCCACCTCTTCCCATACCACCTTTGCGACCCTTGCCCAAGCCTTTTTATCTTATTTCGAGCTCCCTCTCTGATACGATACTGGCACAGAGCTCTTGACTTCATTCAAGCAAACCTCTTCGACCCGCCTTTCTGCCCATGTTCAAGAATGGCGACGGAGACAGAGCTTATGTCGAGCCCCCCCCTTCAAAGATCGAGTTTACATGGACTGGTTCCTTCACACCCTCTTAGCTCCTATCAGCAAAGATGTCGCCTCTCACTTTCCTCAAACTGAAGAAGCCGCCCTCCAAATAGCCTTGAAATATGACCTGATCTACGCTCAATATGGTTATGTTTATGCCGTTCTTCCTGACCTCCCCAGGCCCGGCGGCGCTAACGCCCCGGGGACATCTCATTCCACCGACGGTATCATTGGAGCCCTTTCCCATCCGTACGCTCAACCTCCTATGGGCGATGGTCTCCCTCAGGGAGGGGCCAGCACCTCTAGCATCTTCCCCCTCCTGGTAGCATGTATCCAGGATACGACATGCCTCCTCCTTTTGCCCAACCTCTTGCTTACCTCAATGTTTCCCAACCTAACCATTACCTTTATCCGCATCCTGGTATGCCAGCTCCTCCAGCATATGCGCTTCCATCTCCCTTGCCTCCTCCAAACCCGCAACAACACTTACAGCCCCCTCCAGGGCAAGTATTTGCATAGCAGGGTGCGACTAATCCCCCTTCTTCTCAACGAAGGTAGAGAGGCAATCAAAACCAATCTACCCCTGGTACCCATGGACCCAATCCTGGTGTGGACCCTAACACTGCCAACCAGCAACAGGGCACTCAGCCCAAGCCGGACAGGCCGCTTTGCACAAATAAGCCTTGTTCGTGTTGCGGTGTTTATGGTCATTACACCCACTATTGTCCCCTCTTACCCTAGATGCGGAAGATGTGGGAGTATCAAGCCACATTGTGCAGACAACACGCCTCCCCTCATGCTCCTCCTAATGTGGCCACTACCCAACCAGCTGTGTTTACTGATCCTTTCCCTCAGCAAGGATTCATGGCTACCCAACCGCCTGACAGCCAGGTCGCCAATCCCCCTTCCCTTTCTGGTTCCTCTGATTACCAGATCCTTATGATGCACTTCGATCCTTCCCCGACCGTCGACCTTCACCTTCAAACTCGGTCTAGCCGGTACCCAAGCCTCTGCTCGGTGCGCCTGAGCCTCCTTCTTCTGGTTCTACGAGCCTCTTTCGACATCCGATTGGCTCCTTACATATCCCTCAACCATTGAGTTCATACCAAGATTCCTAAGGGACCCCTAAGTCTCGAAATACTACTTCCGGTCCGAGCTTCTCATTCGTATAGTATGGTAGATGATTTGGCACAATCCCCTGCTGCCATTTCCACACTGGAACTCCTCCAGTCGTGCCCTTCTCAAAGAAAGGCTCTACTATCTGCCGTGGGCGCTGTTGATCCTGCTGATGACCAAATGATTGTTTTCGACGCCACTCAATCGGACCACCCTCCTCTTCCTCCTTCCGTTGCTTTCCAAATCCCAGTCAAAATCCGGAACGCCACTGTATCCCGGTGTATAATTGATGAGGGGGCATCCACCTGTGTGATGTCCGCATCGGTTTGGAAGCAACTCGGATCCCCTGAGCTGGCCCCTTCCACGATCACCCTTCGAGCGTGGGATGGCCACGCCTCCCAGCCCATTGGCCTTTTCCGTAATTGTCCTATCACCCTCGCCGGTAAGACTGTTTGCATTGACGTCGAAGTCATAGACACCCCACTAGTCTACAACATTCTATTGGGGCGAAGCTACACCTATGCTATGTATGTTGTCCCATCCGTGGTTTTCCGCAAGATGTCTTTCCGCCATAATGGAAAGATAGTCACCATTGACTAGTTGACATATCATGAGCCAAAATCTTAGACCTCACCTGAGACGACCATCTCTTCTGTAGCCAACAAGCAAACCGTCGATTCCTTGACCAGTGTCTCCCCCGGCGTTTACAAATATTCCTCCCTACTTGGAAATTTTCCTAATCTCCCTCCTCCTCCCATCACTGATCCCAGCTTATCGAGTGTTTTCATGATGCAATCGTCTCAGGCTGCCCATAAGCGGCCTGCCTCAGCTAGTCACCAACCTCCCCCTCACCCTCCGCAACCTACTCCTAGCAATTCATCGCAGCCAGCCGGACCTCCTCCTTCTGGCCCTCCCCCTACAGCTGGTATCCCTGAACCCCTTTATCCTCCTGGATCGGTTCCGCCAGGCCTTAACCATCTCGGAGCCATCCCTCTTGGTCATTTCCCTGCTGAGCAGATACCTTTCCTGGCTCCCCCTCCCAGAGTATATTCTGTCCCCGTCATGGCCACCCTCTCTCTCCCTAACCTGACATTGGGCATAAAAGTCTAGTACCTTGATCCCCCAGCAGCTACCCCTCCTGGTCACCCCAAACCCTACATGGCTTTGACACCGGTTCAACCGGTCCCCCTCGCTTCCTCCATTTCCTCTGTGCCCCCAACACCTCTATAGGACCCTTCTCCTGTCGTGACGGCTCCCAGAAAGAAAAGAAAAGCTCGCAAGGGGGAACCCAAAGACAATACCACCATGACTGACCCAGCCCCTCCTCCGCCCGCAAAACCTTGTGCCTTATGTGATGTCGTCGGTCATGCCACCCATGCTTGTCCCGAGTTGCCCCATATTCAGCCCATGGTTAAAGTCACATTCCCTGAAGCTATGGTCCCTAAAGCCTCCATTCCTTCTTCATCCGTAACCAAGAACCCCAAGACTCTCTGCACCAACAAACCCTGTGCTTTTTGTGGTGTTCATGGCCATTACTCCCACCATTGTCCTCACCTGACGCATTACCGTGCCTCTTTAGAGGTAGTCCGAGAGTATGAGGTTGAACAGAATCAATCCGCCTCTCTCATACTTGCGCAGTATGCTTCGGGCCAGCCTGAGGATCCCCCCGCCCCCATCGACATTCCCCCCCCTGATGTTCAGATGACGGAGTCTACCACAACCATTCTTTACCTATCCTCCTCTGTGAGATATTCGAAGCCCAGTCCCCCTGCATCCTCCCCTGTTGTTTCGCCTAACCACCTTTTTTCTACCCATACTCGAGATCACTCCACCCGTATCTCTGTTGACCTCCGCAACCCGAGTCCTCGCCATACTTCCGATAGCCCTCATATACCACCCTCTAGTTTGTATATGAGTCATAGTCATCCTACTCATTGCACTCCCTCCCGCAGTTTCCGCTCGATATCTTCTGTCCACTCACGCTACCTTCATTGTCTCCCCTCCCCTCATTTGTTGTCTTATCACACCATTCTGCAGGACCCCCCATCCACACCCTTTATCTGTTATGCTGATGGTGCAAGTCGTTATTCCCGGAATCTAGCCTCAGCAGGTTGGGCCATCTTCACCCCCTTACATGCCCTTGTTCTCTCCAACGGGGTCTGCATTGGTTCTGCCACCAACAATCAGGCCGAATATGATGCAGTGCGTGGTCTCTTAGTCGATGCCCTCTTCCATCGCATCCTCCATCTCCACGTTCATTTGGACTCCTTACTTCTTGTCATGCAACTAAATGGTGTTTATCATGTGCATAACCCTGTGCTGTTTAGACGCTATTTACATGTGAAACTCTTGATACGTGCATTTGAAACCATAACTTTCAACCATGTACCTCGAGAACAGAATCATTATGTAGATAGTATTGCAAACCATGTTCTAGATTGGCATTTATCACACGCATTTCATACAAGAAAATAACATTTATAATCATTAAAAACGATGCATATCCATAATATGTGTCGCAAAACATGTGTTTAGAGTCCATCTACTCTGATACATATGACATGCCCATAGCATGTTACAAAAACCCAAAACTGGGGGCACCACCTGCCCCTACCTACACACTAGGGGGCACCACATGCCCCACACCTACTCACTATCTGGTGGATCCCGAGCCAATGGATCTGCCCCTGCAACCTGTAGATCACGCATCCCCTGACCGGCCATCGCCATGTGCCGCATGACACCTCGCCATTCCGAGGGTAGACCAATACATGGCTCTATGTATTGGTCATCTAAGTCCTGCCACCCACGCTCTGATACTCCAGTCAAAAACCTTTCTCATCTACGGTGGATGTCCTCCAAAAGGGCGGCCGCATCCTCATTATGCACTGCTCTCGACCCACTCGGACCTACAGCTCCAGATGCTGCCGGTCGTCCCATATATCCGGTCGGTTTTACCGGAGCTATATCTACATACCAAAAGTACATGAATCAGTACCCTATCTACTATTCAAAAACTTTAGCATGCCCATACAAGAATAGCAATCTATCACTTACCATCGGCCCCCCATACTCGACCAGGCAGAAGTGGCAGGTCTGGATCTCCACAATAACTCATCCCACTATAGGGATAGTCGTCTATGTATAACGGCATCTGATCCCAATGGGCAAAGAACTCAGGTCGAAACACTCGCCCGACCACCCCTCCTCCTCCTCTACACAGTAGCCGCCCCCACCGGCGCATCCTGGGCTCTCTCGGGCCCCCATCTGGAAGTTGTATATGAGGCCGCAAGTTCGGGATCTTCTCAAAGAAGAAGGCGCACAATAAAGTCCCATACGAGCAATCGTGGTTCACTTGCCACTTGCAGAGCGACAACTGTCGTTTTAACGACACCCATCATTTGGGCCCACCCATAGTAGGTCCCACTCAACACACTCTCTACAAGCATCATCTGCCCCCCGGTGATGTGATGGAACGCCTGGTTGCCCAGGATATGCAGCACAACTGCGGCCACTGCACGGGTCTCTAGCCTCTCTAGATCCCCGATCGATATCCGAGTCCCCTTGACTTGGAGACCCGGTCGACAATGTCGTTCCACAAACTCCATGATATGCCGCCCCTGAGGTAATACTGGCTGAGTGTTTCCCACCATTCCCAGTGGTGGGAGGCCCATCAGGAAATACACATCCTAGACTATCAGTTCGATCCTGTGCCCCTGCACTACAAAGACCTCATGCTCTGGATCCCAGTAACTGATAATCCGGGCCAACAAAGGCTCTCCTGCCCTCATCAAAGGCTTCTCCAAAAACTTTAGAACCCCAAACCTGGCCAACACACGACGGACACCCTGATCCGCCTGGATCTCTGCCCGTAATGTACCCAGGTCTCTCTCTCTCCAGTTAACCCGTAAATCTACCATACCTGCACAAAAACATCATCTTTGTCAGCATACAGATCGGGAATACCATAACCAAACACAAAAACCGAACTCTCAGCCATAAAACAGCACCAAAACCCCCTCATCTCCCAGGTCGTAGTTTTCTGCCCAATTTTGGACCAGGTCGCAGTTTTTTCCCTGAAACCTGCGTCCCAGGTCGCACTTTTTGGCCCAAAAACTACGACCCAGCCATAGAGATGAAGGAGGGTCTGTTTCTGAGATTTTGGGCCCTAAACTGAACTTTCAATCCATCAAAATGAAAGATTAAGGTTAGGCCTCTTATCTGCAACTAACGGATCTCGATTCCAACGGTCGGTTTGTCCACTACGCTCGCTGCAAGATTTAGGGCCTTCTCTCCTCTCTACATTCACCACAGCAACAATAGCAAATGAGTGAATTTGGAGGGAAAACTGCCTTATTAAAAGAGAACCCATGTTTCTTCTTTCGACTGCTACGACCATACCGTAGCCCTGTTTGACAAACCGTCTGCGCTGTTGGAAATCTCTCACCGAGCCCTCAAATGGGTATCTGTTATTTTTTTGTGATTTGATACTTCACCAGGACACATTTTGTCCACGAAGGGTCACTTCACCCATCCTTAAAATCGAATTTCCTCACTTACGACACTTGTACTTGGGGCACCATCTTGCCTCCTTACTTGTCTTTGTTCGTGTCGATTTTCGTCATGAGTTACCATCTTGTACTCATGTTTTTATGGTCCCCCATTGGGCCTTTACTTTGTGGCAGCACCATCGAGTCACCCTTGTTTAGAGCATCCAAGTTGAGTCATCATCGCATTCACGGAGTCTATCCCAAGTCCCTTTGTACCCCGCTATAGCCCTCCATCCTTCATTGCTTGGTCTCTCTCTTGTGTCGCACTTTATGAACTTCAGTCCCACTGTCCCCTATCCCTTATGATATTGTGCCAATCCCTGCCATTTCATTCATGCCCTTTATTCTCTAACAAGGGAAGTCATCCATTCGCTACTTAGTCCTTTCCACTTCACTATCACCATTAGTGTCAGTCTGTCCATCTCTCTACTATTTTCTCTCGTTCCTTAGTTGAGGATCTCTCATCGCCTCACCTATGGAAGACCTTCTTCTGTTGACATCAGCTCATTCATTCCAGAAGCCAGGTCTGGAGGGCGATGTACCTTGGTTCCAGCTTCCACTCTTGTTCGGTGCCTCGGATCAGGCAAAGGGATCTCTCATTTCCCTTTGACTTGGTTGTTTCTCCACGTCAGCTCCTTTCAGCATGACCGAGATCCGTATACTTGATGGTTCAGTGATACAGCAGCAGCTCTTGATGATTCCCGGGTGTGTGTGAGATGTCTCAACCCTCATGAGGGGGTGGCCCTGCAGGTAGCCCCCCACATGCCCGGATGCCCTCCTCTTTGCAGCCTTCGATGTAGCTCCAGATATTTGACGATGTTGGACTTTGCCACTTGCAGCGCCTCTTTGATTTGCATGTATCAGTCAGATTTTGTGAGCCCTTCCCCATTTCCAGGGGGCATTTGGGTTGTATTTGTATCTCATGTACTCAGATATTATTGTACAAGTCCTGGCTGTTATCCCAGGCACAGCATGTATATGGGATTCCTCATTGTATTTTTATCTGGCTCATGATTATGCCAGCTGTACTTTATGGTTCGGTCCCTTGTTTACTGGACACACTATTCTTTTGTACTTTGTCTCGGCGGGCATGGGTATGCCTCCCCCGCCGCCTTCAGCACAGGTACCCTCTCATAAAAAGAGACTTGTTGCACCTGCGAGTCTCGTCTCCTCAGGGTCTAGTTCTTCAGCACACTATCTACCTTACATTTCTCTCTCTGACTTCCCTTTTGTTGTCTGGTGATTGAGTTCTTACAACGTACTTCGGCCATACGATTTGCTCCTGACACTCACATGCTGGGGGGCAATCTGTTACACCATTTTTTGGTCATCTAACCTATTATCATTAGATGGACCCAAGTACACCATGTAAGACCAATTTTACCCTAAGTAAAATTGCCTTCACTATGTTAAAATAACTTAATAAAGGGGGCATTTGGGTTGTATTTGTATCTCATGTACTCAGATATTATTGTACAAGTCCTGGCTGTTATCCCAGGCACAACATGTATGTGGGATTCCTCATTGTATTTTTATCTGGCTCATGATTATGCCAGCTGTACTTTATGGTTCGGTCCCTTGTTTACTGGACACACTATTCTTTTGTACTTTGTCTCGGCGGGCATATGTATGCCTCCCCCGCCGCCTTCAGCACAGGTACCCTCTCATAAAAAGAGACTTGTTGCACCTGCGAGTCTCGTCTCCTCAGGGTCTAGTCCTTCAGCACACTATCTACCTTGCATTTCTCTCTCTGACTTCCCTTTTGTTGTCTAGTGATTGAGCTCTTACAACGTACTTCGGTCATACAATTTGCTCCTGACACTCGCACGCTGGGGGGAAATCTGTTACACCATTTTTTGGTCATCTAACCTATTATCATTAGATGGACCCAAGTACACCATGTAAGACCAATTTTACCCTAAGTAAAATTGCTTTCACTATGTAAAATAACTTAATAAACCACATTTATTAGGTTGTTTATGGTCTAAGCAGGAAACCCCAAAAGGAAATATTAAACAAACCTATTTTTTTTAATTTTCCTCATGGAATAATTAATTAAACCATAATTTAATTATTATTCCTAGTCATGTTTAACCCAAAAACAAAGAAATTAATTAGATAAACCTTTATTTATCTTATTATTTTCTAGGAATAATTATTTAAATCTTATTTAGATAATATTCCTTATTAAATATGACCAAATCACCCACAAATAATTAAATAAATCATTATTTATTTAGTTATCTTTCAACCACTTCCTTAAATAATTAAATAAATCATTATTTATTTGATTATCTTCTAACCGCTTCCTTAAAAAGATAAATAAATCATTTATTTATTTATTTTTGACAAATTAAGGGATTTGACCCAAGTCAAATACCTTTTCCCTCCAACAAATATAATAAAATATTCCATAAAAAGTGGATCTAGATCTAGTTGACCCATACACCAAGATCTAGAATGACCCAATATTTTGTTATAAATAGGAGGGTTTTTCCTACCATTCTTCACCTTTTGTTGCTTATTAGATCACTCTGGATCTATACACTTGGTCCCATTTTTTCATCATTTGCTATGTGAGCTCCCATTGAGCTCTATTCTCTGCATTGGGTTTTCTACACCAACAAGAGAGAGAAATCTTAGATCTGAAGTGCTGAGGACTTCCAAGAACCCATCCCACTGAGGAGAATTGGATACGCCTTCTTGTTTTCCTCCCAGGTGCCTGATTAATATAAAAATTCTTTCAAAAATTGTTCTTGTCTTGTCTATTGGTATATGGAACAAACCCTTGTTTTTTCTGCTTAATGTCTTTCCATGCATAGATGCAATTGTTTTGCGGCTCTTTTCTGTCTAACTAACCGCGAGATCGAAGATATTGGCGACCACTTTTGGTTGTTAGAGATATTAGTTATGCGTAGCTAAAGTTGTCCTTTTCCTTACCTTCGACAAAGGATTCATACTAACGGGAGGTCCAAGTGACTCCTCCCTAATTACAATGAAACTGATTCTGTTGACTTCATTATGACATTTAACCAATGTATTTACCCCTAGATAACTTATCCACATCATATTTACATTTACTTTTGTCAATTACATAGGTAAAATCATCATTTCCCAAGATAAAAGTAAAAAATGCAGTGAAAATTTCAAAATATCAGACATTTTTCAAGCGCGCTATTTTTGTGCCAGACACACCCTCTCTTTGCCAAGAGTGCCCTCCATGTTGCAGGCCACTTTTGGCAGCCTTTTCAGTGTCAAAATTGGGCTTAGGATGGCTTTATGGAAATCCTATCTAGTCTACTTTCCAGATATGTATTTAGTTTTCAGAATGGAGTTGATTTGCCTTATCAAAAAGTGATTCTCTCACAGTTGGTCAGGCATGAAACACCAAGGAAAAACAGGAGGTAGAACATTCATTTTTTGTGTGTTTTTTCACCTTTTCACCTGCCAGTTATCCAAAACAAGGCTAGCAAAGTTGCTGACTTTGATGTATTCATCATTTTTCATCTTCTAGTGATCTTTATTTGGCCAGAAAGTGCCTCAAACAAGAGCACAACGCCTAGGGTGCTGCACTCCTGATAGTTCAACTGTCACAAGACTGTCTAGGAATACACAAAAATTTAAAATTTACAAAAAATTGACCCAAATTTTTTTCAAATTTTGTTAATTGGTTGTTGATGATGTGGTTAGGCATGGAGTGAGGTTTCAGCTAGTATTTCAAGCCTCCTTTCCTCTTCTTTCATGGTTAGAGCTTCAATTTGTGCATTGGCTCTTTTAAGATTTGACCTTGCAATTTTGTTTTTCTTGGAATAGTGCTTGTCCCTCTTTCTCAATATATCATTGTCTATATTCGCCTTCTCTAGATGCTGGTTAGCCCTGTCAAGCCATTTCTCCCGGTTCTCATTGACTACCACTGCAAATTGTTCATTCAAAGTGAGTTTATTAGCAAGCTTAGCCTCCTTTTGTCTATCATTTTGTCTCTGCAGTTACAGAGAGCTCTTTTCACCCCTCTATTTCTAGTGCTAGGCCTTCTCCTTGATGACTATGCTAGTGATCTTATCATCATCATGCTCATCTAGGTCAACAAGGTCAAAATCTTGTTCTGTCTCATGGAGGTCCTCCTCCTCATGTCTGACCTTTGCCCGAATCTTTGCCTCTGTCATCTTTTTATTCCCTTTCTCTACTTGCTTTTTTGATGTAGAAGGCAAGGCCCCTTCCACTATGTGTGGAGAAAACACATGCCCGTGACCCCTTTGGTCTATTTTTTCCAATGGATCTATCTCAGCCACATTATCCTTCTTAGGCTCATTGATCTCAGCTCTACTAGGTGACCCAGTCTCAATGTGAAATGGAGATGATGGTGGTGAAATGGGTGAAGGAGACTGATCTGATGATGATGCATGAGTTGTGGGCTGAGATGGAGGAATGGGCGTGGGGGGATGATATGATGAAGGCACATCTTGGGCATACTGAATAGGTGGATCAATGAATATGTCATTAGCTATGAAAGTACTCCATGAAATGTTCAATTGTTTGAGGTGATGGAGGACTATGATTTTGATGAGGGAATGGTGAAAAATATTGTTTATTTGGTGCTCATATTCTCTCTTTTGGACAATATATTCCATCTTGTCAATGCTCCGGAAGAGGTAATAAGGTATGTTGAGCATCTTGACCCTTGTGAAGTGCATGAGTGTTCGGATATGATAGGTGTAAATTCTAGAGAACCTTTCGTCACAAGAAAGTATTTCATGATTATTTTCATCATGGGAGAATATCTCTCTAGGAGGTAAGAGAAAGGAAAAAACCCCTTTCTTTCATTCTTGTACCTAGATTTGATGTATGGCTCAAAGTAATGCTCCTCCAAGTCTTTTTTCTTGAACCATTTTTCCCCAACATTTGGGATTCCATTGGCAGCTGATATGATGGCAGTGGACACAGTGAAAGTGACACCAACAAGGGTTACCTAGTTGTCATGGAGATTGGAGATGAATAGTCTGCTCAACATAGGATGGTGTTGGAACCTTTGTATTTTCTCACAGAATTCAAAACATCCTACATGCTTAAAACATGTCACAATCATGGGAGATGCCATGAGTTCCCTGGTATTTGTTGGCTCAAGTCTAAGGATTCTCCCTTATTTTTTTAGTCTCCTCTCCTTTATTTCTTCTCCCTCACTATATTTTCTGTTTTGTTCTTCTTCCATAGGTGTCTTAGTGTGAAAACCATAGGGAGATGGAATGATAATGAAAAATGAGTTTTGGGAAGTGGAAAAGGGATGGGGAAATTTAGGGAGATGGGGGAAGGGGTTTACAAAATGAGGGAGATGACAGGGAGTAGTGATGATGAGGGATTTGGGATAGGGGATTTATTTACAGATTAGGGATTTGGGAGCCTAGGAAAATAAAGCACCTAGGTCTTAGGTTATTGGGAATAAAGAGCTTAGGGAAATGGGGATAGTGATATAGTGGGTGAGGATAGGGTTAATTATGATATGGGAAGTGAATGAAAGTGCTAAGGAGTGAAATTGAAATGGAATTAGGGATTTGATAGTGGTACTAGGGTTTCAACCTCAAAATAGACACCAAATCTTTTAAACAACTTCAAACACCACAAAATCGATTTGATAAGAAGAGGGATGGTGCAATTGTGGCTTACTTGATTGTTGGTTTGTATAGCACCATTGCTGAAGTTTGAGAGCGATGCCATGTGTTTTGGAGCTCCCTGAGCATTTTTGGGCAAGCGCACAGTGCACAACATAGGTGCGCCCTCTCTTTGCCAAGCGCGAAACGTACAACACAAGTGCGCAACATAATACACAAGAGCACCCTCCTTCTACCAAGAGTGCAACACTTCCTGTCTTTTGCAAATTTTCGCCTTCTTTGTTGGATTTTTGTGCTTTTGCTGAGTTTTTTCGATGATGGCAAGAGAAAATGAAGTGTGAATTGATGTCCTTTGGGTTTAAATACTTTGTGGGATTTGATTTTGATGATTTTAAAACCCACTTTTGCAATGTTCAATTTCAATTTTAAAACCTTGCAAAATACCCTTTAACTCTGTGTTGTTTGCTTTGCAGATTGATTATGTTGGAGTAGGAACTCTTCATACTTTGAAGTTTGATGTGTTTGGAATATGGAACTGAGTTGGAAACTTTGGGAAACTAAGTACTTATTACATATAATGGACATAAAATTACATTAAAAAAAATTACATCTCTATTTTTTGGAATAAAATTATAGTTTGGATTGAAACTCACACTTGAAATCAAAATTACAAATTTGGAAACCATCTTTACATACTTTAAAACCCTCTTTAGATGGTGAAGGGATCTTATTTGGATCACTCTCATACTTTTTTTGACCTTATACAATGAAATGGTGTTTTATTTGGACCTTGGCAAAATGAAACCTAGAGACCTAATGAAGACCTTGAATGACCAGACTTCATGGTGACCTGACTGACATAATGACATGATGAAATGGACTTTTATGACTGAAGTATTCTCAAAAAGGCATGAAGATGGGCCAACAAGTATGAATTTGTTAGGAAGAATGATGTTTTTGGACTAGGACTACCATCAGTGAGTAATTGTTTTGCATGGCCTAATGTCATGATAAAAAAATTCTTAGTGGGACTCCTAAAATGATATGAAAAGATTATTTTTGATCATTGATGGCAGTATGCAAATACTGACACTAACATTGGCCTTATTGGGGATGATAGCTCTGAAATAGGTGTCAAGAACAAGAAAACTCTGGATTTTGCAGATCAATGCCTTATCCATTGGGCCAATATGGTCAAAACTCAAACAATAACATGACTAAAAACTAATAACTCGGAAAAATAAACTAACTCAATACAAACTCAAATGACTGAAAATTGACTCAATACTGACTTACTTGACTGAAAACTGAACTTTTGAAAATGGGAGAAAATCAATGAAGCTCCATGTCCTTCACTTCGGGCTCTGAACTACAGTGATTTTCTACTTCACACTTGTAGAAAATGTAACTCATACTTACAATGAAATGGAAAATTGATCGAGAAATTTGTTTCAGAAAATATAGTGTTTCAGGAGCCTACCATTAACTAGTCCTCCTAAACACTTTTTTCCATTCATCCCCTCAAGTAAATAAGCATTATGTCCCTGACAAGCTGAAATCTAATATGGCCCTTTCCATAAATTCTCAAATTTTCCATGCTTACCCTTGTCTTCATTTCTGGCATCCCAGCGGAGTACCACATCTCCTATATTGAATTTGTCTTCCTTAGTTTTCCGATCATAGATATTCTTTATCTTGTCATGAAGTTCTTAAGTATTCTGAAATACTTCATCCCTTATCTACTAAAGGTGTATCATTTGATTAATACGGCACTATATGTCATTTTCCTTAGTCCTTGCTTCTTGCCGAAATTTCATTACTGGGACTACTAATGATGAATGATAGACAATATCGACACCATACACAACTTAAAAGGATACATACCAATAGACTTCTTATTACTCACCTGGTCTTCCCACAATGCATTGATCAACTTCTTATGCCAATTCTTTTTATTTGCGTCTAACATTTTCTTAATGATACTGAACAAAGATTTATTAGAGGACTTTGCCAATCCATTACCTTGTGGGTAGTAGGATGTAAAGTGTCCCAAATTAATGTTATATCTGCCACAAAACTCAATCATCTTCTTATACTTGAATGTTGCCGCGTTATACGTAAAAGAGCATCTATGATATTGCGTCTGAAAAATGCAATTCGTAGCTCTATTTTATCCCTTTTTTGCATCAAGACTGTTGCTATAGTGTGCTCAGAAGAAAATGAGAATATTATGAAATCACTAGTATAATCAGGACTTATCAAAATTGGGGCAGTATTCAAGGCAAAGTTAACTGAATAGAAGGATTTCCGGGCATCTTCAGACCACTTCACATCACTGTCTTTGTCAACATATTTGTCAATTCTGTAAGATGCCCCTCTAAATTAGGAATGAATCTACGTAAGAAATTCATCTTACCGTTGAATGCCTGTAGTTCCTTTTTGTTGCAAGGGAAATCAATTTGTTGAATTGATTGAACACGGGAAGGGTCAATCCAGATCTCATCCTTGGAGATGATGTGACCAAGGATATTTCCATCCTCCATGGCAAAAGGGATTTTCTTTGGGTTGTGAAGCATTCCGAACTTCCTTCATCTCTCAAAAACAATTCTTATATGGTGCAAATGTTCATCATCAGAATGTGAAAACATTGTCAAGTCATATTAATAAACAACCAAGAAAACATCTTTTTCATTGGTGAATGTTATGTCCATGGCCCGTTGAAATGTGGCCCCTACATTTTTCAAACCAAATGGCATCTTTGCATATTTGAATGTGCCCCAAGGTGTATTAAATGTTGTCTCATCCTGATCATATTCGTCCACCATAATTTGGTTGTAGTCTAAATAACCATCCAACAGTAACATCTGAGAAGAACCAACAACTCTTCGAATTATATGGTCCATCTTCAGAAGTGGATAGTTTTCCTTGAGGGACACTTTGTTCAAGTTTCTGAAATCTATGCATAGCCAGATTTCTCCAGTCTTATTTCTCACTGGGACCAAATTTGAAATCTAATTAGAGAATCTGATCGGGACAATGATACCGGACTTGAAAATTCGATTTACGTATTTTTCAATTGATGGCAACAATATGGGATTTATCCTTCTCAACTTTTGACGAAAGGGATTTTGATCGGACTTGATCAGAATAGTGTGTTGAATGATGTTCTTGTCATACACCTTTAAATCTGCATATTCCCATATGAAAACATCAACAAATTCAGAAAGTAATTTAACATATTCAACCTTTACCTTGGGAGATAATGACTTGGATAGTTTCACCATCTTTGGTTTTCCAGGTGTCCCAATGTTTACATCTTCAACACCCTTTTCCGTAGGCATCAATGTAGGCTTCCTTGCTACGCCCTCTTGGTCGAAAAATTCTTCCAAAGGTATGAGACCTTTTGGAATATTGTTTTCTTTCAACTGTAGTATATCCATCTGAGTTGCTTCTATATCCTGGTCATATTTATCAGAAATCTGATCTATAGAACAATTCTCAAACTCTTCTTCACCTTGGAGAAATTTTTTTATCTTCTTATCATCCTAGAAAACTTGCCAATATTGCAAGTTATTGGGAACAGTGGGCAGGTGCTTCACATGAATCTCAAATTTTATATTTGAAAAGATGGGGATTTTGAAATTTCTTGCAGCTTTAGCCAATGAATCTGCCATGAAATTTTGATTCCTTGGCACCACTGTAAGTATACACTCATAATTTTTTTTTTAAATATCAAGTACAACATTCCTATATTTTCTCTTTCGAGGATGGTTAGCTTGATATTCACCTTTAACTTGCTTGATCACAAGTTCTGACTCACCATACACCACAATATTTCGCACCGATTTTCTTCATAATTAATTTCATTGTTATGTTGAAATTTGGTTACCGGCGATTGTGTGGTTCCCTAAGGCTTTGATCTTGCCTAGGGAAAAGTGTCCAAATGTATTTAACTTTTTCTCCTAAAGTGACTTTATAAGTTGTAAAGTCAAATCTAATTTAAAAGTGACTTTAAGTGATAAAGTTACTAAGTCTGATTTTAAAGTGACTTTAATAAAGTCAATGTGAAATTAGAAAGTGAAAAGTGACTTTGGAAATAAATGACTAAGAGGGTCTTTATTAAAGTGGGGTGAATTAAAAAATAAAAAGTGAGATTTAAATGAGCATTTAATCTCAGCCCTAGATCTAAAGCTATCTCAGCCATTGGATTTAGGGATTCCCCAAAAGTCACTTAGGGTTAGGTTAAAGGAGGAAAATGAGAGAAAAGATCATTCATTCTTTCATGAGCAGATTGAGAGAGGAGGAGAGAAAGCCAAGGAATTTTTTATGAGCAGTGAGAAGAAAGAGGGCAGCAGTGAAGAGATTCAACAAATCCAAACAACAACATTTATTGGCACAAATCCCAAGGTAGAAAATTCGTATAGCAGGAGAGAGGCACTGTTTCCAAGAAAGGAGGCACAAAAATCGAAGAAGAGGGCAGCAACATTAAGCACGTAATTCGAGGCAGAAAACTGGGCACAGAAATCGAGAAGTGTTGTTGATATTTTTGACATAAAAACCAAGAAAAGGGACAAAGATTCTACGTCGATTTCGAGGTTGTTTCAGGGGCACAAACCAGTAAAAGAGGGTGTTGCACAACAGTATAGTACCGTACAGCTTGATTCCATCACATTTTCCAAGGTGGCCGTACAACATTTATTGTTGTCATTAATGCTGTAATATTTTTTGTTTTGCAAATCGTTGATTTGGCACAATTTCCAAGGCAGTTTGCAAGCACGGAAATCGAGATAAGTCTGTAAATTTGGTTGCTGGAATTTTTACTGGTTTTTTTGTTTCACTATAAAAGCAATATTCAGAAAATAAAGAGAGGCTTTCGAACTGGTTTTCCCCAAGAGTTGTAGGGGGTTTTTCCAGGGTCATATCACTAAAAAATCACCGTCAAATTTTGTGTGTGGCTTATTTATTTTTCTCGAGTTTTTATTTCTGCATTTTCAGCACTGTGATAATTTTCAGAATTTTTGTTTTCGTAAAAATATTTATTTTTCCAGCCTTGTCAATGTATGATTATGGGAATGGGTACTTGAATTTATGGGTTCAATAATGAGAAACTCGAAAAACCGAGTGGGTCTTAAAATTTACATGGTATCGAGCTAGTTTTTCTCGGGTGCGTGCCGGACAACAAGAAGAAAAATTACGACAAGCTGATTTTTCACATAGAAATAGTACCTTTACTACAACAGCAGTATTTTTTAGTTTATTAGGATAGCATGTCTTTAAATTATAGAGGATAGGTTGGATGGGCATAACAACTACAAGCAGTATGAAAGGAAAGAATGCATAGCATCTTTGAAGAGTGCGTAAGCCTGGCTATCATGGTGCATACCCAACAATTGACTTCAGAATGTGCCTACTGATGTTGTTCAGTTGGCAGACTTTAACAAGAAGAATAACAAGGGTAAGAGACTGATTCTGGATGGTGTTAAAGACCATGTCGTTTCTCATGTGAGAGGAAAGAGATTTGCTCATGAGATGTGGATAGCCTTGACCAATCTCTACCAGAGTACCAATGAGAACAGAAAAATGGTCCTAAGGGAGAAGCTGAAGGCCATTAAGATGGCTAAGACTAATAGTGCTACGACATATCTCACAAAGATCACTAATGTGAGAGATGCGTTGGTAGCAGTTGGAGAGGTCATTCCACCTACTGAGTTGGTGCGGATTGCAGTGAATGGCCTTCCTAGTTCATGGCTGAACTTTGCTAATGGGATTTGTGCATGAGAGACCCTTTCCACTTGGGAGAGGTTCTGGGATGATTGCATACAGAATGAAATCAGGAAGAGCCAGCTTGGGGCAGCCAAACCAATTGAGCAGGATGAGGATGTAGCACTGTTAGCAGGAGGCAAGAAAGGCAAGGGAAAGAAGCAAGCTTCCACAAGTAGTGGTGGGGGCAAAGACAAAGGTAAAGGTAATCAAGTGAACACGAAGAAGGACTATTCCAAGTTGAAGTGTTGGAATTGTCAGAGGATGGGACACTATGCAGTGGTGTGTCCGGAGAAGAAGAAGAAGGGGAAGAACAAGACCATGGCAGCATCAACACAGATAAAGGACTTTTCGGATAGCTTTGACTGGGAGTTTGGGTTCATTGCTTGTGAGTCCACTAGTGCAGGATCACCTGCCATAGAGGTTGAGAGGGAGTTTGCATTTCCCTCCACTAGCGGAGCATCTTCAGGTATCTGGTATGTTGACAGTGGGGCTTCACGTAATATGACAGGAGTTCGTGGATACTTCTCAGAGCTTTCAGAGAGTGGCACTGATACAGAGGTAGTTCTTGGAGGTGACAACATTGTTAGAGCAGTCGGTGTGGAGACATTGACATTTGATAGGGAAACCAAACCTCCTTTGAAAGTGTCAGATGTTCTTTATGTGCCAGGGATGAGGAAGAACCTCATATCCGTCTCAGCATTGGAGGACAGAGGATATGAGATATTGTTCAGTAGAGGACAGGTGCTTAGATATCCCAGGGACGCTCTAGCTGAGTCAGCTAGAGTGATTGGTGAATGCCATGCAAAGGTGTACAAGTTTGCATTTCAGCCCCTTTTGGCATTGAGTAGTAGTACCGACAGCATAGCTAGCAGTTCAGAGCTGTGCGAGATTTGGCATCGCAGGATGGGGCACATGTATCATGGAGCCTTGAGGATATTGCAGGATATCACTACAGGTGTGCCAGATTTCAGTACTGATCATATTGATACATGCAGAGGATGTGCTATGGGCAAGTTTGCCAAATCCCCTTTTCCCAGCAGTGACAGCAGAGCGACTGGGATACTTGATTTGATTCATTCCGATGTGAGCGGTCGGATGTCTCATGCTTCCTTGAGTGGATATGAGTACTATGTGTTATTCATTGATGATCACTCCAGGAGGACCTGGATTTATTTCTTGAAGACCAAGAGTGAGGTCTTCAAGCGGTTTCAGGAGTTCAGAGCTCTTGTGGAGACCCAGATAGGTCGGAAGATCAAGTCCCTGAGGTCGGACAATGGAGGTGAGTACACCCTTGGAGAGTTTGTTGATTATTGTGCGGAGGCAGGCATTAGGAGGGAGTTCACAGTTCCTTACAACCCCCAGCAGAACAAGGTTGCGGAGAGGAAGAACAGATCCATCGGAGGGGCTGCCAAAGCCATGTTACATGATCAGGGGTTGCCATTGTTTTTGTGGGCAGAGGCTTGCAACACAGCTGTTTATTTGCAGAACAGGAGTCCGCATCGTGCCTTGGGGCACATGACTTCGGAGGAGGCTTTTTCTGGGAAGAAGCCTGATATTGGTCATCTTCGTATCTTTGGGTGCATCACATACTCCTACATACCCAAGGAGAAGAGGACCAATCTAGAGCCCACCGCAGAGAAGGGTATCTTTGTGGGCTACAGTGAGACCTCCAAGGCCTTTCGGATTTACATTCCTGCACAGAGGAAAGTTGTTGTCAGGCGGGATGTGAAGTTCGAGGAGGACAGGATTTCAGGAGGTCACGTGAGTAAGAGTATTCGATCGAATAGTCAGTGGAGTAGTCGAGTTCAAGCACTGTGGATCCATTTGGCAGGATCAAGAGGTAAATTGATTACTAGAGTCAGTCCATCAAGGAGAGTGGCTCACAAGAGTCGAGGGTGGTGCTTCTGGGCAAGATGCGTGAGTGGCCCGCAGCAAATTAATCAGGGAGTCCACTGATGGACAGTTCACACTGTACTTCAGCATCTACAGGTTCAGGTGCAGGCAGGAGGACAACAGACAGACAGTCAGGAGTTCAGGCTCTTGATGATGATGATGAGGAGTTTCATTCTCCAATGGGAGAAGTATGCTAAGGGAAGAGGAAGCCCAAGTGGCTTCAGGACACCTTGAGAGAGGCCACATCTATTGCTGGGCCTAAGAGGCCGGTTAGAGAGAGCAGACCACCTGAGAGGTTTTGTAGCTATATGGCAATGGCTACCAGCATCCTTGACTCTGAGCCTTCTAGCTATGAGGAGGCAACTAGCCAGCAGGTCTGGAGAGAGGCCATGCAGGAGGAGTATTCTTCTATCATGAAGAATGATGTTTGGGAGGTGGTGTTGAGGCCTGAGGGCAAATCCGTGGTTACTTCCAGATGGCTTTACAAGGTAAAGCATGCTGCAGATGGCAGCATTGAGAAATTCAAAGCGAGGTTTGTGGCTAGATGGTTCTCCCAGGTAGAGGGAGTTGATTATGAGGAGACCTTCGCTCCCGTGGCTCGATATACTTCGATCCGCTCCATTATATCGATAGCAGCAGAGATGGGTTGGAAGATCCACCAGATGGATGTGAAGACCGCATTTCTCAATGGCTTCATACAGGAGGAGGTGTACATTGAGCAGCCACAGGGCTTTAAGGTGCATGGGAAGGAGTCCCATGTGTGCAGACTGAAGAAGGCCCTTTATGGCCTGAAGCAAGCTCCCAAAGCTTGGTACTCCAGGATAGATACATACTTGCAAGAGATGGGTTTCACAAAGAGTGATGCAGATCCGAACCTTTACTTTATTGTGATAGGTGAGGAGCCTCTCATTCTGGTGTTGTATGTGGATGACTTGGTCATTATGGGTGCAAAGAGACTCATAGAGCACTGCAAGAGAGATCTTGTGTCGGAGTTTGAGATGAAGGACATTGGCTTGATGCATTACTTTTTGGGTTTGGAGGTGTGGCAGAGGAGGGGCATTTCTTCCTGGGTATGGGAAGCATATTTCAGGACATCCTCGGGTAGATTCCACATGGAGGATTGTGTTAGCAACCTATAATATAGGGGTCATAATTTTGACTTGACTATTGGTAATTTTGTAAATTTGTACATACTTTTCCTTCTGCAAGTTGTATTCACATATTTTGTAAAAAATCAAAAAAATCAAAAAATCAAAAAGAGGGTAAAAAGTCCTAAAAGAATAATCAAAGGACTTAGAAAAAATAAGATACCCCAAAAGAAAAAATGAATAAAACATGAAAGTGAGCAAGCATAAATGCCACTACTTTTACTTTTTGACTATGGTAGAGTGTCAATAAATGCCATTAGTCCATGATGAGTTAAACAGTTCAATCTTAACTTATCATTTTTCAATTTCCATTGTTTTAGATAGAGAATAATGAGTTGTTAGACAATTTAATCCTAACAATTCAGTAGTTAGGTAGAGAAATAAAGTGAATCCAATAGTTTAATCTGGATTCATGGATGAAATAAGTGTAGAGTTAGATAGTTTACTTACTTTCAAAAAGAATAAATGCTGTGAAGGTTGCTAGCTTAAATGCACCTACTACAAAGGAAGAAAAAAATGTTAGCATGGTAAGATGGGTAGGTAGAAGAAGGTGAAAAGTCTCAATGTAAATATCATTCATCATGGGCTGCAAAATAACTAACTTCCCCTTCCCATAGTCATGAAACATTCTAAACTATCAGTCAGAAAGGCTCAAGGCATTTTGTTGACTTTTGTTGGGACCGGACCCAAGGCTATATCGCTGATTAGTTAAAAGTGTGAAATGTCTATATTAATCCCTTAATCACATCATTTACCATTCATGCACTCATTCCCCTGAAAAATCCTAAGTAAAACTTCATTTTTACTTAAAGATACTATAATCCTCATTTGATTAACCTCCCACATCATTTCAAAGCATAAAGCCCTCAAAATCACATTTTATCCTAAGTATAAGTGATGAAGTTATTATAATGCAAATTTTCTTTTTAATCTTCACTTTCTTAGTTATATTAATGTGTTTTTTAATATACATTGTCCTCTTGTCATATTAACTTTAACTTATGTATTAATTCCCTACAACTGACCTTTTCCTATTATATAACTCCTTTTATAAATAAATCCCAAAAACCCACTTATTATAACTTAAGCCAAAGTAATTTATTCCCACATGCTTAAATAAAACCCCCCCTTATAACCCCTTTGGATAAAGTTTATCTTTATATTTAATCTCACCCCTATGGTAATTAAATCCTTCTTATTTGATTAAACCATATAATAAAATATGAAGAAAAACATCTTAAAACATGTATTATGCGTGTTTTAAACAAATGTTACCTGAAGTTTTATTAAAACTAAACTTCAATGAAAAACAAACCTTTCCCTTGTATATTTTCCACCCCAAGTCCCTCAACCTAAGGTTAAAACTTTAAAACTACCCTTTCCCCGCAATATATAATACATTAGCCCAGTCCCTAATCACAGTTCAAACCTTGTATTAGCCCTCCCAATCACTTGATTTTCCATAAAAAATGGTGTAAATGACTTAACCCGTCGGAGTCACTTCTGATCGTCCGATCCCCAAAAGTCCCTTTGATCCTATGATTGATCACTTGCACGAAAGATCTCAATGCATTTACCCCTATCCCATCGCGTAATATTTCCACTGTTCAATCTCCTTTCCATTTCCCAAGATCGATGGCCCACGTCGAATCCGATAACATTTTAATCCCCGCACTTTCCCTTTTAATCTGGACCATTCCCTCCCAAAGGCCCGATCCAACGGCGATTATTCATTTTCGCGCTCCAAACATAAACGATTGAAGTTTCGGCAAAGCCACGCGAAATGGGTAGTTTATCCAAACCACCCCGCGCTGACGTGTCGCAATTTCGTTGTTTCGCATTCAAAAAACTCATTACCGCTTCCCATCATTCATCAACGCGAATACCGCCAGTGGTATTCATTAACCCTTACCCGCTTAACCACAGTTTAATGATATTTAACTATGGTTTATACCATCGGTTCAATACATTAAAATTTAAAGTTTTTATTCAAATTTTCATCATTTTCCCTTTAAACTTGTGAAAACGTCAATAAACCCTTTTTCTTCGAATTTGAGCCATTAAACCCTGAGAAACTGTGCGAACCTTTTTTCACCCTACCTGTGCCATTTTCGATGCCCATTGCCCTGAATTTCAACTACAAAGTGCCACATCACCCTCTTAGAAACCAATTTCGAAGAATTGAAGACTGAGCACCTCTGTGACATCTTTGACTTAATTTCACTGCTTTTCTCAGGTACTTTTCTTCAAGCTTACCGTCTTAGACTTCAAAATTTCTGTTATTTCCAAATAATCACCCAAATTGCACAAATCAAACTGCATAAAAAGTCCATTTTACAGGGGAAACTCTATCAAAATTTCCTCGGAATCCCTTATTGTCATTTCTAGCGGTTTTTTCCCAATTCCTGGTCTATTTCACTGCTGAAATTGATCTTGATATATGTTTTGAGCTTTAAAACCCTTGCTTTACCCAAAACCCTGCTAAAAAACCCCATTTTCCAGTAAAATTCACCAAGAAGCCCTTGTTTCTGTTAAAATAACTTAGCAAATCTTTTAAGCTTTCTTTTTTTGGATTAAAAATGACAAAGAAACAAGTAATCCCTAAAAATGGAGGCCCAAAGTCTCAAAAGAAGTCCTCTGCAAAATTCTCTCAGCCTGAGTCCTCCAAAATTGACAAACCAACCCCTGCACTCACGGCTGATTCTATAGAAGTGGTCAGACTAGTCCAGCCTCCAGTCTTTTCCCTAGAGAATAGTCCCTTGGTTGATCTTGATTATAGAATTATGGACCCTAATGTAGAATTTAACCTGCTTGATGTCTATAATTGGTGCTTTGGCAAATCAGTGGAAAAAAGTGACAAAGACATTCTAGTTTGGGAATCCAATTTGCCAAAATACATTGTCCCTCTCACTCATTCAGTTCCTGACTTTATCAGATTATGCCAGGCTTATTATATGCCAGAACAAATATGCATTGTCAAAAAAGATAAAGAGATCATGTTTTACATCACTGAAAATTCAATAAATTTCATGTTGCAACTAAGTCCTGACCCAAATGCTGTTTCATTATCCATAGAAGAGTTGACTCAAAATTACCTTGAACTTGAATTTTCTTCTAAATTCAAAATATTCTAGAATTTTTGTCCTAAACAAGTGGATATTCCCAAACTTAATCCTCCTTTTGATACCTTTGACTTCCCAGATGAAACCAGGCAAATAGTCTTAATGATGTCATTCATTTTAGGTTACACCAGTGATGAATTCACTGATGTAGCTATCTTAGGTTTTTTGTCAACTCTTAGCCCTGGTCAATCTCCTTCCATAGTATACAATTTTGCTAGATTCATTGCTGAAAACATGCATTATAAGTTGTCAAGGTTATCAGAAGGAGTTTTCAGATACACTTCATATCTACTTCACCTCTTCCTATATTATCAAGCAGATAAGTTTCCCATTGAATGTCAGAAAGTGGATGCAGAAGGAAAGGTTTTTTCAGTAATGTTTTGGTCATCTATTTTAAGAAAATGGAGTAGAGAATATAGCTTTGCAGATTTCAATGACCTGTTTATAGCCCTTGCTATGAATCTTTTGGAAAAAGAGCAAACCCCTAGGATCAATGAAGCGACAAAGAGAATTCTACAGCTGTCTGAGCGCTGTAGAACAGGGGACTGGTATTTATATAAAAGCTATATAGAAATCAGAGTATATGGTGCACTCCTGGCCCCATATAAACTACCAAGATTTGTTACCACAAGAATATTTGCATTGGAATATTTGAGACAACTATTGAATGCTGATGAAGTTAATTTCATAGCTTCTAGGAAAAAGACCCAGTTTAAACTGAAGAATCAAATTGGGGCATTTATTGTGAATAATAGAGAAGCAATCAATGAAATCAATGTGAAGTTGAAGGAGTACAAATTTCTATATAGTTTCATGTGGAATTATGATCCACAAGGTGTTTTAAGCACACTAAGAGTGAAATGCAAGTTACCTGTTTTCTTGCATGACTCCAAGCCCCATATTGAAAAGTATGCTAACAAAAATGAATGGAAGCCCAACACTCTAGAGGATGATGATTCACTGGAAATGCAGAGAAAGAATGGAAAGGGTAAACAGGTTGAACAGACGCAGGTTACTACAGTGAGCAAGGAAACTGAAAATGCACTTAAAAGGAGCAGAGAAGAAGATAGTTTCATAGCTGAAACTATTCAGGGCAAAAGATTTAGAATCCCTTACAGCAAGAAAAGTAAATTGATAGATGAATAAATGAATAAAGCTGTTAATATTGAAGATAATGTAACTGATGATGAAGCTACAAGAATAGTGACTGAAACACTTAAAGATCTTTAAAATGTCAAAATTGGAACACAACAAAATGATACAGTCATGGGGGAGAAACAAACAACTGTTGACATGCTTTCTTCCTCTAAGGAAACTGACTACCCAGAGTCAGAAACTCAGATCAGATTCAGACAGATTAAAGATAAGAATGAAGAAATCAAGAATCAAGCATATTCTAGATTCCTTAAGGAAAAGCCTGGAAACAAAGACAGACTTCTTTCAGCATTTGATTATTCATCTAATAAATTAGTAATGTCATTTTTGAAGCCTGCAGTGACTGATCCAAAATCAGTGACAGATTATTCCAAAACAGATTTTGAAGTTGATGCAAATGCCATTTATGAATTGGATCAAATTGAATTTCATAGGAGCAACACTGAAATGTTATATTCTAAAATTATCAGTAAGACTATGAAATCAATTAGGCTTGAGAAAATAGTGCTCAACCTCCAGAATCAAATGAAGTTGGACAAAGCCTCACTATATGCCAATAATTTGAGGATCAAAGCACTAGAAGATTTGGTGATTGAAGCAGGAGCTGATCCTGCTAATATGGAGATTGCAAAAACTTTGATTAAACAGAAAAATGAGGATATAGCTGCCCTCAGAAAGCAGCTAAAGTTGCCCCAAAATGAAAATCCTCAATCAAAGGAGATTCTTCAGCAGAGAACTGAAATTGATGAACTGAAACAACTTGTTCATGAGATGACTACTCAAATAAAAGAAATGGAAAGTCAATTGGAAGCTTCCATTAGAGAAAATGAAGAATTAAAGAAAACTCAACAGGTTCACATTCCTACAGTAATTCCTACTGTAAGTACTGCTATTCCATCCACATTAGCTGAACACTTAGCGCCACAGGGAGTAATGGCCACTGCAGTGCCAATAACTTCTAATGAAATATCTGCTTCTTCTTCCTCAACTTCACAGATTGATACAATACAGGACAAAGCTGCCACAATTAGAGCCATGGAAGACATGTCAATAAAGGAGAAAGAAATACTTAATTTGAAAGGCATAATTAAAAATCTAGAATCTTCCAAAAGAGATGCCTTAATTACATCTAAAGGGCATGAACAGAGGGCAGATAGATTGCAAGAACAGGTTAGAATTCTACAAGTACAGGTGAATCTTACTGATCAAGTGGCATATATTAAAAATCATTTATGGACAAAGATAATTGAAGGCATTCATTTTCAATGGCCTTCAATTCAAATAATTTATGAGCAAAAGGAGTTACTACAAGTTGCTAATGCAGAAATCGACAAAACTAAAAGAGAGATTGAGAATAAGCCAGCTCAAGCACTTCAACTCGTAGCCTTTTTGAACAGCAAAAACAGAGAAGAGTTGGAAGAATTAAAAATTACTGATAGGACAGAGACCATCCTACAAATCAAGAAAGTCCTAAATAAAAGAAACATGATGAATAACTTGGAGGACAGATGTAAAGACATGAATTTGGCCATCTCAAGATTTTGGGCCAAATACAAAATATTATCAGAAGCAGGGTTGCCAGACATTCATGCATTGAATGATAAGTTGATGCCTCAGAAAGATTATGATCTAAAAATCAAAACTCATGCAAAAGAGCAAGCCAAACAGACTTTGCCACAAGGATCACCAAGTGGCAAAGTACTTCTTCAGTATTTTGAAAATCTGTTCTTTTTGGATAATGAGATCAAGCATATGTTCACTATAAGGCCTAACTTTGCCAAGTATACAGAAGCAGATGAAAGCTACAAGAAATTGAAAACTATGAAGATCCCCTCTGCTGAAGAGTGGCAAGAATTCACAGATCTGCTGTGAATTTGATGGATAAAAAACAAGAAAATTACTTGGAAATTCATCTTTTACTGTTACCTTAAAGGTAAAAAATACAGGGTTAAAGTGTATTAGTAGGTGAAAGAGTATCACTGAAAATAAAGTTACTGTTGGTTACTTTTTAATTACCACAGTAAAACAACTCAAATCAGATGAATAAAAAGTATCAGCGTTGAAAGTCAAAGAAAGGAAAGTTCTTCAACCACTTTCCACAATAAGATGCACCTAAGGCCAGCAAAGCTCACAGCACATCAACAATCAGTTTAAATTAGAATAATCAGTTCTATTTTTGCTTGTAAAAAGGGAACAACTTGACAACTGTTTTGCAACTGTCCCTCTTATTATGTTTTCTTTCCTATTTTTTATTAAAACATTATCTCAATTTCTGAGATATTTTGTAAACAGTTTTTTGTATAAATACTTCATAATCCGAAGTATTTAGTGTGAATAAAATTTCTCAAGACAACTATAGTCTTTTTGCAGGACATATTGAAGTTGGTGAGTCAATTAGCAAAGCAGCAGACTGGAAAGAGATTAGAGACATCATAGCTAAGGATTCTCGTGCTGACAAGATAAGTCTCGTTCTTTCCTTGTTTTCAGTGTATTTCTTTAAAGTTTACATTCATTCATATTATGTGTTTTTATTCTGTAATGATCAATTAAGGAAAAATTAAACAGGATTAGTGATAATAAGCTCCATGTTTCGAAACTTGTTGGCATTTTGATGTTTTCTACTTGATAACCGGACTATAAAATTCTTAATTGCCCTAGGTCCCAGTTAGATCTCCTTCTTCAATCTTCTTATCTGTAGCTTAAGGATTCTTAAGTGCCCTTTTGCTCAGATTCCACCCACTCCATCAAATCAAGCCTATACATAGCCTTAGAAGGTCACCTATCTTGCCCTTAGCACATTTGCATCTCTGAGCCTTATTTCTTAGTTCTGCTTGCCTAGAGAGTTGACTCCATTGCCCAATATTCTAGTAGATCCTTCTGGTTTACCTTGAAATCTCTTTATTCCCACCCCATATCAAAAAATCAAATCCAACTGTACAATCATAGCTAGCCTAATATCTGTTACCAAAACAAAGCTAAATCATAAGGAGAGATCCCTCTCCGGAGCTCAGGAAGGCTAGATCCTGAATTCCTAAAGCGGTTCTTGGTTACCCCTGACATTGTTAACTACAAAAATCCCCATCCCACAACCTGAGAATTACTAGGGTGATAATGGGTGTAGACCCCTGTCGACACCGATGATCACCAATTGGAAGAAGCTTCATGCTTCGGATTACGAGTTGGTGGATCCCACATTGTACAGACAGTTGATTGGTTCCTTGATGTATTTGGTCAACACTAGACCAGATATTTGTTTTGCAGTCAACACGATGAGTCAGTTTATGTGTGAGCCTAGGAAGGTTCACTGGGTGGCTGCAAAACACATTTTGCGATACTTGCAGGGGATAGTGGATTATGGTCTGGACTACAGGCAGGGGGATGGAGTGAGATTGGAAGGTTACACTGATTCTGATTGGGCAGGTTGTGCTTCTGATAGGAAGAGCACTTCAGGGTGCTGTTTTGGGTTGGGTTCGGCAGTTGTGTCATGGTTCAGCCGAAAGCAGCAGTCAGTAGCATTGAGTTCATCGGAAGCAGAGTATATGGCAGCCAGTCTAGCTAGTTGTGAGGCCATCTGGCTTCGCAAGATGTTGTTTGGCTTATTTGGTCAGCCGTTGAGACCTTCAGTGATTTACTGTGATAATCAGAGTTGCATTAAACTCACGGAGAATCCAATATTTCATGATAGGTCAAAGCATATCGGGATCAAATATCATTTCATCAGAGACTATGTTCAGAAGGGAGCTGTGAAGCTTGAGTATATTCCCACTGATGAGCAGGTTGCAAATATTCTTACCAAAGCCTTACCACAGGGCAAGCATGTCTACTTCAGAGACAAGATGGGTGTGGTGAGGAACACCTTCCTCGGTAAGAGGGAGTGTTGAAATTTGGTTACCGAAGGACAAGTGGTTCCCTAAGGCTTTGATCTTTGGCCTAGGGAAAAGTGTCCAAAAAGAATTTAATTTTTCTCCTAAAGTGACTTTATAAGTTATAAAGTCAAATCTAATTTAAAAGTGACTTTAAGTGATAAAGTTACTAAGTCTAATTTTAAAGTGACTTTAATAAAGTCAATGTGAAATTAGAAAGTGAAAAGTGACTTTGGAAATAAGTGACTAAGAGGATCTTTATTAAAGTGGGGTGAATTAAAAATAGAAAGTGAGATTTAAATGCACATTTAATCTCAGCCCTATATCTAAAGCTATCTCAGCCATTGGATTTAGGGATTCCCCAAAAGTCGCTTAGGCTTAGGTTAAAGGAGGAAAATAGGGAAAAGATCATTCAGTCTTTCATGGGCAGATTGAGAGAGGAGGAGAAGAGAGCAAGGAGATTTTCTAAGGAGTGAGAAGAAGGAGAGCTGCAACAAGGAAACTTCAGCAAATCCGTACAACAAGGTTATTGGCACAAATCCCAAGGCAGAAATCCGTACAACAGGAGAGAGGTATTGTTTCCAAGAAAGGGAGGCATGAAAATTGAGGAAGAGGGCAACATCATTAAGCATGAAGTTTGAGGAAGAAAATTGGGCACGAAAATTGAGGAGAAGTGCTGCTAATTTTTTGGCACAACAACTGAGAAAAGGGACAACAGCTTCAGCATTGATTTCAAGGCTGTCTCTGGGCACAGATTTCGAGGCTATTTATGGGCACAAATTTCGAGGAGGGTGTTGTACAAATCCATACAATACGAGTACAATACCGTACATTTGATTAAACACATTTTCGGGGTGGGTTTGTACAACATTTATTGTTGTCATTAATCTTTGTAATAATTTCTATTTTGTAAGTTGTTGATTCGGCACAATTTTCGAGCGGTGTGCAAGCATGGAAATCGAGATAAGTTGTATTTGTTTGGTTGCTGAAATTTTTCTGTGTACTTCTCTCTCATTGTAAAAGCTATTTATCAGAAATAAAGAAGAGCTTTCGAACTGGTTTTCCCCAAGAGTTGTAGGGGGTTTTTCCAAGGTCATATTGACCAAAAATCAGCATGTCAAATTTCTGTGTGTGGCTGATTTATTTTCCGAGTTTTTATTTCTGCATTTTCAGCACTCTGAAATTTCCAGAATTTGTGTTTTTAGAAAATATTTATTTTTCTAGCTTGTTGAATGTATGGTTATGGGAATGGGCATTTAACTTTATGGGTGAAATAAGGAGAAATTGAAAACTGGAGTGGGTCTTAAAATTTCTACTTGTTAGTGTAATCAAAAGCTAATTTATAAGAGCACAATCTAACATTTGTAGGGACCTTATTCTGCTGATGAAAAGGGTTGCGGACCCAGATTCCAATGCATGCCCCATCTTTCCCCAAGCACCATCAAAGTCTATGGACCATAGACCATTCTCATCCTCCAAATGTTGAAACTTTGATTTCTGTTTTGGCTCAATTTTTTGAATTGTCTCTCCATGCTTTTTCGAACTTTCTTCCGCTTTATCCAATGGTTGTTCTGAATCTTTCACTACCTCCTCTAATTGTTGTTCTGAATTTTTCAATGCTTCCTCTGATTGTTGTTCTAATGATCTAGGAAGATTCACTTTTTCTTTTGCTATAACTTCTCTAATACAATTATGGATCTCTAGAACATCTTCTACATCTACTAGCTAGCGATCTACATCATTTAAGCCGTTATCATTAAACAAAATGAATGACTCTAAATCTATATGTACAACGTTTATCGGATGATTGTTAGGCTTTTCTTTGTTGTGATCATATATTTCATCTTAGTTTCACGGTACAATTTTCTCAATTGCCCAAAAACAAGGATAGTTGCATAAGAAAAGTCTAATTACAATGTGCCTCGAAATTTTGCCCTCCAGGATCTTGACAGCAACATGCCAAAGCGTGGCGGTATGTCAGCTACCACCACATCCATTAGAACATTCTCTCCCAGAATCTGCTCTAGGGATACTACCAAATCTTTAATCAGGCCAATACAATGAACTCTACCTGAATCGAAGGAGTATAAGTCATGGTAGGGACGAGTGATGTCAAGGCCCAACTTCTCCATTATGGTTGTTGGCATTAGATTGTGGGTCGCTCCAGAGTCTAACATGGAATTAAGTAAAATACACTGGTGGATTCTTAGACTCAAGTAAAAAGGAGGAACCTCACTATCTTCTAATTGACCATCAATAGCATGACCAAAAATGTGTTCGGGCTGATCATCTTCGACATTTACCATGTCGGACAAAGGATCTACTGTAAGCATCTTGGCAACATGGGACTTATATTGGTTATTCTTAACAAGCTCGGTTAAAGGAATAGAAACTTTTAATTTTGAAATTTCAGTTTCTAAGCTGAAGGGAGTGGTTTTGTCTAGCTATTTAATGACAATGTCTCATTTTCCAACATGGTCCTTTGATGGAGCTTCTTTCTTACGGTGCCCTCTTCATATTTTTTGAACATATTAGGATCATCTTGATTTGCTTATTCTTGATCCCGGAGTGGATATTAATTGGCCACCCTCCTATTCCACTTTAGGCCCCACCATTTTATCTTTAGGTTTTTCAATTTTGGCACAACTTATTATTTTTAGCAATTTTTTTTAGGTCCTAAACTTCCGGAGCCGTTTTGAGGCCCTAAACGACATTTTTTGGGAAAATGGAGAGCAACATGGGTCCATGGACCGATGTTGCTTGTTCCAAATTTGTAGTCCTCGAATAGATCTTTCTAACGAGGTATGGTACGCGTCAAACGGAGATCGTATGCCAAAGTTACGCCCCTGGGAAGTTGAAACACCAATTTACCCAAACGGGGCCCATAATTTTGGTGCTTCATCTCCTAGGGTTAGGGTTTTGGCTGTTTAGGATTTCCCATTGTTTCTAAATGATAAATAGGCCCTCGAGCCTCATTGTAACTCAGTTTAGAGGCCTGTAGCCGCCACATCTCTTCTCGGAGATAGCTACCAGCGCCCTAGCTAGTTTTATTTCCATTCTGTCTGTAAGCAAATTTCAGTTCTTTGATATTAATGAAATGAAGTGTTATTTCTTGCATCTCTATATTTATGTGTATATGTTTATTCTGTTGCGTTCCTGCATAAATCCGGATCAGTGGTATCAGAGGGGTCTGCTTTTTCTCGATCCTTCTTTGAATGTCCCCAACGAGGTCGGGGTATAAGGAGCTAGGGCTCGATCTGGTGGAACCTTTGCAAGATCAGCCTCGCAAACCTCGACGGACACCCATGGGGGACGAAAAGAAAGATGAGGGAGCAGGAGATCCTATCAAAATATTGCTCGAGGAGGCGCTCGAAAAACAAAGGAACGCGATGATGGATAGCTTTGCTCAGATCCTTCAACGGCTGCCCACCGGCGGCGCATCTGCATCCAGTAGCCACTCTGGAGTTGCGACTCCCTTTAAGGTACAAGTAAATTTTGACATTCCCATATTTGAGGGTCAAATATATGCAGATGCCGTAGATAGATGGTTGAATCTATTAGAAGGATATTTCTCTGTTCATGACTTTTCAGACCGGGAGAAGATTATTTTTGCACTCCTCAAAGCTACCCCCCATGTTAAGGACTGGTGGGAAACCTACTGTGAGAACAAGGACCAGACAAAACCCTCTTTGTTCTCGGCCGTACCAACTTGGAATTCTTTCCGAGACGCCGTCAAGGAACAGTATTATCCCGTGGGGAGCTATGAGGACAAGTACATACAATGGACCACGCTGCGACAACAAAGGGACCAAGATGTGCATGAGCTGACGAATCTGTTCCATACCCTGCGCACAAAGTTGGGTATCAAAGATTCAGAGAAACATCTGGTGCTAAAGTATCGCAGCTGTCTGCACAGATACATTCAGGAGGAAATGGAGTTCCTCGACATCTCCTCGCTTGGTACGGCATACCGGTATGCTTCCAAGATTGAGCAGAAATTCAAACAGAAGAAGCGAGACTTTGGATTTGCGAATCAAAAGCAAGGGAAAGGTGCTTCCAAACCGCAGAACAAAGGACAGAGCCAAGGCATGGTGGCTAAAGACAACCCGTCAAAGCCACAAGAAAAGAACAGCACCGCAAAGCCAAAGAAGGACACGGGAAAGTGGTGTGAGTTCCATAAGAGCTCCACTTACAACACAAGTGAGTGTCGGGCCAAGCAGTCGCTAGTGGCCGAGATGAGGACTTCTGAGTCAGATGCATGCTCCGACTCCGAATCAGAACCTGAAAAGGGGAATGAAAAAGGGAAATAGATTATTGATGCGGAGCCCAACGCCACTGTTGCCACTACAAAGGTCCAGAAGGAGGAACCGGAAGATCCAGAGGAGGAGGAACGTCTCTTCCACTCCCATATGTGGGTAAAGGGCTCCCCTGTACAGTTCATTGTCGACAATGGGAGCCAAAAGAACCTCATTTCAGTAGACGTCGTGAAGCGGTTGGGCTTGCCGACCACAGCTCACCCACATCCATACACCATCGGGTGGCTTCACCAAGGACGAGATCTCCGCGTCAGCCAGCAGTGTCGCCTTCCCTACAGCATCAAGCCCTTCACGGATGAGGTATTATGTGATGTTGCTCCTCTTGATGTTTCTGATGTATTATTAGGACAACCATACTTGTGGAAGCGTCATGCTGTGTATGAGTCTCGACCTCGTGCTGTTATTATTACTTTGGGAAATAAGTTGTACAGGATACCAGAGGTACCACCTCCTACGACTATCTCTTTGGTTACTGCAAAACAATGTAGTAAGCTCATTTCCCAAACCAGGAAATTCGTTTTCCTGATGATCCGCCCCCGGGGCAAGAAGAAGACTGTGGCCACGACCTCCAAACAGGGCTCCTCTGCACAACAACAACAAATGGATAAGGTTGTGGAGGAGTACGGGGACATATTCACCTCACCCACAGGGGTTCCTCTGCACTGTCAGGTCAAGCACCCGATTGATCTGACCCCCGGTGCGCCGCTACCTAATGGACCGATCTATCGGCGCTTTGTTCTGGAGAATGATGAAATCAAGAGGCAGATTCAGGAGCTGTTGCAGAAAGGTCACATCAGACCAAGTTCATCGCCCTGTGGGAGCCCGATCGTGTTGGTACAGAAGAAGGATGGGACGTGGAGACTCTGTATTGACTATCGGGCACTGAACAAGATCACTATCCGGAATAGGTACCCAATCCCACGGATTGATGACCTTCTGGATCAACTCAAAGGTGCAAAATATTTTAGCAAGATTGACCTGAAGTCTGGGTATCACCAGGTACCAATTGAACCCTCCGATGTGTGGAAGACGGCCTTCAAAGCCAAGGAAGGCCTTTTCGAATGGCTGGTCATGCCTTTTGGGTTGACGAATGCTCCCGCCACCTTCATGAGGATGATGGATGACATCTTACGGCCATTCACCAACTCATTTGTAGTGGTGTACTTGGATGACATTCTGATCTTCAGCCAGACTTGGGAAGAACACCTTCACCACATCCGACAAGTCCTCCAAACATTGCGGCAACACAAGTTGTGTGCCAATTTGGAGAAGTGCACTTTTGGCATGACCCAGGTTCAATATCTGGGATACATTATTGATGAAATGGGGGTGCATGTGGATCCAGCCAAGATCCAAGTCATTCGGGATTGGCCAGCCCCAACCACTATAACAGAGCTTCGCAGCTTTCTGGGTCTTGCTAATTTCTATCGGAGGTTCGTGTTGGGATTCTCTCATATCACTTAGCCCTTGAGTCAAGTCACCAAGGGAGGAGCGAGAGCAAAATTTTTTTGGTCGGAACCTCAACAGAAGGCGTTCACAGAACTGAAAAACCGCCTCTGTTCTGCCCCAGTGCTCACTTTACCAGACTTGCAACAACCATTTTAGATCGAGACAGATGCCTCTGACTATGCTATTGGGGCAGTTCTTACTCAACAGGGACATCCAGTGGCATTTCACAGTGAGACATTGTCTGACACAGTTCGCAAGTATCCCACTTATGACAAAGAAATGTATTCCATTGTGAAAGCTTGTTGACAATGGAAGCATTACATTTTGGGGAAGGAAACAATCATCCACACAGACCACCGGCCCCTGCAGTTCATACAGACACAAGGGAAGTTGCAGAATGATCGCCATCAGAAGTGGTCCACATATATGCAACAGTTTCATTTGAACATCAAGTACAAGAAGGGTAGCACCAATAATGTTGCAGACTGCCTCAGCCGACCACCGATCGTGGCGCTCACCACTGTGCTCAACTCTTGTGGGCACGAGACTTATGATTGGCCGCTTCTCTATGAGAGTGACCCAGAATTCGGCCAAACTTACAAGGCACTCTTGGGGGGTACGCAAGTTCCAAATTTTCACCTCCAAGATGCACTTTTATGTCACATGGGACACCTTTGTGTTCCTTCAAGCGAGCGTGCCAAGATGATATGGGAAGCACACTACGGTCGAGTCGCTGGGCATTTCGGGGTCGAGAAAACAAAGGCAGTCTTGTTGGGCCTTGAAATTGTCATTTACTTCCATTATATTTTCACCTATATTCCATATTATCACCTTCACTCCACCTCCATTTCATTACATTTACCTTACCATTACCACTATTGGGTTACATTTATGTTTTTACAAACTTTATTAATTCCTAGTATTTTTAAGTGAATTTGTGGTTAAAAATTAGAAAATAATATGCACATACTTATACCTAACAAGTGGAATGAGTTTGTTGCCATGTGTAGGTCAAAAAGAAGCTTCCAGAAGACCCTTATGTGGCCTCCTAAGGCCAAATTCGAATTTGGATGGAGAAGATCATGGGATCATAAGGATATGTGTCTCATTTCCTATTTGTATTGTAACTCTAAGAAGACATGTGCCTTATCACTTCCTATTTGGATTGTAACTCTAGAGATATAGGGAGAGATTCATAGACTCTCATTAATGAGATAACTTCTCATCTTTTGTATAAATAGGGGAAGTTTTCTCCTATCAAATCATGTGTAAAATTGGAGTTATGCTCAAGCTTTGAATACATAATTAAATTGTGGCACCTTATTCATGAATGTTCCTTCATTTTGACTTGATTTTTCTTACATATGGAGCATCTCGATTTATCATCTCTCATACTTTTAGATCAGCTACCTAAAATGTGTGAGATTTACTTTCTTTTATAGATTAAAGTTTATTTGATTTCTTAGTATTAGTTTTAGAATGACTGTGTAATATTTTCTTTCCCAAACCATCTCAAGGAGGTAGATTCATCTATTTTCAAATTGGATTAAGTTTGAGGAAATGGATCTCACAGTTATTTAGTTTCCTTTCATGTTTTGTTATTTACTTTCTTAGATCAAACTATCAATTCATTATATAATTGAATGTTCCTAAAATATCAAACTAAGAAGGTGTTCCAAGTTGGGTGATTGAATGTTCAACCTATACAATCATTGAGCTTTACTTTTACATGCTTTTACATTTCTTTTTAGATCCTCATTCAATTGTATAATTGGGTGTTCTTAAAGATCATTTCAAGAAGGTGATTTTATCATATTTTTAAACTGAATAATTGAATACCTAACTTATGCAATTATTGAGTTTTCACTTTGCATGCTTTAATTGCTTTCCTAGATTTAAAGACTAAAGTATAATCGGTTGCTTATACATCATCTCAAGAGGGTGATTCTATCATATTGGATGTTGAAGTGATTGAACATACCTTAGTTGTTTTTCTTTACATGCTTTGAAATGCTTTCTTAGATTAAAATTTCAATTCCTGCAAATGTGATTGTACACGCTATATTTTTTTTTGAATTTGTTTTCTTTCTTTTCATTACTTGATTTCGTAGGTTAGTTGAATTTCATTTTCATTATTTCATTTCATAGATTAGATGAATTGGTTTTCGTTATTTTGTAGTTAGATTGATCTAAACTGAAAGAGAATTTATAGCACATACAATGCATGCATGCTTCACAAGTTTACGAAACCTCCAAGTTGACAAATTAAATTACAGGAAATTAATTTGCCCCAACATTTTGGTGTTGTTGTAGGGGAAGTGTGCATAGGAACTAGCTTTCAGTCTAGAGTGTATTTTATTCGTTTTTTGTTTTTACTAACACATTCTTAGCCTACAACACCCTCCAAAAAAGACCACCATTTCAAATTTTTGGAGCCCCTTAAAACTAAAGAGAAACTATTAAGTCGCCAAGTCGCCAAGTCGCAAAGTTAAATCATTGATGAAAACCGCGACCTCGCGACCTTGCGACCCAGCGACCCCAGGTTGCCAGGTCGCAAGGTCGCAAATCCCAGAATTTAACGAAAAGTGTGACCGAGCGACCTAGCGACCCCAGGTCGCCAAGTCGCCAGGTCGTCAGGTCGCAATTACCCAATTTTGATGAAAAGTGCGACCCAGCGACCTTGCGACCCCAGGTCGCAAGGTCACAAGGTCGCAAAACTCTGAAAATAGTTGATTTGCGACCCGGCGACATGCATTTATTGCCCGCACATGCGACCTTCTATATAAGGGAGGTCACCAGGTCGCATTTTACACATTTAGCGATTTGAAAGAAAACGCCTCTGACAGCTCGACTGGCGCGTTTTTCCCGGGTAAGTTGCCATTTCTTCGTGCTGTTTCCATTATGAGCGTTTCTTGCCAAAACCCATGTCCCCTTAGGCCTTTAAATTGCCCTTTGTCTGAGCTTTTATATTTTTTGAGCATTTTGTGAATCTGCTTTCTCCACACATGTCCAACCTCACCACATTTCTGGTTCAGACCCTCGTAGCTTTGCCCCTTGCTCTTAAAGCCATTCCTCAGCTCTGCCTGGACCCAGCCAGCTTATTAATCCTCAAGAGGAGGGAGAAAAGAAGAATCACGGCCGCGTGCGTGCAAAACCCTCCGGCAAAGCCTTATCGCGACCTGTGACCCACCGACCTAGTCGCGAGGTCGCAAAGTCACAATTTGCCAGATTTCTGGAATCTGTGACCCAGCAACCCAGCGACCTAGTCGCGAGGTCGCAAGGTCGCATTTTCCATTTGTTTCGGAGAGTTGCGACCCAGCGACCCAGCAACCTGGTCGCGAGGTCGCAAGGTCGCGCCTGAACCTTTTTCTTGCAATCTGCGACCCTGCGACCCAGTAAACCAGTAACCTAGTTTTACGTGTATCACAGCTAATTTTTATCACTAAACTGTAACTGGTTTTATATCATCATGTCGTTCTTATCTTGGGATTCCTTTATGAATTTGACAGGTGAACTTCAAGAAGACATAGAGTGCATACCTGTTTTATCAGATTCTAGTGACATGGCACCCCCGCTATCCACGAAGAAGGGCAAGCAAGTGGTGGAAGAAATTGATGAGCTAGAAGTGGTGTCCCCACCCCCAATATACAGGGATACATTATGTACATTTGCAAAAGAAGATAGCATGCGATGGTACCAAGTGTATCATGAGTTCGCCATGCCGGAAGAAGAATTTCTAGAAGATCTCCCAGACCGGGAAATATACTTGGCAGTCAAAAAGTCCAAACTACATCTGGCAGGGGCGCATCCAGCCATATTTCCATGTCCAGAGGTTATAGATTGGATCATACAAAAGACGGATCCCAAGAAGTTTGTGATCCGAGACAGCGAAGGCAGGGCTTTCGCTACGCTCGTAGGCTCGGATGCCCACCTTTACTACTCGTTGCCTCGCCCAGATGAGAATTTCACTCCAGAATGGGCTATTGCTCACGCTGTTCCGATAGTTGATACTATTAGACAATGGTGGGAGGAACCCGAGAAGTTTAAGGTCAAGAAAGACCAAGAATATCCGGTGGCTAGCCTGAGAAAGGTTTATAAATTGGTTGCCGCCATGCTTTGCAGGCTTTACGGGCGCCCGGATTGCTCCACTTTCAGCGGTAGTTGGGCTACTATCATGGAGTATGTGACAACACATGGCACCCGTTTCAACTGGGCCGGCATATTGATGAATTCGATGCAGACAAACTTGTCCGCGGCATTGGCCCCAGAAGAGGGAATGCCTTCCGAATTTTACATGGCCTCTTACCCACTGGATGCTGTCTACGCAAGAGTACACTTTGAGGGATGGGCACACAACTGGGATTCCGAGTAGTCTCGTGCAATTCATCTGCAAATCAGGGTATTTTGGGAGTCCAAGTACAAACAGGATATAGAGCAGATCTCCCAAGTATTTATCCCCTCTCTATATAGAAACTTATTTGGCCAGGACGCCCCCTGCATGTCTTGGCGGGCCAAAGAGACTCTAGTCAAAGTGGCACATTGGTTCCCTTTCCCCGGATATACCTTCGGCCGCGACACGGAAGAAAACGTAACTAGGATGAGTAGAGAAATAGTCTCTGCACCAAAATGGGCGCAAGCGAGTGGCGGCGCGAAAGAGCGAGCGGAGAAGCGAGGAGAGTTGAGGAAGCGAAAGTTGAACAACTACGACGACTCACGGGGTAAATGAAGTCCCACTGGCCATTTTCAACGAGTGTGAAGTATTAGAAGCAACCATGAGGCAGGTGTATGGAGAGATGTTCACCATCAAACAAACAGTCGCCCCACTGGTAAGAGCACGAGCAGAAACCAGGCAAAAGCACGAGCAGCTCAGGGAGGCCTCACAGGCCTTAGACAGGATGATGGGCTGGACAGTACAATACCCTCAGGCACCTGAAAATTTGCCCAAGAGGGATTGGATTCACACACAGGATGCTAAGGTTCAGCTCCGTATGGCAATACAATCTAAGGACAAACTATCTAAGGACCTGGACAAGGTAATGTCTTCATACAATCACCTGATCAGCGGTATCGACTCGATGCACACTTTGCACCACATTCCGTCTCTTGGGGCATTGGACGAAGAGAAAGCCTGGGAGCAAGTGGATTAGGACATCCAGTCATTTCTGCAGCCTATCAAGCAAGCCGCTGCTGCGCCCGAGCCCTCAGCATCTCAAGAACATCTGAGTCAGTTCATTGCCACTCCAGCTCGGATTTATACCAAGCTTGCCTCGCTTTCAAACCAGATCTCGCAGAAAAGGGAAACCTTGGTGCCAAATGCTTTGGAATGCATGCATCGGTTGAAGGAGGAGGTTCCTCTGGTTTCCCCCATAGCGGCAGAGTACCAGACATGGCAAGATTTTCTCAAGGAGCAGCAGATTGACGCCCCTGACCTCAATATTGCGCGTCCATCCCCGCAGCCCGGCAGCAGCAAGTCATGAGCAGCAGTTAGAGAGAGGTCGCAGGTCGCACCACTCGGACAAGTCGCAGGTCGCACTGTCTATCTAGGTCGCAAGTCGCACATACCAGACAGGTCGCAGGTCGCAACCTCTTCAAGGTCGCGAGGCAACTCAACAGGCAGGCAGGCGAAAAGTCGAGAAGCCCAAAGGGCAAGTTTTGTGCTATAAAACTCCCTACGGGGAAAGTGTAAAGGGCTTTTATTTTTGGAGACTCAAGAGCTACGTTGCATTGTATTGAAGGATCATATTCTTAAACATATGAATACGAATACTTGTTAAAACCCCTTTGTCGGATGATGTGTTTGCTGGGACAGCACTGTGTGTATTCCTTGAACAGTTTTAGAACATCTTATCATTAATGAAACTGCATTTTCAATAACATAATTTATGCATCATGTTTATCTATGCTTGTGTTGATGATGTTCAGTTTTATCGCTTTCTAAATGGATGTTAATACCTTTGTCTATTAGCATTTCGTTTTATCTTTCAGGAAGTAAAGGGGATCTTGCCATTAAGAACTATTTCTTCTGTGGTCAGATACCTTACAATCATAACCCCCAAAGACGTGCCGTTAACTGCATCTCTTCAGGCGTATATGTTTTATTTATTCTCTTGCTACGCATAGTGTTGTGGGTATGTTCAATGCATCAATCATGTATTTTGTATCCTATGAATAAGTGTGTGCCCGCAGGTTCAATCAGGTTCTTTTGAGACCAGAATGAAGGCATCTTAAGCGGTAGCCAGACCCACACCCTGGATGGGATCCCTACTTCAAACAGTTTAAGGTCTAATTGGGACTCCCTACCAGGGAGATCCCCTACTGTTGGCCGGACAAATTTTCCCATCAACAGAATTGGCGCTAGAAGGAGGGCCTGAATGGCAGCCTCCCAGCATACGATGAACTTTCCATCACAAACTCCCCAAGGGGAGGTCATAAACAATGAAACTATCCCTCCTCCTCTAGAAGATATCCCAGAGAGGGAGACTCGATATTACGAAATCACCAGAGCGCAGTTGAGAGCCTTGCGCCCAGTTGCCCGCGATCTTATCAACAATTTGCGGTTTACTCCAATCATGGAATACCTTGCCCATACTAGGACCCCTCCTGAGAACATCACTTGGAATGGTGCCCTTGCGAGTACCATACCCGAGCTCGTAAACCTCATGTTGGAAGACCTCGGAAATGCTGTCAAGGAAAATGACCCGATTCTCCAAGAGGGCGAAGAATTTGCCGACACTGAACCTTTCCCTGACTCCCAGCCTAACCAGACCCGGAAAAACAACAACTAGGCACACCCCCCACCTGGAGATGGTCAGGAAGACAGAGGCCGAGGAAATAGGGCTCATAGAAATGAAGGAGACAGGAATAGAGCTCGCAGAAATGAAGAAGAAGGAAATAGAGGCCGAGGGGCCGGAGGTAGAGGAGATAGGGGTTGAGGCCAAGGAAACCAAGCTCGCAACCGTCACCCAAACCCAATGAAACCTCATGTTCACAACTTGGGATATCTTAGAGATTTTCTTCACCGTGGGAGACACCAAGACGAACACTCCCGTCATGAGTCAGAAGCATCAGTCTCAGGTTCGGGAGGTGAATCTGAACATGAGTTTAGGAAACACCAGCGGGCTAGGAGAGTGCAACCCCTAGCCTGGATGGCTCAATCCCCTTTAAATCTTTTGGGCCCACTCCAAGATTTTCCTAGGCATCCGGAGAAACACCTCCCCAAGTTTGACCCTGAAAAAGGCACCCTAGATGAAGATCATATCAGCAGCTTCTATTTGTCTCTGCAAATCATGAGAGTCCAGTCCGACGATGTCGCATGTCGACTGTTTCCCCATACTCTCGAAAACAAAGCGGCCACATGGTACCGCTCTCTCCCCAGTGCCTCTATCACTTCATGGGACCAATTCTGTCGCGTATTCCTACAGAAGTTTTCAGAAGATAAAACTCCTTCCATGCTTCTCACGGAATTGATCACCATCAAGTGTCATAAAAAGGAGAAGGTTAAGGACTTCAACCAGCGTTTCGCTACCATATTACAGAAGTTTCCCCCAAACCTAGCGTTGGATGACTCAATCACTATTGACTACTATACCAAGGCTCTCCCTAGGGACATCGCCGTTTTCGTCAAACGTGAAGCCCGCGCTACCCTTACGGCTAATTATGAGGCTGCTCTCGCTGTGGAGAAAGACATGCTTTCGATAGGAGCCATCGACCATGAGGGGAACGACAATCACAAGCCTAATATCAAAAGAGGTCAGTCCTCCACTTCTAAGACCACCGATAAGGATAAAGATACGTTTGATTTTGAAAGCATGGAAAAAACCCTCAAACTCTTAACGAATGAAGTCACTGACCTAAGGAGAAAGGGCACAGAAGCTTCAACTAGCAATAAACTTCCGAAACCTTTCTTCAAAAAAATTAATCCCAACACTAGCAGACCTTCGTCGAACCCGAATACCGCTCTAAATGTGGAAGAGATAGGGAAAGATAATTTATGTTCTTTCCACCAAGCTGCCCACTCTGAGAAAACGTGCCCTCAATGGATTGGCAGCATGACAGAAGTAGTTAACCAGCTTTTAGATGACCAAACTCCGGGGGATGTGACGGAGGATGATATTTCAGAAGACGATGAGGATCTGCCCTCGAACGAAGAACCAGGATCCTCCATCCTTGCTTTTGACATAATCTGAGGTGGGGACAGCCTTACCTCCATTGATATCAACATGGCAGATACTCCCAAAGACCAGCCCGTGTGGAATTATAGTCTAAGGAGTAAAGGACCTGTTCCTGAGCAATATTATGAAGACAAGAAGAGGGCTTTCCTAAGAAAAATTCTGCCCCCAATAAACGGAAAACAATCTGCCCCGGAGAAGCCCGCTAACAACATTACCCGAACAAGTCAAAAGGGCAAGCTCCCGACAGAATCCTCAAAGACCTCTACCGAGCCTAGCCCTCAACCAGAATCTAGCTATAACATTGTTGAGGATATGAAGAAAACAAGAGCAAACATTTCTCTCTACGAGCTGGCCCGCATTACTAACCAAAAGGAGCTCATTCTAAAGGCTTTCGCAAATACTTCTGCTACGAAGACGGTGAGCAACACGTCTGCGCAAGCCGGTCCGGATGTGCAGTCCATAGTAAACGCCATCAATACCAACTCAAGAGGATCCACACCTCCTTTCCTTTTGTCCTTCGAAATTTTTAACTTCAATGTCCACAACTGTCTAGTCGACTCCAGTGCCTCAACGAACGTCATGCCCCTATCTGTCTGTAAGAAGCTAAACATTCGTCTGGAGAAGACTGACGCAAAGATCATACAGCTTGACAGATCACAAGTGCCAGCCATAGGAGAGTTGAACAATGTCATCATCCGCCTGTCGTCAGACTCTAGGGTCCATCAATGCATTGACATTGTGATTGTCGACATCCCTGAAGCATATGGCCTATTGCTTAGCAGGGACTGGTCCAGCAAGTTGCAAGGCTATTTCGCCACTGACTGGTCCCACTTGTGGCTTCCTTACAAGGGGCGGAACAATCAAATCAGGGTCGAAAGTGAACCATACATGAAACACACCATGACTGATTTGGATGTCGTTAATGAACCCATTAGCTTTGCTGAGGAGGAGCTTGGTATGTGCTTTCTGGAAGCCCTATTCGGATGCTACCAACCCCCTCAGTCTTCCGTAGGCCCCGAGGTCCAGTCTGAACTAGCACTTGTTGCGGAGGAGAAAGTCGCCCCTGTCTCATACACAGCTGAAACCCCTCCACAACCTATTACCCCGAAGGAGCCGGAGAGTGACATGTGGACCTTGTATTATGACGGTTCCAAGACTCATGATGGAGCTGGCACGGGGTGCATATTACTTGACCCTCACAAGAATAAGTTCTTAATCTCATGCCGGTTAGAGTTCTAGTGCACCAACAACACTGCTGAGTACGAGGCATTAATCCTCGGACTTAAGAAGGCACTGGATTTGAAGGTAAAATGTTTACAGGTAATTGGAGATTCCGAAATTATCACTCGCCAGGTACGCAACACTATTCACTGTTTATCTCCACATTTAAAGGCATATCAACAAGAGGTATGGTGATTGATTTCTGCTTTTGATGCATTTGGAATTAAATCTGTTCTTAGAATGCACAATGCAAGAGCTGATACTCTGGCTAATGCTGCTGCTAGATTTACCCCTTTAAGGGACGGTTTTTCTATTGAAATTATATATAGACCCTCTGTGCCAGACAACATTACTAACTTACGCATCTTTGATAATGATCAACAGGTACTGGAGTTTATGTGTAACTCGGACATATTCAAAGACGCTGGGATAGATGAAGATGATCACAATCAAGCTATGCAGGAAGAGTTTGAGAAACGTAAAGAGAACCCCATGCCGAAGGGGGTAGTGTCACTTGAGAAACTCTTCGATCTGCAGAGCCGTTTTCGAGGGCCCCCGAATACCAAAGTGCAAAGCTCCATCTTAGCCCATCGACAAGTGAACTTGGGATCGGAAGATAATCCTAAGTTCGTCAACCTTGGGAAAGACTGCACCACCCAGGAGGCGCAGGCTTTCACTGAGCTATTTCGCAAGTATCATGACGTATTTGCTTGGACGTATGACGACTTACGTACGTATGATACTCGAATTATCCAACATGTTATACCCATGAAGGAAGGCGCAAAACCGTTCCAGCAGAAGCTCAGAAAAGTACATCCTACTTTGGAACCATTGATCCTGAAAGAACTTAAAAAACTCTTAGACGCACGCATCATCTTCAAAGTACGCCATTCCACATGGGTATCCAATTTGGTCCTGGTACAAAAAAAGTCAGGCAAAATCTGCTTATGCGTAGATTTCCGAAATGTAAACCGAGCCTCAAATAAAGATAATTACCCGGTACCCCCCATGGAACAGATATTGCAAGCTGTGTCCGGGTCAGAAATGTTCTCCTTATTGGACGGGTTCTCCGGCTACAACCAGGTGCTGGTAGCTGAACCAGATAGATTGAAGACCACCTTTCGAACCAAGTGGGGAACTTTCGCGTTCAGACGTATGCCTTTTGGATTAATCAACGCAGGGGCAACCTTCCAAAGGGCCATGGATATAGCATTCAGGGGGCTAATAGGCCAAAGTGTGGTTGTCTACCTAGACGACGTCACTGTATTTTCAAAACACCGGAGCGACCATATACGCCACCTTAGGAAAATTTTTGAAAGATGTCGAAAGTACGGGATTTCACTTACTCGAAGAAGAGCGTTTTTGCCGCGGCAGAAGGAAATTTATTGGGCCATATCATAACTAAACAAGGTATTGTCGTCGATCCGGAACAGGTGAAAGCCATTGCTCAAATTCCTCTTCCCAGGAGTAAAAAAACGATGCAATATTTTTTGGGAAAGATCAATTTCGTACGGAAATTTATATCAGATTTCGCACAGATAGTCAAGCCATTACAAGGAATGATAAAAAAGAATTCCATGTTCCAATGGAACCTGCCGGAAAGGGAGGCCTTCGAAAAAATCAAACAGGCTATAGCTGAAGCTCCTTCTCTCCAAAGTCCGGATTTCGGCAAAGGCTTTATCCTGTATACTTTTGCTTCAGATTCCTCACTTGTGGTTTTCCTTACGCATAAAGATGGCAACAATGATGAACGGCCCATTTCTTTCTGTGAAACCTTGGGTCTACAAAGAGCGGAGTTGATTCGCTCAGAATCGGCAAACCTGTCTGTGTTATAAAGCGATCGAAGCATTTTAGGCCCTACATCTTGAAAAATCATGTCACGGTTTTTGTGCCACACCCAGCGGTCCGCTCACTTTTCGTGCAGCAAGAGCTAGGCGAAAGGCGGGGCAAATGGGTGGCGTGTTTGCAAGAATACGATTTAGAGTTTAAACCGGCACATACCGTTAAAGGACAAGTCCTATGCCAATTGGCCGCGGAGGCTGCAAGTGCTCATGAGATTGAAGAGGAATGTTGGGAACAAGAGATCGACATGTATCAAAGCGACCATGTGCCTCCGCAAAGTAGCCCTTCTTGGTATTCCGAAGTTTCAAGATATTTGGCCCAAGGCACCATGGACCCTGCCCTTACTTCCCGGCAGAAACGCGCAATAAGACTCAAAGCCGCATCTCACCCACTGATCTAAGGTAAGTTGTTCAAGAAACACCATGATGGGGTCCTGTTACGCTGCTTGGAAACCGACGAAGCGCATAAAATCTTAACTGAGCTACATGACGGATTAGCTGGAGGTCATTTTTCCGGAGATACTACTGCCCATAAGATAATGCATGCAGGATACTATTGGCCTACTCTTTTTAGAGATGCGCATGCATATGTTCGGAAATGCATTCAGTGCCAGATGTTCGCCAATCGAGAAGCACGGCCAGCCGCTCCCTTACTCTCAGTAGCAGTAGAGGAACCTTTCCAACAGTGGGGTTTGGATGTAATTGGTGAAATCACACCTCACTCTTCTAAACAACATCAATATATCCTTACAGCTACTGATTACTTCACCGGGTGGGTCGAAGCAACACCTTTATGCCGAATCAACGATCAGGAGCTAATAGAATTCCTCACGCATTCCATCATTACCAGGTTTGGCGTACCAACTTCTTTAGTTTTCGATAATGCAACTTATTTCTCATCTTTTAGATTATATGATTTTGCGCTGGAAAATGGTATTATTCTGAAGCATTCTGCAAATTACTATCCCCAGGGAAATGGATTAGCTGAGTCCACTAACAAGAATCTTATCCGTATTATTCAAAAGACCCTGCTATCCCACCAGCACAACTAGTACAATGCCCTTAACAATGCACTTTGGGCTGACCGTATCACTCCCAAGTCCTCTTTAGGCACTTCCCCATTCTTCCTTGTGTATGGAAAAGAAGCTGTTCTCCCTCCTCATCTATCTCTCCCGGCCCTCCAGCTGTCCCAAGAATGTCATGGTACCTCGTGCCCTACCTTGCAGAATCGAATCGACACCTTGCTGAAACTGGAGGAAGAAAGGCAAAAGACCCGGGAAAAGTTTGCCATTCATCAGAGCCGAATCAAAAGATGGTTTGATAAAAATTCCGGATGGGAACAAAAATTTTGAAGTAGGAGACCTGGTCCTGAAGTGGGATAAAACCCATGAGGAAAAGGGGAAGCATTCTAAGTTCCAAGCACTTTGGACAGGCCCTCTCCAAATTAATGAGAAGCAAGGATCCCACACATTTAGATTGCAAACCCTGGATGGACGAGTCGAGGTCCTCCCGGTAAATGGGCATGACCTCAAACACTATTTCACCTAGCTGCCCTTAGAGGGTTAAGTTACCCTTGTACCATATTTTCTTCTCTTGTTTTGTTAAAAATAATAATAATAATAATAATAATAATAATAAATAAATATAGTAATAAAATTTTTGAGGAAGGATTTGTTAGAGCCACGCAATTGGCACGCTGCAACAGGTTCTGTGCTGATGGAAATCCCTTTCCGATAGACTCAAAGGCGGCAAAAGATTTCTTGTTCTCTGCACCTAAAGACAACATATCACCGAACTCGAGGCATCAAGCGAGAAACTTACCTCGCCAGCCTGAGAGGGTGTCCGCAAAAGAAAACGCAGTGTAGTGGTAACCGGACCAGAAGGAAAAAGAGGTACTCTATGCTACGACAGGGTATCTAGGAAAAACCAAAGTACTCATACCAGACTAGGAACAACCTCTCTGTAAGCAAAATAAGTCGGGATCCCTCATCTGCCCAAGCTAAAATTTTCATCTCAAATAAGTGCCACGAGCACATCTAAATAAGTGCCTCAGGCACATTCAAAATAAATGCAATAGCACACTAATAAAGGGTAAAGGATTGAGAAAGGCTTCCTGCGCAGAGAGGTGATGTAACGACTCCGCCGAGTGCGAAGGCAGGGCCGACGCGGCGAGCAATGTTCACGATTCCTGAGCGGTGACTCGGCAAGGACCGAGAGGTTCGACGGCGGTGGAGCAACACGGGCAGGTTAAAATGGTGTGCCCGGTTCTGTGGTAAGGAGTTCTCCAACCCTTCGGTCGGGGCCTGAAAGTGGTCCCAGTTTGAACGATGCCCAAACGAGGCCGGCAAATTGAGCGACCCCGACTGGGTGCCAGGATGCAAGGAATTTTGACCACAAAGGAAAAAGAAAACGATCAGCATAGGCCCCTCCCTACCCCCGACGAATAACCATCGGCGGAGACTGCGAGTTCATCGTTGAATCGCATTTGTTGTAGCCCCTACAACACCCTCCAAAAAGACCACCTTTTCAAATTTTTGGAGACCCTTGAAGCTAAAGAAAAACTTTTAAATCGCCAAGTCGCAAAGTTAAGCTATTGATGAGAACCACGACCTCGCGACCCCAGGTCGCTAGGTCGCCAGGTTGCAAATCCCCAACTTTAACGAAAAATGCGACCCAGCGACCTGGCGACCCGCGACCCCAGGTCGCCAAGTCGCGAGGTCGCTAAGTCGCAAATATCCAATTTTAATGAAAAATGCGACCCAGCGACCTTGCGACCCCGCGACCCCAGGTTGCCAGGTCACAAGGTTATAAGGTCGCAAAACTCTGGAATTAATCGATTTGCGACCCAGCGACCCGCATTCATTGCCCGCACGTGCAACCTTCTATATAAGGGAGGTCTTCAGGTCGCATTTTACACATTCAGCGATTTGAAAGAAAAGGCCTCTGACAGCTCGACTGACGCGATTTTGCTGGGTAAGTTGCCATTTCCTCCTGCTGTTTCCATTATGATGCATTTCTTACCAAACCCATGTCCCCTTAGGCCTTTAAATTGCCCTGTGTCTGAGATTTTATATTTTTTGAGTGTTTTGCAATCCTGCTTTCTCCGCAAATGTCCAACCTCACCATACTTCTGGTTCTAACTCTCACGGCCTCGTCCCTTGCTCTTAGAAACCATTCCTCAACTCTCCCTGGATCCAGTTGGATTTTAAAATCTCAAGAGGGAGAAAGGAAAACTTACGGCCGCGCGCACGCAAAACCCCCCAGCAAGCCTTGTTGCGACTTGCGACCCAGCGACCTAGTCGCGAGGTCGCAAGGTCGCGTTTTCTTCAGCTTTCTGTAATCTGCGACCCAACGACCCAGCGACCTAGTCGCCAGGTCGCAAGGTCGCATTCTTCCTCTATGTTCGAAATTTTCGACTCAGCGACCCTGCGACCTAGTCGCAAGGTCGCAAGGTCGCGCCTAGACCCCTTCTTGCAATTCGCGACCCTGCGACCCAGTAAACCAGTAACCTAGTTTTACATGTGTCTCAGCTAAATTTCATCACTAAACTGTAACTGGTTTTATATCATGATTTCGTTCTTATCTTGGGATTCCTTTATAAATTTGACAGGTGAACTTCAAGAAGACATAGAGTGCATACCTGTTTTATCAGACTCTAGTGACATGGCACCCCCACTATCTCAGAATAAGGACAAGCAGGTGGTGGAAGAAATTGACGAGTTGGAAGTGGTATCCCCACCCCCAATATATAGGGATACACTATGTACCTTTGCAAAAGAAGACAACATGAGGTGGTACCAAGTGTATCAGGAGTTCACCACACCAGTAGAAGAATTCCTAGAAGATCTCCCAGACCGGGAAATATACTTAGCAGTCAAAAATTCCAAGCTGCATCTAGCAGGGGCGCATCCAGCCATATTTCCATGCCCAGAGGTCATAGACTGGATCATACAAAGGACAGACCCCAAAGAAGTTTGTGATCCAGGACAGCGAAGGCAGGGCTTTCGCTACGCTAGTAGGCGCGGATGCCCATGTTTATTACTCGTTGCCTCACCCAGATGAGTATTTCACTCCAGAATGGGCTATTGCTCACGCTGTTCCAATAGTTGACACTATTAGACAATGGTGGGAGGAGCCCGAGAAGTTCAAGGTCAAGAAAGACCAAGCATATCCGGTGGCTAGCCTGAGAAAGGTTTATAAATTGGTTGCCGCCATGCTTTTCAGGCTTTACGGGCGCCCAGATTGCTCCACCTTCAACGGTAGTTAGGCTACTATCATGGAGTATGTGACAACAAATGGCACCCGTTTCAACTGGGCTGATGACCTGGTGTGTCTGTGGAGGACTAAGCAAGGCAATTTGAGTCCGGGATGGGGAGTGTTGCCGGGTACACTGGCCTCTTCTCTTGGGTCCTTGCGCAGAGCCTGCTGGGGATGGGCTTTAGCTGGGGTCAGGCAGGTGGCCGTGCCAGTGGCATCTCAGAATAGAGTGTTATGGGATCCAAAATACAACGAGATGTCAGATGAGATCTCTAAATATTTTTTCCTCTTAACAGAGCACTGTCATGATGCCCTGTCTGTGTCATGGCGACTGAGAACTCTAGTCAAAGTGGCACATTGGTTCCCTTTCCCTGGGTACACCTTCATCCAAGTTTTCAGAACTTACAAGGCACCACATGCTATGCCTCACTTTGTCACAGAAAAAATGCTTATTCAGGAGGTATGTTTTCAAAAGTCTCACGGCTTCTCCAGCATCCTGTCTAAAGGAAAAAAGAAGTTGTGGCCCACGCTACCCCTAACCATTGGCACATGCACAGTTAAAGACTTCAGGGAAGTAGCAGCAGAGGCAGAAGCAATGAGAAGTTATCAGCTCGGGTCGCTAGAGCACCGAACATATGACCCAGAGAGAAAAGTTCTTGAGCACTGCCTGAAAGCCAAATTCAAATGGACTTATCAGCACATTGGGCGCCCGGCAGAAGATGAGAGAAAGAACTGGTATAATGCAGAGAGACAATTTTCTCCGGGAGTAGATGTGGTCCAAGAAGATCCAGATGATTAGAACCTAGAAGACAGAAGTCGTTAGCTAGGAGGTTCCTCTTCCTCTTTACCCAAGAAATCTCGGACCAACACAAGGCTTACCACATCCATCCAACAGAAGGAAGCAGAAGCAAAAGCCCAGCAAGAAAAGGAAAAGAAGATAAAGGAAGATGAGGAAGCATGCTAGAAGAGTGCAACGGCAACACAGAAGAAGAAACAGGCCAAAGAGGCTAGGAAAGAAAGGGAGGAAAAGGAGGCACAGGCCGCAGCAGAACAGGCACTCAAGGCAGAACTGGACAAAGTAGAGGCTGAATGCCAAAAGAAGGCCAAATAGGCTGCTACAGCTGAGCAGAAGAGGAAGGCCGAAAGAGAAGCAGCCGCAGAGGCTGAACGCCGGCGAAAGGAAGAAGAGGAGAAGGACATAGAAGAAAGGGAGGATGATATGCTAGAAGACATCGAGGTAACTCCCCTCGAGATACCTAAGGGCAGTACCAAGCTCTCTGATGTTGGATCTCCCCAGAGACAGAAAGAGGATGTATTCGACCTTACCAGACTCACATTCGATCAATTCTATTTCAAAATCCGACAAGAGAAAAGAAGGTTGCTGGCACAAAGTCCCTCTGCCACATCCACAGTCGCGACAGCCAAAGACATAGTCCTTGATACCGGGACTAATCCTGTGATGATAGCATCGGTGGGTACTAATTTCGCAGCAGCCATGGAAAAGAACATGACTAGAATGAGCAGAGAGATAGTCTCTCTACAAAATAGACTGCAAGCAGCTGAGCAGCGCGAGAAAAGAGCAGAGCAGGAAAAGGCAGAGTTGAGAGAAAAAATTCAACAGCTCCGAAACCAGACTCCACCGGTAAATGAAGTCGCCCTGGCCATTTTCAACGAGTGTGAAGTATTAGAAGCAACCATGAGGCAGGTGTATGGAGAAATACTCACCATCAAACAAACAGTCGCCCCACTGGCAAGGGCATGAGAAGAAACCAAGCAAAAGCATGAGCAGCTCAGGGAGGCCTCATAGGCCTTAGACAAGATAATGGTCTGGACAGCACAATACCCTCAGGCACCTGAAAATTTGCCCAAGAGGGATTGGATTCACACGCAGGATGCTAAGGTTCAGCTCCGTATGGCGATGCAATCTAAAGACAAACTATCTAAGGACCTGGACAAGGTAATGTCCTCATATGATCACCTGATCAGCGGTATCGACTCGATGCACACGTTGCACCACATTCTGTCTCTCGGGTCACTGGACGAAGAGAAAGCCTAGGAGCAAGTGGATCAGGACATCCAGTCATTTCTGCAGCCTATCAGGCAAGCTGCTGCTGCACCTGAGCCCTCAGTATCTCAAGAACATCTGAGCCAATTTATCGCCACTCCAGCTTGGATTTATACCAAGCTTGCCTCGCTTTCAAACCAAATCTCACAGAAAAAGGAAACCTTAGTGCCAAATTCTTTGGAATGTATGCACCGGTTGTAGGAGGAGGTTCCTCTAGTTTCCCCCATAGCAGCAGAGTACCAGACTTGGTGAGACTTTCTCAAGGAGCAGCAGATTGATGCCCCTGACCTCAACATTGCACATCCATCTCAGCGGCCCGGTAGCAGAAATTCATGAACAGCAGTTGGAGATAGGTCGCAGGTCGCATTGTCCGCTCAGGTCGCAGGTCGCACTATCTGCCCAGGTCACAAGTCACACATTCTAGACAGGTCGCAAGTCACAACTTCTCTAAGGTCGCGAGGCAACTCAATAGGCAGGCAGGCGAAAAGTCGGGAAGCCCAAAGGGCAAGTTTTGTGCTATAAAACTCCCTACGTGGAAAGTGTAAAGGGATTTTTCTTTTTGGAGACTCAAGAGCTACATTGCATTGTATTAAAATATTATATTCTTATACATGTGAATACAGATATTTGTTACAACCCCTTTGTTTGGATGATGTGTTTGCGGGACAGCCTTGTGGTATATTCTTGAATTCTGGTTTGAACATCTTATCATTGAAAGGCATTCTAATGTATCATTTATGCATCATGTTTATCTATGCTTGTGTTAATGATGTTCAGTCTTATCGCTTTCTAAATGGATGTTAATACCTTTGTCTATTAGCATTTCATTTTATCTTTAAGAAGTTAGAAGTAAAGGAGCTTGCCAGGAAGAACTTATTTCAACCCATGGATTGGGTATGCAAACATATTTTGAAAAGACGTGGTGCTATTTGCATCTCTTCGGACGCTGTATTTTATTTATTCTCTTGCTACGCATAGTGTTGTGGACATGTTTAATGCATCAATCATGTATTTCGTATCCTATGAATAAGTGTGTGTCCGCAGGTTCAATCAGGTTCTTTTGAGACCGGAAGGGAAGGCATCTTAAGCGGTAGCCGGACCCACACCCCGGACGGGATCCCTACTCCAAACGGTTTAAGGTCTAATTGGGACTTTCTACCGGGGATATCCCCTACTTTTGGCCGGACAAATTTTCCCGTCAACAGAACTGAACCAGTGGGTACAAAATACCTAGAAGGCTACCCATAATGTAAATAAATGTTGCAACAGATAGGATGGCTACAATTTTTGGAGAAATTTAATGGCTTCCACAAAAGTATAAGTATTGCAAGGTCAATTTTCAGAAATGAAGTGTCGAAGTGGGATATGTCAAATTTACGGATACGCATCACTTTGAAGTTTGCATTGCGAAGCTACGGAGTTGCTTAGAAATGGAGAGAGATGGTTCAAAAACAAAGAATTCCGTCACGTGCACTGGAAGCAGGGTCTAAAATTGCAGTGTGGATATATTGTGTTTAAGAGAAAGGAATTTCAAGTTACTTGCATTGAAAAAATAAGTGGAGAAATATGTTTCTTATTCTTCAAAAATTTATTACATGTGAGGGTAGCTATAGCACATTTTGTTATACCATTAGGTGAAATAGCATTTTAAGGAGGAGTTAAACCTACCCTATTTCTTGCTTCAAAGCTTGAAAAAAATGGCTTCTTGTGTTCAAAGAAGGGTCCAATTTTTAGAGACAACTCTATACCATCATGGCTTGGTTAAGATTTTAATTGAACACCATTTAGCCAAGACAAATGATACTTGGGAAAATTTCTTGATAAGAAATCATTTTGAAGAGCCGAAAGAGCCCTCACCTGAACCACAGCCTACAAGGAGAAGTAGAAAATGGAGAGCCTCAAAAGTTGAAATTGACAAAACAGTCCAGGAAAGTAGTGAAGAAATCATCTCAGAGAAGCTGACTCAGTGGGACAACCTCAAGAAAAAGGTAATCAAAAATGTAGAAAGGAAGACTTCACAGCCAAGAAAGCCACTGAGGCAAGAGCTGAAGAAAACACAAATCAAACAAACAGGGGTGATTAATATAGAAGATGAGGAAACATCCATTGAAGAAGATGTTGAAGAGGATTTTAATGAAGGAACCCCTGAAATTGACCCTGCTCAAAAAGAAATTTATGACTATGTGGAAACTTTGGAAAGGAGAGCTTCAGAAAGCAAGGAGAGAACCACTAGTCCTCCACTGTCTGAAATAGATATATTAAGAAGGGATAGGTATGAGCTGGAAATACTTAATAGACACATCAAAAATGAGAATGAAATTCTCAAGGAACAAGTCAAGCTCAAAACTAATATGAACTCAACCTTATCTCGACATATAGACAAAGTGGAAAAGGCTAATGAGAAGTTGAAGAAAAGGAACAAGAAGCTAATCAGGACACTCATCAACTTAAGGTTCAAACTTGTTATCAGAAAACCCAGAAGATCTTTAGCTTCAGGAGGCCAAGAAGGAGGATGAATGTTCTTCGAAGCCTGCGAGTTCTGAGATAATTTGCATCGGGATGTTACAGAGGCATGATGATGAAGGTATGTTGAAACTCAAAATTGCTTCCTTTCATCTTACTTTACCTCATTTTCCTTTGTCCATTGATATCCTAGACCCAATTGGTCAATGAATTTAGTTAAAATTACTTTTAGAATGACTTACATGACTGACTTGCTAAGTTTTGTGATTTTTGCCATTGTAATGCATTTTGACCGGAACTACCTGCATAATGCAGACATTCCATAGCTAACCGACGATTCGCATTTGTATTGTTTGGTGTATTCAGTGGCCTCTCGAAAACGCATATGAAACTTATTCATCATTATCTCACCATTGTTGATTGTCTGTGAAGAACGGTGGATATGGTTTTGGTCGTGGAAACACATTGAAAGTGGAACTGTTGTTTATCTCAGTCCAGATGTCCTTTTCCTTTTTACGTTGCCACTTCAAGAGTCCTAATGTGATTTCGATAAGGAAAGACAATGATCTTGAAATTGTTGCAAGTCTTGTTATGTACATTTGTTATATAAACACTTGGGAAACCGAGAGCTAGGCTAGATTTTGTTCTAGATTTTGCTTAGATTCTGTGCTACATTTCTGAAGACGCAGATTGCTCTGTTCAAGTTATTTCTCTTTTAATGAAGCAGACAGTGTTGTTTTGAAATCGTTGATTTGATTTGCAGTTAGATTCCGTCAGGTGGTAGAGGGCCCGTGCCTCTTGCACGGATTTATTTGCGTAATTTAGATAAGTATCCTAGCTGCCTTTACATTTTTTTTGAAGTTGAATTCGTAGTTGTTTTCATTAGTTACTATAGTTATAACTCGTTCTAAAAACTCTTCCAAAAGAAGAAGCTCTTCCAAAAGATTATGAAAATGAATGGGAATTGACTATAGTATTGTAGGATTTAATTGTAATCTCTTTTGTTCACCATCACAGTTATACTTATGCTAAATACTCTTCCACAAGAAGAAACTCTTCCAAGAAATCTTTATACTGTCTTAAGCATGATTGTGATCTTGAACGTTTTAGTTGTGTGTTTTCACTAAGTACCATCGTTGTTCTTGCTCTTAAACGCTTGTCCAAAATATCATAATGATGAGTAGGAGATGGCTATGATATCTTATTTTTTCATTGCTTTCAATCTTTATGTTTGCATTTGCACTCAATTACACAGTCAGGATTGTTCTAAAAACTCTTCCAAAAGAAGGAACTCTTCAAAAATACCAATCATGATGGACAAACAGACTGTATAATTCCATAGAATAATGCATGATAGCTTAGTTAGGATGCTCCGGAGTTTAATTGCACTTAACTCATGTTCAGTTATTTTGTTTTGAGTTTGATGATGACTTGTAGTTCAGCATTGTTTTAGATTAGTAACATCTTAATTTCATTCTTAGCTTAACTCATTGCATTTGCATTCCATATTCAGTTGGCATTCACTACATATTAGACTACTTCAGTTGTTAAACTCAACAAAACAGCCTTCATTATTTACAAACATCTTCTTGTTCTAAAATCTACAATTGATCCATAACCATATGAACAGAAGACAACATCATTTTAAGGCCTGAAGTACCTCTGCAATTTCCTTATCATTTCATAAACAGAGCCCTCCCTCAAAAGACTACTTCGAAAAGAAATCAATAACTCTTGAGTAAGGTTTTGTGACATTCAATTAAATTGCAGAATAGAGTTAGGAACTAGTCCTAGAATAGAAGATCTTATGATGGTATCAATGTTTTTCTCCAAATATGCTTCAAATCTCTAATCAAGGAAAAAATGTTGCAGCATTATAAGTTAGTTGTTTAACTGTTTAGTTAGGAAGATTTGCATTCTTAGTTGATCATTTCTCAGGTTGAGTTTATGTTTTGAATCATTCCTTAGAAGTCATTATCAAGCTTTGTTTTTGCTTAGTCATAGATTAGATTTGATTCTGCTTCAGTGTTTGCAATTGCATTTGTCATTTGTCATCAACCATTTAGGCTTCACTCTGTTTTTAATCATTAGCTTCCTTCCACTAGCTTTCTAGTCATTTTTCTTGTGAACATAAAATCACCAAAAGACCAAAAACATCACAAAACACTACACACAACGCATTAAGAAACAAACACCTGGGTACATATGGTACACTTCACTTCAGCAGTTTACCAACCCTGGTTGACAATTAAATGAGCTCAATTTAGGAGACTAGATTGAGACCTAACAATAGCCATAAATATCTTTGAAACAACTCTTCAAGCATGGACAAAGGGTATGATCAAAACATAGCCTCTTTGGCATACCTAATCAGTGGTACTTCAAAGAGAGACCTCAAGAATAATGTTTTAGTGATATCAAAAAAGTAGGGCTAACCATAAATCATCTATGATATCTACTGTATTAAACCATTCATAAGATAAACAATCTTGGGTGGGTCTAGAGAGCAACTAATAATTCTCTAAACTGACCCAGTAGAGGAAAACATAGAAGCAGTGAAGGATAAATAAAGGTAAGGTGCCTCTAAACAACATTTCTTAGTCTAAATCTTTTGTCCTACTACAATATATAAGGATGAAACACAATGATACACAAGAAAACAAAAATTGAATAGAATCACATAACCATTAACCAAGCTCAGGGATCCTGTAAGCAAGCCTTCTCCATCAATAAGAAAAACAAGCCTTTCACAAGCTCCACAACACCAATTTCTCTTCAAGCTCCAAAAGACTATATTACTCACAAGAATCATAACAACAACTTCAATGATATATTTAACATGCAAGGAGGAGAAAACCTAATTGGGTCTCTAGAAGCCCATTGGCTAATCAGAAATGTCACTTTTGTCCTTGAGACCTTGCAAGGCCCAAGGCACAAAATATCTAAAAAAAAATATTTTCGGGCATTTTTGGTAAAGAAATTAACATTTGGGCTCTACCAAGCCTCCAAAAAATTTCCCAGCGTACATTTTTTACTTTTCCTCTGTAAGGGCGCAGCACTGAGTTTTAAGATGAATTTCCATGCCAAGGGCGTAGCACAGGAGCAAGAAAACTGGGTCAACTTGCAGCAAGGTTTTGAATGCCTTCCCGATATCGGAATGGTCTCCGTGAGGGCTCGTTGGAAATCCTGTTGAGTCTACTTTCTAGAACAACCCATATTTTTCTCATTGGACCTCCAAAACCTGTTCAAAAATAAAAAATCATAACACTAGTAAAGGCGCAACACATGTCCTAAAAGCTAGGTAGAAAGGTGAAAATTAGGGTGTTTTTGACCTTTTTGGAGGACCAAAACAACTCCAATTGATCTGAAACTTTGTGAGAATGCTACACTTGAGCTAAGGATTCCAAAATGTAAGCATTTCCTCCTGAAGATTCTTTGAGAAAAAGCGTAGCACCATGGGTGCTACCCCCTTGGCCCTCCAAATCAACAAAATACCAAAATTTGTCAAAATTCTCCCAGCTTTGGTGAATGTGTGCCTCATGGATTTTGAGAGATCTGTAGAGAAGCTTGTGCCAAGATCCCAAGGTTAGCTTGGCCTTTTGCCTCTTTTAGTGATTGGATCTTGGTTTGGGCCTTCTTGAGTTTAGCCCTTGCAACTTGGTTTCTTCGGGCATAATGTTTGGCCATCTTCCTTTGGAGATCAAGATCTTGATTTGCTTTCTTCAATTTAGCCTCCAAGTGTATGTTGGCTCTTTCCAACCAAGGCTCTCGATCATGTGCTATCTCCATGGCCAACAACTCATCTAGAGGGAGTTGTTCTGCCAAGGTTGATTTTTGTTCTCTTTGTTTTGCTAATGCATTCTTCAACCCCATGGTTCTAGGTCTCCTACTAGATTGCCCTTCTTCATCCTCACTTTATTCATAGGTTCCCATGAACTCTTCTAGATTTACCTGAGCCCTTTGAGCTTCTTTCCAGGCCTTGATCACTGTAGCCTCATAAATATAAATTTGTGCTCCTAGCTACCTATTCTCCATGTCAAGGGCATCATTCACAATCTTGGCCCTATCTAAATTTTCTTGGAGGTCTTAAATGAGGGAATTTTTGTTCTGGATGAGCAAGTTTGAGATCCTTGCTTCATTCTCCTCATCACTATCCACCTGAATGATCTCAAACTCCCTCTCAACCTCATGATCTTCTTCTTCTTCCTTCACTTTTTGTTTTCCTTTGTAAATCTTCTGAGCTGAGGTGGATGGCATGGTCCCTTGCCTTTTAGAGGTAGAAAACACATGCCTCTTTCCTCTGTGATATGTGAGAGGGAAAAGCTCAAATTTGTCTACTTGAATGCCCTTTCTGCTATCTTCTTTCTCATCATTTTCCTATTCCTCATCTGCCTCTATACTATCCTCTTTATCATGGCTTGTTCACTACTTTATTCTTGATCATTTTCTGTCTCTGTATCTTCATCATTATCATTTTCTTCTTCCTCATTTGCCTCTTCATTATCTGCCTCTTCATCATCTACCTCTTTTTCACTATTTTTCTCACTGCCTTTTTCTTCATTATCTTCCTCTGTCTCTTCTTCATCATCCTCCTCTACCTCTTCATCATCATCCTCCTCTTCATCATTTTTTGTCTCTGCTTCATTTTCTTCCTCTTCATCACTTTCTTCCTCTTCATCATTATCTGCCTCTTCATCATTTTCCTCTTCCTCATAATCTGCCTCTTCATCATTTTCTTCCTCTTCCTCATCATCCTCTGCCTCTTCTTCATTATCATTTTCCTCTTTGTCACTATTCTCTTCATCACTGCCCTCTTCCTCCTCTTCATTTTCTGCCTCTTCTTCATCATTCTCTTCTTGATTTGATGTTTTAGGAGAAGGTGAGGAAGGGAGGTTTTCTTGAGGAGAGGATTCATGTGTAGTTGATGAGTCATGGTCAGTGGGGGGTGATGGAGGAGTGGAGGGAGGTGGATGAGATGATAAGGGTAAATTTGGTTGATGATGAGGCTATGGGTTCATGAAAACTTCATGGGCGATGAAAACCTCTCATGGAATACCATGTTGCTCTAATTGATGCAACAGAATCATCTTGATAAGAGAATGGTGAAAAAGACTTTGCATTTTTTGTGAAGGAGGTCTCTTTTGCACAATATAAGACATCTTATCAATACTTCTATAAAGATAATAGGGAAAATGTAACAACTTGGCCCTAGTGAAGTGCATGAGCAGTCTTACATGGTATGAATAGAGCCTAGAAAACCTACCTCACATGTAAAATATTTCATGATGACTTTCATTAAGGGTGCATATCTCTCTAGTAAATGTGAAAATGGAAAAATAGATTTGCAGTCAGCTTGGTATCTAGGTTTCAAGAAAGGTTGATAATGGCTCGAGTCCAAATTTTCCTGCTTGAACCAATTTTCTCCCATAGCAGGTATCCTGGTGGCCATAGAAATGGTATTGGTGGATAGCTCAAAGTTTACCCCTCCTAGATGTACTTGATAGTCATGAAGGTTAAGGATAAAAATCCTGGTCAACTCAGGGTGACTTTGGAGCTGTTGTACCCTTTCACAGAAGTCAAAACAACCCACCTCCTAGAAATATGCAATTGTCATAGGAGAGGCCATAAATTCCTTGGTGTTCAATGGTTCAAACCTGTTTACTCTTCCACCCTTTCACTGCTGTCTTCTAGGCACTTGGCCTCCCTATCCATTGCCACTATTAGTTTCCCTTGATATTTTGATTTTTTTACTCTTGCCTTGAAGAACAAAGACCTAATTTTGCTTTGTGAAATTTATGGAGAAATCTAGGGTTTATTCCTCTAATTTAATGACAAGAACTTTGGAAATGAAATGGTGTTGTTTGTACTTACCCCTCAAAGGTTCTAGGAAACCCTTAGAAGTGACTTTTGAGGAGTTTTTGAGGAGATTTAGGGCTTGAGTTGATCTAGAAACCCTCCTATCCAAACACACAGCGCAAGCGCATAGCGTCGGGCCAGTGGGGCAAAGGCTGCTGGGCCTGTAGGGCCACTTTTGAATGCGTAGTGTCGGGCGCGTTGCTGCATGGGAAAAGGCTGTCGAGCCTATCAGGCGAGGTTGAACATGTAGTGTCGGGCGTGCTACTGCACGGGAAAAGGCTGTTGGGCTTGTCGAGCCGCTGCTGAATGCGTAGCGTCGTGCTTTCTGAACGAGTTCCGGTGCACGGGTCTTCTATCGGGTCTGCACGCTGGTGAACGCGTAGCGCCCGGTCACAAGCGTGCAACGCAAAGGCTATTTTTATGAGAAAAATAGCCACAGGCGTGTAACACAGGATTGTAGGAGCGTAGCACAGGGGAAAACTCTACCCAACTTTTCTAGAATTTCAAAACTCCTTCTCTGACTGCCTTTAATGACTTTCACCAATGAAATGAGTAAATTAAAGATGGAAAAGGGCCTTTGTAGCTGAGTAGGATAAATGAAAACAAGAAAACCCACTTTTCTAATTTTTTCTAAACCTTTTAACTTTTAACTGATATTTTTTTAACTTTTTGCAGTGGGTGACTCATAAACAAAAAAATGGCCCCTTTTTCCTCCATACCATTTTTCTTTGCGGCGCTTCAATTTTATGACAAGATGGATTTTGACCTCTTTTGACTTGTTTATGCCTTTAGCACTTATTTTGCAGATGTTTGTTTGAGTTACATGATTTTTAGTGTTTTGGCCTGTTTATGTCTTCCAATCACTTTCATAACTTTTTAGGCACTTTGCATGGTGACAACATCCTTAGGAATTCCCTATTTTTATCCTGGAGACCAAATGGCCCATTGTTGGATGGGGGACTGAGAGAACTTATTTTCATCCTTCTCATTGATCTTTAGGCATGCTAAATCCATCTTTGGCCAACACTATAGTTTTCACACTCCTGTAAGTTGTATCCTCTTTTGGCCACTTCTGATTTACAGGTGCCATGTCATACTGATTTTTTCCCTCCTTCGATATTTCTTGGTTTTTAACACTTTCAGTCATATAACAGTAAACTCATGCTTAGCTTGGCATCATATCTTGAAACCCAACCCTATGTTCTTATTCTTTGACCATTTGAGGGCAAATGACTGAAAAATCAAGGCTTGACCTTCTTTACACTTATATTCTTTGCATTCTTTCCCTTTGAGGCAGTGATGCAGGAGCATTAGGCTCGAAAAGCTAATTGTATTTTATTAGACATAGGGGTCTTGTGTTTTTAAGGACATGGGGTTCAATAATTTAATTATTAATGTTTTGAGAGATATTTTAGGAATTAATTAATTATTGAGAGGATTTATAAACGTTCCTGAATGATTGGAAAACATGAGAGAAGTAGGATAGTTGAGATTCCATAGGAAATGAGAGATTTGTAAATTAATTATAAATCTTAAGTTAGAATTGGTTTCATGAGTTTAGGGGATTAGAGAGGATCCTTAGGGATAAAGGATAGATTTTAGCACTGAGAGGATTTAGAGGAAATTGTTGAGCAAGTTAAGGCTCTGAAACAGAATTGGTTTTAGAACCAATTGTATAAATTGTAAGCCTCAAGGCATATGTGTAGGTAGAGTAGGAAGAGATAGTTTTGGATTTGTTTTGTAAGCCTACAGGAAGAGAGGTGAGGAAGGCCATTTGATTATAATATTAGGTAGAGATGAGGTCTTTTGTAAGTATTTGACTATATGTATGTGTAGAGAAATTTGATTTCTGAATTATTGTATGCACCGATTTATTGAGTTTTAATGAAGGAAATGAATGAACAGACTATTCGAACTCGAATGATGAAGTTAATGAGGACAAGAGATTGGGTGTGGTTTTAAATGGTCAAGTATTTATTTACAAATTGGACAATTCTGAGTGGCTTGCGTAGAATGAATATCGATCATCAGTATGGATTGATGATCATCAAATGCATGTGATTCTATAGATTGACATTCACAATTGTGCAAGTAAATTGGACGCAGACTTGAGAAGAATTCAAAAGGAAAATCAATTTTCCGAGAGATCAAGGCAGAATCAACATGAAAGGGATTCAATATTGCGTTAGCAGTTGAAATGTGTGGTTCAATTTATTTTTAAAACATAGTCACTGTATATGCATAAGTGTGTGACCAGTATGTTATGCTACGTTAATATTCTAGCAATAATATTGCAGACTTAACACCTTGCAATGGGGTGTGCCCAGAGAATACAAGCATAGGTTTGTGGATGCAAGTGTTGGAGGAGTTGGAATTGTGCGGTGTATCCAAGGTGGAGAATCCACTATAGCAATAGAATTGACATATTGTATATAATGCATTGGTGCTAACATTGGTGTAAGAGTCCATTTGCAATGCTATAATGCAGAACAACGTTGGTTAAATTTCTGGAATGATATTCCATGTTTTGGTAGCACTTCTAACAAACAGGAGAATGCCATAATGCATGTGAATCTTTGGGTATGTTGAATCATGTTGGCAGCGACTTCAACAATACAGAGAAATGTCGGAATCCACATTTGCAGGCAGCTTTGAAGTCGTATTGTATGGTTGCATTTGCTTGGGTCTTTCTGTGTGATGGCTTGTGCTGGAAGTGGCTTCAAAAATGCAACATTTGCTTCCTTAAGCGATGGTTCCGTGTTTGGTAATGCATCCATAACATAGAAAACTTTGTTTGTTTCGCATTGTTACATATATCAATGATTTCCTTAGTGGTTACATCAACACTTGAAATGGAATAGTATTTGCGTGGTTAAATAATGAAGTTACAAAGGTAATTGTAACTTATTGAGTTTGCAATAAGGATCATTGTTTCTATATTGTATAATGGTATGGAAATCAGAGTTTCACACTAAGAGATAAGGAACGAATAAGTTCCATCATATGTGGAGAGTGAACCTATTTGGGACTTAGTAAAATTGAATGATTTTTCTATAATAAACATTAAACTGGGAATTTGTTTTTCTGATTTCCAGATAATGAGAAAAGCTTCTGCATAAAAGAAGAGGAAACTCTGTTTGAGAGGTTGATAAGATGAGTGTTGCATATGGAAAATCATTTGTGGGTTTTGGCAGCTAAGGCTGCCTCAAGCAATGAGATACTTTACCTTGACAAACCTTAGGAGTCACCTTCAACAGTCCCTGCAAACCTTCTATGTGTTGCATTGGATCCTTGTTGGGCATACTGTTGGTCAAATCAGGTTTAGAAATCCTGATTTTCTTGAACGTAGGTTTCTTCCTCCTTATTTGCTTTGGATGTTATTTAATGAGCAGCAGACCTCTTACCTTACCAATTTTTTCTGTTGATAATCATATTTACACTCCTGCAGAAATGTCAAAATGAACAATTATCCTTTGTAGAACCTAAACTTGATAAGGAGGTCTTCCTTGTAGACCTTTCTAATTTATCTTGGATAAACAGGTGCTGACTTTCTCTCATAGTTGATTCAGCTTCTAGCACATGAAAAATAGTCATTTAGAACACCCAAAATAACCCTATAACCTATGAAACCCTTGTGACCTTGTGGGAGGCTCTTTTACTTATCCTTTACTGAAATTAGGCTTGAGATCTCAACAGTGTAAAAACAGGGCTTTTTGATCAATGGGTGTATTTGAATATATAGAAATGAATGTACTTGATTGATCTAAACAACTCATAGAGGTATTTTTGAGACCATCAAAGTTTAAGATATCCGGTGAACATGGGAAAGAGTAGGTTGGTTGGTGATCCTAGATGGAAAGTGGAGGGGTGAGGCAAGGTAAAACAGAGTACTGATGTCATGGGTGGAAAAATAGGATAAATAGGAGTGGCATGATCCCATGAGGGGTCTTCTAGGAGTGGTACACTGATCATGACATGACAAAATAGTGAAACGGTGAAAAATTTATCCTAAGGATAATGAAGGCAGTGAGATTTCTAAAACTCACAATATTTGCAAATCTTGTTTTTAGAAATCTAGGACAAGCATTTAGTCATCTACAAAATAGAAAAATTATTGATGACTAACAATGGCTCCACTTGGGGAGGGCAGCTCCTTTTCAGGAGGTGTCGAAAAATTTAGATATAAAATCTCTGAGATTATGAAGACCAGTGCCTCATCCTTTGGGCATATTTTTCTTCTTTCATTTTCTGATGTTTCTCTTTGAAGCTATGATCTCAAGAATCTGCAAAAAAAAATTACTTCAACTTCATTTCTACCTACCCATCATACCGTGCCTAACATTTTTTTCTTGCTTTGGGTGCACTTGGACTGGCAAACCCTTGACATTCCTTTTCTTTTGAAAGCAAAAACAAACTATCTACTTGTATCCTTATTGCTTCCAAGAGTTCAAATTATGCTAGTGAACTCTTTTTATTCTCTACCTAGACTATTTGACTGTCAATATTAAGCTGTATGACAAACTTCATTCTCTAAGCTATTGACATAAAATTGAAAATATGATTTAAACCAGGATTAAGCTATCTGATTTACCATGGGTTGTGGCATTGGAACAAGTTGCACACACACATTATTTTTGTACAAAGAAAACTAGAAATTATGAGGGTTGTGTTTCATCATTTGTTAATAATCCCTATCCTTCTCTTTGGTTCATATTTGAGCATGGAGAACTAGTATCTTTTCTTCCTAATCTATTCCTACTGACAAGTCAAGTTTTAATTTTTTTGACAAGTTCTCTTTCACTAACCTATCAGCAATGAATTGAAAACATGTTCAGCGATGTTTAGGCTAGATGACTGAATAGGACTCCTTTTGAACTAGTGGCATTTAGACTTGCTCACTTTCAACAGTACTCTTTTTTGGGTATGAGGCTATACCTCTTCTTTAAATCTGCCCTCTTTCTCCATTTTCTGTTTTTTGAAATAATTATTTTTTTGTTTTACTGATATTTCCCCATGCAATGTTATGTACAATGAATGAAGATTTCAAACTAGGGATTCTAACAGTAATAGTGCTTGGGTATCCTGTCATTGATAGGGTTCCCAAATAGCTCATTCTCATTTGGCTCTTGTAAAAATAAAGCATTGTTATCCCTTCTTGAATGGATGATGGAATGATATTTCCAAAAATTATGAAACTTGTCATGCTTTCCTTTGTACCTTCTCATTGATTCTTGCTTCCAAACTTTGTTTCTGTTGAAGATTATTTATAGGTGGAACATGTATTCTTCTTGAGTTTTAAATAAGACAATGATGTCATCAATGTATATCATGGTGGAATAACTCAAATCAGGAGCCATGGTCCTTTGGAAAGTAGCTTCCGCACTTCTTAACTCAGAAGGCATTTGATCATGCATGTAGATGCCCTCAGGTGCTTTGAAAGTGGCTTTATACTGATTAGTTGGAAGTATTATCACCTAGTTGTAGTCTAAAACACTATTAAACAATAACATCTTGTTATAACCTTCTACCCCTTGCAACATATGATTTGTGTTAGGAAAAGGTTGTTTGTTTTTCAGGGGGGTTTGATCTAGGCCTGTAAAGTCTACACATAGCCTATAACCCTTTGCTTTCTTTCCTAGTGACAAAATGTGCTCCAAAGATTTCTGGTTTTTCTTGAAAGGGATCATACTTGGAGAAATTTTTGTGTCAAAAGGTTTCAAGCTCTCATGACCATATGTTAAAGCATCTTCCAACTCTTTGCACAGTCTTATGTATTTCTGTTTTGTGTGAGGTGACAAAGTCTTGGATAACCTAATCATTTTGGGTTTTTTTAGGCTGCATATGTTGTATTCTTCTATTTCAGCCTCAATAGGTACCACTTTAGGCTTCTTGACACCATCTTTGGCATCCAACCACTCTTTTGAAGTGACAAAACCTTTTGGTGATGATTTATATTTGTATGATAAGACCTTAAAGTTATTTTGATCCAGGCTCCTAAAAAGTTGTGCTATATGAAATTTTTCCAGCATTTTTATATCGACAGAAGGGAATGGTTCTTTTTTTAATGTTCGTCCTTCATTTGAGCAACCTTGTTCAGATTCTAAACATAGTTTCAGTTTTGCAATTTTATCTTTAATTTGCAGAAAATTCAGTTTAGCTTTGCCATCATATTGTTGTTTCGAGTTGCTAGAGCTTTGGCTCTTGAGTTCTTCATGCATTGTCTGGTTTGACTGTTGTGGTATGTCTAGATTTGTCTCAATTCAACTTTCCTTCTCATAAATGTCCTCTTCATTACATAAAATGAATGAATCTAGATCTGAATGGATGGAATAAAGAGGTGTGTTGTTTTGTCTTTCTTGGCTGCTAACCATATACTTCATGCGTGATTCTTGGTATAATCTCCTTGTTTGGTTAAAAACATGGATGGTAGCATATGACATGTCTATTTGATGGTTCCCCTGAATTTTAGCTCCCCAAGATCTAGATAAAATCATGCCATACTTGGGGGAAATGTCAGCCACTACTACGTCCATGACCAGACCCTTAGCAGGAATATGTGCCAGATTGACACATAGATCCTTGATTAGACCCAAACACTTGACTCTTCTTGATTCAAAGAAATACAGGTCTTTGTAAGGTTTGGTTATTTCTAGGCCTAATCTCTCCATCACCACCTTTGGCATGAGGTTGTGAGAGGTGCCAGAGTCCAGCATGGCATTATGTAAGATTCTGTCATGTATGTTTAGGCTAACATAGAAATGGGGAATAGCTCCTTCTTGGTATTTTCCCTCTACCTCAGGTCTAAACAACATCTTTGGTTTGTCATCAGTCAACTGTAGAGTGTCGGTATCATTTCCTATGTTCAAAACCTTCAAAAATTGGGACCTATACATGTCTTGGGTAATCAATTCATTGAGAGGTAAGGTTATCTTGATTTTAGAAATCTCTCCTTCAAAACTGAAAGGTACTTATGTTTTGGGCATATTCACATCAGTTTTATCAGCCATAATTTTTTCTACAAACTTGATTTTTTGATTCTGATTTGGGACTTTGGATAAAAGAGCTTTCTCAGGGCCACTAGTAAGTGCACTAGGGCAACCTGGGTCACCACTTTGCTGGCTAGTTTTGTCTTTGCTTGGATCATCTTTCTTAGCCATGGTGATGGTACTGTCTGTTTTCCTCTTAGGATTATTTTCAGGGGTTTTCCTAACAGCGGTGTCTGTTTGGTTTCTCTTGAATGTTTCTTGGTTCTTTTTTATCCTAAGCTAATATTGCCTATGGACCTCCACTATGGAATTTTCAAATCCTAATTAGTAGTCTTTAAAATCCTCATGGTTTGTTTCATTTTGATCTGAGGAAAAGAAACCTTGTTCTTCTTCAGTGAGAAAAAGATCACCCTCATTATCAGAACCTATCAAGTTTACATGGTTTTCTTCCAGTTGTTCAGTGTCTCTTTCCCCTTCATCTACATAGTTATCTTGGAAACGGGGCCTAATCTGTTGGTTATTTTCCCTTTGTCTGATTTGGGGTGGGTCTCTTCTGAAGTTCTAATTCCTATTTCTGTTTTGGGGATTTGGTTGATTTTCCCTAGGAGGTGCTCTTTCATTTAGGCTTATCCTCTCCATCGTTCTCTCCATTATTCTAATTAAGCTGTCAATATTGGCATCAGATGAGGAGGTTGAGGGAATAGTTTCATTTTTGTAGGTAACTCTCTTTTCTGATCTCATCCTAGCCCTATTTTCAATGAGGTTGGCCTCTGCACTCACATCCCCCCTTTTCATTTCTTCTAAAGTTAAGGGGTCTCTCTCTCTTCATTGGTAGGTCATGTCGGGATCAAAGCCTTCTGGAAATTTCACTAATGTTAGGCCTTGTGGGGGTTTCATGTGAGGTGGGAGAGCATTGTACACACTATTGAACCTAGTGCAATAGTCTTGGACACTTTCCCTGACATTTCTCTTAAGGTTATTATATTTTGAGAGCATTTGGAGAGGGTTTTTCTTAATTTCCCACTTGTTTATGAATGTTTGGTAAAGGGAAGGGAGATCATGTTGCTGTTAGGAGTCAAGATTTTGAACCATTTTTTGGCTTCTCCTCCTAAGATTTGGGAAAATATTCTCATTTTTATGGTCTCCTCTTCTAATTCCATGTAGTCAAAGGCATTATTCATTTTATCTACATGTTGTTGGGCAGTGGTAGATTCAGCTCCGGTGAAGTGGGGAATTCTGGATTGGTAGTCATTTGGTAAAGGTACCAGAGGTTGTGGTAACACTAGGGGGTCATAACATGCTACCATGATGGGAGTTAATGGAATCCAAGGGGGATTTACAAGAGGAGGGTTTGTGAGATGGGACTGAGTGGTTTGCATAGTGGTGGTATGAATGGGTGTGGTGGAAGTACTTGGACCAGCAAACTGATTCTGAGTAGACTTGCGATGAAAAGAGCCAAAGTGATGGAGAAGTTGAAAATTAGGAGGAGTGGAACGAGATGTTTCTCCATTAGGAATCTGCTACAGATTTATGGGCTCAAGGTCAGCCTGGTCAATCCTACTTTGTGACTTGGTTCTTAAAAGGTTTCTTGTATGGTGCAAGTCAAACTAGGGATCTTGCAACGTTGTAAGATGTTTAAGGACATAACTTGATATATGAATGTTCCTAACAGTAGTTGAATCTTTAGTTTTGGAATTTTTCCACAAAATCCTTTTTGGGTCATCAACTATAGTAGGAGGGTTTGGGTCTGGATGAGATCTGGTATTGATCCTTTGTGAAGCCAGATTTCAAACTCAAAATGTAGAGAGGCTGAAAGTTTATGACTGCTTTCGAAAGGTTGACCTCTCTAAGTGTTTGTTAAACTCACATAATGTGTGACTAGGCTTCCAAACTTCTCAGGGTTGATTTGACACAATCATAAGGAATTCTATGAACACTAGTAAAGTTAGAAGGCCTACTCGAGGCTAGTGGAGTCGCCAGGTGGATGTTTTTAGTTTATTTTGAGGATATGTGTTTATGGTCCACCACCAATAACTGACAAAAAACCAATATAGGGATTTTTTTTGGGTTTTATGAGTTCCTTTATGTAGCCCTAAGGTTTCTATGAGTGTCCTCTACTTGAGTCATAATTTTGCTAGGATGGTGAGACAATTAGATTCTACTATTTGGCTAATAGTTTGAGTTACCTATGATTTATTAAGGGTTTCTAAAGTCCTAAGGAGTTCTTATATTTTCACTAACTCAGAAAGTCCCACCATGATCACCATTATGTTATTCTATGAGTTGGTGATAAATCAATAGATACTATTTGACAAGGGCTTTTGAATTTTCTAAGGATGTATAAGCTTATTACTTACTCAGAAATTCCCACCGTGATCGCCATTATGTTAGTGTCAAATGATTCAGGAGATTGGCAGACCAAATGCACAGGGTAACATCAGACTAATCTTTGGAGTCCTAGGACCAGGGAAAATTTTAGGAGCGAATTTTAGCCCAAGGGCGAAATTTAAGGGGTTTTAGATTTTAGAGGGGAAATTTTTTTATAAAAAACCTATTTTGTATAGTTTTGTATAAATAGCCCCAAAATTATTTTAAAAATAAATAATTATTATGGTTTTTCCAAAAAAAAAAAGTGCAGATAAAACATGAAAGGTTAGATTCCCCTTCGATTCACTGGTCTGTGATTTTATGGGGTTGTATTCGCCCCCGATTTACTAAGTTGGAGGGTTTTGGATCTGCATTCGCCTCATATTTACAATTTACGCTGATGATGCTGGATGATGTTGGTTTTGGGTTGCATATGCCCCAGATTTACAGGGCAATAGAGATTTATGGTGATGATGCTGGTTTTGGGTGGATTTTTTTTGGAACCATAGCTGAAGCCATACAATATCCGGTAATATTATGAAGTATTTTCATGTGCAGGGGTCCAAGTATAGTAGTACATGTTCTTTCTTGGTTGGTTACGTTATTTACACTCTGACAGCTAGTAGAGATGCATGAAATCATCCCACGAAAGTGCTTCGATGAATATCACGAGTTAGCACAGCATGCATTTGGAGAGAAGGTTGGCCTATGGATTCTTGTTCCCACGAATTTGATGGTTGAAGTTGGTGTGAACATATTTTATATGGTTACTGGTGGACAATCATTAAAGAAATTTCACGAAACAGTCTGCAGAATTTGTAAACCACTGAGGCAGTCTTACTGGATCCTCATTTTCAGTTGTATTCACTACCTTTTAGCACTGTTACCCAATCTGAGTTCTGTGGCAGGGGTCTCAATGGCTGCAGCACTTACGTCTCTATGGTATGCATTCTGCAATTTCATCGATAGGAATCTATTAGTTTCTATTTCAGTAGACTGTAATAGGAAATAGGTGGTATTCCTAGTACTACAACCTGTATTATTGTTTGTTTATACCTAATTTGTGATATACTCTTTACTATCATTAGAGACACATACTATTCCAAAATCTCAAAGAGGGCAAGTATTTAGCTTGTCCAAAAATTTAAAGGACTAGACTTAGGGATGGAAATAGCTTGTAAACTCATTCCAATGTTTTTCTTTGACATTCATATGTTTTTTAAATGTCAAATATCATTTATTGATACAAGTATTGGATACTTTAGAATTATGGTGGGAATGAACAAGAATCCAATTTTGACTTTGTTCATCTGGATCTTGTGTAGCTACTCCACCATTGCTTGGGTAGCCTACGTTTATCATGGTAGAGTGGAGGATGTAAGCTATGCGTATTTACATGAAACACCAGCCACCACAGTGTTTCGTGTTCTTAATTCCTTGGGAGTAATTGGATTTGCATATGCTGGACATAATGTTGCTCTAGAGATCCACGCTACCATTCCTTCATCACCAGAAAGGCCATCTAAGATCCCCATGTGGTGAGGTGTTATGTTTGCATATTTTGTTGTTGCTCTCTGTTACTTCCCAGTAGCTATAGTGGGTTACTGGGCCTTCGGTCAGACTGTTTCTGACAATTTACTCTTGACACTAAAAAAACCAGATCGGCTCATTGCAGCAGCAAATATGATGGTGGGAATACATGTTATTGGAAGATATAAGGTATTTTTCTAGTTGTTGAAATTATTGCTAGCACTCTAGTACATTTTATACCAGCTCCAATAATTTGACTCTTAATTAATTTGCACCATTCAATCAAACAGTTTACTTCTTACCAACCACAAACAATCATTTCTGTTTACATGTCAAGGTTTGTGCTTTTGATATTGCCTCGTAAAATTGCTGGTTTTTGCTATGCCAGTATACGATGGGCTAGAAAGAGTGCTGGTAAACAAATTTAAGCTACCACCAAGACTATATCTTCGATTGGTTTCTCGATTTTCTTATGTTGGTGAGTGAAATTTGTTGCATATATCATCAAATTAGCAGTTACGTTTTCATTTCAGGGTTTCTCTTACTTACATTCTTACATCAAGGACTGCTTTCACCACTTTCATTGTTGTTACATAATAAATAACTAGATCCCCCTCATGGCTTCTTGTCCTTTGTCTTGCGAGTAGGTACCTTGCCTTTTGGGACCCTCTTCATTGAGCTCTTCTTCATCATGTCTAGCATCTGGCTGGGAAGGTTTTATTATGTTTTTGGTTTCCTATTTGTTGTGCTTGTCCTACTTCTTATTGTGTGTGTTGAGTCTCTGTGGTTATTACATACATGCACCTATGTGTGGAGGATTGGCAGTGGTGGTGGAAGTCATTCTTTGACTCTGGCTCAGTTTCTCTCTATGTTTTCCTATATGCAATCAACTATCTAGTTTTTGATCTTCGCAGCTTGAGTGGCCCATTTTCTGCAGTGCTTCTAGGGGTTTTGGTGGTGTAGCATGCCTTATCTGTGAGTCCCTTCAAGGAAAAGTATATATGATCACCTCCAACAAGTATGCAGGATTCATGTGGGTTTGAGTTCAAGGAAATTCCTTTCTTTCTCCCTTCCAACATAGATATTTTCTTGCTTGCAGGCAAACATAGATTATATCCTGTCGGCATGTTTAGGGGATGTTATTGACTTCTTAGATGTATTATAGAGATAATTAAGGTCTTGTAAGGCTAACTAATAAGGTAAGGTGACAGAATTACGTTGAAGAAGCACCGGTTGGACTAGCACGCTCACTAGTAGCACCATCTATTGAACCAGAATCAGTACCAGCAGCGGGAGAAGTAAAGGTAGCTCGGGCAAAGGTAGTTGTTCATATATACAATGCAGATGCAGATGCAGATCCATACCCAGATACAGATCCATATGCTATAGACCCAGAGTGAGTTACTTACCAAACAAACCCCCAAACAGATCTAGATGCAGTTTTTCTACAACCCGTAGCTCCCCTTCTAAGGTTCCATAAAAGAAAGACCTGGAAGCATCAAAGCAAGCATATTCACCAGATCGAGAGGCAAAGGTGCTGGGAGAAGCATGAGAAAATCTCGATATGGGGGTAGAAGCAACATATAAAGCGTAAGCACGATCCAACCAAGCATCACCAATAGCAGCACTAGTCTATCCAGAAGGATTATTAGCAGCAGCTATAGCAAAGGCAGTTAAGGTAGAGGCACCACCTGCACCAACGGATTCTCCAGAGGCATAGGCGTTGATGTGGGAGATCAATAGTTCCAACCGTAGTCTGGTTGCTTAACGGAACCATGCCTATGTAGATTCAACTAGATGTGAGCTTTCTGATCCTCCGATTCCCGTTTCCACCCACAGGTAATGAAGGACTATTCAACCTCCCTCCATACTTGTTATTCACTGATACCGAGTCGGGGGCAATAAAACTCCCATAACATTAGTTATTTGACTATTGGTTAATTATAAGATGCTTATAATCTATGTAGATACTAGGGATAATTTGTAATTATGTACTATGTGTTTAAATTAAATCCCTGAGAAGGAAAGGAAACTGGAAAACGTAATTCTGACTTAAACTGAACCTATTTATGTGCCTTGAGAGTAGGGCAGAGTAATTATTAATATGGAATGAATCCCACCATATTTATTTTTTGATACCTTTAAACTAATTGGAATTTGAGAGATTTACCATTTGACACTACTAATGAAATTTCCAAATCAAATATGGTAATATCATGATGGAAGGATACTTATAATGTGGGGCACGAATTGTCATACACATGTTTTTTTCTAATTGTGATGTATAATTCACAGTGAGTCTTTATGTATGGGCTTACCCAGGACCACTAATAGGTGGAGTAGAAGTTGATGTGATGGCTGCAAATGAGCTGGAAACCCATGCATTCCTCCAGGAAAGCCATTATATTTCTTTTTCTTTCTCAATTGATCTCAACCTGTAGAAAAATATCTATGTTCCCTTAATTTTATTTAGCAGGAAAAATTAAGATTAAGGACTGTTATGCACATTTTTTCCTTTAATTTGGTAAATCTGGAATAAATATTAGATGTTTACCAACTCTTATGTATGGATGTCAAAACTTTTCTGCCTTGATTTAGCAACTATAAAAGTGCCTCCCTGCTCCTATAGTGACCTCTTATTTTGGTTCAATGGTTTTTCTAGTTGGATTTTCAGAGGGAAGCATTCTTCAAACTAGAAATCATCTCTGGATCGATAAACAGTGGGTTTGGTTTAATTAGTTATCATATATGTTTTCTAAGATTAGATATTTGTGGGCTTTAAAGTGAATCTAAATATAATATTTGTCATGGTGATGAGACTTACTGTTATAACTTATAATTTAAATTTTCAACAAGGAGATAACAGTTACAGTTTGAAATGTTTCAAAATTTTCAATGGAGAGATATCTCTGCTCTTGGAGACATATCCTTGCCAATGATAAATTTATGCACAAAAGGTGGCATATTAAAAGTTATGCGAGGGTTCATCTTACAAGGAAACAATTAGTGGGTTTTTAAAATATTTTTAAACCCGGTTTTGGGTCAATATCATAGAGATGATGAATAATTGTTACTACCACCATAATGGGATGTTGCAGAATACATTTCAAAAAGTGCATCCTGATTTGATGTAGCTACTAGCCATATACTTGGCTTCTCTTTCTCTTCATTTTTTTTCTTTTCTTTTCTATTGCTTTACAATTATAATAGATTAGATATATTTTTATCTAGGAGATGCAACTAATTCTCCTAATTTGCACATAGCTTACAAGCATAGTGCTTCCCTTACAATTGTTGGGGTGTGCCAAACGATTTTTTTCATTACCTTGTGAAGTTGTTTCTTATATCTGTGATAGAGTGGTCATTCATCTCTCTGTCTCTCTCTCTCTCTCTCATGGAAAGATACTCCAATTGCGATGGTTCTTACCCTTCGTATTGGCATGAGTGATAAATTGTGATTCTCATCGCATGACAAGTTTTGCAGGGGTAATTCACAAGTATGCTAATGGCACAAACCTTGATTTTTGCTTGGAGATTGTGTATGATGGTTGTGGACCCTCTTACTTCTTCTTGGTGGTGCAAGGGATGCTACATAATTGATTCAGTGGATTTCATTGTATGTATAGTTTTCACTTAATTTCTACATTCAAATCGATGCGTTGTATTTTCATAATCTTTGACCCTTTGGAATTATTAACTAGTTTTTTCCAAGAATTTAATGGTCTGCTAATGGTGGTTGTGTGCTTTAGCTGTAGCATAGTTAATTGACAGAAGACAAGGGTAAAGGTTTGTTGTGTGTCTTGCATGCAGCACAAGGTATGTTGACCAATGTTCCTTTCATGGGATTGGTTGATTGGGATACTTGTGGAGCCCAGATTAAATATCCAAGCTTGTTTCTTGAAATTATTTGGTATTGGTGTGTAACTCAAATTTCAAGTCTCCTCCCTTCATCTTTAGAGTTTCTTGCTATTGGGATTCCCTATGAAGTGGTGATTTCCTGCTTGACATGGAGGTATATTGGTCATGCGATCATTTGAATTGGGTTTTTCTCCTCGGCTCTAACTGGTACATATGATCTACCAGTCAATAAATATTTCAGCAGAGACTATAATTTATCCTATTTGAAGAAAAATATCATCAATTTTTCAAGGTTGGAACTGGGTTTTTTCTTTGCCAGTCGAGAACCCCAGTAGTCATGTTCTTGTCATTTTCCACTTGGTCACATTGGTGGTTGTTGCTACCCCTAATGTTAACATGATTGGTAAATGCATATTTCATGGGTAACTTGTAGGATTCTCAAGGGCTACAAACACACAGTTATTTTTGGTTGAGAGTAGTCCTTCATGTGATGATATTCCTGGATGTTCAGCATAGTGATTCTCCTTGATAATAATGTGGTTTCCTTGGTTGGAATGATGATTCTAGCCTTCACAAGGTTAGATTATCAGTGGAGGTTGCTTCAGTGGTGCATAATGTTCTTCATGAACCAACATCAAGGTGGTCAAAAAATCACATCTTGGTCACTTTCACCTTGTGCTGCATGGTTAGATCATAAGTATCCTCTGATGTGGTAATACACTTACCTACTTTCATTCATGTTCATGCCATTTTTCCATAGTTTTACCTAGGCAATTTGTTTTACCTAGGCAAGGAAGAATTGGGAAAAATTGAAAGAAATTTTGAAGGGCCTAGCTCTGTGATAGCATTTTCTTCTCTTTATATATACTCAATTCCAATTTTAGCAAAGTTGTGGGCCAACTTGATACCTGGAAGCTGCCGAAATACATATCATTCTGGAATAAATTCACCATAATTCTTTCTGCAACAATTAGACAAATCATTAAGACGAATAGGGAATTACTTTTTGGGTCTAGGTGAAGAGAAAGAGTTGCACATACTTGAGTTGAATTCCCTCAGTTATATGTTGAGGTTGTTTGTGTAAGGACTAAATTTACATTCACAGATATTTACCAGATTGAAGACTGAAAATTGATGCTTTTGTTTGCACTGGTATACTGTTTCCTTGGTGGGTAAGATTAGGTCGCTGCTTGGTAATCATTGACAATCTCCTTGGCATTTAGATGTTTTCTTGGCAATTGTATAAACGTAGAAAAAAAGATGATGTTTTTGTTTTCACTGGTATATTGTTTCCTTGGCACATGTATAAACCTTGAAAAATTTTCTTTCTTCTGTTTGCACTGGCATATTGTTTGTATTTCTAATTTGTGAAATCTATTGTGTGACAGATTTGAAAAGTCAGACCAAAGGTTACCTTAGTAGCCTGCATGGCAGCATCTGTTGCAAACTATGATTATATTATGGATTGGGAATTTCAGACTAATGGCTTTATCCGAATTAAGGTAGGAAACTCTGAAATATTTCCTTGAGAAAGAAACTTGTCAAGTTATTTTTACTCAAGCGTAGATTAGAAGGGTTAAGCTTTTGACCATTTTATTTGGCACACGGGTTGGACTAAGTGGGATCTTGATGATCAAAGGTAAAAAATATGAGAATGTCAACCAGATCAAATCCGAGGATGAGATTCATGGGACTTTGCTTGCTCAGAATACAATTGGTGTCATCCATGACCATTATGTTACTTTCTACCTGGACATGGATGTTGATGGTACAAATAATTCCTTTGTTCAGGTCAAGATGGCCAAGCAAACGGTGAAGAATGGACAAACTCCAAGAAAAAGTTTTTGGAAAGCAGAGAGACACATAGAAAAAACAGAGAAGGATGCCCAAATTAAGCTGAGCATCTAGGGTTTAAGTATATACTAAGCATTACCAATAAAATGAAGTGAATGGAATGGTCTCCAATGTTGCAGTTACAGGATCAGAGACATTTTAGTTGGGATTACATATGGTAGGAGCAGCAAATTCCTAGCTCTCAAAATTTGCACATGTTTCAATCCTGTCTATCTGAAAAGCCTAACAATGTTGTTGTGACATTTGCTTGCAATCTTAGTGCACTTGTTGACATTCTCATATGGATTGTTACACTATTCTATAAAGCAATCAACACATGAAGGTATGAAACTAGGGCTACGATTTGACACTGTTGTCTATTTTCATTCTCAAGACGGTTTAGTGCTAACCGCATTTGGGCTAAGATTATCCCTGTAGCAGTGCTTGAGCCTTGAAATTATATAACATTAATACCAGTTAACTAGTGCAGGGTACGAAACTAGGGCTGCGAGTTGACACTGCTATCTATTGTCGTTCTCAGTACAGTTTAGTGTTAACTGCATTTGGGCTAAGATTATCCCTGTAGCAGTGCTTGAGCCTTGAACGTATATAACATTAATACCAGTTATAACTGAATATGGGCTGGGACTGTACTTATCTGTGGATATTTCTTTGAAATTTGATTTCAGATGTTTAAAATTGTTCTTATTTCAATCTCTTTATTTTTGGATTTTGTTCTTTCATTTCATTACACTTCAGCTATACCCAAGTTAGAGATGCCTAAGGCATTCCTTTTGATGTAGGGCTATTTGTTGGTGTTTTTACTGTTTCTTTGACCACTTATCTTCTTGTACACATGTTTATACACTTTATTTATTATTTACTTTCAATCTCTTATAACCACAGTCAAGGTCTAGAAATAAATTTGCATGTTCAGTAATACCTTTTGTTAAATACATCGAGCCAGAATCTAGTTTCTGCAAGAAAAAATCTCCTGCTAGAACAAAAGAACTCAATAGTTTCCATGTCAAAAGTTTCAGTTTGATGTGATTCTTCCTCTCAAGCAGTTGAAACTTGTTTCTACAGTTATCTCAATGGATACCTGTGGCATGCTATGATGTTTCTTTGACATGTATTGGATCTAATATGAGAGAGACCTTAACAAAATCAATATAGAGTAATGTAGTTGCAATGAATTTTCTCCATGGTTAAAAAGTCTTGTAAATTTGCAGTTTCTTCTACAAACTTGGTACTAGGCAACATATTATTTCCCATCTTTTATTACAATGATGTTTAGTATGTGAAGTTAGCCCTCAACTACATTGTTTCATTATAAATTTGCAAGGAATACATTTTTTTATGAATCAGTTGTAAGACTTGAACCTTGTTGGGGAATGCCCCATCTTGAACCCGATTGTAGAGATGGGTCCTTGGAGGGCCAGCCACAAAGTGACTTTGTGACTGGGCTTTTTGATGACGTGAATCTACCATCGGGTTGAGGATGGCCATTGGGGAAGCAATGTGGCCATCCCAGGGTAGTTGGAGAAGACAATGAGTTTAGCTACAATCATCGCTTTTGTGAACATTATGTGGAGAATAATAGGTCACGAAGGCAACCAGCCATGATATTGTTACTATACACATATAACGATCTCTGTAACTCATCGGTTTCATTAAAGAAGCAAGAGCCCCAATAGTTTCCTGCATTTTTAACGTTATTTTGTTCTGTTTTCTTCTATAGTGAACTTTCAAGGCTTCCAAGATGGGTTTTGCTGTGATTGTGGATTTATGGCTGATTTGGATATCAATCAATGCCTAACAATCAATTTATATCTTTTTATGTACGCAAGAAAGAGTTAGGTTCTTCTTTTTGATACAGGGAAAATTGTCGTAGAACTGAAAAGTGATAATAAGGGGTAAAGCTTTGTCGAGGGAAAATTCTCTTAGAATTGCAAAGTGATAATAAGGGGTAAAGATTTGTCCAGTAACTACTTCCTTGCTTGTTTAACCATTAATTCTGGCTCAACGTGGCTGGATCCCATTCGTATAGCTGAATGGAGGTGTGAGATAAATGGGTAAGAGGAGTAAGAAATGAGGTTCTTTACTGGGTGTTAGACTCCTATACCAATAGGTGTCATTTTTCATGATTGTCTTGATTGAACTATAGAATATGTTCAAACCTTTTTCTTGAGCAAAGGTGTTCCATATTCTTGAAAAACCAAAAAATCAAAAAATTTAAAAAATGTAAAGAGGGTATACCCTAAAAGAAAAATCAAAGGGTAAGAAAAATAAATTGGTCAAGAAAATGAAAGAAATGAACCCCAAGCAAAAAATAGACCAAAGAAAGTGTGCAAATCCAAATACCACTACTATTTCATTTTTGTAATAAAGCAATTGTGTGCAGCTTGTCAAACTTTTGCCACAATTTATGAAGAGTCAAACTGTTTAAACTTGACTCATTCATGTTTCAATTTCATGTTGTAGAATAGAGAATAAATATCTGACCAAACAGTTTAATCTTGGTAGATAAGTAGATAGGTAGAGTTAATAAAAGGTGCTCAACAGTTCAATCTGAGCCGTTGGATGTAATAAGGGTAAAAATAGATAGATTTATCATGTAAAAAGAAAAAGGTTGATAAGGGTTTGCAAGTCTAAATACACCCTAATAAAGAAGAGAAAATGGTAGTGTCAAGTAGATAGGGTAGGTAGATGGTGTTGCAAAGTTTTATGTGATGAATGAAATGATTTCTGGCTCTGTTTGATCCATTACTTTCATCTGAAATGCGAAGCAAGAAATGCCCAATCCTGAGAAAGCAAAGTCAAAATCATTAACTTCCCACATCACTTTTTCCCTAAGATTTTTACTAATTTTCCTAAAGTGCTAAGGTATTTGAAGATTAGAGGGGCTCAAGGCATTTCCTTGACTTTTGGAGGGACCGGACCCTCGGCCTAATGATCAAAAATACCTAATTACTTGAGATTATTTGTCATTATAATCATTCACTTTTAACCTTTTCCTAGTGAATATCTCTTCTGCAAAAGGAAAATCTCTAAGTCATAATAAGCCTAAAATTATGTGCATTATTCTAAGTTTAAGTGTTGAAGTTGATATAATGTGGTTTACTTAAATCTTTAGTGTGGAATGAAATCTATTTTGAGTTGTCCTTATTTTATAATGTTACATTTAACTCTATTTACTAAATCCCTGATGAAAATGCTACCTTATCCACAAGTATGCAACTCCTTTTACATAAATATCAAAAACGCATACTGTTAAGTTGTAAAAGTATTTATTACTCCCAATTAATCATTAAAAACACACATTATGTGCCCTTTGGTTAAATATATCATTATATAATAGTCCCGCCCCTTATGGTAATTCAATTGATTTAATTTCATTATCATATAATAAGAAATATCGAGACAAACATTTAAACATATAATTTTATATGTTTGAAAGAAAAATGAACAAAGCCGAAGTTTATATTAAAAACTTCGAAAAACCCCCATGCCATCGTGGCCCATCCACTTGGAATTTAAAAAAAATCCCACCCGACACTTTAACTATGGTCGAAACCCTGCCGCAACCCCAATTTTCATTATACCATGGGATTAATTAATTATCAGAATTAATTGATAACCACTCCCTCCGCCTATCAAAAGCCTCTCGGGGTGATTAAATTAAACAATAATCGTTTCAAAAACCCGACGGGCCCGCACATTAAACCCCTGCTTACTCCACGTCCCTTCCACCATCCGATCTCCCGCTACGAGATCTACGGCTAACATTCATTCCGCTAGCCATCCAATACCCGAACGATAACCCGCGGGGGCACGGTGGTTTTGAAACCGTCCTCCGTCCACGTGTCAATGCCCCAATGGAATCGCTGCCCTCTCGTTTAATACCACCATTGCCCATAAGCGGTGCGGGAATTACCGCTTACCGCCCGACCCCAGCCACACGTCAGCCCGTACTGAAGTGACGTCATTCCTTGAAAAAATAAAAACCCCTTTTTGACTTTGGAAATAAAACAAATTTTCGTGTTTTTTATGTCATTTTCATTATTTGAAAGTGACTGCGCCTTCCGCTACGAAATTCAAATTTTCACTGAAATCTACTGTTCTATCCGATTTCGCTCCAGAATTCTGTCGGACTAGTGTTGAAGCATCCTCTTGCCACCACTTGATACCTGTTAAAAACCCAGTTTGCCTCCGAAAACAGGTATTTATTTTATTGCGCCCCTAACTTCAAATGAAAATCTGTTTTCCTTGTTTTTTCACTGGATTAGTGATTAAATCTTATCGCTAAGATCGTTCCCTGAGGTTTAAAACTGTGAATTGTTCCCCTGAAACTTCAATTGTGCTAATTTCCTTCATTTAAACTGAAATCGCGCCCGGCCTGTGAAGAAAACCCAGAAACTTCCATTTTGAATACACAAGAACCAAAATGGAAGCTCCGACAGCTCTGAATGTAACCCCATTGAATGCCCCCCAAAGAGAGTTAGAATATTTGCCCTTAGTGGATAAAGACTTTCAAATTAAAGACTTAGTGTTTGATGAAAGCCCCCTTCTGAGTTATTGTCGCTGCAGAGATGATTATTCGAAGGGATTGGATGTCATTGGATTGTGGGAATCCAATTTCCCAAGATATCTCATCCCCTCAGTCATTATTTTCCCAGAAATTATCCACTATTTCCATTCTAACTATGATCCAACTCAAAAAATGATGGCCTTGACATTGACAAGTGTTCTGTTAGGGCTAAGGTGCGAGATTGATTGGCGAGCCAAATGACGATGTAACATCAAACCAAGCTTTGGAGCCCAAGGACCTAGCCTTCCTGGACTCAGAGAGGGCTCTCTCTATATGTGTAAAAGATGTCGGTGTGTTTGCTTATGGTATTCTGATATTAGGCTAGTTATGAAGTGAGTTTTTGGTTTTTTAGTTTTTTAAGTTGTGAGGGATAAAACTGATCAAAGATATAAAAATGGATAACAAGAAGTCAGATCAATTGGGCTATGGGGTCAAACAGGTCAAGGAAGCTATGAGATGATGATGCAAGGCTGCTGTAGGGCCGATTTGATTCACGGTAGAAGGGATCTTTGGGAAAAATGGAGTAAATGGACATCAAGTTTGTGAAAGACAAGGGATTTCAAGTGTAACTAGTTGATAGCAGACATAAACATGTTATAGAAAGCCATTAATCATGCTAAATGTAACTATGAGCTAATTAATACATAGAAATCAAACATTCCAGCCATGCATAGAAGTATAAGACCTTCTAACTTCGGGAAATGGCTATCAAACTTTGGGGAAAACACATAAGACAGACTAAAAACTCATAAAACTATGCCGGAACGCCTAAACACAGTCTTTAAGTTATTGGGCACTTGGACAAACAAACTTTCATAGTTTTAGGCAAAGGGCTAGATCGGGACTAGGCCTCCTTGGTTCAACAAGATGATAAGCTAATCAGTCAAAGAGATAGTTTCATGGACGGAGAACTGTAGACTGACTTATGAGTAAGCGAGGGCACACCATACATCTACTCAACATATAGCAGAACTTATGAATAAAACTAGCAACCAATACATGGTATTACTAAAGAAAGCGTTAATTTTCTTTAAGCTGCTCAGAAGGAAAAAAAAACTATGAAAGGTCGGGAATTTAGGAAGGAAGTTTTTATCCCATGGGCATATCTCAAAATTAATCTCTACTGATCTATAGCAGCAAGAAGCATGTATCATGAATGAAAACTAGAAGACAACAACAAAGCAAGAAAAACTATACCATTCTACCATGTCATGGAATCCATCACCAATCCTTCATCATTCATCAAAAGCATCCAAGAGGCAGTCCAAAAATCATAACACAAGTATGTTCTTCAAAGCTCATATGACCAATATATTGATTCTTCTCTCAAGTTCAACCTCTGTTTTACAATGAATCCTTGTGGAATAAATAGGCTAGAGGAAGAAAAACCTCATGGAGCAACTAGCTATCCCATTGGCCAAGTCAAAATATCTAAACTTGTCCTTGAGGCTTTGCAAAGCCCAAGGCACAAAATATCCCATAAAATATCTAAAAAACTGCTAAAAACGGAAATTATATTGACTTTACACCATTTCCCAAGGATAAAAATAGCTTAACGCACATTTGGGAAAAGCAGATTTTTGAGGTTCAAAAATTACAAAAATACTTCATATTTATGCCTGAAAAAGGTCCCCTGACTTGCTGGAGGCAAATGGAAGTCTTACCAGTGTCGAAATGAGGCTCATGATGGCCCGTTGGAAAGCTCTCTGTGTCTGCTTTCCGGCACAACTGAAATCACCTCAATCTGATCTCTGGAAGTCCCCCAAAACTGTACCTGTGTGCAAAAACCCAGAAAATAGCAGACTGCTGATATGGCGGGCAGAATGTGCAAAAAGAGGGCATTTTTCGCCAATTTGAGGGGGCGAATGATCTCCGAATGCCCTGAAAATTGCTGGGGACCTGCTCATAGAATTATGGCATCCACTGGCATCATCCTTCTCCCTTGACAAATCCTCAAACTGAAATGGCGCAATTATGAGTTTTCGACCAAAAACCCAAAAAATGCCAAAAAACAAAAAGTTGTCGAAAATGGCTCAAATTTGGCATATATGACCCTCAGGGGTCCATAGCAACATGCTCCAAAGCTGAGGCAAAAATATCAAGGGGTGATATGCTTTTCCCCTCTTTTCGTGCCGGGCGCTTCCCCTTTGCCTTCTTCAATTTCTCTTGGGCTGCCTTTAATTTTCGCCTGGAAAACTTATTTAGCTTCTAAAAGTGATGAGTCCTCTTTATTTGCAGCTCAAGATCTCTGTTCGCCCTCTCAAGCTTCATTTCCAAGTGTTTGTTAGCTCTTTCAAGCCATGCCTCTTTGTTTTCTTCAATTTCCTGCTCAAGGAGTGTAGTGAGAGGAAAGGCTTGGAAATGGGCTTGTTCTTCTGCTCTCTACTTTTCCAAGGCTCTTTTAAGCCCGATGGTCCTAGGCCTCTTCCACCTAGGCTGATCTTCCTCTTCCTCCTCATCAAACTCACCAATGAGTTCTTCTATCCTTGCTTGCGCCTTAGCTGCCTCCTTTTTATACTTGATTGCCCGTGCTTCATGGATAGCTGCATGAACATTCATCTGTTTGTTTTCAACCTCCAAGAAGTGGTTGAAATTCCTTGCCCTTTGAAGATCTTCCTCTAATGCCTCAATTTTCCCCTCTTTGTGAATGAGGAGGTTTTCAAGGAGGCGGGCCTCATTATCACTGTCATCGCTTTGGATAGGGATGACAGCTAATTCACCTCCATGCTTTGTACTTTCTCCAACTTTTCTTTTACCGTTGAAAGCCAATCTTGCGCTTTTCCTCCTTTGCATGCTAGAAGGTGTTCTTTTGGGCGATTTCCTCTTGCTAGGAACAATCTTTGTCACTGTTAGGGTGGCAGCTTTAGCCCCTCTTTTCCTTGCTGTGCTGAGCTTTGTTACTTTGAGAGGAGGAAGCACAACTGATTTACCTTTGACATCTTCCTGAACTTGCTGTCCTTTTTGAGGCTGCTAGATGTTTTCCTCTTGATGTTCACTTGGCTACCCCTGTTCGCCAACATTAGCTTGATGTTCTTCATCAATGCCTTGTTCAATTTGTGGCTCAAGAGGTGTCTCAATTTCCTGCCCAACTTGCTGTTCTTCATCTTGCACCTGATGTTGTTCCTTATCTGCTGTCTGCTGTTGTTCCTCAATTTGTACCTGTTGTCCTTCATCTGGGACCTGTTGTCCTTCACTTTCTATTTGCTGCTGTCCCTCATCATCTAACTGCTGATGTTTACTACCCTCTCCTTCCTCCTGTTGACTTGGCTGTCCAGTAGTCATTCTAAGCCTTCTAGGAGTAGGCCTACTGGACAAAGGTACCGGGTGATGGATAGGCTGAGTGGGAAACACATGAACAGGAGGGACAGTAGAGAAATATGGAGGGCTGATGAATAAATCCCATGGAACCTCTTTCTTCTCTAGCTGGTATAGGAAGATAATCTTGATCAAAGAATGATGAAAAAGAGAAGGGATTTGCTGAGGTGGGGCCTTCTTTTGGACAGTAGATGCCATTTTCTCTATGCTCTTGAACAAAAAGTAAGGGAGGTTTAGTTGCCTGCTTCTAGTAAAATGCATCAATAATCGGACATGGTAGGCATAAATTCGATCAAACCTCCCTTCACAAGTGAAATATTTCATTATGACTTTCATAAGAGGAGCATAGCTGTCAAGGAGATATGAAAAAGGGAAAATAGTAGTGAAAGCCTCTCTATGTTCAGGCTTGATGAAAGGCTTGTAATCCTCTAAGTCAAGATGAGCCTGTTTAAACCATTTTTCGCCATGATACGGGATCTTGGTGGCCTTGGACACATACCTTGGAGAAATTTTGAAATCAAGACCCGCCATTTGGAAATGTTTTTCTTTGAATCTCAGGGCGCACAAGTGTGTTAATGGCGAAAAACTCTTGACTTCTTCTATCTTCTGGCAGAAATCAAGGCAGCCTACTTCATGGAAGTTGAAAAGTAGAGATGGATGAGCATTAATCTCTTCTGTAGAGATGGGCTCATATCTTTTATGTGGACTGCTCCTGCTGTCTTGCCTTGGAGGCATTTTGACCTGAATATGCTTTGGAAAAGGTAAACTGCCTTCACTGTATGTAAAATGTCCTGTTGGAGTCAAACTGTGTCACTTTACTACTTTGACATATAGATAATGAGATTTGGATGTCTTGCAATAATGTTTCTTTGAATAGACAACCTCTGTTGTCTTTAGAAAATGTCCTGTTCACCTTTAGAATATCTCTGTCAACAGATTCTTAGTAGGAAATAACACAGTGAAAAGAAGGGCTGACTTTTTTAGGAGAAGTTTGCTGTGAGAAATGCTAAAATCACCCTGTTCTGTGAAACTTTAGATGTCAACCAATACACCTGTATCTCTGTCTCAAGGTAGAATTTCAGTCATTAATCAACCTGCTCTTCTTGGAGTGAAAATAAAACAACAGACTTGTGGATACACAGTCAAACTTCAGTGTAGGTATACAGTCAAATTTACTGCTTTGAACAAGGTGACACAGTTTGAAAAATGCCTTAAAAAGTTTCAACAAGGTCTGCAAGAGTCTTTACTTTGCCAAATAGGCAAGACCTCCTACCAATGTAACACTTCTGATTATGTTAGAAAACCCTTTACTTTGGATGATAACAACTTGTCAATAAGCTTTGAAAAACACAAGGCCGTCAAGCAACAACACAGTGAATATTGTCCCTTTATGAGTAGTGTGAGCAAACTTCCTCCGGAGCTTAACCTATAAATTTCTGCTTGACCAAGAACCCTTTCTCCCGCTAAATTTCACTGTTTCTCTATGCATGTCACTTTATTAAACAAAAACATGCTCATAATTTAACCTTGGTGTGAGTATACAGTCAGATTCATATTTAAAGCAGAGGTAACAGGGTTCTAAAAGCTCTAAAAGCTTTGAGCAAAGGCTGTAAGATTTTGCTCTTTTTCAAAATAATCAATGGCCTTTTTCAATATGGAATATCAGTCACCTTTGGAAGGATGCCTTTATGAATTCTGAAAATCCACTTGGCAGTGAGGTTTTTAAGAATAGAAAAACAACACAGAGTATATAGTGGACAACTGTCCTCTCGGTGGTCGAGTAGGGTAACTTTACCCTATGGTGCTTTTAAAGAAATGACACACCCTTTACCTTGATTAAAAAGAAGGTGAACACACAAGGTCTTTAACTTAATCACAACTTCTTTCCCATAAGCACTTCTAACAGTGAATTTGTCTAAAACATAGCTTCAAAGTATGGGCATTTTCACAGCAAAACTATTTGACAGATATTATGATGTGGCAAGATAAACGGGGATAGGCTACTCTTCAGATTTGATCTTGACCTTGCTTAGGCAGTTTCTTGAAATGTATGTCAATATGTAAATGTGGTCGAACTCAGCAATTTGTCCCAACCCTCACTCTCACACCACAGTTTGAAATAGGCCTTTTAAACCTCCCTGTCAATTAGAAAATTTTTGAAATCGAGGGGAAAATATATAGGAATACCTTCAATTTAGATGAAAAACCTTGGGGAGGGCTGGAGTAGCACCGAAAAGCCTTCAATTATGCGCGGCACTCTTTAAGGACAGAACGGCGCGCAAAAAATACCACCCGGGTGGCCTGTCGGGTCGGGCTGTCGGGCGGTCGGGCACCATGTACAGGCGCGTCGCGCAACTGTACAGGCGCATCACGCCAACACTGACCGCCCATGTAAACTCACTCCCAGGCACGTCGCGCGAAATGGCAGGCGCGTCGCGCGGCCAAAATTGCTGCAAATCCTGGAATTTTGACCTGGAACCTCTTCGCTTATGCTGCGAACACCTTGATTGCCGTTTTGAAAATGAAATTTCCTTCTTCGATTTACTCTTATGTTATTTCAAATGCTTCAACGGTCACTTGGTCTTTAAATGTAAAGTGAAATTTTTGTTTGGCCTTTTTGCAGGGTTTTCACAGTCTTTTTGATCCTTTTTAATAACCTCGGTGCATTCCATATCTGCGTTGGAGATTTTCCACACTCCTGGACCGTTTCAATCATGGGAAAACCTCTTTATAAAAGCAAAAATGGCTTAAAAAGCTAGAACTTTGTCTCACTTATGCACAGGTGTTAGAAAAGTGACTTCCAGCTTTGTCCCTTGGGTGACACTTTGACATCGAACTTCAAAATTTGAAAAATAACTCCATGGCTTCCACATCATCTCTGCCACTGTTTTTAAAGATGCTGGTGATATTTATGATGTAAAACAACCCCTCTTTAAAGCTGTCAAGGAAATACCTGAATGCTAATTTGTTTCTGAAAGGACAGGGTTTTGCACTGTCAACTTGCTTTGACAACCCCGGCGTTTACTTGCTTCTTCAACTTTTTCTCCAATGCAGGTGTCAAACTTGCTGGTCTCCTTGGACTTGATCTAAGAAAAGCTCACCCTTGCAACATACTTTCTGGCTTATGCCATTTATGGTATCTCTGTCCTTTTTGAATAATGAGAAAGCTGTACTTGTTTTAAAACTCCCAAAACACTGACAATCTATCAAAACCACTTCTTTGTCTATTCATAACTGGTATACTTATTTACAATGTTGAAACACAGTTGCCATTTGCTTTGACTAGTGCATTGTTCTTTTTGTAAGAGAAACATTCCAAAGCTCAACTCTGTCCCCTGCTTTGACACTTTAGGTGATATTTTAACAAGGAAAAACCATCCAAAATCTGTCAAAAGCATTTGAACGCTGTTTTGTTACTTAACAGGAGATGGCCTGTGCTCTTCCAACTTGTTTGATAATTTTTGCTTCCAGGCGATTTATGAGCTCCTTCTTTGATTGTAAGTGCCATATTTTGGCTGCGTCCCTTCATACCATAATTCTCTTTTTACTTTGAAAGGCGCTCCTTTAGACTTTTGGCATGTGACAGTGGGGTAATGTTTGACCCTCTCTCTTAAGGAAACTGCCCCTTTTTTGTATCAATGACCTGCATATATCCAATATTGTCTCCTGTCCACTATAGGTATAGTTTGACAGACATTTATATTTGAATAGGAAAACCAATACTTTTGAATCATAAACACTATCTTTTACCTGTGTACAGACTTTTGCTTTCTTTCACTGTCTCTTTTCACTGCATCTTTTGACCAATCAGTTTTCAAAAACATCCAATGCCTTGGCCATCTGCTCATGAACGAAGGAGGCCCTTCACTAGGCAAAGTATCTGAAGATTGTTTGACAAATCTATTTGACATAGATTTTCCTTGGATGTGATGGTAAGCAAACAACTTGAAAAACATCAATACTAGCACCTCCGCTTGCAATCATCACTGTGCTTCAGAAAAACCCTAGCCAAAGTGTCACTGTCTCCCTGCACTGCTCTGAGGGTGACTGAAATGTCATCATTTGCTTTAGTCAACTTATGACAAATTTTTGAAAGATAATCTCTGTGACTATGGAGGTCAGCACCCTTTGAAAAGCAAACAACTTTTCTTCTGCCTAGGTGATGACATGATCTGTCAGCATCTCTTCAATTTGGTCTTTGTGGGGAAAACAAGCTTCCTATGATTAGAATTGTTTTTACTCATGATATGCCTTTCTAAAGTTTAACAATTCATATGATTTGAAACTTCAAATGACCTCCTTTATCAGACCAAACTCTGTTTTCCTTTGAACTTGCATATTTCAGACTCTATCCCTGTTATGATCATCACTCACATTCATAAAACCTGGAGATATTGTTTCACTGTTCAATAAAAGGCAAACCTGGACTTTTGCAATCTTTAAAGTCAATACTGGCCAGCGCCCTCTGCTTGTAGATGAAGGAGGCGCCCTAACCCTCTGCTTGTAAATGAAGGAGGTTCTGGGCCATGACAATTTACCAGCTTGTTGAGACAGTGGTGTCCTTTTCTTACTGTGATTTTCATGCTGGAAGGAAAATTGCAAGGTCTTGATGAGTGACTTTCTGTTTTGCAGATATATCTCAGGCTCATGATACATTTAGAAGCAGTTGTTCTTCTAACTGTAGATTCAAACATTTCCTCCTGAGATGAAGTTATATTTTCTGTTCTTTGCAGAATCCATAAAACACTGTGAAACACCTAATAATCAGCTTGAGACTGTGGTTCATGCAGTGCTGAGACCTAGGGATATAAGTGGCGCGACTTAGAGCTGTGATCAACTTGATTTGCAGAGTGGGAGGTCAGTCATGGTTGGTCTGTAGCAGATGGAGGCTTTTTGGCTTTTTGATGATTTCCAAGGGTAAAATGTCTTAAAGCGCCACTTCCTAACATAGGGGAGGCTTTTGAAACAGACTTGGATTTTCCTTTTGGAGCTGATGGGTAGACCAGTAGGGCTGAAGCTAGAAAAAATAGTGATAATGGATTTTAACTTTGACAAGGGCGGACTGAAAAGTAAGAGGGCGAAAAAAGTTTTATGAGGGTTTTCTAGATGACAGATTGACATATGGAATTCAGCTTCTAGAAAACTCAGCTATGGATCTAGTCATCACTAACAAGTGAAAAATACTGATGACTAACAGTGGCTCCATTTGGGGAGGGCAGCTCCTCGTCAGGAGGTGTCCAGAATTCAGATTTTTGGCTTATGAAGACCAGTGCCTTATCCATTGGCGCAAAAATTTACCCTTCTTTGATGTTATTTCTGAAAAGTGACAGTATGGTTAACATCAATGATATCTCTACCTACCCCACTGTCTTTCCTAACATTTTTTCTTCTCTTTGGCGCATTTGAACTAGCAGCCTTTTGACAATGTATATTTTTCTTTTTGCAAAATGAACCTATCTATTTCTACTCTTATATCTGCCGGGAGTTCAGATTAAGCTGATGAACTCCTTCATTGCTCTACCTATGCTAGATCGACTGTCAAGATTAAGCAGTTTGACAGGATTTTATTCTCTAATCTAAAACATGAAATTCAAAAATGATCAAATCAGGATTAGGCAGTCTAATTTGTCATGCATTTGCGGCATAAAAGACAAGCTGCACACAAATGTTATTTTGCAATAAAGGGAAACTAGACAAGCGGGGTTAAGATGTACAATGTATTTTTCATCCCTCGCTTCTCTCTTTGGTTTTGTTTTAGGCATGTGGAACCAGAATCTCTCCCTAATCTAAGCTCTGTGATAAGTCAATCTTACACAATGTTGACTATCTTTGCACTCACTAACTTATCAGCAAATAAATTTAAACATGCTCAGCTATGATTAGGCTAGATAGCTGAACAAGACATTGAAGTACTAGTAGCGGCATTTAGACTTGCTCACTTTCCGAAGGACTATTTTTTTTTACATGGGGCCTTTGTCCTATCTTCACTTGCCCTCTTTTCTGTTTTTACTGTTTTTGACTTTCCTATCTTTTACTGTTTTTTATTTTTCTATTTTTTCAATATTTCAAACAATGGTATGTACAATGAGTGAAAGTGTCTCAAACTCAAAAATCTTGGAAATGACGGAATTTAAGCATCTTATCCTCGTAAGGATCTCCTCTCACCCTTGGCCCACTTAACTCTTGAAAAGAAAAATTTGGGAAATTCTCTCTCTCTAACATGACATAGGGATTCATGCAAGAATCTCTGAACAGCCCGGTATCTTCCCTTTGTACCTCTCTGAATATCTGATTTCCACTCCTTTCCTTACTGTATGCTTTTCTCAAGTAATGCATGTATTCTTGGTCATTCTTAAAATAGATAATGACATCATCAAGGTATGCAAAAATGCAAAAATTTAAAACTGGGAACATGGCCTTCATGAACAGATTTCTGATATTAGGTGGTTTTGCAATTTTGAACTTGAAATCTGATCTACCTCCTGCAAACTTGAAAAAATCTTTAAGCTGTCTACTTTGCAAGGGAATCTTATGATCATGACCTGAAACATCATCTTGCGAAAATACATGATTAAAAGCACTTTTATTTGGTAAATCATGGTCTTGGGTAGAAAAAACATATTTTCTGTTATAGGGATATGCAGTATTACTTCTAAAATCAAAGCAGACTCTATGGCCATCTGTTTTATCCCTGATTATTTCAGTTTGTTTCAGATTGTTGTGTTTTCTCTTGTCAAAGTTGTTCTTTGAGGGGAAGGTATTGACACAGTAGTTTCCCTTGCTTTTTCTGTAGAAATTGGTATTCTGCATGAGATTTCTGATTTTAGCATTTCTAAGTTCTTCATGAAAAGACAGAATATGAGCCAATTTCAGTAGTTCAGGTATGTTGGGATTGCAACTATCATTTTTACTTATAAGAAGTTTATCTTGCATTTTCTCTAGATTATGAGCTGCTGGGACTATGGTCAAAGTTTCATTTGCAGTAGGAGGGTCACATGATGGTAAATCTTTGAGGTATGGTAGAAACATTAAACTCCCTTGCTCCCGGGTTCCAAATAGGTTTATGATGTGTAGGTCTTCTAAAGCCTTTACCCGGAAAAAGTTTCCACAAGTCACTGCTGGTGTTTGACTAAAACTAGAGCAATTTGCTTGATAGTACATAAGAGTTTGTGCTTCTTGTTCTAATCCTACTTCAGAAAGGGAAAACTTACTTTCTTCAAGAAACAACTTTTCATGATCATGGTAGTTTTGAGTTTCTAGTTCATCATAAGGCACCAGGGACAGCTGATGTGGTGGATCTAAGTTTATATCAGATTCTTCTGACTCTTCTTCCATGTTTTCATCAATATGCATAATGAAAGAGTTCAGGTCTGAACGCAAGGAACACATTGGAATGTTGTCTGGCCTATCTTGACTGCTAATCATGTATTTCATGTGTGATTCTCGGTAGAGTATTCTGGTCTGGCCAAACACAGGAATGGTGGCATATGACATGTCCAGTTGGATATTCCCTTGGAGTTTGGCTCCCCAAGATCTGGATAGAAGCATCCCGTACTTGGGAGGAATGTCCGCCACTACTATATCCATGATTAGATGTTTCGCGGGTATTTGGGCCAGACTAAAACAAAGGTCTTTGATCAAACCCAGGCATTGGACTCTACTTGAATCAAATGAATACAAGTCTTTGTATGGTCTTGTGATTTCTAAGCCTAATCTTTCCATTACTACCTTCGGCATAAGATTATGCGAGGCGCCGGAGTCTAGCATGGCATTGTGGATGATTTTGTCGTGAATGTTTAGGCTAATGTAAAATGGAAGAGTATTTCCTTCTTGGAATTTTCCCTCTATCTTTGGACCAAACAAAACTTCAGGAGTGTCATCAGCCAGATTAACAGTGTTTGCATCATTCTCTAGATTTAAGACTTTTAGTACTTGGGATTTATAAGAGTTTTTGGCAATGAGTTCAGTAAGAGGCATGGTGATCTTGATCTTGGCGATTTCGCCTTCAAAGCTAAAAGGCAACTGAAGTTTAGATATGTTTGTTTCAGCTTTTTCAGCCACGACCCTCTCTATGTTCTGAGTTTGTTGACCTTGTTTCGGGATTTTGTTGGCCATAGTTGCTTCGGTGACCTTAGTAGAAGTACCAGGAGTATCTAAGAGAGGCCTAGCTTGGGTAACTTTAGCTTTGTTTTGGTCAGTTTTTTCAACTTTAATTTTGTCAATGCTTGATGCTTTCTTGAGGATGGTATCAGGGGCTTTAGCAGTATCTGAGTTACCTTTCTTGGAACTATCTTGGTTTCTTTTGCTTCTAAGGTCATACTTCCTGTGGGCTTCCATAATGGCATTCTGAAAATCTATGGCAGGGTCATCGAGATCTTCATAGTTGGTCTCATCTTGATTAGGAGAAAAGAACGCTTGTTCTTCTTCTGTGAGGTACACCTCACTCTCATTATCAGATCCTATGAGGTTTAAATGATGTTCATCAAGAGGTTTTGTATCCCTATCATCCTCTTCCACATAGTTTTCATTGAATGGTGGCCTAATCTGTTGGTCATTCTCCCTAGGTCTGTTTTGGGGCTGTTCCCTTCTAAAGTTTTGGTTTCGGTTTTTGTTTGGAGGGTTTGGCTGGTTGTCCCTAATAGGAGCCTTTTCATTTATCTTTTCCCACATTTTGGCCATGGATTTGACTAAGTCATCTATTCTGGGATCTAGGGAAGGTGATGAAGTGGAGACCTCATCTTTATATGTGACCTTTCTTTCTGATCTAGTCCTGGCTCTTTTTTCTGCTAAGTTGGCATCTTCTTTTATGGCTATTTGTTGCATTTCTTCTAAGGTAGGGGGATCCTTGTCTCTCAGATGATATGTCATGTCAGGATCAAACCCCTCGGGGAATTTTGCCAAGGCTAAACCAAGTGGGGGTTTGAAATGAGGTGGTAGGGAGTTATATACACTGTTGAACCTAGTACAGTAAGCTTGGACACCTTTCCCCATTTTCCCGTTTTAGGTTGTTATATTCTGACAGGATTTGAATGGGGTTTCTTCGGATTTCCCACCTATTTCTGAAGACTTGATGTAGTTCTTGGATATCATGGATACTGTTTGGAGTTAAGCTTTTGAACCATGCTTTGGGTTCACCACCAAGACTTTGTGCGAATATTCTCATTCTGACAGTCTCGTCTTGTACCTCTAGGTATTCATAAGCATCAGTCATCCTACTTATATGTTGTTGAGGTGTGGTGGTGTCTTCTCCAGTAAAGTGTGGGATTTTGTCTTGATATTTGTTTGGGAGAGGAGCTAAAGGCGGTGGCAACACCAAAGGTGCGTACCAGGCTACCATGACTGGAGCTAGTGGATGATGTACAAGATGAGGACTAGTAGGCTGAAATGAAGTGGTTTGAATAGTGGTGGTTTGACCAGGTGTGGCGGATGAACTTGGACTAGTGATCTGGTTTTGAGCAGATCTGGGATGATAGGAGCCAAACTGATAGAGAAGCTGGAGGTCAGGAGGAGTGGTAGGTGGAGCTTCTCTAATAGGACTCTGTGGTGGGCTTAGGGGTTCAAGATCATCAAAGTTTATCTTACTATATGATTTGCTCCTGGGAAGAGTTTGTGATGACTCTAGTCCCAAAGGTGAATCTAGTAGGATAGTGCGATGTTTAGGTACAGATCTTGCTCTACGGATGGATCTACCAGTAGCTAGATGGTCAGTTTCGGAAGCTTGCCACAGAATCTTCTCTGGGTCATCTACTATGATAGGGAATTTGGGTCTGGATGGGATCTGGTGTTGATTCTTCATGAAGCCAGATTTTAGATCCAGAGCTTAGAGAGAATGGTATTGGTGAATGTTCTGGATGAGTGGTTTTTCTTAAAGCTTTACTAAGGTGAAGGATGGTCAAAAATAAAAGGGATGGATTAGTGGAGTCGCCAGGTGGAAATGGGTTGTTTTTGTGAAGATAGCTATGGTCCACCACCGGTAACTAATCTGGAAATGTTTTTGGATTTTCTGAGTTTTATGTGCAGCCTATGATTTGTTAAAGTATCCTAGACTTGTTTCAACACTTTTCTAGGGTGATGAGAACAAAAAGAGTTTACTCTAAAAAATGGGTCTATGGACTGCTTGCTTGTTTATGGTATCTAAAAGACCAAAAGAGTCTATAAGAGTTTGCTGGACTATTATGTACTCAGTGTCCCACCATCTCCCGCTATGTTAGTGAGCGATGGGATAGGTCTATCGGATAGTAGCCTAGAGTTTGGTAAAATAGTAAGGCTTACTAGAGGTTAGTGGAGTCGCCAGGTGGATTGTCAGGTGTTCAGAGGTATACTTGTATGGTCCACCACCAATAATGTCAAAAGCCAATCTAAGAGAGTGTTTTTTGTGGTTTTTTCTGAGTTTTATGTGCAGCCTAGGATGTAAGAGTGTTATAAACCTGATTCATCACTTTGCTAAGATGGTGAAGCAGAGATTTTACACTAAATGATTCTAAAGGCTGATGGTTTAAGTTAAAATTTGAAGGACTAAGGAGTCTATAAAAGTTTGCTAGACTATCATGAACTCAATAAGTCCCACCGTGATCGCCATTATGTTAGGGTCCCATGATTTGGCCGATTGGCTAGCCAAATGACGATGTAACATCAAACCAAGCTTTGGAGCCCAAGGACCTAGCCTTCCTGGACTCAGAGAGGGCTCTCTCTATAAGTGTAAAAGATGTCGGTGTGTTTACTTGTGGTGTTCTGATATTAGGCTAGTTATGAAGTATGTTTTTTGTTTTTTGTTTTTAAGTTTGTGAGGGATAAAACTGATCAAAGATATAAAATGGGTAACAAGAAGTTAGATCAACTGGGCTATGGGGTCAAAAAGGTCAAGGAGGCTATCAGATGATGATGTAAGGCTGTTGTAGGGCCGATTTGATTCAAGGTAGAAAGGATCTTTGGGAAAAATGGAGTAAATGGACATCAAGTTTGTGAAAGACGAGGGATTTCAAGTGTAACTAGTTGATAGCAGACATAAACATGTTATAGCAAGCCATTAATCATGCTAAATGTAACTATGAGCTAATTAATACATAGAAATCAAACATTCTAGCCATACATAGAAGTATAAGACCCTCTAACTTTGGGAAATGGCTATCAGACTTTGGGGAAAACACATAAGAAGGACTAACAACTCATAAAACTATGCCGGAACGCCTAAACACAGTCTTTAAGTTATTGGGCACTTGGACAAACAAGCTTTCATAGTTTTAGGCAAAGGGCTAGATCGAGACTAGGCCTCCTTGGTTCAACAAGATGATAAACTAATCAGTCAAAGAGATAGTTTCATGGACAGAACTATGGACAGCTTATAGGTAAGCAGGGCACACCATACATCCTACTCAACATGCATAGAACTTATGAATAAAACTAGAAAACAGTATCCTTAAATTACCAAAGAGCAGTTAAGAATTCTTTAGTATAACTAAGGAAGAAGAAAACATAAAGCTATGAAGATTCAGGAATTTTGAGGTGCCTCCATGGGCATATCTCAAAATTAATCTCTACTGATCTATAGCAGCAAGAAGCATGTATTATGAATGAAAACTAGAAGACAACAACAAAACAAGAAACACTATACCATTCTACCATGTCATGGAATCCATCAACAACCCTTCATCATTCATCAAAAGCATCCAAGAGGCAGTCCAAAATCATAACACAAGTATGTTCTTCAAAGCTCATATGACCAATATATTGATTCTTCTCTCAAGTTCAGCCTTTTTTTACAATGAAACCTTGTGGAATAAATAGGCTCAAGTGAGGAAAACCTCATGGTGCAACTAGCTATCCCATTGGCCTAATCAAAATATCTAAACTTGTCCTTGAGGCTTTGCAAATCCCAAGGCACAAAATATCCCATAAAATATCTAAAAAATGCTAAAAATGGAAATTATATTGACTTTACATCATTTCCCAAGTGTAAAAATAGCTAAACGCACATTTGGGAAAAGAAGATTTTTGAGGTTCAAAAATTACAAAAATACTTCATATTTATATCTGAAAAAGGTCTCCTGACTTGCTGGAGGCAATTGGCAGCCTTCCCGATGTCGAAACGAGGCTCATGATAGCTCGTTGGAAATCTCTCTGTGTCTACTTTCCGGCGCAACTGAAATCATCTCAATCTAATGCCTGGAAGTTCCTCAAAACTGTACCTGTGTGCAAAAAACCAGAAAATAGCAGACTGCTGATATGGCGGGCAGAATGTGTAAAAAGAGAGCATTTTTCGCCAATTTGAGGGGGCGAAAGATCTCCAAATGCTCTGAAAATCGCTGGGGACCTGCTCATAGAATTATGGCATCCATTGGTATCATCCTTCTCCTTTGAAAAATCTTCAAACTGAAATGGCGAATTTATGAGTTTTCGACCAAAAACCCAAAAAATGCCAAAAAACAAAAAGTTGTCGAAATGGGCCCAAACTTGGCACATATGACCCTCAGGGTTCCATAGCTACATGCTCCGAAGATGAGGCCAAAATATCAAGGGCTGATATGCTTTTCTCCTCTTTTCGTGCCGGGCACTTCCCCTTTGCCTTCTTCAATTTCTCTTGGACTGCCTTTAGTTTGCGCCTGGCAAACTGATTCAACTTCTGAAAGTGATGAGTCCTCTTCCTTTGCAGCTCTAAACCTCTATTCGCCCTTTCAAGCTTCATTTCCAAGTGCTTGTTAGCTCTTTCAAGCCATGCCTCTTTGTTTTCTTCAATTTCCTGCTCAAGGAGTGCAGTGAGAGGAAAAGCTTGGAGCTGGGCCTGTTCTTCTGCTTTCTGCTTTTCCAAGGCTCTTTTAAGCCCTATAGTCCTAGGCCTCTTCCGCCTAGGCTGGTCTTCCTCCTCCTCCTCATCAAACTCCCCAATGAGCTCTTCTATTCTCGCTTGCGCCTTAGCTACCTCATTTTTATATTTGATCGCTCGTGCCTCATGAACAGCTGTGTGCACATTCATCTGTTTGTTTTCAATCTCCAAGAAGTGGTTGAAATTCCTTGCCCTTTGAAGATCCTCCTCTAATGCCTCAATTTTCCCTTCGTTATGGATTAGGAGATTTTCAAGAAGGCGGGCCTCATTATCACTGTCATCGCTTTGGATAGGGATGACAGCTAATTCACCTCCATGCTTTGTACTTTCTCCAACTTTGCTTTTACCTTTGAAAGCCAATCTGGCGCTTTTCCTCCTTGGCATGATAGAAGATGTCCTTTTGGGCGATTTCCTCTTGCTAGGAACAATCTTTGTCACTGTTAGGGTGGCAGCTTTAGTCCCTCTTTTTCTTGTTGTGCTGAGTTTTGTTACTTTGAGAGGAGGAAGCACAACTGATTTACCTTTTACATCTTCCTGAACTTGCTGTCCTTCTTGAGGCTGCTGGATGTTTTCCTCTTGCTGTTCACTTGGCTGCCCCTGTTCGCCAACATTAGCTTGTTGTTCTTCATCAATGCCTTGTTCAATTTGTGGCTCAAGAGGTGTCTCAATTTCCTGCCCAACTTGTTGTTCTTCATCTTGCACCTGCTGCTGTTCCTCAATTTGTACCTGCTGCTGTTCATCAATTTGTACCTGCTGTTTTTCATCTTGGACCTGCTGTCCTTCACTTTCTATTTGCTGATGTTCCTCATCATCTAACTGTTGCTGCTCATCTCTTTCCTCTTGTTGACTTGACTGTCCTGTAGACATCCTGAGCCTTCTAGGAGTAGGCCTACTGGACAAAGGCACTGGGCGATGGACAGGCTGAGTAGGAGAAATATGGGCAGGAGGAACAGTAGCAAAATCTGGATGGCTGATGAATAAATCCCATGAAACCTCTTTCTTCTCTAGCTGGTGTAGGAAGATAATCTTGATCAAAGAATGATGAAAAAGGGAAGGGATTTGCAGAGGTGGGGCCTTCTTCTGGACAGTAGATGCCATCTTCTCTATGCTCTTGAACAAAAAGTAAGGGAGGTTTAGTTGCCTACTTCTGGTAAAATGCATCAATAATCGGACATGGTAGGCATAAATTCGATTAAACCTCCATTCACAAGTGAAATATTTCATTATGACTTTCATAAGAGGAGCATAGCTGTCAAGGAGATAGGAAAAAGGGAAAATAGCAGTGACAGCCTCTCTATGTTCAGGCTTGATGAAAGGCTTGTAATCCTCTAAGTCAAGATGAGCCTGTTTGAACCATTTTTCGCCATGATATGGGATCTTGGTGGCCTTGGACACATACCTTGGAGAAATTTTGAAATCAAGACCCGCCACTTGGAAGTGTTTTTCTTTGAATCTCAGGGCGCACAAGTGTGTTAATGGCGAAAAACTCTTGAATTCTTCTATCTTCTGGCAGAAATCAAGGAAGCCTACTTCATGGAAGTTGAAAAGTACAGATGGATGAGCATTAATATCTTCTGTAGAGATGGGCTCATATCTTTTATGTGGATCGTTCTGCTGTCTTGCCTTGGAGGCATTTTGACCTGAATATGCTTTGGAAGAGGTAAACTGCCTTTACTGTGTGTAAAATGTCCTGTTGGAGTCAAACTGTGTCACTTATGCTGCTTGGACAGATAAACAATGTGATTTGGATGGTTTGCAACAATGTTTCTTTGAATACACAACCTCTGCTATCTTTAGAAAATGTCCTGTTCACCTTTAGAATATCTCTGTCAACAGATTCTTAGTAGGAAATAACACAATGAAAAGAAGGGCAGACTGTTTTAGGAGAAGTTTGCTGTGAGAAATGCTAAAATCACCCTATTCTGTGAAACTTTAGATGTCAACCAATACACCTGTATCTCTGTCTCAAGGTAGAATTTCAGTCATTAATCAACCTGCTCTTCTTAGAGTGAAAATAAAACAACAGACTTGTGGATACGCAGTCAAACTTCAGTGTAGGTATACAATCAAATTTACTGCCTTGAACAAGGTGACAGAGTTTGAAAAATGCCTTAAAAAGTTTCAACAAGGTCTGCAAGAGTCTTTACTTTGCCAAATAGGCAAGACCTCCTACCAATGTAACACTTCTGATTATGTTAGAAAACCCTTTACTTTGGATGATAACAACTTGTCAATAAGCTTTGAAAAACACAAGGCCGTCAAGCAACAACACAGTGAATATTGTCCCTTTATGAGTAGTGTGAGCAAACTTCCTCCGGAGCTTAACCTATAAATTTCTGCTTGACCAAGAACCCTTTCTCCCGCTAAATTTCACTGTTTCTCTATGCATGTCACTTTATTAAACAAAAACATGCTCATAATTTAACCTTGGTGTGAGTATACAGTCAGATTCATATTTAAAGCAGAGGTAACAGGGTTCTAAAAGCTCTAAAAGCTTTGAGCAAAGGCTGTAAGATTTTGCTCTTTTTCAAAATAATCAATGGCCTTTTTCAATATGGAATATCAGTCACCTTTGGAAGGATGCCTTTATGAATTCTGAAAATCCACTTGGCAGTGAGGTTTTTAAGAATAGAAAAACAACACAGAGTATATAGTGGACAACTGTCCTCTCGGTGGTCGAGTAGGGTAACTTTACCCTATGGTGCTTTTAAAGAAATGACACACCCTTTACCTTGATTAAACAGAAGGTGAACACACAAGGTCTTTAACTTAATCACAACTTCTTTCCCATAAGCACTTCTAACAGTGAATTTTTCTAAAACATAGCTTCAAAGTATGGGCATTTTCACAGCAAAACTATTTGACAGATATTATGATGTGGCAAGATAAACGGGGATAGGCTACTCTTCAGATTTGATCTTGACCTTGCTTAGGCAGTTTCTTGAAATGTATGTCAATATGTAAATGTGATCGAACTCAGCAATTTGTCCCAACCCTTACTCTCACACCACAGTTTGAAATAGGCCTTTTAAACCTCCCTGTCAATTAGCAAATTTTTGAAATCGAGGGGAAAATATATAGGAATAGCTTCAATTTAGATGAAAACCCTTGGGGAGGACTGGAGTAGCACCGGAAAGCCTTCAATTATGTGCGGCACTTTTTAAGGACAGAACGACGCGCAAAAAATACCACCCGGGTGGCCTGTCGGGTCGGGCTGTCGGGCGGTCGGGCACCGTGTACAGGCTTGTCGCGCGGCCAAAATTGCTGCAAATCCTGGAATTTTGACCCGGAACCTCTTCACTTATGCTGCGAACACCTTGATTGCCGTTTTGAAAATGAAATTTCCTTCTTCGATTTACTCTTATGTTATTTCAAATGCTTCAACGGTCACTTGGTCTTTAAATGTAAAGTGAAATTTTTGTTTGGCCTTTTTGCAGGGTTTTCACAGTCTTTTTGATCCTTTTTAATAACCTCGGTGCATTCCATATCTGCGTTGGAGATTTTCCACACTCCTGGACCGTTTCAATCATGGGAAAACCTCTTTATAAAAGCAAAAATGGCTTAAAAAGCTAGAACTTTGTCTCACTTATGCACAGGTGTTAGAAAAGTGACTTCCAGCTTTGTCCCTTGGGTGACACTTTGACATCGAACTTCAAACTTTGAAAAATAACTCCATGGCTTCCACATCATCTCTGCCACTATTTTTAAAGATGCTGGTGATATTTATGATGTAAAACAACCCCTCTTTAAAGCTGTCAAGGAAATACCTAAATGCTAATTTGTTTCTGAAAGGACAGGGTTTTGCACTGTCAACTTGCTTTGACAACCCCGGCGTTTACTTGCTTCTTCAACTTTTTCTCCAATGCAGGTGTCAAACTTGCTGGTCTCCTTGGACTTGATCTAAGAAAAGCTCACCCTTGCAACAAACTTTCTGGCTTATGCCATTTATGGTATCTCTGTCCTTTTTGAATAATGAGAAAGTTGTACTTGTTTTAAAACTCCCAAAACACTGACAATCTATCAAAACCACTTCTTTGTCTATTCATAACTGGTATACTTATTTACAATGTTGAAACACAGTTACCATTTGCTTTGACTAGTGCATTGTTCTTTTTGTAAGAGAAACATTCCAAAGCTCAACTCTATCCCCTGCTTTGACACTTTACGTGATATTTTAACAAGGAAAAACCATCCAAAATCTGTCAAAAGCATTTGAAAGCTGTTTTGTTACTTAACAGGAGATGGCCTGTGCTCTTCCAACTTGTTTGATAATTTTTGCTTCCAGGCGATTTATGAGCTCCTTCTTTGATTGTAAGTGCCATATTTTGGCTGCATCCCTTCATACCATAATTCTCTTTTTACTTTGAAAGGCGCTCCTTTAGACTTTTGGCATATGACAGTGGGGTAATGTTTAACCCTCTCTCTTAAGGAAACTGCCCCTTTTTTGTATCAATGACCTGCATATATCCAATATTGTCTCCTGTCCACTATAGGTATAGTTTGACAGACATTTATATTTGAATAGGAAAACCAATACTTTTGAATCATAAACACTATCTTTTACCTGTGTACAAACTTTTGCTTTCTTTCACTGTCTCTTTTCACTGCATCTTTTGACCAATCAGTTTTCAAAAACATCCAATGCCTTGGCCATCTGCTCATGAACGAAGGAGGCCCTTCACTAGGCAAAGTATCTGAAGATTGTTTGACAAATCTGTTTGACACAGATTTTCCTTGGATGTGATGGTAAGCAAACAACTTGAAAAACATCAATACTAGCACCTCTGCTTGCAATCATCACTGTGCTTCAGAAAAACCCTAGCCAAAGTGTCACTGTCTCCCTGCACTGCTCTGAGGGTGACTGAAATGTCATCATTTTCTTTAGTCAACTTATGACAAATTTTTGAAAGATAATCTCTGTGACTATGGAGGTCAGCACCCTTTGAAAAACAAACAACTTTTCTTCTGCCTAGGTGATGACATGATCTGTCAGCATCTCTTCAATTTGGTCTTTGTGGGGAAAACAAGCTTCCTATGATTAGAATTGTTTTTACTCATGATATGCCTTTCTAAAGTTTAACAATTCATATGATTTGAAACTTCAAATGACCTCCTTTATCAGACCAAACTCTGTTTTCCTTTGAACTTGCATATTTCAGACTCTATCCCTGTTATGATCATCACTCACATTCATAAAACCTGGAGATATTGTTTCACTGTTTAGTAAAAGGAAAACCTGGACTTTTGCAATCTTTAAAGTCAATACTGGCTAGCGCCCTCTGCTTATAGATGAAGGAGGCACCCTAACCCTCTTCTTGTAAATGAAGGAGGTTCTGGGCCATGACAATTTACCAGTTTGCTGAGACAGTGGTGTCCTTTTCTTACTATGATTTTCATGCTGGAAGGAAAACTGCAAGGTCTTGATGAGTGATTTTCTGTTTTGCAGATATATCTCAAGCTCATGCTACATTTAGAAGCAGCTGTTCCTCTAACTGTAGATTCAAGAATTTTCTCCTGAGATGAAGTTATATTTCCTGTTCTTTGCAGAATCCATAAAACACTGTGAAATACCTAATAATCAGCTTGAGACTGTGTTTTATGCAGTGCTGAGACCTAGGGGGTGTGAGTGGCGCGACTTAGAGCTGTTTGTCAATTTCATTTGCAGAGTGGGAGGTCAGTCATGGTTGGTCTGTAGCAGATGGAGGCTTTTTGGCTTTTTGATGATTGCCAAGGGTAAAATGTCTTAAAGCGCCACTTCCTAACATAGGGGAGACTTTTGCAACAGACTTGGACTTTTCCTTTTGGAGCTGATGGACAGACCAGGGGGGGTTGAAACTAGAAAAAATAGTGATAATGGATTTTGACTTTGACATGGGCGGACTGATAAGTAAAAGGGCGAAAAAAGTTTTATGAGGGTTTTCTAGATGACAGATTGACATATGGAATTCAGTTTCTAGAAAACTCAGCTGTAGATATAGTCATCACTAATATGTTAAAAAAACACCGATGACTAACGGGGCCAAACACCATTCTAAATGGGACCTAAAACTTTGATTAAAAATGCTTTTACATGTAAATTAGCTTCTTAGTTGAGATGGTGTTTTAATTTCCAAAAAAACTCTTATATAAGTTCCTACGACTTGAGTGCTCAATGCATCTTAGAATGAAATTTAATTCCAAAGCCCATCAATATAGAACAATAAATACAAATTTAGTTTAAATTTTATCGCTAACCAAAAACCATGTAAGCACTCATTATAAAATTCTATTTATTCTTTACGGCTATAATAAAAATTATTAATTATATAAAATTAAACAAATAAATTAAAAATTTATAAAATTAAGAGACAAAAATATTTTACCAATTTCTTATTTTTATTAATTTTTCATAATTTAAAAACCAATATATATAACTAATAGTAATATCTCAAAATTAAAAAATTCATTAATACACTCACCTGCTAAACCTCTTTCTTAACTTCTTACTTTTAAAATCTTATTTCTAATTTCAAAAGATAACCCAACAAGCTTATCGGGCCATTTGGAAATATGTTCCTCTCAAGTACAAAAATCATTGGATGTGATTTACAAATGTCTTCCTCACTTTGCCTAATTAAAAGTTTTAAATGTGCCTTATGGTGATAACAGGGTCCTCCCTAAATATGTTTTCTTTGAATTTTATGTTGTGCCATATGGTAATCATGGGTCCCTCAATGTGCCTTCTGCTGATAATTGGGTCCTCCTTAAAGTTGTTTTCTTTGAATCTTAAGTTGTGCCATATGCTAATCATGGGTCCCTCTCTTGATTGGTCTCTCTTGAATTTTAAAGTAATAATAACTTCTCTGCCAATCATTAAGGTTCATGTAATAATTCTCAATAATAAATGCTTTGATAGATTTATCGGACTGGCTTTAAGTTAAATAATTTGATCCTGAAAAGTCTCAGTCGCTTTACCATGGGATTTTTTCTCGAAGTGAAATGACCAAGTTGTCGGGTTGGTTTTGACTTAACTAAACCCATTTTAAGTTTATTTTAGCAGTTTATTTAATAAATAAAACGATTTTTTTAATTAAAATTTAGTAATATAATTTAGAGTAAAATTGTGATTTTTTTGTTATGTAAAATGTATTTTTAATGTATAAATAGATTCAACACTCTAATTTTTTTTAAAGTATTAGAAATTTATAAATTAAATAACTTATACTTATGATTTTTAAGACTTTTTCTCAGATTTTGAGCAAAATTGACTTAATTGATGAGGAAAAATACATATAAAAGAATTATTTTCTCTCTATTAATTGAAATAAGCTAATTTTAAATACAATACCAAATATTATATTATGTGAAGATACTCTTAATATTACAGTGATAGTGGACAAATTTGATGTAGACCTTGTCTAAAATATTTTATCAAATTACCAATCTACCATGATTAAATTATATTGGATGACTCATTGCATTGATTGGGTGGAGATAATCTTGATATTACAGTGACAATTGACAGATTTGATATGCACATTGCCTAAATCATTCCATCAAATTATATTTCACATGGGTGGAGATACTCTTGATATTACAGTGACATAATTTATCAAATTACCAATCCACTATGATTAAATTATATTGGATGACCCATTGCATTGATTTCACTTGGGTGGAGATACTCTTGATATTACAGTGACAGTGGACAGATTTGATATGTACCTTGCCTAAATTATTCCATCAAATTATATATATATATATATGGGGCAAAATTGACCAAGAAACACACATATAAAATAATCATTTCCTCTCTATTAATTCAAATAGACTAATTTTAAATACAATTCCAAATATTATATTTCAGTGATAGCGGACAAATTTGATTTGGACCTTGTCTAAATTATTTTATCAAATTACCAATCCACCACGATTAAATTATATTGATGACAGGTTGGATTGATTTCACTTGGGTGGAGATGCTCTTAATATTACAGTGGAAATGGACAGATTTGATATACACTTGCCTAAATTATTCCATCAAATTATATATATATATATTAATTATTCTATCAAATTACCAATATATGACAGTGGACAGATTTGATATGCACCTTCTCTAAATTATTCTGTCAATTTAGATTTGATAGAATAATTTAGACAAAATGCATATCAAATCAAATCTGTCCACTGTCACTATGACATAAAAATATCTCCACCTAAATAAATTCAGTACAAGGGATCATCCAATATAATGTAATCATGATGAATTAACCCTTTGATAAAATAATTTAGACAAAATCTACATTAAATTTATCCACTGTAACTATACTATCAAGAATATCTCCACTCATCAATACCAGAGTTCATCTAATCACCTACTCTTTCAACCTATCACAACGAACCATTAAACCCAAATAAATAAGATAACAAACATTACTATCAGCCACTCAAACTACTATTTGGAAGGTGCCCCACCACAAGCTATTGTGCCATTTCAACTTTGGAAGAACATTTTTTACAGTGCTCCTATGACAATGGCCAGGCCGGACTGGTGACCTGTGAACTATTGAGATTATCTATAATGCTCAGTGAAAACCATTAGCCAATGTTTGATGCTATGATTTCATCCTCCTGATCCGTTACGGTATTTGCATGAACAGAAAAAGGTGTTAAATGGGATATAGGGGCTGTTATTGGTTGATGTTCATCAATGGGTTACTATTACTGTTGGTTTACTTTGGTGCTTTCGCACGTTCATGTCCATCTGGTTGTTATCTCCTGGGCATATAATTGAAGGGAAGATGCAATTTTCATGTTAGAAAGACCAGAGATACCAAGCTCCAAGGATGTGGTCTAATTGTTGAGTGTGGTGGTTGGGTGTTTAAAGTTTATTTCTGGATAGAGTTATGGATATCTAAATGTCTAAATGTTTTGACATTTTTTATATGTATTTTATATGGCCAATATCACTTTGAAGTTATTGATATCACTTATTAATTTTCATATTTTCATCATGAAGTTGCGGTTCTTGAGGCATTGGTGGGATGGTTAAGATTTCAATTTGGTTTTTTTTAAATTTGAGAATTAAAATAAATTGACTGTAATTTGAATTGTAGATTTTGAAATATTCTAAAATACTATAAATCAGAATTAAGTTAAATTTATCAAATTTATAAAATATTCCAAAATTTACAATAAATATAATAAAAATAAAAATAATAAAAATATTCCAAAACTTTTAATAAAAATAAAAATAATGATACTAGAATAAATATAATAATACTAAGATAAAAATAATGATACTAAAAATTTGGCTAGATTGTATACTAGTAATCACTCTACAAAATCAGTAAGATATGGATATCATGGATATAGTACCAATAAGATGAGATTGACCAATTGGAGAATAAAAAGTTTATATGAAGCAGAGTGGACTGCATCCTGAAGTCAACCCACCCATGCAGTCCCCACACATCCATATCAATGTGTGTTTATGGCTAAGCGGTCACACAACATGTTTGCAACTATTTAACATGCTTGCAACTTTATTACATAAGATAGTTGTAGTTTAATTTTTTTTATGTTTATGGAGATTTTTTTTTTTTTTTAATTGTTAAATTTATTTAGATATTTATAGAAATTTATTGGAATCATAAATTAAGTTGTTAAATCTACACAATCTAAATATTAAAAAAAAAATCAGATTATTAAATTTATTTATGCTTTCAAAAACACATTTTAAATAATAAAAAAATTGAAAATCTTACTATAAACTATTTTTCGTTTTAATTCCAAAAAAACTTAAAAATATAAAATAATTAAACAAAACCCAAACTTTACATAAAATATTAGAAATAACTTTCTTATCAACCCATCGTAACAATCTCACCATGTTACTTCAAAAATTACCCGCAGAATGATCTGTCTCTGTTAATTTTGCCATAAATATAGCTCAACTCATTTAACTCATTTAACTTGTAGCTGACAAACACATACACAACATGGAATTATAATTAGAGATTGGAAACATTTCACAGGTATAACTGTGTGATTTGATTGAGGCATGCTGTACAATGAATTTTAAGTTTGATATCTAACTATATAGATGAAATAAATTTAAATATTGTATTTATTAAATGTAATATTTAATTTTTGAAAAACAATTAATTATGTATTACTAACAATATTATAAATGTGAGTTATGTGTACCAGAAAAACAATTAACTAGCAATTGCACCACATGTTGCAAAAGAAACGTCGTAAGGCAATAGCATAAGAAAGAGTAGCCTAGAAGAAATAAGTTGTTGCAGAGAAGGAGTCATTGTGAAGGAATGAAAGACAATTTTCGCTTCCATGGAAGCAGGTCATAAAGATATTGATGATAAGAGTTATCAACCAGATTTTTTTTATATAGATATTGAAATAGGCAATTATGGGTGAAAACATATATATAAACCAACATAATATGTTAACATATAAAAAAATAAAAATTATAGATATTGAAATAGGAAATTGGGGGTGAAAATCCTTCTGTGATTAATATATATGAATAACAATAGTCTTGGTATACAAGAAAGTGAATGTCATTTTAATATGGAGACATTTTTGGAATGAGATATTGTTCTTTATGTTATGGTTTATTTTCTTAACTCCAAACTTGGTTTATTCTTTCTCTATATACATAAGAAACAAAAAATACAAAGTAATTTCACAATTTCAAGTTATAGTTTTATATTTTATAATTACAAATCTAGTTTCTTATTAAACTATTTTACACACATCTATTTATTCAAATAAATTATATTGTGAATATGTTTTCCCCTATTATTTGATTACAAAATTATTGTACTCCCTACTAATTAAAACAACTTCATTAATAAAGAATTGAATGCCAAAGAACTAATTTTTTGATGTATAAATTATTTGTTTTATATGTTTTGAATTTCCATTACCTATTATCTTCAAACCCCATGGGGAGGTATTGAACATGGGAGCCAACTTTAGGTAAATAAACATTCACATTGTCAACTTGGAAAAGAAAATTATAATCCTAAAATTCTCTTACCTAATCATATTTTTAAATATATAATTGAGCTCCATTTATTAAAAACAAAGGCAATATTAAGAACCTCCTAGAGTTATAAAAGGTAATTGACATGAAAAATAAAAAAACTCCTCATGACAACATACAAATGTTAATCTTATTTGAATCATTAAAAAACTAAAAAGGGACAATAAACAAGAGCACAATTTTCTTAGGAGAACTAAATGCTCCTATATGAAACAATGATGGCTTTCATCAGTTCAAGAGCAGTAAAAACAAGTTTGCTAAGAAAACAACTCTAGCACTAAGAGAGATTTGGAAGCAATTGTGGAATTACAATAGAGTATCACATTTTTCATGTAATAAACATGAATTCATGTAATAAATTTGCATGTAGCTTATACTACATTAACCATGAAATTGTCAACATTTAGAGCACACTTGTCATCACATTTGTAGAGAAAATTACAATAGAGTATCACATTTTTCTTATCATATCTAAATGTTCCTATATGCAACAACTACCTTGTGCCTCATAGTTTAAATTAGTGCATGGAGGAGGAGAGGAGTGTCAAGGTGCAAGCTAGAATAAGAAGAGAAATAAGAATCTTGTTTGGGACATGAGAATCTTGTTTGGGACTTGAGATAGATTCATCCTCTGCACATCTAGAAACAAAGCTTAATAATTGTACCACCCACCTCGACATCCAATCTAAACATCTTAGGTTATTCTAAATTAATCAAGAGTATAGAATTTTTAGGGTGGTGTTCTATGTTCACTAAAATTCCCACGATTTCCATCACTATGTATGGGGTTCATTGCAACCTTGGATATATTCTGTGAGTTTTTGTGATTTTTTTTCTTGTGGCTAAAACTTATTTTTGGTTATCACCTAGTTATCATGATTCAATCATGATTCAAAACATTGTTACCATCTCAGATCCTTATAGCATTAGAAATATTTTGTGAGCTAATGTGATGTTTTGTTTGTCACAATGATTCAAAAATCAGTTATTATACCACACTATTGACTTTCTCATTGTCTGTTTTGTTTATGAACTCTTTAAAAAAAGCATAGGAACATTTAACTTTACACTCTGATCTCCCCAGCATGGGTGGGGGTTTCAAAAATTGGAGAGTAAATTGAGCGGTTATTGTTAGAAATTGTTGTATAAGATGGAAATTTTGGATGGTTTGTAGAGAATATGGATGTAATAACATATATCTATATTGAATTTTTAGTGTCTCTGGCCACCATGCATCTAATAGGATCTACTACAATTGAGAACGTCAATAGATCACTGTGTGAATGTTAACTTGTGGCATCCCTGGGCATTTTCTTTGATTGTGGATCAGGTTACAAACTAACACTTTGTGAAATCCCTAGCCATTTTCTTTGATTGTGGATCATGTTATAAACTAGAATACACTCTCTCTTTAGAAGACTCTACAATATATATTGGATGAAGGGAAAGGTTATGATAAAACTTGTCAAAGAACCCCTTAGGGTCATGTCAACTTACTCTATTGTTAATCACATAGTGCCAATTTTGTAAAACTATAATCTACAATAAGGACTGGGTGGGTTTTTTCTTTTATAAGTTTTGTTTGAATTAAAAATAAAAAAAAATAAAAAAATCTAAAATTATGTAGTGAAAAACTTTGTTTAAAATTTCAGAATAAAAAGTTGAGTAATTTTGACATCATATAATATGAAATTTGTTTATGATTATAAAGAAAAAAACATGTAATATTTTTTAGCTACAATTAGGTAATTAAAGATATGTATATAGTTTTTTTTTTAAAGAAGAAATTTGATATTCATTAACCAAAAAAAATCGGATAGAGTATGTATGTAGTTACAAATTATTATGTAGTTACAAACTATTACAATTAAGTAATTAAAGGTAAATGTAGTGTTATTTAAGAAATGAGAATTATGAACATTCATCCTTATTTCTCAAGATAAATTATGTCGTGTGAAATAATTTAATAAACTATATTCCACATGAATACCATGGGTCGATACCATGGGTTGTTTTTATAGTTTATTATTATTTTATTTTATTTTATTTTTATTTTTGTGTAATTTTACATAGTCAAAATGTTAAACATGACATTACAACATTTATATTATACTCCTAAAATCAATCTAACTTATTAAAAAGAAAAAAAACTAACATTATATAAAAAAATATATAAAACTATTTACTTGTGGATCTAATGGCCTAAAACATTTCAATCGTCTAACATTTGATCCGGCTCACGCATGGACACATTGGCAACTCGAGAAGTTGTTTTCAAATAAGCTCAATATCATGGGTTGTTTTTATAGTTTATTATTAAAAGAAAAAACTAACATTATAAAAAATATATATATAACTATTTACTTGTGGATCTAATGGCCTAAAACATTTCAATCGTCTAACATTTGATCCAATGGCTCACACATGGACACATTGGTAGCTAGGGAAGTTGTTTTCGAATAAGAACATCTTACGATGTAATTATGTATTACTAACAATATTATAAATGTGGGTTCTTGGGTACACGAAGCTGTAAGGAGGATCCTGGTTATTAATTTTTTTTACGAAATTCTCATCATTTTACATTTTTTTTCCCAAATTTTCACAATAGGCCCTGGAAGAAAGATGGCACAAGCGTCTGATTTAAATGATGGGCTATATATGCTCTTGAATATTGCTGTTAGTCCATCCTAAATTGCTTTTGCCGAGCTCTGAGATAGAACTTGTGTGAAATCAAACATGATGGTATCTCACATATGGTCAAGTTGAAATTAGACAGTAGGCAATCTCCCTTTGTTCTTCCAGGTTTAGTATAGATTTAAAGAAAGAATGGATAATAACATTGTTGTAATGAGCTCTTCAAAGGTGTTGGACCTTTGGATGATTCATGAAGAAAGCTACGATTGCCACTAATAGATAAATTTCAATTCTATCAGGCTTAATACGTTGGGAAATGGCAACAAGAAATAGTGAAGGAGGCCTCCTGAAACATCTTTCCTGATCCTAGTTGGAAAGTGATTACCTAAACTAGGTGGGGGACCACACAGGTGATTTTTGTCGAAAAGTCTATTTTTAGACTATGTCTATTTTTAGACATATGGAGCATGGTCTAGGAGTTGCGGGATGTTATTCTTGGATGATTGGTCAAGTTGGTAAAAATAGATGGACATCTATTTTTAGACATACAGGTCGAAGTCTATTTTTAGACTGCCTGTCTAAAAATAGAATAGTCAAATATTATTAGCCCTTAATAATATTTGGACTATAAACATTATCTTATCCTCTTGGAGCACTTCAGTTTGATGCTTGGATGTGGCACATGCAGCTGACAGAAGGAAATATGTTTTTCCTAAGGGTTAGTTGAGCTATTGCATGGTTGACTTCAGTTAGAACTCATGTGGCAGAGTTTGGTGGAGTCAGATTTAGGAGTGATGGAGTCAGGTGGTTCTGCTAACTTAGTCGAATCTAGTTTCCCTGTATATTTTAACCAAGTAATGCACTAGAAACACTAGAGAGAGTGGCGTGAACAATTATTACCTGTCTTACCAATTATTAACTCATAAATCAACTACAAAACACATCAATTAACTCAGTGCATGTACAGTTCAGTGAAGACCAGTGGAAGAGGTAGGAGAAAGGGTGGAGTCTACTATCAATTGTGACTATAGTGTGCATGAGATTTGCACAATCATTGGAGGAGATTGCCAATGAGGATTGCGCAGTTAAAGCCAAGGGAATTCAAATTCATTCCAATTCATTCTCTCATATTGGATTGGACAGTAGAGGCAGGCAAACAGTGGAGGAGTTTTGAACCCGTGACTTGTTCAAAACTGAACTAGTTTGTGTGTAACTTTTGGAGATAGTACTGAGTACTTGTGAGGAGTATTGTACTGAGATTGTTACATGATTCTTCTTCATTATAATATACAGACAGTAGGGAGTTTTCAGCTATAAGCTTTCCCCAGTATACATACTGTGTTATATGTGTTGAATTTCTATGTGTGCATGTGAATGTTTTCAATACCGCTTGTTGTTTTTATTTCCGCATGTGATGATTAATGCGTAGAAGAGATTATGTGTTATGTATGAAGCTCAAATAGTATGTGACCAGGATAATCTCGGTGAATAATTCAGCAAATTATTCAAATTTCTACACTTAATCCGAAGCTATAGAGCTTAACCTAGAGCTACTGGGCACCTTGAGTTAGAGGTTTTATGTGTGGGGAACTCCTTGCAAAAAGATCACCAATTAAAATCATGATCGTATCTCACATATGGTGAAGTTGAAATTAGACAGCAGGCAATCTCTCTTTGTTCTTCTAGGTTTAGTGAAAGATATTACCAGTACGATTCTCTTTTTTCTTCCAGGTTTAGTGAAAGATATTACTTAGTAGGATTTAAAGGAAAGAATGGATGCAATTTAACGTTGTTGGGAATGAGCCCAAAGGTGTTCGATTTATTGGAAGAAAGCGAAATTTTTTTTACCATTGGACAAAGTTCAACTCTACCTAGGATTAACAGGAAGCTATAGAACTTAACCTGGAGCAATTGGGCACCTTGAGTTAGTGGTCTTATGTGTGGGGCACTTCTTACCAAAATATCACCAATTCAAATCATGATGATATCTCACATATGGTCAAGTTGAAATTAGACAGCAGGCAATCTCCCTTTGTTCTTCCAGGTTTAGTGAAAGATATTACCAGTTGGATATAAAGGAAAGAATGGATGTAATGTAACATTGTTGGGAATGGACCCAAAGGTGTTGGATTTATGGGAAGAAAGCCAAGATTTTTTTACTATTGGATAAAGTTCAATTCTACCAAGGCTTAACCTGAAGCTATAGAACCTAACCTGGAGCCACTAGGCAAGGTGTTGGATTTATTGGAAGAAAGCCAAGATTTTTTTACTATTGGATAAAGTTCAATTCTACCAATGCTTAACCTAAAGCTATAGAACCTAACCTGGAGCCACTAGGCACTTTGAGTTAGTGGTCTTATGTGTGGGGCACTCCTTGCCAAAGGATCACCAATTCAAATCCCCCTAGATTAGCCAAACAAAAAGAAGAAAACGCAGTTGGGATGTGTTATCATCATCTACTGTTCTCAATGTAGTAAGTATGTCTGAACAAACATCAAGATCATAGACAACCAATACTCACATATAGAAAGGCTCTATTCTTACCATATAATCTTATCAAACAACTCTAAAAATTTGGCTAAGTTTAGCTTCTGATAGCATCATGCTAAAGAAAATACCTTTCAGAGAAGTAATAAATCCACAAGCAGGCATAGGTGTAGTTCCCATAATGCTACAACAATAGTTCCTTGCACATAAAATCTGTGCCATGCTCATGCTTTAAGCCATGAAGGTAAATTGGAGGAGTGTAAACCTAAGTTTGAGGTAGCAAAGTCTTTAGAAAACCAGATAGATGAATTAGATGGGAAAAAACTCACAAGCTTACCCTTCAATTGATAGCATAGCATTGGCAATAATGATGGCCATGTGGTAGATAATATTTTTGATCCCCAATTATTATCTGCCTTGAAAGGGACTGGATCATGGATGGAAGGAAAATGACATTTTTAGCCAGATGTCAACCAAAAGGGACCCTGCTAGGAATAAGAAGTTTATTTCTATATCTAGCTCTATTCATGATAACTTGGGAAACAATTTATTCCTTCTGATCATTTGCATGTGAAGCCTCTGTCATGTAACTCCAAGTCGATAATTGTTGTTTTAAGTAAATATCTATTTTAACATTGGTTTGCTTCAACAAGGAAATTTCTGTGGAGAAGTACTACTGATATGGGTTGTGGATCCCATGTCTAAGATACATCATCCATCTTCTACAAGAACTATAAAATCTTGATTGGGAGCATAAGCTTATTAGTGTATAAGGGATTTGAATGTTTCTTTCTTTGATCATGAAGTTGTCAAGGGATTTTGACATAGCTATGGATAGAAGGAATAGAGAAAGAAACAAATTTTGACTTAGTGTCTACTTTCTTTTATATAAGCTGAAAATGGATGTAAAATGTGGATGTTGGTATTGTAGGTAGCCATGAATCTGACACCAGAACAAGTGGCATGGATTATGGCCTTGAGATGATTAACTATTCTGGCATCTCATAACATGGGTAACCAACTAGAATTGTTGTCATAGGATCCAACTTTGGCCATATTGTTTTGTATGAAGCTGTTACAGGCAAGATTCCAAGGACTAGTGTCAGAAATAAAGACCAAATTCAATTTGTAGTTGTAAAGATATAATGAAAAATGTCCTTCGAAAAGAGAGGCTTTATGGAAAGGATGATTTTTAGGCCAACCATAGAGCAAGATTTTTCTTATTGCTTGTTGATGCAGTAAAGAAAAGTATATCCGGAGGTGTAGATTCTTGCTTCAGAAATTTTGTATTTTGGGCCAACTGTGGAGCAAGATGTTTCTGATTGCTTCATAATCTATGTCAATGCAGTGAAGAAAAGTATGTGCGGAGGTATAAATCCTTGCTTAGTACACCATGTATTTTAGCTCAATATATATGTGATTTTGTAATTGTTTGATGTTGTGAAGAAAAGAAAATTCAGAAGTTTACATTTTTCATTTAGTCACAAAATGGGAGAGGCACTTTCCAGTTTATGGTAGAGATGTAAAGATGTAATGTAATGTCTTGGTTGTATTTTGATTGTCAAAATATATAAACTAGAAATTGCACCACATGTTGCAAAAGAAAGGTTGTAAGGAAATAGCATAGGAAAGAGTAGGCTAGAAGAAATAAGTTGTTGCAGAGAAGGAGCCATTGTGAAGGAATGAAAGGCAATTTTTGCTTCCATGGAAGCAGGTCGTGGAGGTTTCAAAGATATTGATGATAAGAGTTATCAACCAGAAAATTTTGTTATAGATATTGAAATAGGAAATTGTGGGTGAAAACATATATATAAACCAACATAATATGTTCACATATATTAAAAAAAATTGTTATAGATATTGAAATAGGAAATTGGGGGTGAAAATCCTTTGGTGATTAATCATCCTCTTAGACAAGCACGAAATGAGCATTTAACTCAAATAAGATATTTTAAATACATTCAAGTACAATCTATCTAGCATAGATGTAAATAAAGAGAATTTTTATTAACATAAATAGAGTTTAGTCCAAGTTCATCTGCATATCCGAGGGCTAATTTCATGCTTGTCAGCAATTTTATATTGTATATGAATAACAATAGTCCTGGTTTACAAGAAAGTGAATGAATTTTTAATATGGAGACATTTTTTGAAGGAGATATTGTTCTTTATGTTATGGTTTATTTTCTTAATTCCAAACTTGGTTTATTCTTTCTCTATGTACATAAGAAACAAAAAATAGAAATTAATTTCACAATTTTAAGTTATAAAACTTTATATTTTATAATTACAAAACTTGTTTCTTATTAAACTATTTTACACACATCTATTTATTCAAATAAATTATATTGTGAATATTTTTTCTCCTATTATTTTATTACAAAATTATTGTACTCCCTACTAAGTAAAACAATTGTTTTAATAAATAATTGAATGCCAAATTGAAAGATTGCTCAAGCGAGAATTACTATAATATATAGAATTGATTTTTTGATGTATAAATTATTTGTTTTATATGTGGTTGAACTTCCATTACCTATTATCTTCAAACCCCATGGGGAGTTATTGAACATGGGAGCCAACTTTAGATAAATAAACATTCACATTGTCAACTTGGAAAAAAAATTTATAATCCTAAAATTCTCTTACCTAATAATATTTTCAAATATATAATTGAGTTCCATTTATTAAAAAAAAGGCAATATCAAGAACCTCCTAGAGTTATAAAAGGTAATTGACATGAAAAATAAAAGATCTCCTCATGAAAACATACAAATGTTAATCTTAATTGAATCATTAAAAAACTAAAAACGGATAATAGATAGTATCACAATTTTCTTATCAAAACTAAATGATCCTATATGAAACAATTATGTTGTTAGTCATCCATAATTTTGATTTTATCCAAAGATGACTAAATTTGACAAACCTAGATTTCTAGAACAAAATTGCAAAAAACATTATGAGTTCTAGAAATCTCACTGCTTTCATCTTTCCAAGTCTGTCAGTTCACCAAAATCTTCATCTATTTTTCCTAAAAATGGTTATCCTATTGTTCCTTAGCAGGGTTGTTCCTTAGCATTGTTGTTCCCTAAACTGTTCTTCCTTAGCAGTGTTGTTCCTTGAAAAAGTGATGTTCCCTAAAGTACTGTTCCTTAAGTTGATTTTCCTTGGCAGCTGCTATTCCCTAAAGTACTGTTCCTTAAGCTATTTATCCTTAGCAGCTATTGTTCCCTAAACTACTGCAGTTGTTCCTTATTCAGAATCCTCAAGAAACACTACTGAACAAAAAGAGACTATATGTAGGCCACTTTTTCCATCATTTTCTAAGCCCAGTTCATTCTTTTCCTTTCCCATTTATCCTCCATTTTCCCTAAAAGAACCCCTCCAAACCATCATAACCCCTTTATATGGTTTGAAAAAACCTCTTTAAACCAATACACTCACTATTGTTTTGGTTTAAAACACCCCTTTCACCATGTCTTGCCTTTTAGCCCAAATCCTCTATTTTGCTTATCTGCAAGATTCCCTACTACTGTTCAAACCTACCAATCAAATAATCTTGCTGACTCTTCCATAATAATCTCAGACACTGATTGTCTCTACAGACCCTCTAGATAATCAAAAATGCTAGATCATAGGTCTTCAAAACACAGTAAGCTTATCACAGGTCCTATCTTATACTTGGTGATCCCTAAGTCTAAAATCCCTATCCAAAATCCAAGTCCAAAGGTCCCCATTAGGTCACCAAAGGTTTCACTGAGTCATAGGATGGATTTGGTTCCCAACAAGTTATGCCTTCCTGCATAAAGAGGTTACACTCAAAGGGGCCTCCTTGGCTTAGAGCACAAACATTGCAAGGGACAGCTGCCCTTGTTCACATTTTTTAAAGAGTAGCCAAGGTGACCACCAGCAACAAGAGAAGGCAAGGTAATAGGGTATAATTATCACCAAGAGGTAGACCCAAACAAGACAAAAAAATAGGCATGTAGGTAAAAGAGTATCAGGGTTTGTTTTGGTGGATTAACAAAACATTGATGACAAGCAAAGAACCATCTCAGAGATTTCAAGGACATAAGCCTCCTCCTTAAGATTTTTTCCAGAATAGAGCTGCTACACCTACACTAAGAAAAGAAAGACAAAGGGTATCAGGTTAAAGAAGACCATTTTTGCCAAAGGGTAGAAAAACAGAGTTTTTGAAGTAAAAATTTGGGTAGGAGATCCCAACTTTACAAAATTGGGTTTGGTCTTTCATTTACTTTTTAAATCAAGTATAAAAGAAAATTTGAACCTTCCCCATGCATCATTTGCCCATTTTCAAGGAGAAAAATCCATTGAGAAGAAATTAGTTTGGTTTTTTCAGGCAAACTGTGGATTTTAGCAGGCGCTACGCGCTGAGCGCGATGCTACGCCCCTAGCCTCTTGCGCTAGGCATAGAGGTGAGGCAGGAAGTGTAATATTACATTGCGCTACGCACTCGCGGGTTGGCACTACGCGTAGGCTCATAAACGACCACCAGGAAACTGCTTTCTGCCCGGCGCTACGCCCCGATAGCCCGACCAACCCGGTGTTGTGCACAGGCGCTACACGCTAGCGCTGCGCCCCTGGCAGCACTTCAAAAAATTTCCCAAAAAACATTCACAATCAAGTTTTTCGGCCTCTACAAGGTTGCTACAAGGTTGGTTAACCTTTTTTCCTTCTCCCAACTATTATTTATCAGAGAGATCATCCATGGTTAGAATTGACCAAAACCCTTGGCTATGCAAAAATAAATTTTCATTTCTTTGAGCTAGGGTTTATAAGAAGAATTGGTTTTTATACAAAGAGGGGACTGAGTGACTATAAGCTTGACCTCTACCACCAAGTCCAAAGCTTTGAAAGTTTTCTTCACCTTAGCTTTCCTCTCTACAAAATTTTGACCGACACCACTTATTTTGCTCCAAATACCCTAAAGAAAACTCAATGTTCCTTCTGCTGTTTGGACCAGCCATCGTGTCAGAGAGATGTAGTCACACCAGTGGTGATGAGATTCATACTCCCACCAAGCCAAAACATCATGGAGGAAATGCTAAAAGGTTTGAGCCCCTAGACACCACTCCAATTACTTCCTCTCCTATTATCCTTTCATACTTCTAGGATGTAGGATGCTACCATTTTTGTGAGAAGATCAAGCAAGTCGAATACCATCCAGACTTAACCAGGTTGTTTTCTTGTAGCCTAAAAAACCACCAAGTTAATCTAGTAGGGGTCCAATTTGAGCTTTCATCTAAAATCATTTCCAAGGAAACCAGTATACCAGATGTTGGTGAGCTTTGGTTCAAACAAAAGAAATTGGATTTGGGTTATTATGGGCCTTATTTGAAACCCACCTATCAGCAAAACTGCAAGGCTATTTTTCCTTTTTCTTATTTGCTAGAGAGGTATGCAACATTAATGAGGTAGATTATCAGTTTTTTCACATGTGAGGGAAGGTACTCCTGGCTCTATTCATATCATATCAGATTGTCGATGCATTTTATCAAAGTCAAGATGATGAACCTACCTTATTACCTTTTCTGGAGTATTGATAAAATGGCCTCTGCTGTCAAGAGGAAAAGCTATGACCACCAAATTCCTAGCCTTTTTCATCACTCCCTAATCAATATGATTTTCCTATACCAGCTAGAGAAACAAGGTATATCTTGGGAGACCTTCATCTCACATGATGTGTTTGCAAACCCTCGGGCCTTCATCCAGCAGAGCTTGCCTTCCACTTCACAACCATCTACCTCCACACAGCCATCATCTCCCCATGTGCCTTCTCCACAAATAATTTCACCTATTACCTCCTCCCCTGAATTACCAAGTGAAGGGGCTGACAGTAGCCATAGTGAAGGGAAAATAGGAGGCAACAATGAGGAATAATATGAGATGGATAATGATGAGCAAGGAAAGGACAGTGAAGAATAAGTTGATGAAGAAGAAGAAGAATATGAAAATGAAAAAAATGATGAAGTAAGGAGCCATGATCATGAGGAAAGCATTGAAAAGGAAAATGATATAGAAGAAGAAGAAAATGAGGAAGAGGAAAGTGGCCAAGAAGAAAGCAGCAATGGCCAAGGGCAGCAAGATGATGAAGGAGAAAACAAAGATGAAACCAGTGATGGAAGCCACAAAGATAACATCAGTGATGGCAGCCACAAAGATGAAAACAGTGAACATGATGATGAAGAGGAAGAGGGAAACAGTGAAGAAGAATATAATGAAGAAGGAGAACAGCCAGATGAGGAAGGCAGCTATCTAAGTGCCCAAGACATTCCAAGAAAGAGTCACGACAGTTGTCATGACTGTCTTGACAAAAATTAGTCCATAGAAGACATAGAAAAATCAGAGCAGAGTAAAGGACAAAATTATGACAACATTCTGAAAAGATTTTGAAAGGGCACAAAGGGTCATCTACTATTATAAACAGGAGCATAAAAATTTCAAAGAGGTGAAGAGGGGCCTTGCCTTGTAGAGGAAAATGGTCAAACACTATGCAAGGAAGAGCATGATTGCCAATACTAAATTGAGGCAAGCCCTCCTAGAGCTAGAAGAGCTAAAAAGGCCCAAATTTCGTGACAGCCTCAGTATCTTGGCTGATGCTTCTCAGTAGGTGTCTAAAACCCCTTGAGAGTTCTACCCACCAATTTTGAAGAAAATCCGGAAACTTTTTTTTTTTCCAAATTTTGGCCCCTAGGAGCGCAGCACCCTAGGCGCTACGCTCATTTTTGGGGCATCCTCAGTTGCTAAAGTTTAAATTTTTGGGTTTTTTATGTCTCCAAAATTCTTCCCAAAAAATTTCAGATAATTTGGAGCATTTTTTCCCCCTCAAAAGGTCAAAAAACACCTCAAAAATGACCTTTCTGCCTCATTTTCAGGCCTGGCACTGCGCGTTGAGCAGTCATGGGAGATTTGATTTTCGAGCAGGTAAATGGCATCCAGTCAGCACAAATAAAATATTTCTGGAAAGTAGACTTTTCAAGCTTTACAACGAGCCATCACAGGCCCAAATCAAATGCCGGGAAGGGGTCCAAAACTCAGCTGCAACAGACCCCAATTTTTGCTGATATAGAGCTACGCACAGAGACAACTTTTTGCTAAAAAGTCAACAAAAGACACTAATTAATGGAAAATTGGTTTTTTAATATTTTCTTGGAAAAAACACTCCTGATTTGATTGGGGAGTTATTTTTTGGCGTGTTTCATTTATTTTCTTATCTCTTATGTGTCTTGGGCCTTGCATGATCATTAAGCATATTTATGACATTTATGGCTGAATTAGGGTTTCTGGAAGCCTCTTAGGGTTTCCACCTCCTCATTTTCTCCATAAATAGAGCATGAGGCTATTGTATATTTTGTTGGATGTTGATGACTTATGTTGAAGTAATACATAGCCCCTTGAAGCCTTTGATGAGAAATGTCTTGGAGCTTATGCATGATCTGATTCACTTGTTGATGGAGAAGGACTATTTGCAGGATCCATAAGCCTGGTTGATGGTGAATTTTTCTCTTGTTAATTTTTTCTAAGTTTCTCATATGTTTTCCATCCATCTATGTTGCAGTAGGACAAAAAATTTAGACTAAGATATGCTTGTTGATGGCACCTTAGATCTATTTGTTTCCTTCACTGCCTAAATGTTTTCTTCTGCTTAAAATATGTTAGAGAATTCATCTCTTGCTCTCTAATAAGTTTTTGGCTTTTCTATTTTCTTGAATGATTTAGATCAGTTAGTATCAATTATGATTTATGGCTAGCCCTGCATATTGTTACCTTTGAAGTACTCTTTTCTTGAAATCATCTTTTGAAGCAGCTTTTCCTATAATTTGTCAAAGAAGTATGTCTTAATCATGCTCTTTGCCTTTACTTAGCTAAAATTGTCTCAAGGAACTTTCATAGTTGTCACTGTGGATGCTAGAGTTTTTCTCTTCTTCTATGGTTATAGTTACTTATGCAACTTAAATGTTTTTCCTGCTCTAGATGATAAAACCCATTAAAGATTAAATAATTTTTTTCCTTTCTATGTTTTATCTGAATGTTGTCTTGGTTGATTATCTGCTTTCAGTCTGAAATCAAATGGATTAGGTGTTGCTTGACCCTTTGACTCTCTTGCTATGCTTATAAATCTTCTAACTCCCTCAGTTCACAAGTATATAAAGGATTATGTTTCTGCCCTTTATTAGGTTGTTGTTCTCAAGTTTAATGTCCATCTCATGATCCTTCACAACCTTAAAGATCCACCAACCAAGTTAAATTGCCCTACAAATGCTCTTGAAACCATTGATGAACTCATTCATGACCTTGTTTGACTCCATTGCCCAATGACTTAACAAATCTTCCTTGTTTTCTATCTAAATCCATCTGAGCATCATACCAAACCAAAAACAATCAAAATACCCTGCACTTAACATCTAGCCTAAAATCAACCCTAATCAGCAAACAAATTCACATCTTTGCACCTACTAGAGAGATCCCTCTCCGAATCCAGGAAGGCTAGGTCCTAGGATTCCAAAGCTTGGTTTGATGTTACCCTTTCTATTTGTATCTTAATCAATCTAGCAAATTACGGGGAGCTAACATAATGGTGATCACGGTGCGACAAAGTTCATAGTAGCCTAACAAACTCTTATAGACTCATACCCGTCCCTAGTTTGACTTAAAAACCAACCCATACGCTGAGTAGAAACTAATTACTTCACCATCCTAGCAAGATGATGACTTTAGCTAGGGGATACTCATTAACCTTAAGGCTGCATAAAGAAACTAAAAACCCAAAAAGCAATCCCTAGATTGATTTTTTATCAAGAATTTGGTGGTGGACCATTGTATACATATCTTCAAAATTTCAAAAAAATCCACCTGGCAACTCCACTAGCCTCCAGTAGGCCTTCCTCATCCCACTAGTCCCATAGGTTGTTCTAGGATTGTGTCAAATTAGTCCAAAACAATTTTTAAGGCCTAGTTGTACCTTGTGTGAATAAAGAGATATGGCTTCACGAAGGATCTATACCAGATCACACCCAGACCCTAATCCTCCTACCGTAGTTGATAACCCAGAAAAGATTTTGTGGCAAAATCCTAAAGCTGGAAACTCACCCACTGTTAGGACCATCCATAGAGAAAGTTCTGCACCGGAACACCTTACAGTTTCACAAGATCCTCAGTTTGATTTGCACCATACCAAGAACCTATTTATGACCAAGTCACAAAGTAGGGTTGACCAAGCTAACTTTGAGCCCGTAGATTTGCAGCAGAGTTCTAGTAGAGAAGCTTCTCCTTCCACTCCACCTGATTTTCAGCTTCTCCATCACTTCAGCCCTTTTCATCTCAAATCTACTCAGAATCAGTCTTCTGGTCCAAGTACCTTAGCTACACCCATCCATACCACTAGTTTGCAAACCACCTCACTCCATCCTCCTCCACCTCTCACAAATCCTCCCCTTGTAAATCAGCCTTTGTTTCCTTTCCCTTCCATCATGGCTGCCTGGTATGCTCCACTGGCTCTACAACAACCACTATTACCTTTGCCAAATGATTATTAGTCCAAAATCCCTCACTTCTTAGGGACTAAATCCATCACTTCTCAAAAACATGTAGATAGAATTAATGATGCTTTTGACTATATGGAGATAGAAGAAGAAACCATAAAAATGAGGATTTTTTCTCAGAACCTAGGGGGAGAACCCAAGAAATGGTTTAAAGACTTACCTCCTGACAGCACTCATGATCTCCCTACTCTATACCAAACCTTTGTGAACAAATGGGAAATCAAGAAGAACCCCCTAAAAATTATGTTCGAGTATAACAATCTTAAAAGAAATCCAGGAGAAAGTGTTCATGACTACTCCACTAGGTTTAACAGTGTTTACAATGCTCTCCCACATCACATAAAACCTCCATAAGGCTTGGCCTTATTGAAATATCCCAAAGTCTTCGATGCTGATATGGCCTATCAATTAAGGGAGAGAGATTACTTGACGCAACAACAGTACTGAAAGTCGCCCAAAGGAGAGGTTGGTCAACTGTGACGTGGCTCTGATTGCTTCTCTTTCGTTTATTTATCAATTTCAAAGAAATTGACAATTAAACATATCCGCAACTTTGATATAATAAATCCATTTGTTGTGTTTTAATAATTAATTGTGTAATAGCCCTTGGCAATAATGTTATTATCCGGTGGGATTTTATATTAATAGCCCAACACTTTATGAACAAAAGACTTTATAATAGCCCGTGGATTCGGCCCCACCTATAACTCGATGGACCAATCAAACACATGCACCGTACCTCTTTTATCATCCGCGCACCTCTGTTATCGTTCGAGCATCTATGGCAGGCGACCACCGTCCGATTGCCTTTAACCAGATCAACGACTCTGAGCGATTTCGCTCAGCGTCCTGGTACGAGGGATAACGTGCGATGGTGTGTTTTAACCAGCGGTTTTGAAACGGGTCCCTTGCCACGTGTCGATTCCTGTATGGAATCGCTCCAATTTAGAAAATACCACCTACTTCGCAAAAGCGGTGCGATGGGGGGGAAATCTGCCTTTGTAAATCCGCCGTGGTTTTTGCTACAGTCCTTGTTTATTAACCCCGGGTTTAATCTCCGGTTGGGGAATTCGATTAACACAACAAACAAAATTTTTTCTTTATACGGGAATCTCACCAACATTAAACAGGATTCCACAATCACTATTTCACTACACAGGCCCGCCTGCGGTGGGATAATTTCACAGGGTCATCCAATGATTTACAGGAATTCAAGACAGAGAACGGAATTCCTAATACACAATTTCCTCGCAATCAAATGAACCTCCACACAATTAACATTTCAAGACAATTAGACAACCAACAGGACTGAAATTCATTTAATTGGAAGCAATTGACAATGCACAAAGTTTTATTGCAGAATCTCTATTCTATTCTTCTTCTCTCCCTCTATACATCCGAAGGATACAATTATATACATTACAGAGTGACTCTTCGGTTCTTTAGTGAGGACCGTTTAGAAGACCAACAGTCTAATTACAATAATTCAGTGTAACAGATGTATGAAAATTGGACTAGCTAGACTATTCGACCCCTACAACTCTAACTACTGTGAAATGAACCAGTCAGCTGAGGTATTGACACCTAGCTATTACAATTTTGATGATTTTGAATCCTCCTAGCCAAAACATGTGGACAAAACCTCCTACATTGCTGGCTAGTGTCTAATGCCCCTGCATCAGACTCCAGAGGGCAATCTTCTTCATGGGCTCCTGTCCATGAGCTCTTCCACTGATCTGCCTATCTTCTGCAACATTTCTTCAGTCATCCAAGTGGCACATCTAATTATCCTTCCATTTGACTGGCATCAAAGTACACTTTGTATTATCCAATATCTTCTCTGGTTGCAATGGCTGTGCTGGAGGTAGCTTCTCTTTCCACTCAATCTGTTACTTGTCTGCTGATCTTTCTTCTGCACCATCATTTTCATACTTGCACAAGTCTGCGACATTAAAATGGGAGATATTCCAACATCAGGTAGCAATTCAATCTCATAAGAATTTGCAGAAAACTTCCTAAGTATCTTGCATGGCCCAATATTTTTGAACTTCAGTTTATTATACTGCTTCTTTGGGAACCTCTCCTTTCTCAAGTGTGCCAAAACCTGATCTCCTACTTCAAAATGAACTTCATTTCTGCTCAAGTCTGCTCTGCTTTTGTATTTGATGCTTCTGTCTTGTAATTGCTGCTTCACTTGTTCCTGTATGGCCTGGATCTCTGAAGAAAATTCCTCACCATCTGCACTCCTTATCTCTGCCCTTCCTAGATCTCTTAACTCTGATATTCCTTTGGGGTGCATTCCATAAACAATGTGGAATGGGCTCCACCCTGTGCTCCTATTTGGCGAGTCATTGTATGCATATTCTGCCTGGGGAAAAATATGGTCCCACTGCTTGGGATGCTCTCCTGCAAGACTTCTCAACAGATTTCCCAGACTCCTATTCACTACCTCAGTTTGTCCATCAGTCTGAGGATGATAAGCTGAGCTGAAACTTAGTTTGGTACCAAGTTTCTTCCACAATGTCTTCCAAAAGTGACCCACAAATCTGGTGTCTCTGTCTGAAACAATACTCTTGGGCAACCCATGCAATCTAACAACTTCTTTGAAAAACAAGTTAGCAACATGGGTGGCATCACTAGTTTTATAACATGGAATAAAATGTGCCGTTTTGGAGAATCTGTCCACCACAACAAATACTGCATCATTCCCTCTCTGAGTCTTGGGTAATCCTAGAACAAAATCCATACTCACCATGTCCCAAGGCCTATCAGGGATAGGCAAGGGAGTGTACAATCCTGCATTCTGGCTCCTTCCTTTAGCATACTGGCAGATTTTGCAATTCTTCACAAATTTATCCACTTCTGCTCTCATCTTGGGCCAGTAATAGAAATTACTCAGCTGCTCATAAGTCTTGTCAGTACCAAAGTGTCCAACAAGTCCTCCACTATGCTTCTCTTTGATCAAATTTTCTCTCATGGAACATTTTGGTACACATAGTTGGCTTCTTCTGAATAACAAGTCCTCCTGCAGGAAATAATCTAGCCACTGGCTTCTATCTGTTAAGACAGGGTTACTACATGCCTCAAATGCTTCTTTAAAATCTGGATCTGTTTTATACAATTCCCTGAGAAAATCAAATCCTGCAACTTCAAAATTAGTTTCTTGCACAAGCATGTGTCTCCTACTCAAAGCATCAGCTACTTTATTGGCTTGGCCACTTATATGTTTCAAGACAAAATTAAAACTTTGGAGATACACAACACATTTAGCATGCTTATGTTTCAACTTGGGCTGTTGTACAATATACTGCAAAGCATGATTGTCAGAATACAATACAAATTCCCTGGACATCAAATAATGTCTCCACTTCTTCAGTGCCTGAAAAATTGCATAGAAATCCTTCTCATAAGAGGAATACTTTCTTCTGGTGTCATTCAGCTTCTCACTGAAATATGCCACAGGCCTATCATCCTGACTCAACACAGCTCCAATGTCCTCTCCACTAGCATCACATTTTACTTGAAAAGGTTTAGTAAAATCAGGCAGAATCAAAACAAGCTTCTCTGTTATCTTTTGCTTCAAAACTTTAAAATTCTTTCTGCTTCAGCAGTCCACTTAAATGGTTGTTTGCTCATCTTTATTGTCTCAATTATGGGTGCATTGATCTTATTGAAGTTTCTTATAAACTTTCTGTAAAAACTAGCAAGTCCATGGAAACTTCTTACCTCAAAAACATTCCTGGGTGAAGGCCATTCCACAATTGCCTTAACCTTTTCTGGGTCCATCTTCAATCCTTCTGCAGAAACAAAAAAACCCAAATACACCAACTCCTCTTTCATGAATGAGCATTTCTTCAAATTTATCAGTAGTTTCTCTTGGTGCAGCTTCTTCAAGACATGATTAAGATGCCTTAAATGTTCTTCCTTAGTTCTGCTGAAAAATAATATATCATCCATATACACTATCACAAATTTACCAATGAATTCCTTCAATACTTCATTCATAAGTCTCATAAAAGTACTAGGTGCATTTGACAACCCAAAAGGCATTACCATCCATTCATACAGTCTTTCATTCGTTTTAAAAGCAGTTTTCCACTCATCACCCTCTCTTATTCTAATCTGATGATATCCACTCTTCAAATCTATCTTTGAGAAATACTTAGCACCACTCAAATAGTCCATTAAGTCCTCAATTCTGGGCAAAGGGAATATGTACCTGATTGTGATCTTATTGATTTCTCTGGAATCAGTACACATCCTCCAGCTTCCATCTTTCTTTGGGCTCAATACTGCTGGTAAAACACATGGGCTCAAAATTTCTCTAATTAGTCCTTTGTCCACCAATTCCTGTACTTGTCTCCTGATTTCTTCATTTTATTTGGGATTCATTCTGTAGGCTACCTTATTTGGCAGATTTGAACCAGGGATAAAATCTATCTGATGGCTGATCTTTCTCACAGGTGGCAGTTCATCAGGTAAATCATCCACAACAATGTCACAGTAATTGTCTAACATCTCTTGTATCTCTACTGGTAAATCAGAAATCTTTGTAGAAGTAAGAACTACCTTAGGTTTGCAAACCAAAGCAAAGCTTACCTCTTCATCTTCTATCTGCTGCAGATATTCCTTTCCGCTCAGCAACAAGGTCTTTGGATCAATCACTCTACTGGATGGCTCTCCTTCTTCCATGGGTATCAATGTATGGTGTACCCCATCCTTGAAGAACTTGTAAGTGTTCTTCTTGCCATCATGCACTGCTGCTCTGTCAAACTACCAAGGTCTACCCAACAGTATATGACACACATCCATGGGCATTACATCACACAAAACTTTGTCCTTGTACTTGCCCATTTGTAGCTCTATTTCACACTGTTCTTTCACAACCAGCTGGTGCCCTTTATGTAGCTAGGACACCCTGTAGGGAGTTGGATGCTCCCTTGTCTTCAAATTCAACTTCTCTATCACCTCAGTGGAAACCAGATTGTCTGTGCTGCCACTATCAATGACTAGCTGGTAGCATTTCCCTTGGACTTTGCAGATGCTCCTAAACAAAGTCTTCCTTTGTGCAGGCTCAGTGGCCTCTTTAGCTTGCTTCAACAAGACCTTATTTATCACCAAGGATTCTCCCCTCTCTGGAAGAATTTCTTCTTCAATTTCTACTTCTTCTCCAGCCTGGGCAACAACAGCATTTCTTGGACCAGCACCCACATTCTCTGGACACTCATAGTGCTTATGTCCCACTCCCTGACATCTATAACACCTCAACTCTCTGCCTCTGCCTCTCTCTCCTCTTCCTTTTCCTCTGTAAGAACCCCTTCTACCCTTTGCATCATCCTCTGTAGATGAATTCTGAGGTGAGCTACTGTCAACTCCATTCCTGGGTGTAGGCTTTCCTCTACCACCCTGACTTCCCTTCCCATGGAAAGTACTTCTCTTCTTGGCATATTGTTTCCTCAGGAGTTTCTCCTCTGCTTTCAAGGCCATCTGATAGGCCTCTTCCACTATCTTAGGAGACAGAAGACCAATCTCATCTTGGATCTCTAGCTTGAGACCATTCACATATTTGGCAGTCTTCTCTGGTGTATCTTGAAATTGCCCAGCTCTTATGCTTACTCTGTATAATTCCTCTGTGTATTCTTTTACTGTCAGCAACCTCTGTCTCAGGTTCTGCATTTTCCTATATAATGTCAGCTGGTAATCACTAGGCAGGAATTTACGTTTCAACTTAGCCATCATTCTGGTCCAGCTCTTGATAGGTTTCTTGCCAACTCTCCTCCTCTCTGCCTGCACTCCATCCCACCAAAGTGCAGCATGTCCCTTCAGCTTTGTTACTGCAAACTTGACTTTTTTATCTTCACTTATTTCTTCATAATCAAAGCACTTGTTTAATTCATTTATCCAGTCCACCAGCTCCTCCAGATTCAGTCCCCTTGCATAGCTTGACACTTCAATCTTAGGCTTAACTGCAGTCCCTAGAATGGTTCTAAGGAGCCTCATGTCAGGAGGAATTTCAACATTTTCTTTAGTTTCTTCTGTCTCAAGTTCGTTGATGTCTTCAGGATCTCTGGGTTGTCTTTGCTCCATGGCATCTATTCTGGCCTCGACCCTCTGCAACATCCCCAACACCTCAGCGTTGGCAACAGGTCTCCTTCTGCCAGCACCTCTACCAACTCGGATTGCCATGTCAGCAAAACAACTTCAGACCAGCTCTGATACCACTAATGATGCAACAACAGTACTGAAAGTCGCCCAAAGGAGAGGTTGGTCAACTGTGACGTGGCTCTGGTTGCTTCTCTTTCGTTTATTTATCAATTTCAAAGAAATTGACAATTAAACATATCCGCAACTTTGATATAATAAATCCATTCACTGTGTTTTAATAATTAACTGTGTAATAGCCCTTGGCAATAATGTTATTATCCGGCGGGATTTTATATTAATAGCCCAACACTTTATGAACAAAAGACTTTATAATAGCCCGTGTATTCGGCCCCACCTATAACTCGATGGACCAATCAAACGCATGCACCGTACCTCTTTTATCGTCCGCGCACCTCCGTTATCGTTCGAGCATCTATGGCAGGCGACCACCGTCCGATTGCCTTTAACCAGATCAACGACTCTGAGCGATTTTGCTCGGCGTCCTGGTACGAGGGATAACGTGTGATGGTGTGTTTTAACCAGCGGTTTTGAAACGGGTCCCTTGCCATGTGTCGATTCATGTATGGAATCGCTCCAATTTAGAAAATACCACCTACGCCACAAAAGCGGTGCGATGCGGGGCAATCCGCCTTTGTAAATCCGCCGTGGTTTTTTCTACAGTGCTCAACCAAGGTTAAGTCAGGGTTGTGTTCTCCTATGTATTTCCTCGTTTATTAACCCCGGGTTTAATCTCTGGTTGGGGAATTCGATTAACACAACAAACGAAATTTTTTCTTTATACAGGAATCTCACCAACATTAAACAGGATTCCACAATCACTATTTCACTACACAGGCCTGCCTGCAGTGGGATAATTTCACAGGGTCATCCAACGATTTACAGGAATTCAAGACAGAGAACAGAATTCCTAATACATAATTGCCTCGCAATCAAACGAACCTCCACACAATTAAAATTTCAAGACAATTAGACAACCAACAGGATTGAAATTCATTTAATTGGAAGCAATCGACAATGCACAAAGTTTTATTGCAGAATCTCTATTCTATTCTTCTTCTCTCCCTCTATACATTCGAAGGATACAATTATATACATTACAGAGTGACTCTTTGGTTCTTTAGTGAGGACCGTTTAGAAGACCAACAGTCTAATTACAATAATTCAGTGTAACGGATGTATGAAAATTGGACTAGCTAGACTATTCGACCCCTACAACTCTAACTACTCTGAAATGAACCAGTCAGCTGAGGTATTGACACCTAGCTGTTACAATTTTGATGATTTCAAATCCTCCTAGCCACAACATGTGGACAAAACCTCCTAAATTGCTGGCTAGTGTCTAATGCCCCTGCATCACTACCTAACTCTAGAACACATGCAAAAGGGGGCTGTGAGTGTAGAGGCCAATTTGTTTGAGAAAAGTGCTAGGGTAAGATCAGAAAAAAGGGTCACTTATAGAGATGACACAACACCTGCACCCTCCTCTTCCGACACCAAACTTGACTCCATAGTTAGGAAAATGGAGAGGATGATGGAAAAATTCAGTTTGAATGAGAGAACACCTCCTAGGGAAAATCAAGCCAATCTTCAAAACAGGAATAGAAATCAAAATTTTAGAAGAGACCCTCCTCCAGTTAGGCAAAGAGAGAGTAACCAACAAATCAGACCCCCTTTCCAAGACAACTATGTAAATGAAGAAGAAAGAGAGCCTAAGCAGTTGGAAGAAGACCATGTAAATTTCATAGGTTTGGATTATGAGGATAACACATTCCTTACCGAAGAAGAACAAAGGATGTTTTCCTCAAAACCACATGAGAAATCATATGAAGATTTAGAAGACTATAGATTAGGATTTGAGAATGCCATAATGAAAGTCCATAGGCAATATGACCTTAGGAGCAAAAAGAGTCAAGATATTCCCAAAACCAATCAGCCAAACACTGCTGTTAGAACAACCTCTGAACCCATCCCTAAAAATACAACATAAAGCACAAATACTATGGCTAAGAAAACTAAACTAAACAAACCAAAGACTAGTCAACCTAACAAAGATTCAAGCTGCCCTAGTACTTCAACTAGTGGCCCTAAAAAAATCCTGCTTTCCAAACCATTAAATCAGAATCAACAAATTAAAAATGTAGAAAAGTTCATGGCTGATAAAATTGATGTAAATGCAATAAAGACACCTACACCTTTCAGCTTTGAGGGAGAGATTGCCAAGATCAAGATAACCATACCCCTCACTGAGCTGGTAACCCAAGAGGTATATAGATCCCAAATTTTCAAAGTTTTAAATATAGGGAGTGATACTGATACTTTAAACTTAACTGATGATAAACCAAAATTGTTGTTTGGTCCTGAAGTAGAGGGGAAATATCAAGAAGGAGTTGTCCCTCCTTTCTATGTAAGTCTAAACGTACATGATAAAATTTTTCATAATGTTATGTTAGAATCTGGTGCCTCACACAACCTCATGCCAAAGGTCGTGATGGAGAGATTGGGCTTAGAGATCACAAAACCCTACAAATATTTGTACTCTTTTGATTCCAGTAGGGTCAAGTGTCTAGCCCTAATCAAGGATCTGTGTGTCAATTTGGCACAAATCCCCACTAAAAGTCTAGTCATGGATATAGTTGTGGCTGACATCCCCCCAAAATATGGCATTCTTTTATCTAGATCATTGGGGGCCAAACTCCAGGGAAGACTTCAAATGGACATGACTTATGCCACCATCCCAGTGTTCAATCAAACAAGGATATTATATCGGGAATCCCACATGAAATACATGGTGAGTAACATAGATAGGTCAAATAACATATCAGTTTATTCCATTCACTCAGACCTTGACTCCTTCATCCTGTACAATGAAAATGACATAGATGAACAAATAGATGACAAGGAGAAAGAACTAAGCCCCTCAGAACAACCAAGCCAGTCCTCTGACCAAGAAAATGACACCCCAAATCTTAGCAGCCCCAAAGTGCAGAATATTGACAAAACTGAAATTGACACCCTTTGGCATATAAGCTTTGATGGATCTTGTGTTAAGGTTGGTTTAGGAGCAGGGGTTTTGTTCCACAACACAAATAAATGCCATTCCTATAGGCTAGATTTCCAATGCACCAACAACGTTGCTGAATATGAGGCTCTCCTTATTGGTTCACACCTACTCAAAGACCTCAAAGCTAAGAAAATCTTGGTTCAAGGAAAATCAAAACTGATCATAAATCAAATTAAGGGAGAATATTCAGCCAGAAACCCTAGGTTAAGGGAATATAGAAATGCTGCCCTAGACCTTCTCAAAACCTTTCAGAAATATGAGCTCACTTTCATCCCTAGGGCCCAAAACTGCCTTGCCAATGAGCTTGCCTTTGCTGCCAGTAATTTCTCTTTACCTTATGAAGAGAATCAATGCCTCATAAAAATAAAGAACAGGCCTACTGTACCGGACAACCTAAACCATTGGCAAGTGTTTTACAATGATGACCAAATAGATGATTTTATGCAATCTAGAAATGACTTTGCAAGTACAAAACAGAGTTTGAGATTTGAAAGAAATACTTTTGCTGAAAAAGAAACTCCCAAAATAGAGCTGCCCTTTGATGATGATATAAACCACCTTCAAAACTCTTGTGTTTCAGAATTATTTGATAAATCAGATCAAAGAGAATTTGAAATTCTGCAATACAAAAATGACACCTTGCCAAGAGGCCTTACACCACTAGAAGAGTTGCTTGATTTTAATGATGTAGCTAAAAAAACTCAAGATGGAATCCACTGAAACAAATGTAGAAGAGTGTAACATTGGAGGGACGAAAGAGCCCAAAATGATCAATCTATCCAAAACCCTCCCATCTCACACAAAACAGAAATACATTGAGCTTTTTAGAGAATTTAAAGATGTGTTTGCTTGGGGGTATGAAGACTTGAAATCCTATGACACCAAAATCATCCAACATAAAATTCCTCTCAAAGAAAATCAGAAACCATTTAAACAAAATTTGAGAAGAATAAACCCCCTCTTGTTACCCTCAATTGAGAAAGAAATCAAAAAGATGTATGATGCCGGGATCATAGTCCCGGTCCAATACTCAGAATGGGTGTCCAACCATATGTCAGTTAGGAAGAAGACTAGGGAAATTAGGCTTTGTATTGGCTTTAGAATTTGAACAAATCCTCCTTGAAAGACAATTACCCCTTGCCAAAAATGGATCACATACTCCAAAAAGTGTTTGGCTCACAAAGAATCTCGTTACTAGATGACTTCTCAGGTTATAACCAGGTTCTAGTATTTCCAAGTGACCAACTTAAAACTGCTTTCACTACACCTTGGGGTACATTCATGTATGTTAAAATGCCATTTGGTTTAATGAATGCAGGGGCTACTTTCCAGAGGGCAATGGACATAGCTTTTTTAGAAGACATAGGTTACTTCATAGTCATATACCTTGATGCCATCACTGTCTACTCTAAGACTGATGAGGAGCACTTAGTCCACTTGAGAAAAGTATTTGAAAAATGTAGAAAGTATGGCCTGTCCCTAAATCCTAAGAAAACTTTGTTTGGCCTTCCGGAAGGAAAACTCTTAGGTCACATCATCTCTGAGGAAGGAATCAAGATAGATCCCAAAAGAATAGAAGGCATCTTACAAATCAGCCATCCTAGAAACATTAAAGAGCTTCAATATTTCATTGGAAAGATGAACTTCCTAAGAAGATTCATCCCTAACCTTGTTGAGCTCCTAATAAATATCATGAATATGTTGAAAAAGGAAGTAAGAGTGAAGTGGAATATGGAAGAAAAACAATCTTTTGAGCTGGTAAAACAAGCACTCACACAAACACTAGTCTTAATCAGCCCTGACTTCACCAAGGACTTTTACATTTTTTCCTTTGCCTTTGAACATACTGTGGCAGCAATATTTTTGCAAAAGAACATCATGGGGCAAGAGCAGCCCATAGCTTTCTTCAGCAAAGCCTTAAGGGATGCTCCTCTAAAGTATAACATTATGGAGAAACAAGACTTTTCCTTAATCAAAGCTTCAAAGGATTTTAGATTTTATATTCTGCATTCACATATCATAGCCTTTGTCCCAAACACAGTTGTCAAAGATATAATTAATCAAGACCCTGATGGTAAAAGGGGCAAGTGGATTGCTACCATTTTAGAATATGATTTTGAAATCAGGCCCACTAAATTGATTAAAGGACAAGGACTTGCAAAAATTATGGCTGACTCAAATTTCCAAGCTCTAGACATGAATATGGTTGGCATGTTAGAATAAACTAAAGAAGGTACAACACCATACATTGAAGAAATGTTTCTAAACTCACCTTGGTATGCTGATATTATTTATGTGCTTCTTTATCTCAATGCTCCCCCTTCTTTGTCAAAAACTAAAGCAAGATTCTTAAAACAGAAAACAGTAAATTTCTGCATTTTAGATGGAGTATTATACTGGAAGAGTTTTGCTGGTTTACTGCTTAAATGTTTGCTTGAAGATGATGCAAAGAAAATCATGCATGAATTACATGAGGAAGAATGTGGGGGTCACCTCTATTGGAAAACCACACCCAACAAGATCCTTAGAGCTGGCTACTATTGGCCCACCTTATTTTCCGATACTCACAAGCTAGTCATAACTTGCCATAAATGCCAAATCTTTGATGGCAAAAGAAAGCTCCTACCTTTACCCTTGCACCCCATCAGTGTTGAAGCCCCTTTTCAGCAGTGGGGTTTGGACTTCATAGGAGAGATCCATCCCACTTCATCTGCCCAACATAAGTGGATCCTCATTGCCATTGATTATTTCACCAAGTGGATAGAAGCCATCCCTTCTAGAAACACCACTGACTACGTTATCATCAAATTCCTTGAAACCAACATCCTATCCAGGTTTGGTTGTCCTAAGAAGATCATCACCGACAACGCTGCTACCTTTACATCTAATAAAATGGTGGACTTTTGCTATAAATATCACATCAACCTCGGTCACTCCACTGCTTATTACCCACAAGGTAATGGACTAGCTGAGTCCTCTAACAAGAGCTTGGTAAACATCATTAAGAAGCTCTTAGAACAAAATCAAAAAGCATGGCATAGCAAACTAGTGCATGCACTATGGGATGATAGACTAAGCACCAAGAAATCTATTGGTATGTCTCCCTATCAACTAGTGTATGTCATGGATGCAATTTTTCCCACCTCTTTAGGAGTCCCAGTCATGAAGCTTCTTCAAGAAGTTCAATCAGAAGAAAATGACATGCAGAGGAGGCTGAACCAAACCATTCATTTGCAGCAGTCAAGGGAAGAAGTTTACAAAAGGACACAAGCTATCCAGGACAATATCAAGAAAATCTTTGATAAAAGAACCAAAGAAAATGATTTCCAGATTGGAGACAAGGTTCTGAAATGGGATTCAAGAAGGGAGGACAAAGGCAAACATGGTAAGTTTGAAAATCTGTGGAAAGGTCCCTATATCATTGATTCGGTGAGAGGCAACAATGCTTTCTTTTTGAAGGAACTTGATGGAATTGAAATGTTTGGAGGTCCTGTAAATGGGAGGATGCTTACACATTACTTTTGTCAAGAACCTTAGTTTAAACTTTCTCATCCCTTGTACATACCATTGTTTGATGAAAGGATGTAAAGACAAAAAACCATAATATATATATAAGGGGAAAAGAGGGCAGGAATTGAAAGATAGGTACAGCCCCATACCAAAAAATGATGTTGTTGAAAGTGTGCAAGTCTAAATGCCACTACTTGTCTTTGAATAAACAAATCTTGTTCAGTCATCTAGCCTAATCATGGTTGAACATGTTTTCAATTTATTTTCTGATAATTTAGTGAAAGAGGGCTTGTTAAATCATTCAAACTTGACTTGTAAAAAGGGATAGATTAGGGAATGAAAAGATACTAGTTCCACATGCTCCAAACAGAACCAAAGAGGAAGATGAGGATGCATAAAAAATGATAGATCATAGCCCTTATCTTTCTATTTTTACTTTTATGCAAAATAATGTTTGTGTGCAGTTTGTTCTTATGCCACAACTCATGGTAAATCAGATTGCCTAATCCTGATTTAAAACCATGCTTTCAATTTCATGTTTATAGCTTAGAGAATGAAGTTTGTAAAATAGCTTAATCTTGACAAATGATTAGACTAGGTAGAGAATAAGAGAGTTCATTAGCCTAATCTGAACTCTTGGAAGAAATAAGGGTTCAATTAGATAGATTGATTTGTGTTTTCAAAAAATAAAAATGAGATGTTTTAAGAAATTACATGTTGCAGGTTGATAAAGGTTGTCCTTTTCAGAGAAAGATCAGCAAGAAAAGAAGAAATCTGCCCAATGGATAAGGCACAGATCTACTAAAAGCCACAGATCTATGAACTGAGGTTCTGGACACCTAAAAGGACAACTGTCCTCCCCAAATGGAGCCACTATTATTCATCCATAATTTTTATTTTATCCAAAGATGACTAAATTTGACAAACCCAAATTTCTAGAACAAAATTGCAAAAAACATTATGAGTTCTAGAAATCTCACTGCCTTCATCTTTCCAAGTCTTTCAGTTCACCAAAATCTTCATCTATTTTTCCTAAAAAGGGTTATCTTGTTGTTCCTTAGCAGGGCTATTCCTTAGCATTGATGTTCCCTATACTTTTGTTCCTTAGCAGTGTTGTGCCTTAAAACAGTGTTGCTCCCTAAAGTACTGTTCCTTAAGTTGTTGTTCCTTAGCAGCTGTTGCTCCCTAAAGTATTGTTCCTTAAGCTACTATTCCTTAGCAGCTGTTGTTCCCTAAACTGCTGCAGCTGTTCCTTATTCAGAATCCTCAAGAAACACTACTGAACAAAAAGAGAGTGTATGTAGGCCACTTTTTCCATCATTTGCTAAGCCCAGTCCATTCTTTTCCTTTTTCATTTATCCTCCATTTTCCCTAAAAAAACCCCTCCAAACCATCATAACCCCTTTATATGGTTCGAAAAAACCTCTTTAAACCAATACACTCACTATTGTTTTGGTTTACAACACCCCTTTCACCATGTCTTGCATTTTAGCCCAAATCCTCTATCTTACTTATCTGCAAGATTCCCTACTACTATTCAAACCTACCAATCAAATAATCTTGTTGACTCTTCCATAATACTCAGACAATGATTGTCTCTACAGACCCTCTAGATAATAAAAAATGCTTTATCCTAGGTCTTCAAAACACACTAAGCTTATCACAGGTCCTATCTTATACTTGGTGATCCCTAAGTCTAAAATCCCTATCCAAAATCCAAGTCCAAAGGTCCCCATTAGGTCACCAAAGGTTTCATTGAGTCATAGGATGGATTTGGTGCCCAAAAAGTTATGCCTTCCTGCATAAAGAGGTTACACTCAAAGGGGCCTCCTTGGCTTAGAGCACAAACACTGCAAGGGACAGCTGCCCTTGTTCACATTTTTTAAAGAGTAGCCAAGGTGACCACCAGCAACAAGAGAAGGCAAGGTAATAGGGTATAATTATCACCAAGAGGCAGACCCAAACAAGAAAAAAAAAATAGGCCTGTAGGTAAAAGAGTATCAGGGTTTGTTTTGGTGGATTAACAAAACATTGATGACAAGTAAAGAACCATCCCAGAGATTTCAAGGACAGAAGCCTCCTCCTTAAGATTTTTTCCAAAATAGTTCTGCTACACCTGCACTAAGAGAAGAAAGACAAAGGGCATCAGGTTAAAGAAGACCATTTTTGCCAAAGGGTAGAAAAACAGAGTTTTTGAAGTAAAAAGTTGGGTAGGAGACCCCAACTTTACAAAAGTGGGTTTGGTCTTTAATTTACTTTTTAAATCAAGTATAAAAGCAAATTTTAACCTTGCCCATGCATCATTTGCCCATTTCCGAGGAGAAAAATCCGTTGAGAAGAAATTATTTTGGTTTTTCGAGCAAAGGCAGGCAGTGTAATATTACACTGCGCTACGCGCTCGCGGGTTGGCGCTGTGGGCAGGCTCAGAAATGACCACCGGGAGACTGCTTTCCGCCTGGTGCTATGCCCCGACAGCCCGACCGGCTCGGCACTGCGCGCTGGTGTTGTGCCCCTGGCAGCACTTCAAAAAATTTCCCAAAAAATGTTCACAATCAAGTTTTTCGGCCTCTACAAGGTTGTTGCAAGTTGATACAAGGTTGGTTAACGTTCCTTCCTTCTCCCAACTATTATTTATCAGAGAGATCATCCATGGTTAGAATTGACCAAAACCCTAGGCTATGCAAAAATAAATTGTCATGTCTTTGAGCCAGGGTTTATAAGAAGAATTGGGTTTTATACAAAGAGGGGATTGAGTGATTATAAGCCTGACCTCTACAACCAAGTCCAAAGCTTTGAAATTTGTCTTCACCTTATCTTTCCTCTCTACAAAATTTTGACCTACACCACTTATTTTGCTCCAAATACCTTAAAGAAAACTCAAGGTTCCTTCTACTATTTGGACCAACCATCATGTCAGAGAGAGATAGTCACACCAGTGGTGATCAAAGTCATACTCCCACTAAGCCAAAACATCATGGAGGAAAAGCTAAAAGGTTTGAGCCCCTAGACACCACCCCAATTACTTCCTCTCCTATGATCCTTTCATACTTCTAGGATGTAGGATGCTACCATTTTTGTGAGAAGATCAAGCAAGTTGAATACCATCCAGACTTAACCAGGTTGCTTTCTTGTAGCCTACAAAACCACTAAGTTAATCTAACAGGGGTCCAATTTGAGCTTTCATCTGAAATCATTTCCAAGGCAATCAGTCTACCAGATGTTGTTGAGCTTTGGTTCAAACAAAATAAATTGGATTTGGGTTATTATGGGCCTTATTTGAAACCCACCTATTAGCAAAACTGCAAGGCTATTTTTCCTTTTTCTTATTTTCTAGAGAGGTATGCAGCATTAATGAGGAAATTTATTAGTTTTTTCACATGTGAGGGAAGGTACTCCCGACTCTATTCATATCATATCAGAATGTTGATGCATTTTACCAATGTCAAGATGATGAACCTACCTTATTACCTTTTCCGGAGTATTGATAAAATGGCCTCTATTGTCAAGAGGAAAAGCTATGACCACCAAATTCCTAGCCTTTTTCATCACTCCCTAATCAAGATGATTGTCCTATACCAGCTAGAGAAACAAGGTATATCTTGGGAGATCTTCATCTCACATGATGTGTTAGCAAACCCCCCGGCCTTCATCCAGCAGAGCTTGCCTTCCACTTCACAACCATCTACCTCCACAAAACCATCATCTCCCCATGTGCCTTCTCCACAAAGATTTCACCTATTACCTCCTCCCCCGATTCACCAAGTGAAGGGGCTAAAAGTAGCCCTAGTGAAGGGCAAATAGGAGGCAATAGTGAGGAAGAATATGATACAGATAATGATTAACAAGGAAATGACAGTGAAGAAGAAGTTGATGAAGAAGAAGAAGAATATGAAAAATGAAAAAAATGATGAAGTAAGTAGCCATGATCATGAGGAAAGCATTGAAAAGGAAGATGATATAGAGGAAGAAGAAAATGAGGAAGAGGAAAGTGGCCAAGAAGAAAGAAACAATGGCCAAGGGAAGCAAGATGATGAAGGAGAAAACAAAGATGAAACCATTGATGGTAGCCACAAAGATAACACCAGTGATGGAAACCACAAAGATGAAAACAGTGAACATGATGATGAATAGGAAGAGGGAAATAGTGAAGAAGAAGACAGTGAAGAAGGAGAACAACCACATGAGGAAGGTAGCTATCTAAGTGCCCAAGACAGTCCAAGAAAGAGTCATGATAGTTGTCATGACTGTCTTGACAAAAAACAGTCCATAGAAGACATATAAAAATCAGAACAGAGTAAAGGAAAAAATGATGACAACATTACCCTTGAGACTCCCATGATTTCCCCTCTCTCATGCACTTATCATAGAGGGAAAAGGAGTGTGTTTGCTACCTCTAAAAGGCAAAGGGCCACCTCCTCACAAAATACCAAAGCATCGGACAAAGGCAAAGAAAAGATGAAGAGTGTTGAGCCAAAGGCACCAGTCAGGAGGAGCAAAATGATTAAAAAGGCTTCTCAAGGCCCTCTCTTTGTTGATCTAGACATTGATAATGAGGACCAAGGGATGAATACAAAATTGCTCCTCCTTAAAAAAGATTTCCAGCTTCAAGAATGGGAAAAGGATTTTGAAAGAGCACAAAGGGTCATCTACTAGTATAAACAAGAGCACAAACATTTCAAAGAGGTGAAGAGGGGCATTGCCTTGTAGAAGAAAATGGTTAAACACTATGCAAGGAAGAGCATGATTGCCAATGTTGAATTGAGGCAAGCCCTCCTAGAGCTAGAAGAGCTAAAAAGGCCTAAAGTTCATGATAGCCTCGGTATCTTGGTCGATGCTTCTCAGCAGGTGTCTAAAATCCCTTGAGGGGTCTACCCACCAATTTTGAAGAAAATCCAGAAACTTTTTCTTTTTTCCAAATTTTGGCCCCTAGGAGCGCAACACCCTAGGCGCTACGCTCTTTTTTGGGGCATCCTCAGCTACTAAATTTTACATTTTTGGGTTTTTTATGTCTCCAATAGTCTCCCCAAAAAATTTCAGATCAGTTGGAGCTTTTTTTCCCCCTCAAGAGGTCAAAAAACACCTCAAAAATGACCTTTCTGCCTCCTTTTCAGGCCTGGCGCTGCGCGTTGAGCAGTCATGGGAGATTTGATTTTTTAGCAGGTAAATTGCATCCACTCAGCACAAATCAAGTATTTCTGGAAATTATACTCTTCAAGCTTTCCAACTAGCCATCACGAGCCCAAATCTGATGTCGGGAATGGGTCCAAAACTCAGCTGCAACAAACCCCAATTTTTGCTGATATAGAGCTACACACAGAGACAACTTTTTGCCAAAAAGTCAACAAAAGACATTAATTAATGGAAAATTGGGTTTTTAATATTTTCTTGGAAAAAACACTCCTGATTTGATTGGGGAGTTATTTTTTGGTGTGTTTCATTTATTTTCTTATCTCTTATGTGTCTTGGGCCTTGCATGGTCATTAAGCACATTTATGACATTTATGGTTGAATTAGGGTTTCTAGAAGCCTCTTAGGGTTTTCACTTCCTTATTTTCTCCATAAATAGAGCATGAGGCTCTTGTATATTTTGTTGGATGTTGATGACTTATGCTGAAGTAATACATATTCCCTTGAAGCCTTTGATGAGAAATTGATGTCTTGGAGCTTATGCATGATCTGATTCACTTGTTGATGGAGAAGGATTGTTTGCAGGATCCATAGGCCTGGTTGATGGTGAATTTTTCTCTTGTTAATTTTTTCTAAGTTTCTCATATGTTTTCCATCCATCTATGTTGCAGTAGGACAAAAAATTTAGACTAAGATATGCTTGTTGGTGGCACCTTAGATCTATTTGTTTCCTTCACTGCCTAAATGTTTTCTTCTGCTTAAAATATGTTAGAGAATTCATCTCTTGCTCTCTAATAAGTTTTTGGCTTGTCTATTTTCTTGAATGATTTAGATCAGTTAGTATCAATTATGATTTATGGCTAGCCCTGCATATTATTACCTCTGAAGTACTCTGTTCTTGAAATCATGTTTTGAAGCAAATTTGCCTATAGTTTGTCAAAGAAGTCTGTCTTAATCATGTTCTTTGCCTTTACTTAGCTAAAATTGTCTCAAGGAACTTTCATAGCTGTCACTGTGGATGCTAGAGTTTTTCTCTTCTTCTATGGTTATAGTTACTTGTGCAACTTAAATGTTTTTCCTGCTCTAGATGATAAAACCCATGAAAGATTAAATAAGTTTTTTCCTTTCTATGTTTTATCTGAATGTTGTCTTGGTTGATTATCTACTTTTAGTCTGAAATCAAATGGATTAGGTGTTGCTTGGCCCTTTGACTCTCTTTCTATGCTTATAAATCTTCTAACTCCCTCAGTTTACAAGTATATAATGGATTCTGTTTCTGCCCTTTATTAGCTTGTTGTTCTCAATTTTAATGTCCATCTCATGATCCTTCACAACCTTAAAGATCCACCAACCAAGTTAAAATTCCTTGCAAATGATCTTGAAACCATTGATGAACTCATTCATGACCTTGTTTGACTCCATTTCCCAATGCTTAACAAATCTTCCTTGTTTTCTATCTAAATGCATCTGAGCATCATACCCAACCAAAAACAATCAAAATACCCTGCACTTAACATCTAGCCTAAAATCAACCCTAATCAGCAAACAAATTCACATCTTTGCACCTACTAGAGAGATTCCTCTCCGAATCCAGGAAGGCTAGGTTCTAGGATTCCAAAGCTTGGTTTGATGTTACCCTGTCTATTTGTATCTCAATCAATCTAGAAAATTATGGGGAGCTAACATATGTATTTCATTAGTTCAAGAGCAGTAAAAACAATATTACTGAGAAACCAACTCTAGCACTGAGAGAGATTTGGAAGCAATTATTGAATTGGTGAACATGTCTTTCTTTATGGTGTTGGATATTGGGCATAGGAAACTATTGAATTGGTGAACATGTCCTGCTCTACCATGTTGGATATTGGGCATAGATTTCTTGACCTTGTATACAAGACTGTCAATTTGCATGTAGCTTATACTACATTAACCATGAAATTTTAAACATTTAGAGCACACTTGCCATCACATTTGTATTGAAAATTACAATAGAGTATCACATTTTTCTTATCATATCTAAATGTTCCTATATGAAACAACTACCTTGTGCCTCATAGTTTAAATTTGTGCAGGAAGGAGGAGAGGAGTGTCAAGGTGCAAGCTAGAATAAGAAGGGAAAGAAGAATCTTGTTTGAGACACTCAAATCTTAATAAAACAAAACTCACCATACTTTGAATTTTTTAAATAAATGTCTTAAAAATTAGAATACAAAATTAATACTTTTTACTCAATTACACAGTTAGCAATATTCATTTTAAAAAATACAAATATAAATTACTATTTTAAATAAAAATATTACAACACATTTAACAATATTCATTTAAAAAAATACAAATACAATTTACTATTTTAAATAAAAATAGTACATAGAATCACATTAATTACCATGGCCCTCATGTACCTTCATCTTCTTACTTTTTAAATGTCTTTTAAAATACTTAATATTTGTAACTTATTCTTAATCACATAGTGTCAATTTTGTAAAACTATGATCTACAAGTCTCACTTTTTATAACTTTGGTGGAAGGATAGAGTATCTAAATTCCCTTACCCTTTAAGAAGCATCCTCAATTGTTATACCACCCACCTCAGCATCCAATCTAGACATCTTAGGTTATTCTAAATTGATCAAGAGTATAGAATTTTTAGGGTGGTGTTATATGTTTACTAAAATTTCCATGATGTCCATCACTATGTATGGGGTTCATTGCAACCTTGGATATATTCTGTGAGTTTTTCTGATTTTTTTTTCTTGTGGCTAAAAATTATTTTTGGTTGTCACCTAGTTATCATGATTCAAAACATTGTTATCATCTCAGATACTTATAGCATTAGATATATTTTGTGAGCTAATTTGATGTTTTGTTTGTCACAATGATTCAAAAATGAGTTATTATACCACACTATTGACTTTCTCATTATCTATTTTGTTTATGAACCCTTTAAAAAAAACAAATGAACATTTGATTTTACACTCTGATCTCCCCAGCATGGGTGGGGGTTTCAAAAATTGGAGAGTAAATTGAGCAACTATTGTTAGAAATTGTTGTATAAGATAGGAAATCTGGATGGTTTGTAGAGAATATGGATGTCATAACAAATATCTATTATACCACCCACCTCAACATCTAATCTAGACATCTTAGGTTATTCTAAATTGATCAAGAGTATAGAATTTTTAGGGTGGTGTTCTATGTTTACTAAAACTCCCATGATGTCCATCACTATGTATGGGGTTCACTGCAACCTTCGATATATTCTGTGAATTTTTGTGTTTTTTTTCTTGTGGCTAAAATTTTTTTTTGGTTGTCACCTATTTATCATGATTCAAAACATTGCTATCATCTCAGATACTTATAGCATTAGTTATATTTTATGAGCTAATGTGATGTTTTGTTTGTCACAACGATTCAAAAATCAGTTATTATACCACACTATTGACTTTCACATTGTCTATTTTGTTTATGAACCCTTAAAAAAAAACACATGAACATTTGATTTTAAACTATGATCTCCCTAGCATGGGTGGGGGTTTCAAAAATTGGAGAGTAAATTAAGCAGCTATTGTTAGAAATTGTTGTATATAATGGGACATCTGGATGGTTTGTAGAGAATATGGATGTCATAACAAATATCTATTTTGAATTTTTAGTGTCTCTGGCCACCATGCATTTTATAGGATCCATTTAAACTGAGAACATCAATAGATCACTGTGTGAATGGTAACTTTGACATCCTTGGCCATTTTCTTTGATTGTGGATCAGGTTACAAACTAATAATTTGTGAAATCCCTAGCCATTTTCTTTGATTGTGGATCAGGTTATAAACTAAAATACACTCTCTCTTTAGAAGACTCTACAATATATATTGGATGAAGGGAAAGGTTATGATAAAACTTGTAAAAGAACCCCTTAGGGTTATGTCAACTTACTCTATTGTTAATCACATAGTGCCAATTTTGTAAAACTATAATCTACAGTAAGGAGTGAGTGGGTTTTTCCTTTTGTAAGCTTTGTTTGAATTGAAAAATAAAAAAAATTATAAAAGCTAAAATTATGTAGTGAAAAACTTTGTTTAAAATTTCAGAATAAAAAATTGAGTAAGTTTGACATCATATAATATGAATTTTTTTTATGATTATAAAGTAAAAAACATGTAATATTTTTTAGCTACAATTAACTAATTAAAGATATGTATATAGTTTTTTTTTTAATAGAAGAAATTTAATATTCATTAAAAAAAAAATCGAACGAGTATGTATGTAGTTACAAACTATTACAAATAAGTAATTAAAGGTAAATTTAGTGTTATTTAAGAAATGATAATTATGAACATTCATCATTATTGCTCAAGATAAATCATGTCGTATGAAATAATTTAATAAACTATATTCCACATGAATAAGAAATATAAAACTATTTACTTGTGGAAAGAGCATGTATGTAGTTACAAACTATTACAATTAAGTAATTAAAGGTAAATTTAGTGTTATTTAATAAATGAGAATTATGAACATTCAACATTATTGCTCAAGATAAATCATGTCCTATGAAATAATTCAATAAACTATATTCCACATGAATACCATGGGTCAATACCATGGGTTGTTTTTATAGTTTATTATTATTTGATTTTATTATTTTTGTTTTTTATTGTATTTTGACCTAGTTAAAATGTTCATTACAATATGTCAATCTTTTTGTTTAATTTACTTTTATTTTTATTTTTGTGTAATTTGACATAGTCAAATTGTTAAACATGACATTACAACATTTCTATTATACACCTAAAATCAATCTAACTTATTAAAAAGAAAAATAAAAACTAACATTATAAAAAAGAAATATAAAATTATTTACTTGTGGATCTAATGGCCTAAAACATTTCAAGAGTCTAACATTTGATCAATGGCTGAGACATGGACAGATTTGCAACTAGGGAAGTTGTTTTCAAATAAGGTCAATACCATGGGTTGTTTTTATAGTTTATTATTATTTTATTTTATTATTTTTGTTTTTTATTGTATAAAAAAGAAATATAAAACTATTTACTTGTGGATCTAATGGCCTAAAACATTTCAATCATCTAACATTTGATCCAATGGTTCAGACATGGACACATTGACAGCTAGGGAAATTGTTTTCAAATAAGAACGTCTTACGGGGTAAAAATAAAAATTAAATTAAATTTAAAAAATAAAGATAAAATCAAATATTTGTAATTATCAATAAGACATTTTGACTCTGTCAAATTACATAAAACTAAAACTAAAAATAAAGTTAAAAAAAAAAAAACATAAAATCAATCATTATAATTTATAATTAAATGAGCCTAGATTCGTGGTGGATCCATGTTAACTTTCTATCAGCTCTTAAAATGCAAACATATTTTAACGTGAAAAGAGTTTTGATTCATCTCAGCCCTTGGTAGATCCAGGGTTAAGATGAATCTGGGCTAGTTAGGAAGCATTAGGGTAGTTCAGGTAAATTTTTGACTCGGTTAGGATATGGGAAGATTTTGAGGTCAAGTTTATAAGAACCGATGGTATTGACCCATGGTTTTTATGTGCAACATAGCCTATTTAAAGGCATAAACACTCTAGGTAAATTTCTCCCATTAATCATTGGGATCCCAAGCAACGATGTCTTTAGACACCACCACTTCTCTCTTCTCTCACTTTCATAATCCTAACAATTGGTATCAAAGTTGTGGTCAAAGTTGTTATGTGTTGATTACAACATGGTTATGAAAAGCTAGAGTCCTGTGAAAAATTCAAAGAAGACACGAAGAAGAAAAGTGCCAATTACTGAAGGGAAGCCGAGGTGCCTAAAGATTTGTAGGAACCCTTAAGGTTAATGTTTTTTTTTATTTTAGCAGAAAATAGTGTGGTTGGCTAGGGTTTTAGTATATAAAACCATGATCGTTTGAGGAGGCCTAATATACTCAGTTGATGTTCTAGCACTACAAAGACTGCACAGTTTACTCTCTGTGAGCATTATGGGAAATGTTATTGAGTCTAAGATCATAGAATTAATATAGATGGTGATGATGGAGAATATCCTTTGATAAATATATAAAGAGGATTCGTTTTTTACAATGGAGCAAAGCCAATTCAATGCAAGAAGCAATGGTGACTTTGAATATATTTGAGCTGGATGACGATGACAACAATGGTGATTCCTCACAACTCACCTTTGTCCATTATGAGAGGTAAACGATTATAGGGGCCCCTCAACTTTCTTAAACGACATCAACCAAGTTGTCGTTGAAACCCCTGCCTCCTACTGAATCTATGAGAGAGTCGAAAAATGGAGTGGGCAAAGGAGGTCGAGGGGGCTAAGGAGGAGACCGTAATCAAGATGCAGACTATAGTAGTTGTAATCATGGAAACTACAATGGTGACCGTTTTAATGGAAATGGTTATAACAATGATAATGACAACAATAGACATTTGTGTAGTGGTTATGGTGGAAGTTTTTACCAAGGTGGGGAGGATGGATCCATTCGCCTAGAAAATGGTGATTTTGGTCATTCATCTGAAAGAGGAAAAGGATCCAGAAATGATGCTAGTGATGAAATTAAGACGCCTTAGATGGAGTGTGAACATTGGAGTGGTACTGGACAAGGGGTTGGTCGAGGAAATTGGGGCACTCCGACAGATCAAGGATTCACAAAGGAACCTAAAAAGCTAAGTCATGCAAAGGAAGAGAAAAGTGTGACCCCTAAAAAATAGGAAGAACAAAATCCCGATGAAGAGTTTAATCAAGAAATCCTTGCACTATAGTTATAAGAGAAGAAAGAAGAGGAAGAGGATGCATAATGATAATGAGGATGCACATGAATAACATGGGTTGGAGATTCAAGGAGAGAGAGGCCAACTAGTGAGAAATGTCAGGTCAAGGTATAGATTAACAAAGCTAGAGGTATAGTGAGATAGTGGTTGTATGGATGAGAAAACAAAGATGGATTCAATGGTTTGAAGTTTAATGAAGGAACCAACATGTGATGAGAGCCACAATGGTTCAATAACACCACAATGGTGCTCATCAGTGGTGTCTCAACACCCAAAGGGTATTTGGTCCAAGTTTAAATCCTACTGTAGGCAACTGTATTCCCCTAAGGAATTTGTAAGACCTATTGTTTAGGAATACAGGTTGTGCAAGAGCATGTGATGACTCAAGTTGTGGAATGAACCACTTAGATAGGTACAAGGGTGGTAGGTGTGCTTTTCTGCTAGCTTGAGGTTGGTTGTTGTAAGACCTTAATAATTTTATTATACATACATGTAGTGCATTGGCACATGGAATTATCAAGTTGTGGAATGGACTAATTGGATAGGTATTAGGGTGGCAAGTGTACTATTATCCTAGCTTGAGGGGGGTAATGTGAGAATGTGAGATGGTCGATGAACCACACACATGAAAAGGTATCCTAGATAACTAGTAGATGCAAAAACTAGTTACCCACATACTCCAGTAGATGGTAACATTTTTACATGTACTTTGACAAAGTGATTAGGACCAGGTTAATCTCCTCGAGTCAAGTTTAAGTGGGGGATTTTTAGGGTATTTCATGTAAACTTGACTCGGTCAAGTTACTGATATTTTTGGAGCTCCAGGTTTATGAGAACACACGGTATTCATGTGGAATATAACCTATTTAAAGGCGAAAATACTTTTGGTAAATTTTTCAAGGTGGCCATTGGGATCCTGAGCAATGGTGTATTTAGACACCACCACTTCTCTAAGTTTCAAGATCCTAACATATCCTAACAGGAATGTTGTCTCATGTTAATCAAAAAATATATATAAGAGGGAGGGTGATACTATAATACTAACATAAATGAGAAACCAAAACTAGGATGAAATGGATAAGGTGAAAATTTTATGATTCACACACACATAGTGGTTTGATAACACCACAGTGGTGTTCACCAGTGGTGTGTGAACACCCAAAGGGTATTTGTTCCAAGTTGAAATCTTGTTATAGGAAAATTTATTGCCCTAAGGAAGTCGTACGACCTATTGTTTAGGCATACATGTTGTGTAGGAGCACGTGATGACTCAATTTGTGGAATTAACCACTTGGATAGGTACAACGGTGGTAGGTGTACTTGTATGCTAGCTTGTGGTTGGTTGTTGTAAGACCTTAAGAATTTGATCAGAAATACATGTAGTGCATTGGCACATGGAGTTATCAAGTTGTGGAATGGACCAATTGGATAGGTACTAGGGTAGTAGGTGTACTAGTATCCTAGCTAGAGGGGGGTAATGTGAGAATGTGAGATGGTCGATGAACCATGTACATTAAAAGGTGTCCTAGATAATTAGTAGGTGTAATAACTAGTTACCCATGCATTCCAGTAGATGGTAACATTTTTACATGGAATTTAACAGACTGATTGGGACCATGTTAATCTCCCCGAGTCAAGTTTAAGGGGGGGGATTGTTAGGGTAGTTCATGTAAACTTGACTCGTTCAAGCTACTGATAGTTTTGGAGCTCCAGGTTTATGACAACACACAGTATTCATGTGGAATATAACATATTTAAAGGCAAAAATACTCTTGGTAAATTTTTCATGGTGGCCATCAGGATCCCGAGCAATGGTGTCTTTAGACACCACCACTTCACTAAGTTTCATAATCCTAACGTATCCTAACATGGATGTCGTATGATGTTAATAAAAAAAATATCTAAGACAGAGGGTGATACTACAATACTAACACAAATGAGAAACCAAAAGTAGGATGTCGTGGATAAGGTGAAAAATTTATGATTCACACACACACACACACACATCTTGAATGGGGTTAATAATTAAAATTAACTATTTCTTATTTAGGGGGCTATAAATTCAAATCTAGATGTGGATTAAGAAAATTTCTTTTCTCCTAAAATATTACAACTTAAAATCCAAAGGGGGTAGAGTAAGAACACATCCATAAATTTTAGTAGTCAAATTATTACACGGAGGAGGATCCCTTGTCTCACGATCAAAGAAATCTCATATAAAAATTTGATAAATGAAATATCCTTGATTCAACGACATTGTGATATTTATACTCTCCTTATACTCTTTAATGATTTGGTAGATGAAATTTCCCTAATTCTATGATCATTGTGATATTTATTCCCTCTATACTCAAATGAAATATCAACAAAAATTATCTTGCTTTATCCCAACAAATTGAAAAATGTGCACAGTGATATTAACTTCACCTACAATATTAAACATTCAAACTTTAATGATACAATATTACGAATGATAGGAAAATATAATGGTTTACCTATCAACAGACTATTTCTCTAATTAGATGACATTGTGTTATTTATGCCCTCATTCATATATCGAGATGAAATATCAACACAATTTGACTTGCTTTGTCTTAAACAATTATAATACTTACATATTGACTTCAAATTTAACAACTCCATCTACAGACTTAAATGATAAAGCTTCAACAATGGAATGAAATTTTGTGTGGGATAATGGAGTCAAGAGAGAGAGATTGATAGATTGATGAGAGAGAGAGAGAGAGAGAGAGAGAGAGAGAGAGAGAGAGAGAATGAGAGATAATGAGAGATAATGGAGTCAAGAGAGAGAGATTGATAGATTGATAAGAGAGAGAGAGAGAGAGATTGATAGATTGATAAGAGAGAGAGAGAGAGAGAGATAATGTGTGAGAGAGAGAGAGAATGAGAGAGAGAAAGAGAATGAGAGAGAGAGAGAGAGAGATAATGAGAGAGAGAGAGAGAGAGACAGAGAGATAATGAGAGAGAGAGAGAGAGAGATAATGAGAGAGAGAGAGAGAGAGAGAGAGAGAGAGAGAGAGATAATGAGAGAGAGAAAGAGAGATAATGAGAGAGAGAGAGAGAGAGAGAGAGAGAGAGAGAGAGATAATGGAGTCGATAGAGAGAGAGAGAGAGAGAGAGAGAGATTGATAATGGAGTCAATAATGGAAACAATTTCTATAAAATTTGTTTAGCTTTTGCTAAAAATGGAAAATTTTCCTCGAGAAATGCATTACTTTACTAAGAAACATGAAAGAGAGATAATGGAGGAGAGAGAGAGAGAGAGAGAGAGAGATAATGGAGTCAAGAGAGAGATTGAGAGAGAGAGAGAGAGAGAGAGAAACATGCACCAAAAATAGGGTTTTCAATGGATTCCTTTTCACAAGTAATGGGTTTATAAGTAATATATTTTTAAAGGTTATGCTACTAGAGAGAGAGAGAGAGAGAGAAAGATAATGGAGTCAAGAGAGAGATTGTGTGTGTGAGAGAGAGAGAGAGAGAGAGAGAGAGAGAGTACCTTATGAGTGATAATGATATTATTACATTATTGATTGAACCAAACATAGAATCAAAACACTATGGCAAGATATTCATATTATTAAGTCAAGTACGTAAATTCCCAAGATTATTTCAAGGATAAATTATTGGAAAATTGGGACTTATGGCTCAAGATCCCTTGAAAGATACATCATTCACTAGGATAGAGTTTAATTAGATAAAAAGGGGATGTTATTGAAAATTTTGGAAAGTTTTCAAGAATACAAAAGGAAAAGGAGAACTAGGGGGTCTTAAGAAGGGAAATGCAAAGGGAAGTTCAAGAAAATGTACAAAAAAATATAAGGACTTCTTCTAAATGGTTTTTGGTTTGATTTCAATGTGATATTCTTTCATTTGAGAGGATTTTGAAGCCTATAAAGAAAATTTGTGCACTTGATGTAATTTATATTAGCATGTATGTTATCATTGTATAGGTTATGTAAGAGATAAGGTTGTTATAAAAATATGAAATTTCTACCAAATGCAACAATATTCATTGGGTTTAAAATATAATCAAATAAGAGATGAATCCATTATATAGGTTGTCTTTGGCAAAGACATTCTTCATGGGATCTAATTTTCCACTAACATACTGAGGCTACAAGGTCAGAAATATTTGATCCACTATGATAAACAATTTTTAGATATTGTTTCTATCCATACTCAAAAGTGAATACTTCTAAGGAACGATCCTAACCTCTCAAATTTATATGGCTCTTGACATAATTAGTATGAATTTTGAAGAGATGCAAAAGCAATGGAAAAAATATGTGAATAATCATGTATGGGCTATGTAGTTCATGTTGGTGTTTGAATTAATGGGTTGAACGGACAAAATTAAAATTTAGATAAGAAGTGAACACATGGGAATGACGTTCCGTAGGGAAAGTGACCAAAGGATAAAAAAGAAGATAGTTTCATGGAGGAAAAAAGTTACCACAACTTTGACAGAGGTCTGGATTAGAGGAAAGTACAGAGATTAAACACTAAGTAGTAATATCCTCCATGAACGGACTCAAATACTTTGTAGTGAAGGAGATATATATCAAAGAAAACAACTAATATAGACACATGTCAAGAATTAGGAAATGTTGGAACTTAGCTTATAAACCCATTCATTCATGAATTTAAGCTTCTAATTAACAATGTATATTACACAGGAGTAAATTTTATTCCCGATGAAGAACATCATTCAATGAAGTAAGGATTTGATCATACCTAGGACTTATTGATTCAATACAAAACGCTTTCCTACGTGTCCATTAAAATAAAATTGGAATTGAGGACATGGTTTTTAGTCTTGTATGTAGGTTTGGAGGAATGGAATATTAGGAGGAGGAAAGGAACCATCGAGACCCAACAAATATCAAGTTTACCACCTTCAAATCTCATGCATCAAGGCTCTTATTTTAGATTTTATTGAAGACATCAAACTCAAAGCAATGAAAAGAAAAGGTAAAATATTTTGAAATGAGACAAAGATATCCATGTGTGCACATAATATAACAGGATCAGGTTAAAATTTCATGTAATAAAGTTAATAAAGAAATAATATGACCAAGGTTGTGGGACATGTATTCCACGCTAAATTTTGGGAAAAACATCGTAGTGAGTGTTCATTTTTTTTTATTATGGCTAAGGAAATTGGCAAAGGCATTGAAAAATATTTTGGAAAGACAAATGGGCATTAATTGGCATTTTATTTATGAAAATAAGGGAAAATAGGAGAAAATGAAGATGAAAGGCCAGAGCTTTGCATGAGAGGGAAATTTAAGGAAAAATAGAGGAAATTGAAGAAAATAGAGGCCTCAATGATAAAAAGGATTATGAGGATAAAGTCATAGATTTTTTTCAATTTTCGTTTGGAGCACTCTCTATTATCTCATACTCTTGCACACTTAGAGAATTATTGGAGCACTCTAGCATTGTAGAAAGCGAGGCAAAGTAAGGATAGGGAAGAAAAGGAAAGCAAGGAACAAACAAGGAAAAGTTGGATCAAGCAGCTTCAACAGGAAGACCTGTAGGTAACAGGTTGCATGTGTGATTTTCTATCTGGTTGTGAGTGCATTGTACATGCATGTATGTATTTGGTTCTCTTTTTGTCATGGGCATGGGTTTTTCCAAGTGTGATAGTGGTTTTAAAACTTTCCTTTCCATTTCAGATAACCATGGTGTTATTGGGCTCTTTTATTTGGTTGGGCTTTGGATTTTCAGATGATTTTGGAATCGGGTGAGGTGGTCTCAGGAAAATTCTCATAGGGCCTACGAATCCCTCAACCGATTTTGGCGATATTGTGGTAAAGCCAGAGGGTGGAGGCACGTAAATTTGTCAAGGTATTGGTGAATAAATTCTGAGGCATCCAAGCTTTTTTTGGGCCTAGTAATCCTTTGACCGGTTTTGGTGGGATTGCAGTAAAGCTTGAGGTTGGAGGTGGTTTAATCTACGAGAAGCCATAGTTGTTTATGTATCAATTTACTTATGTGATCTATTGACCGGATTTGGAAAGTTTGCGGGAGCATGAGGGTGAAGGTGGTTTAATCTTTGGGAAGCCCTAGTTGTTTATGTCTTGGGTCCCACATTCATGCTTGGAATATGGCACAACAATGATTGGATGAAAGGAATACCTAGTTGGAAGTCCTTGAATTGGTTGGATTTTTCATATGTTAATAAGAGCTCTTTTCCTATTTTATTTCATGGGTGCGTGTACTTGTTATTATGTGGCTTTGATGCCTATTCTATCATGGTTATTATTTTGTTTGTATGTTGGTTATAAGCATGTTTTCATAATAGGTTCTAGTTATGGCTCTTGATATGTTTGATTTGTTGATGAGTGGTTAATGAATGCATGAGATAACAAATGCTATTGCAACTATTTTGAGAGGGAATTAGACCTTCTTGATGATTCGCATATAAGTATCATACCCCTATGGAAAAAGTGGGCTGAAGCCCACTAAGCTAACATGTAAGAAGGACACAAAGGTCACATTCATGACTGAGAAAGAACTTGATATAGAGATTCTGGAAATAGGAGGGGATGATATTCTTTGTGGTGATCTCGGCAAAGATCTATCTTCCCCATTTACCACCAAGCAAAGATAGCTATAGAAGGGTGGCATGTGAAAGAAGCAAAATTTCGATAAGTCTATTGGCCCAGAATCCATGGTCCTTACTGAAGGGGACCTCGATGAAATTGGGGACAACAGGAAATAGGCCACTGAGCACTTATGGGGTAGTATTGAAGAAAAATATAAGAAAGTGCTGGAAGATGTTCACAAGGGCTTGCAAGACTTGCAGGTGTAGATGAGTGTTGTTCAAGCGAGCGTGAGTGGATTGAAAGTGAGTGTGGTTCAACCAAGCAGAGCACAGGCTAGTACAAGCACAGTTGCGCATGACATGGCGTTGACATCTTATACCCACAAGGTGCCTATCCCTATAGGCACATTAATTTTTGCCATAGCGGAGTAGCTAAGGCAGGTGGCCCTCTGGCAGAATACAAAGCTTAATCTAGTTGTGATGCCACTGCAGGATTTGCATGAAATCCACCAGGGCATTGATGAGGAACTATTGATCAGAGAACAATGGGCCCTCCTGATCATTCAGGATGTTACGAAGGAAAGTCAGAGCATGTCTGAGGAAAAGAAGCTTGTTGTCCAAGGGTGCATGGTTGAGGCAGCACAACGATGGAAGCTGCAAGAGGCTATATCTAAAGTGTACAGCGAGCTATCGGAGCTCCAGATTCAGGCTGCAGCTGTGCCATAAGAGAAAGTGGCCAAGCTGGCCACCACAGTTAAGTAATCTAAGGCTAAGGTTGATGAAGTGTGCTTGGAAATGAAGATGAAGATAGTTGAGATGAAAATGCAATTGCAGCCTACCACTCCACCAAAATTCCGGGAGAAACACACAACAGAGCTTAAACCTACCTCAGAACAGGTTGATTCCTACATACAAGAGTGTGCACATGTATTTGGGGAAGTTCTTGATGTATGGGCCTCACTACAGGAGGACCTTTAGGTGCAAAATCTACTTCCTGAAGTGCATAAAAATATGGAACAAATGGATCATATTAAGGTCACTGCTAAGACCTTAGCACCAATTTTGTGGCTTACCCTTCTCCAACAAGGTAAATGATTACATGATCAGGTTTATGGGTTGTGAAGAAAGGAGAAGCTACTTAAAGATAGACTGAAACCATGGGAAGCTAAGGTCAGCCAGCTTTCCCAAACTGCGGAAAATAATTTGAAGGCACTGTGCATGATGCAGAGAGGATTTGAGTAGAATGAAGCTAAGAAGTTTATAGAGGCACTGCTCAGAGAGATTAGGGAGTTTGAAAAGTAGTGCGCCAAAGCAATTCCCTAATTGAAGGATTCCTTCAACGGAATCAAAGCGAATATCGATGGCGCACCAGCTTTGTGACTTGAGACAAGTCACATTTTTGTGATGGGGGCCTATTGGAGATGGGATCCCCTCGAAGAAAGCAGCAAGGAAAGGCTCTGCAGATCGAGGAGAGCAACACGTAGCGCAGGTCTATTTTGAGTCATAGGGGCTTTCAGGTGGGTCAAAGCCCTTTATTATGTAATGGGATGGGATATTTTGTGAATGTCAGACTTTGCCCATGGTTTTTGACCATGGTATTGTAAACTCCAAACCTATATAAGGAGTCTAGATAGAAGTCAAAGAGAAGGAATGCAAGATGCGAAAAGAAGGAAAGTAAGCTTAAATGATAGATATTATGAGATGAATTTGGATGTAAGATTGTTTTGAGTCTATGTTTTGGGTTAGAGGAAAGGCTCCTGCAGCTGTGTGCACATAGACCTTAGGAAGTCTGCAGTTGTGTGCGTAGACCCTAGCAGTTGTGTGCGCATACCTCTGCAATTGTGTGCGCAAGGTGAAACTGAATGCATGGGAAATATCTGGCCATTAATGAAAGAACTGTTGATAAGATCTGAGTTATATTGATGTGTTTTCTTTTTGCTTATTTTTTATGAATGTATATGTTGAATAATGCTTTTGATCTGTAATTGGATAGAACAATCTTGTTTATGGTTATATACTTTGTTTAATGCATGACTAAGTAATATCGCACAGTCTGTATTAAGTTCAACATATGTGTTGAAAAACACTATATTATTGATAGACCTGACCTGTAAGACTTTGATAAGAAGGAAAATCCTTAAAGCCATTGTCCTCTATCCCTTTGGATGTCGAAACCTGGTTCTAGCATCCCCTTATGTTGCCTTGGGTGAGATTTCAGTCTCCGCAAGAAGATCGTTGTCGAAAGTGTCGATAGTAGTGGGATTTGTTAGAGTGCACAGTCACTTTGAAACTGGGTCTAGGCCCCATCAAGCCAACATCCAATCCAATTCCTTTGAAAATAGGTAGCTTAATATCGTCAGCCATACCTCTTCTTGGGGGGCAAGGGGAGGGGGAGGGAGACGGGGGGTAGGAGGGGTGGGGGGTCAAAAAAACCACAAACACCCTATCTATTACTAGATTCCGGCTTCTGTGAACTCTCAGGCTGGGAGGGAGAATACTACAAAGTTACTTGGGTTTTATCAGGGTGGATTTCTTCTCTTTCACTTTAAGATTCACTCAAAAGAGGAATATAATCAGTCTCTACAAAGGTCTTTGGGTCTTTTCCATGAGATCTCTTTCTGGTATCTATTCTGTATCTCTTTCCACTTTGCATTGTGCTGATATCTTGCTCATATTTATTCTCTCTTCTTCCAAACATAAGTAAACTAGCAATCTGATTGCATTCGTAAAACTCCCTTTTCACATAGAATCTTAATCTAAAGTTTCATATACTTTAAGTGATTTCCTCGTGGTCCTTTGAATAATCATCATTCCACTTCGATCTAGTACATAATCGAGTCTACTGTGAACTCAGTAATGAATCTTCCCAAGATGTTATCAATCCATAAATTGACAACCCTTGAAATCTTATTGCCAGTGCTCTTGAGTCGTTTTATCAATTCAAGAGTCCATAGCGTAGGTTCTCCACCCTTAAAACAATTATTCCTTTTGGTCAACATCAATATCCACTCGTACAACTTAATAGGAAAAGAACCAAATAAAATCTCGTATTGATCTATAAAATATACTTCAGTAACCAAGCTTCAGATGTCAAGCGAGGGTTTCTATTTTCTTGATCCGAAAAATCTCTCTCTTTTAGGTCTATCCATTCTTGAATCTCCTTCTTCTACGAGCACCACATCCACATATCCCTCAAACAGATCATGGTCCTGGCAACAAAACCATTTGCTGGCTTTGCTTGGGCTGACCCAGGTTTGATCTCTACTGTGCACCAACAAAAACCTTGATCACTATCCCTTTCGGCAACGACCTGCAAGTAGATCCCAGTCTAACCTGAAGTGACTATGGGCGGATGTAGAACCAAGTTTTTGAAGCCTTGAGGGGTTGGGAGATGTGGTATTATTATATTATCTTATACTTTCAACTGATAAATAACTTCATCACATTCAGTTAATCATAGAAACATTCCCTCTAAAACCATAAACCATTACTGTGCTAAAGTAAAATGAAACTGAAATATTGTTATTCTATAACAAATAATAAACAAATATATGCATAAATCACACAAGAACACCAAAATTTCCTCCACAAAACTATTTCTTATTATAATTAATCCTTGAATACAACTAGTTCTCTACATGTGCACTAAGTTGTAGGTTGTCTGCGCACTAAGCTACAGACTCTCCTCTAGGGCTCTGTGCACTCAGTAGCAGAGCCTTCCCTTTGCTACAAAATACAGTTCACAAGGATTCACACATAGCTCTCTATCTCTATCTATATCTAAACATAGTATTTAAACCCTATATATACTATTACATCACAGGACTACATTATCAAAAATACCATGGTCCAAATACCATGGACTCCCTAAAACAAGAAACTACGATCCTAAAACCATTGATCCTTAACATAATTGCACGTTTTTACAAAATGGAGGGGTTTCGACATTGGGAGGTATATTTAATTCCTTAAAATGTGCTCTGTTGTGTGCTCCACTGCACACTCCGCTCAATAAAATGCAGAGTTTTTTTTTAAATTTAGGCCAAGTTGGGCTATGCCCAACACCCTCCCACAACCTAATATGCCATATGGGGGTGAGAAGGTGGTTACACTCAATGGATTACATGTTAGGTTTTCCATCCACTAAGCATGGTAACGATTGTGTGTTTGTTTTTCGAACAATTATCTAGCATGGTCATTTTGGCACCATGCAAGAAGAGTATCATAACTAAAGTCAATGATAAACTATTAATTGAGCGTATTTGGGTTCATTTCAGGCTACCTTGAACCATTATTTCATATAGGGACAACATTTTCTTCAACTCCTTTTGGTCCATCGTATGGTTTCTCATGGATACCAAGTTGACCAAATTGGTTGATTTTCATCCCCAATAAGATGGAAAAACATAAGTGGTCAACATAATGATTATGCATATCTTGACCATGTACAACTCCAAGCATACACATAAATGGGATGAAATATTTCCATATGTTCAACATAGCTATAACAGATCCCTCCACAACTCAATTGATCATAGTCATTTTCAGGCGTGCTTGGGGTTCCAAAAATTGGCCCTAATTGATGTAGATACGCTCATTTCATCTTCACCAACATAGTCCTCCAATGATCATGTTGAGGTAGATATGAAATCCAAATTTGTTGGATGGATCCAACACCTCCAAAAACTGGTCCATGATATCATAGAAATATACTAGCGAGTAGAAGCATCAACGTGACCAACATAGGGTTCCAAATAAGTTTCAAGTTATTGATAAGGTGTGGTTACATATACAGAAAGAGCACATCATAGGTGCCCACAAGAAGCTCATAGCACTCTGATATGGCCCTTACATTGTCATAAAGTTTATGGGTGAAAATCATTTTGAATTGAGCATTCCTCCTTTCCTTGGCTTGCACCCAATATTTAATGTGGAACCGCTTCAAACATATTTTCCACCTCTATTAGACACTTCATAGGTAGCCGAGGAATTGGCCCCTATAGAACTCAATTATGAAAACATTAAGTAGGATATATTGGATCAAATCATGGACACCATGACAAAGATACCCACAATTAGCACATACAACTATATCGTTTTGTCAAAGCAGGGAAGCTTCTTCAACAAGGAAAGTGGCTAACCAAGAGAAAAATTTAATAAATGTTTCCCCATCTAATGAGGAACTTGGCGCAATGGAGACAAATTCTTCCACACGGGAGAGGACTGATCCAGGTGGATATCGGTGGCCACCCACCTTTCCCATTATCTCAACGATTCTCCATCTTTTTTATAATTTTTCTATGAATTTTTGGTCCCAAACTTTTGGGGCCATTTTGAGGCCCTAAACAATTCTTTTTGGAAATTCAAGGAGCTAGATATTTCCATGACTTTCTAGTCCTAGTCAAAAATTTTATTTTTGAGATATTTGTTTCCAACGAACTATCGTGCAACCCAAAGGGATACTGTATGCAAAATTTGTGCCCCTAAGAAGTTGATGTACTAACTAACCCCCTTAGGACCCACAAACCTTTTGGAATTTCATCTTCTAGGGTTAGGTTTTTGGACCTCTAAGTTTCTTTCTTTATATTGAAAGGTTGTTCTTTTGGCCTCTTGTGATAGCTTTTGTGAATGTGTGTAGCCACCATCACTCTTTATTCATAGATAGCTACCACCATTCTAGCCAATTTGTGTTCTACAATATTTTTCTATTTCATTTATTAATAGAAGTTTGGTTTTTGCCATATTATTGTAATCTTTTCTATTTTTCTCTATGCGTGTTCATTTAATTTCTTGCATTTCATTTCATTCCTTGGACAATCTCAATCATGAATTTCCTCAATTCATGTTTCTATATGGCCCATACTAGTCCATTATTGAGACCAAAGTTTTGATGCCACCTTGTGATTGTTTTGCAGAATTTCCCTTGCAGTGACAAGGTAATTTAAACCCACATGCTTGCTTAGGGCCTCTCATAGATAACAAGTTCCCAACCTACTTAACCATATACCACACACATGCATTGCGAGAAATAAAAAAGAGAGAGATTAGATTGTGCACCTTATTTTGAAAGGTGGATATTTGGTGAATCTAGTGATGGTTTCTCCAAAGATATTTTCTCTTAAGCTCCTTACCCTTGTTACCTGCACATAAACAATAGAAAATATGAGATCTATTCTCATGCAATACCTATTAGCATTATTGTAATAAAACCCAAACACATTAAACATTAAAGAAAAATATGTTGTTAGTGGGGGGTGGGAGGGGGGAGGGGGGGTGGGGGGCAGAGGTTTTTATTATACCATTATCAAGTATAGAAGTTTCTCTTTTCACATCTCACTGTCAAGGCACAAAATATTTTGTAGCTTATCACAAGGGGAACATAAGTCCTCAATCTGACAACATTTAATTATTATTCACTCTTCTCTCTTTGTTCCATGGAGGGAATTTATTTTATACATGGCGTGGAGGGGTGATCACACTGTATCTAGAAATTTTGTTGGAAAGGTTTGATATGGTCCTTTCATCTTTATCTTCTAGAAGTGATAAAATTTGACCTTTTTTTCTCTTATTCATTCACACTGCCACTCCGACTCTCTTTTGATGAGTAACTAGAGAGTTGTTTAGCCCTTCAGCTCTCTTTTTCAAGTGAGAAAGAGCATTGTTATGCCTAACAATACTCTTTGCTAGTGTTTTAGGTGTGTTGAAGGGAAAAGGGCGTTAGTTTTTGTAGAGTTTCCATAGACTATCTGTTGCATTCCATTCTTAATATTGATGTCCTTCACTAGTGGACCCAAGGAGGTATCACTTTGAGCTATGGAGGACTTAGATGGTGATATTTTGAGTTATAATAGTATGTACCTAAAACCCATATTGGGCCACATTACTACTAATTTGACTCTAATACAACTAAGATGCAAAAATATGTGCCTCATAACATTCAAATATGCACATGAAACTAATGTAATTCTCAAAAAATATGAATGCAAATTAATTAAACATGCATAATAGCATTCAATCACACATATCATGAATTAAATACAATATTTGAGCATTTTACCATGGCATTAAAGCTATAAAGTAAAACAATGAGTAAACACATATTCTTAAAACATTTACATAATTATTTGCAAAAATTGGATGTTCCACCCAGCTATAGACTTTGCTACTCCAATTCTCTCAGCAACAAGTCACCCTTGACCCGGGTCTATGAGCTCATAAGGATAAATAGGCTCTTGTGGGTGTCTAAAATGCACTCACATAACTCAATACATAGTAAAAACACATAACTCCAACAATAATTCCAACCACTCATATTTCTTCCCCATAAGTTTGCATAACACAAGGGATGGTATTTCCTTCTTTGCATCACAGTCCTCAAACAATATCCATCCCCTCCAAGTCTCCAGCACAAAACTAACCAAAAATTTCTTAGCTGGGGGCTCTAGGAAATCCATCTATTACAAGAGTGCCCACAACAACCTTTACATAGGTTCATGGGTGAATTTTCAAAGAGAACTCCTCATAGGGATATAATCCTAGCTCTCAATATAATCACCAACACCAATAAGTTGTCATCAACATACAATAATGAGTTCCTTCTTTTCCTAGCAATAAAACTCTACTCCTTTTCACTTCATGTTGCTTGCATAATTGTCCACACATTCTACTTGAATTTTCTTTCCTTCTCTCTCATTCTTACTTGAATCTCACTCTTCCTAAAGATGATTTTCCTCAACCCAGAATGACATAGCTAAGTGATCCTACTCTCTCTCATTTTGGGACACAAGTGTGACTTAAGGGGCATGTGGGTGAATTTGGGTTAATTAAGATGATTAAATGTAAAATGCAATTGTAAATATAATGAAATGTAAATGACATGAAATGTAAAATTGTCATTAAGGGAAAATTAGTTAAGATATTTCTACCAAAATATTCCCCTATCATTTTATGATTAAGATAAATTTTAGGGTTAGAGGTCTAGCATGGCACGGAGTTTGTGTCTCGTTTTCGGATTACAACATACTAGGGTTTTCGGGTTTGACAAGAGTGTTTGAGGCAACACTGCCTCCCTGCCTCTATGGCAAGGAGGTCATGTCTATTGTGTAAATTTTGCATATGATAATGAAGAATTCAGGTTCTTGTAGAAACCTTGTGTTTTTGTAGCTTGTGTGATGAAGTCTCTTTTTATCTCTAGGTTTGATTTAGGTGCAATAGTAGTTGTTTTTATTTGCGGAAATGATGCGATGTTTGTTTTATTGTTCATACATTTTTTTATGATTTTGCATTTATTTTTCTTTTGTTGGCTCTCTTAGCTAGAGGGGCTCATTTTATGATTAAAATAAATTTTAGGGTTAGGGATCTAGCATGGCATGGGAGTTTGTGCCTTGTTGTTGGAGTACTACATACAAGGGTTTTGGGGGTTAACAAGAGTGTTTGAGGAAACACTGCCTCCCTGCCTCTATGGAAGGGAGGCCATGGCTATTATGTAAATTTTGCATATGATAATGAAGAGTCTAGATCCCTGTAGCAGCCCTGTGTTTTTGCAGCTTGTGTGATGAAGTCTCTTATCTCCAATTTTAATTTAGGTGCAACAACAATTGCTTTTATTTGCAACAATGATATGTTGATTTGTTTTATTTTTCGTATATTTTTTATGATTTTGCAAGCTTTTTTCTTTTGTTGGCCCTCCTAGGCAGAGGGGCTTTTCCAACACTCACCCACCTCTTACATGAGTGCATTTACTCACATGCTTCAATAATTAGCTGATGTGACTCCACCGACCTCACGCATGCTTTCAGTGATTGGAATTTGATAAGTCAAAGGAAGATTATATGATAAGGATAATTGCTTAGAAAAATGACATAGAATTATATGCATGTAGATTTCTTCTTAAACCTTTTTTAACCCACCTCTCTTGTGTAATCATAATCCCCTCTAACTTAATACATGTCCATCTTACAACCCGTAATATATTTAAGTTATTATTCTCAATATACAACATTTACATATTATATTACTTAGCCTCTACATTACTAATTATAAGAATCAAAACTAAGATATTCCAAATTATATTTCGAAAAATAAATAAATAAATAATAATAAGAATAATTAAATAATTAAAATTTCAAACAACCTCCATGCAAATTTAATTTAAAACTATACTACACTATCATAATGATATATGCAAATGTGAGTAATAATTAGCACCCACCTCTTCAAATAAGATCTCTCGGAATAAATTACATATCTGAGTTATAATAGAAACACATCTCCTCAAATATGATTTACTAGAAAAATAAACATTCAAAGAATAGAAACTTGGAGTAAAAGCGGTTTTTATACACCTATCAAAATTCAAAGGGATAAAGGTATTTGCTAGTAAAGAACCACTTTGACTTCACGCAAAACACTCAACCCAACTCTATGAACATTGACAATCAAATTCTAAGTGGGAGATACACATTACAAATAAAAGCCATTGAAACTTAACATTAACTTTCGGCTTTTTGAAACCCGAGGAAATTATTTTCTTCCATATATTGGTATTTGAGATAATGAATATTGTCACATGTCCGTTTAGAACGTAAAATATAGAATGACGTAAACAAGTAAAAGGCAGTCCAGTTTTCATGGTGGTACGTGTCTCCAATTAGGGTTTCAAAACACAACTAAATGAGTACGGTTTTTTTTTTTCAAATAAACAAACTAATACTTTAAATACGAACTGTATAAATACATCCGGGGGTGGTGGCGCAGTTGGTTAGCGCGTAGGTCTCATAGCTACTGTTGAGAAATCCTGAGGTCGAGAGTTCGAGCCTCTCTCACCCCAAGCTGTGCGTTGTATTCGGATTCATGGTTATCAAATATGTTGATTTTGTGCTGGATTCATGGTTATCATATATATTTCTCATAGCTACTGTTGAGAAATCCTGAGGTCGAGAGTTCGAGCCTCTCTCACCCCAAGCTTTGCGTTGTATTCGGATTCATGGTTATCAAATATGTTGATTTTGTGCTGGATTCATGGTTATCATATATATTTCTCATAGCTACTGTTGAGAAATCCTGAGGTCGAGAGTTCGAGCCTCTCTCACCCCAAGCTTTGCGTTGTATTCGGATTCATGGTTATCAAATATGTTGATTTTGTGCTGGATTCATGGTTATCATATATATTATTACAAATATAAATATACATTGAATTTATGGTTATCATATATATTATTACACATATAAATATATTTTGGGATTTAGGGTTATGATATATATTATACTAATAAATATATTTTGGGATTTAGGGTTATGATATATATTATATTTCGGATTCATGGTTATCATATATATTATTACAAATATACACAAAGGAAATTGCGTTGGATTCATGGTTATCATATATATTATTACAAATATAAATATACATTGAATTCATGGTTATCATTTATATTATTACAAATATAAATATATCTCTGGATTTAGGGTTATGATATATATTATACTTCGGATTCATGGTTATCCACTCTAGTTACATTATAATGTAACCATGCATACGTTGAACTTGTCTAGACCGATCTACTATTCTAAGGCTCTGGAGATCCAGCTACTCCACTATGAGTTCGGCACCCCCTAACCTTATTTGAAGGAATCACCTGAAATGCTTTCAATCATCGATTTGAATAAAGAAAACAAAGAGTTCTTTCTCAACTGGAAGAATTACCTTTATTCAGTTGCATAGGAGAACCACCTGGGATCTTGCATTAAAACTATTAACTACTGCCCAACTTATGATGAGATCTTACGCGCTCGCTATAGCTAGATGGCACTGGCCGGGATGCCACTCTGGTGAATCTACCTTTGCCTCTGTGGCCTCCATTGCTGCTACTCCCTATGAGGAAGGATCAAAGCAGGGAATCAGATTATCACATGCAAAGGATTTGAGGTGCACCAATTACCCTTACTTATTATTCAACCAGTACATGTTTACGATAGAGAGATGTGTATCCATGGTTTCAATTCTTACCCAAGGGGTTCGACGGGAGAACCTGAGGGGAGAACCTGAGCAGAACAAGTAAAAAAGAAAAGCAAAAGATTTGGCCCAGGCATCATAGTTTGTTAGCCTTCCAATAGTGAAATATCTCAGGTGGGGTTATGGTAATGGTGGTGTTCCACTTGGGCCTTCGGCCATTGTTTTCTCGCCCATAATACATAAATATACACATACACTTTGGATTCATGGTTATCATATATATTATTACAAATATATACAATGGAAATTAATTTTTTAATTATAGTTTTTAAAATTTTAATTTCATTATTAATAATTATTAGATAAATGATAGAGATTAATCTTCCATAAAAGTAGTATCCACAAATCAAAAATTGAAATTTATTTCAAAAGTAGTTATTGGCGTGTATTTTGGAATAGGGCTTCCATAATTTTAATTTTATTATCAATAATTATTAAGTGGATGATAGGAATTTAACCCCCACAATTTTTTTTAAAGATATTCTTAGTAGTGTACACACAAATCAAAGTTTAAAATCTATCTCCTAAGTAGTTATGCCATTTTTCTTTTTTTAATTAAATTGATTAATTAAATTTTTTTCCATATGAACAAGTGTCATATGGAATGACTTGTGATTTTTTTGGGTGTTGGCGAAAAAGGAGGTCTATGGGCAAGACCCAGGTTCAGGCTTAGAGCCAACAAGATTCTGATGTAGTTTAGGACAGTGCTGACATTTTCACCCTGCTCAAGAGAGCAAGGAGTCTCACCCGAGGCATGTCGTGACCTTACTAGGATTAGAAACTCTACCATTAACGCCGAGGAGAGATTACTTACAACAATTCATTCATCACCTCATACATAGCACATTCATCATATATCAACTAAGATACAAGTTATCGTTCATCCATACACTATCTAAGCATCAAATTAAAATTTTAAAATAACCAAAAATACGATAATCAACAACTATCATTCATTCCATAGCACACAACACATCATCTATCTGGTTATATTACTTTAGCTCAAAACATTACATAACCTACTCCACAGAGTTCAATACATCACAACACAATACATATAGGCTACACGGAGCTCTCTCTAAACTCGGATCATCTATCTACCTCTAACTCTCCTCGGAGTCACTCCTTCCTTTCTTATCTGCTCCTGCCAACTGACACTGTTAGTCTTTACCCCTTTTCCGCTCAGCTGTTCCCTTGCGCTTCGTTGCCTTCCGTCTCTTTTCCGCCATTGGCTCTGTTTCTGGGAGTTCTGTTGCCTGTTCGTTGTCTCCCATTCTTGCCATCTGTGTCGTCATCTGCCTGTGCTCTGCCACCTGTCTTTAGGTTTTCTGTAGCCACAATGCCTTCTTGCCTTTCTTGATTGCGGTCCGCCACCTGTTCCTTTCGCTCCTATCCTTCCGCAACTCAAAACTATATTGTCCAAAACAAAGGCCCCGACCACATGCTATTGGCTCTTCTTGAGTCAATATTTTCCTTTTGTAACGGCCCCTGGTTGTCCATCAGCTTCTGGTGCTAGTTGAGTTCCTTTCGTTGTCTCCATTTCTGTCTTCTCCTGTTCTAGTTGGCCCTCCTTTAACAAAGGCCCCAAATCTGGAACCTTTCTCATCGCCTCTGTCCTGAGCTATGTGAATTCAGTGATTTCCTGTATCCATGCTTTTATTACGGGCTTTGTCTCAGTGACCACTTTGTCAGCGTGAGTTGTGTCCATTACTTGTGGCAGGTCGTTGAACATCTCTTTGAGCTTGGGTTCAGCCTCAAACGCTAATTGCTGAATTGTTTCTGCCTTTTGTTTCATGGGGTGTCGTAGGTCCCTTAGGAGTTGTTTTGTTGTCACCGAGCTCTCTTTAATTGTCTGAATTTGTATCTCAAGTGCATCAACTTGGTCACAGAGTTGAGTGTGGTTGACTGGGTCTGTTGTACCCTTTATCTCGAGAACAATCTTCTGTAGTCTCTCAGAGATGGGCTGAGCCTTCATTGTAAGTGAGTTAGAGCACTCATGGAGTTGCTATAGCAGGTTGTATGCCGGTATGACCATTGTTCCCAATGTCTCCTTCATATCCTGCATCTTTTTCTGCCTCAGTGCTACCTTTTCCGAATACACCATAGAAGGGTCTGGTAGTGCTCGTTTCACTACAAGTGCTACTTTCAGTTCTTGATTTTCTTGGCCCAGGGTGGCACGTGCCATTCTCACACAAAGTGATCGCTCAACCACCAAGCATGATGAAATGTTTAGTGGCGCGCTTTTGTCTATACTGGGGATTCTTGGCCATAGGTCTTTAAAGTTCTTCGTGACCTGATCAAGCTACTGTTGAAGGGCATCCCTCTCGTGCTGGAGTTGATTTCGCTCATTAGTAAGCGCAATAACTTGTTGTTGTTGTTCATATCTATGTAGGAGGTCATTGTGTGGATTCTTCGCCTATCATGTTGTTGTTTGTATAAAACTGAAGAGTTTTTCGGGTCCCCAATTCTGTATGTCACCACTGCTCATCATTTTTGGGCTTAGATTCTACTCCCTGAGTGGTTTCCAATTGGAAATCAATCATTCTAAGTGTCCCTTGGGAGATGTGGGTTGACTTGGTGGAGTAGTTTGAGCTTCTGGAATGTGATGACTGGTGGATGGTGATTTAGGTATGAATGACTATAGTAATAACGTGGACTGTTGGAATGGTTTTAGTGAGGTTTTGGTAAGCGATGTATCAGAAATGGGTGACTATGCATGGATTAATAGCTCTAAAAGGGTACTTTGCCCTACTGTGGTTGGGTTAACCTCAGTTACTCCAGATATACCTAAGTTAACTTCCACCTTAGCGTCAATGGCCATTAAAGTGCCTGTTGGTATTGGGTTGGAGATGGTCGCGGAAGTGGATGGAGTAAGGGTTGAGTGGTCCTTGGATGTAAATGAGGTATGTGGTGATGAATTCTATGTTTTGGGTGGTGATGAAACTTGTACATTGAGCAATGAAGATGGATTAAATTCTGGTAATAGAGTGGTGGTTTGAATGCCTACCTCTAGTTCCTCTTGAAATTGGATTCCAGTTACTATTGGTTGTGCTTGATCCTCTCCTGTGAGGTTGACCACTTGATCATATTTCATGGTCCAGGCTCGTTTCCCCTTTGGTGCTGGGATGCGGGGTTTTGTTGGCTTGTTCTTATGGAACAGAGCGATGGTTGGCTATGGGTGAGAGTGTAATGCGGTGGATGGTAATGCAGTGAGGACAGGGGTTGTTGTTGATGGAGATGGAAAATTAAATGTTTGAAACTCAGAAAATGATGGAAATACAGTAGCTTTTGTTCTGAGAGTTCCCATTACCTTGTTAAAAGCCTCCACTCGGGTGTCCAACTGTTCTAGCAACAATTGCAGTTGCAATTGTGAAACCATTTGAGCTGTCTTGGCCGACGTCTCTCCTAGAAGTGGGTCAGGAATCATAGCATCAAATGAATAAACCAGTTCACCATTTCTGATTTCCATTGTTGTTCCTGGCCATGAAGAGACCTATGCATGAAACGCCTCCTCTGTTATCTAAAAATTTAGTGGATTTTTGTGAAATGTATCGCCATCAACATAGTATGGCCAAATCCAAGTTTGGTTGTGAGATACCCCAAACCATACTTGAGGGAAGTATCTGTCCAACATGCTCTTGGGGACCCTCTATTGATTTTTAACCACATCTACCATCTGCCGATACCCTTCTGCGAAGGATTCTTTGTTTATTTCCTTTCTACTCAGGTCATCGAATATTTTCCATGGGGTGAACCTCAAGGCCATTGGTTGCTCTTTGGTGATCTCCGCGAGATGCCTCCTTCCTGGTGGACTCCACTTCCACATAATTAAGTATCAAGATATGAATCTTGTAGCTTGCTTAAAGTTATCTTCACACGCTTCGAAGAGCTCTTGTAGTAAGAACACACATCAATTCAATTGCGCCCCCTCTATGCAATTCTTCGCAACTGATATTGTATCAAGGGTACATTCCCCCTTAGTATAGCGCCTCATAGTCTTGCCTGCGATCAAATAGCATGAAAATTTCACCACAGGGACGTTGATAAGATCAATCTTGGCTCCCTTTCCTCCTCTCCTCGTCTCGTATTTCCTATAATAATCACAGTCTCCCACCTTCTTTGCTCTTTTGGATGTTTTTTTTAAAGTTGATGACACATCCCTTCCTACTGTTGATAGACTGGTAAATCTGTGTATATCTTCTACATAAAATGGGATCTCCTCCCCAAACCACATTGACCCGTTCTAGATCCCGATGATGAGAAATTTGGTGCACTGCGTTGCTTCTCTCGTTGTCCCAAGCACTGGTAGGCTTCTGAGATGCATAATTTTCGATCTTTGGATGCCTTTAAAGTTTGGATGCACCCTCACTACTTCGCTCCCTCCTTCCTTCACATGATTCTCGATATAAAATTTCCTCTTTAGCACTGAGAGCTTGAATGAATCAGTGAAGTCTGTATCTATAAGGGTGGCATTATCGTATTTTCCGACTAATGACTCTAACCTTTGGATTATTTCGTCAAGCTCTGGCTCGACCATTGAAGCAGTCACCTTCGTCAGTTTCTTCCTCCTGCAGTATACCATAATTGATGTTGGTCTACTATTCTTAGCTTATGTTGTTGAAGTTAGGCTAACTGTTATAGCAATTTCTTGCTCTGGTATTTCAGAATTCTCCAGCACTTTGTTTTTTCCCTCCTCCATGTAGATTATGTAGGGCTGCTGGCATGGAGGATGTTGATGCAACACCATAACTAATTAATTTTTACTATCTCTCCCTGTGGCTAATCATGTGATTAGTTACTTGGGTGAGGTGGACTCTGACAATGCTGGTGGTGGCTTCTAAAGTTGTGCAGACGTGATGGCCAATAATTATATCTTAATATGGAAAATTTATTACGGTATGGGGTTTACTAATTATGGAAATTATTTTTCAAATTTTGGGTGATCCTACAGACTGACACCACTATGATGGCTCATTATGAGTGAATGATGGCTGACACACTTGGGCTCTATAACACTATAGAACTCCCCCCCGACCACAATTGGTTATGATATGGTCTCCATATCGACACAGGGTGATGGTTGTGTTTGCGCAACATGTAGCTTATGATATACAAGATTCCTACTTTATTGGGTTGAAATGATTATTCTAGGAACAAAACATAAAATATTTTAGTGTTGAGAAATCTGTGAAGAATTTGAAAGTCCCTCCCAATAAGTAGTGGTGGAATTTCTGTAAAGAGTATACCATCGCAAGAGCTTCCCTCTCTGTTGTTGTGTAGTTCCTTTCTGTCGTTGATAACTTTCTACTTGGAAGTACACTGGGTGGTCTATGGAGGTTTCTCCTGGCTGAGCTAGCACTGCTCCCAAAAAAATACTTGAAGCATCAATTTGTACATGGAGCTGTTTATCCTAGTTCGGATGAGAAAAGATAGGTGCACTTGCTAGCTTCTCCTTCAATGTGTCCAATGCTTTGGTGCATTCATCATTCCATATGAATTGTTCTGTTTTCTGCAACAACTTTTCCAGTGATGTTGTGATCTTATCATAGTTGTGGATAAACCTCCTGTAGTATCATGTATGTCCAAGTAGTAATCTCAACTTCTTAACATTTTCTGGGGCATCCATATTCACAATTACCGCCACCTTTTCAGGATCCACACATGCACCCTGCTTATAGATAACATGTCCTAACAGTGTTCCAAATGGTACTGTAAAGGTGAAATTTTTGAGATTCAATGAGATTTGAAGTTGTCTGCACCTGTCAAACATTATCCTTAAAAAACTTGCATGGTTTTTCGGTAAACTATACTCCATCCAATCGTTCATATATAATTCTAGAAATTTATGAATATAGTCTCTAAAGCCTGCTATTAGTATCCTTGAAAATACAGCTGGTGCATTCTTTAACCAAAAAGGCATGGCGTGATAGGCACATGATCCCCATTCTATTGTGAAAGTAGTATTTCTTTTATCTTCTTATACTATTCATACCTGATGATATCCTAGTAAGCCATCTGTGAATGAGTATGCTTCGTTTCCAACCACGTTGTCTAGAACTTTGTCACTAAATGGTGTTGGGAAGGGGTCATGAATACATGCATTATTTAGACTTCTGTAGTCTACACATACTCTAATTTCTGATTTTTCATTTTTACTCTGTATTACTATTGGACTGACCCATTCTGCTTCCTCAACTAGGAAGATCAAGCCTGCATTCAACATTTTGTCTATTTCTACTTTTACTCTTGGATTCAGGCGGTAAGGTCTATGTTTTACTGGCATGGCATAAGGTTTCAGTATATGCGCATCTCCCCCAAATCTCCTTTAATTCCTTTGAGTTCTACCACTGAAGATGGGAATATATCTTCATATTATTGTAGCAGATCAAAAATTTCTTTAGTGGTTTCTGTATCCCAATAATATCCTATGGATGCGATCTTGGGCTTTTATTCGCTCCCAATATTTTGTTTCTTTGTCTTCGGGGGTAACATGTGTAATCCTTCAGTAGTCAGTTCCTCCTGTATATCTCGTTCTCCTTCCTTTTCTTCAAAATATAGATGTTGAACGTTTTCTAAATCATCGTCTTCTATCTCCTAGTCTATTCTTTTGCATGCTACTGGTTCTTTGGATTTTTTATCTAACATGGACATCTCCTCATTTTCCTCAAGCTCTGAAAAGAAAATATTCTTTTAATTGCTTGTAGGGTCTCTGTAACTTGTTTTGTATCCCCTTTGAAAGAAAAACTCTGAGTAAATATTTCTGCAACTGTTTCCCAGGTGTTTGTTTCTCTCTTCTTTTCCTCTTTTAGGTACCAAGCTTGCAGAATAGTGTCCAGTGAGTGTATGAAGTTATGTACCCATAAATATTTCGGGTATTCCTCCTTTCTCCACTTACATTCATAGATTTTTAGGTGTACTAAGGGGTCTGAGTCTCCTCGGTAATTTTCCTCTAGTTGCGGTCTTGAAGCCGCCTGAAATAATGTTCTTAATTCTTTGGCTACATCCTCCCACCTACTGACAGAGTTGCGATGGGTTGTCCACCATCTTTCTGAAGTGGATTGTAATGATACATCCATGAGATGGACTCTATGTTCTATTGGCACCTTGTCTTCAACTTTGTTAATGAATGTATTCACCGTTTGCATCTTTGTAAGAGTTGGGTATTCACTTACCTCTGTGCCAATATAGTAAACTCCTGGAACAATGGCGCATATTCTGGTGTTTATTTCATATCCTTCTTGCTGCAAGTCATCCTAGTCCACTTTTGATCCCATGTTAGAACTCTGAACACTCCTCCAACTTACTGTTCCTCCTGCTGTAGGATTAATGTAATCCTCTCTTTTGCCTATTGTCAATTGGTAGAGTTGATCTAAAAGTTCCACGTCTGTTGGGCCATAATTGTAATCTATGGATAAATTACGCTTCCCTAGACAGGTGTTAGTCTAGAACAACAGGTGAAAGACTATACTACCATTTCTACTAACTCATAATAGATACACAGAGAGGATCGGAGGCTTACTTGTTCAGTCACTTCCAAATGGATCCTTTTGTCACTTCCATTGCAACTTCAAATTCAAGCGGTTTGTGAGCTGAATGCTTCCTACAAGAAAGAGTACTAAAACAAAAGAAGATGCAATAATATAGATATCTATTCAAGCTAGTTAGCTAAATCAGTAAAGCATAAAATACATTCATCAACCAAGATCTCACAATATAGAACATCTAAGTTAATACAAATGCATGTAGGGAAAAATAAGAAGTACTCTTTATTAATGATGGAAGGAGAGGTTACAACCTAGTGATTGATTTGAAGTGACCTTCCAGCAAAGTTCCCAAGCCTCATCACATCATAAATCTCTCCAGCAGCAACTTCACAAATCTAACTCTCAATTGAAAATTCTCCAGCATTTCTCTACTCAAATTCTTCCCTCTCAAACACTTAGATCTGTGTTCAATTTATAGATGAACTATAGGTTTTTTTGCAATCAATAACTTTCCAAACATAGGCAAGACATGTTTCCATTCATGTAGATGTCAAATGGACACTTGGATCCGAAGCTTGACACATGTGAACTCTTCTAGAAGGCACTGGCCAAGTGGAGATTCCAGAAGAATGAGAATTTCGCTCCCAATGTGACCAACACACCTGTGAATGTCAAGAAGTGCTTTGCAGAGCAACCTTGCATGGGGCTACCTGCATATGAAACGCACTTAGTTCCCTTAGAGCCTGCGTTGGTGAGCTCTCATATGATATATAATAAGCTTCAAACCATGGAAATCTTTGCCTAATGAAAGTCTTGCTTGATTTGTCTTGTTTCTTGTCTTAGGGCATGTAGCAACTGGAATGATAGGGAATGATAGACCCTTGATCATTGGTCCTGGAGATGATGCCCAGTTAACCAGGTTATTGGGAATGGTGCCCAAATTGACCTATAACAATTTCCCCCTAAAGCATGAGATCCAAATAATAAGAACATTTGATTGAAATGATTTACACTGTGATGAGCCTGGAAACGAAGCGGAGTGGTCACCTGCATCAATATTACAATACATTTCATCATGATATATCCTCTATTGATCATAATTGCTGAGGGTAGGCATTCCCATGTTCAACACATAAAACAATCTAATAACATGTACATAATTCAGAAAGTCGTCTACATTGGAATGTTGCCTAGATACAGATATGCCTACAGATATAGGCCCATGTTTGGATGACAATATGTATGTAAGTTCACCATATAGATGATGTGTACAAAAATCTTGAAATTGCAGCCCGGATGGATGAAACTAGATCTGGGGTCTTCTTATCTCGTTCACTCGATCATTCGGGTACAAGTCTATCCATGTGACTATATGATTTGTCATTGAACATGGAAAGACATCGTTTGATTACCAACCAATGATGTGAGCTGTTAACAAACACGATAGAACCACCATTAATGCCAATGGCCCTCAAGGTACTGCAGTACATTTCATAAGGCATGAATAGATGATTTGATGTTGAACGACAAACAAAATCTTTCGATCAAAGGTCTGGAAGTGAGGATCTTGTCGATGTTCTAACAAGCCTCATGGTACTGGAATCTGATGTTTCTAAGTGAACTTCCTAGATATTGATTTGTTGTCGACAGGAAGTCACCTTATTGCAAAACAGGAGTTACTGATTTCAGAGACAAGGGTATGACTTGATATAGCAATTTTCAGGGATGACGGTCATGAAAATGAAGGTTTACGAGTATTGTAGATGGATGAGTTTTTAATCACTGGATGACTTCTCTTGAACATATCGGTGACACTGTGATGATTTGGCAGCATTGACCCAAAATCGAAGTGAAGGTATGATGAACCATAGGTGTGAATGAACCATCAAGATGATTACCCAACCCAAACAGTCACGTACATGGAGTGAAAGAAGTGTCGTGTTCAAGAGTGACTTGCTACCAAAAGAAACTTTACTTACTTTTCCCAAATTTTCCCTGGTCATTTGTCGACCAGTACCTCTTTATTTTTTAACAAGCTTGAGGAGGATATAATTTTCTTGATCTATAATTCAACCCTTTGGGCGAATAAAGTATCGCTATTTAATAATTTAACAAGTCTAGTGATGAATGAAACTCGATTCTTGCCATGATCGACAAGCCCGTCTCTATTTTATGTTTTAATGAGCTTAACGACAGTGATATCCCAGTCCTTTTTCATATTTAGAGAGTCTAAAAAAGAGGACTAAAGAGAATTCCAAAAGTATTTTTTCTGTAAATTTGTCTCTCAGATCCGAAAAAGTGTAAAACAATATCTGAAAGAACCTCTTTGGTCATGTTTAACCAAGGTATTCCTTTTTCGTAAATAATCCATCTCAGTCCGGAAAAGGGTTAAACTTATACTGAGTAGATATCAATTCATTTACTTTAACGAGCTCAAAAAGACAAGTGCTCGACAATATTTTCACATTATCGGAGTCTGAAAAGAGCTGAAAGAATACTCCAAGGGTTCCTTTTTCGCTGTTATCGGAGCTCGAAAAAGAGATAAAAGTGTGCTTCAAATGCTTTTAATTTTTATCAAAGCTTGAAAAATAAGGAGAAAAAGTATGCTTTGTGGTCAAGTCATTCTTTGAATAAATCTGCACGACTAATCTGTTCATCAGTTGTGTTTCCTGTTGAGAACAACATCAAATGGATTAAAAATACCTATTTCATGATAAAAACATAATAAAACTATAGTAATAGTAATAAATTTAACTTGCAAACAATAAAATGACTATAAAAAGCAGTTTCACTATTCATTTTTACCATTCCATAGTTACCATTTGCATTTTGGAGCTCTGAACCTGATTTTTCCCCCGAACTTCAATCGTTGATTGCGGTCATTTCTGTGGACGGATTTCGTCACCATTTGATCCAGGTTAGTGCCATGAACCTCCTCTTTCCTTTAGTATTCATTTCATTCCCATTCTTTGAAATTTTTTAGGGTTTTGAGGCCCCTAGGGTAAATTCTGCCCAAAATGAGGGCAACACACCCCTGAATGTCAAAACCTGCGTTGCATAACAGGTACAGTGAAGGGAAATTGCATGTGCAACGCACTGTCTCAACCCAGGGAGTGCGTTAGGCGCAGTTGAAGTTTTTGGTTTTCATGTTGTGACCAAAATTTGCCTAGTTTTTTTGCAATGAATGGTATCTAATGGATCTTATGGTTGATTTTCAGGTTTCCATCAGATTATAATGACGATTACATGGAGAGAAAGAGAACATGAAGAACAAGATGTGATTTCCTTGAATGATCCAGGTACTGTAAGAACTTTAAGAGATTGTGGGCTACTGAAGTACTTCAAATTGTCGGGAATGAGGCAAAAAATAGAACTCTTGGAGTTCTTAGTTTGTGCATGGGATCCGGCGATAGAGGCATTTCACATAAAAAATCAAGTGTTGTCCATAATAGTTGAGGATGTGTATTTTCTCACAGGTTTTTTGAGGAGAGTTTTGCCCATTTTTCTCACAGGGTCTACCGTTGGAGGAGAGATAGTGAGGGATTATGTTATGTAGTATTGCTATCCCGGGTCAAAACCTAGCAAAGATGGAAAAATAAACATCCAAGATGTCATGGATTTGCCTTCGAGAACCATCCTTTTCACAATCACTAAACTTGCTGGCACCGTTACACTCCATGTAGTGAACAAATCATATATGCAGTATGCACTAGAGTGCTTAGAGACAACAGTCTTCAACTGGTCTAAAGCTGTTCTATCTTAGATAAAGGAAAAACTGAATAAAACAAAGGGAGGAAGGAAGAAAATTTTCAGTTATGGTTCAATCTTTATCTCCTTCGCTTTGGAACGGATTCCACTGATGCGGCCACAACATGTAACATTGGATATATCTAGTCCTAGAGATCCTTGAATGTAGAGATGGGTAGAACTCATGGGTCGGCATGCAGGCCAATCAACTATTGTGTTCTCGACTGCATTCTTCGCCTGGTTTCGGCAACAGATCGTCACAATCGATGAGTATGCATACGCAGGTGTTGACTTTCGAGGAGATCCGGATCTAGTATTACCAGAAGGCGCTCAGTGGGGTGCAATGGGTAAGAATGATTTGACCATGTTTTTTTTTATTTTTATAAGGTTTATACAATGTTTTTGTGTTTTGATTTATTTCCAAGACTAAACTAAATGTTTAATGAAATACAGATATTGGTTGCGTTCAACCAGTAGAGGAACCAGAGCGCGAAGCAGATGCGCCAGAAGAGAGGGCTGTCGGGAGAGCATTCCTTCAGGACCTTGATATGGCCGAGACTCTGGCTGAGCTTCAGCAACACATAGAGGGGTTAACCTTCGGGATTCCAGATTGTCGAGTCGAAGAGCTTCCCAAGCGACTGCAGCGACACACTATCGGGGTTCCTAACCATTGGATGCAGTTGCTCCGTAGGATTGCTATATCTATAGCATGTTACCATGAGCACCACTGGTTTACTTGTGATATTTTTCATACATTTTGAGGTCAGATGACCTATGTGTCTTGGGCAAAAATTTTGAAAAAAACCTATAACTATCTATCGATGTGTTTTTCAGAGTTTTTCCTATGTTTAATACACAATCCTATTCAATGATGTGAATGTTTTCTTTACCTATTTCAAAAATGTTTGTCTAAAACTTGATTAGCTAATGAATCAGTTAAAGTGTTCATATTTCTGGAAATGTATTGATATTGAATGAAATCAAAATGTCTCTCCAAAATTCGAACTCTTAGGAACAATCTAAGAAGTGTTGGATTTCTAACAGAATAAATACTAGTAAGTTGTAGTACCACAAGTTGTGAGTCTAACCTTATGATTATGCGGTTAATACCAAATGGAATGGCATCAGAGAGAAGTTCGATCAATGTGCTATACTCAACGATATTATTCATTGATCTACCGATACAAATCCCTTGAAAAATCACTAACTCGCCATTCAAAGCGAAAATGGCCCATGCTGCAAAGGATAGATTATGCGTACTACGACTAGCACCATCAACATATCCAAAAAATGGTTTTGAAGATTCAATCATATGCAATGAAATTTAAAGTGGATTACTAACGTCAAGAAAACTCTAAAAAAAAATTAATATAGTGAATGCAAATCAACAACATATAAACAATATAATACAAAAAATTACTACGCTCATGATTAAGCATAGTAACGTTTCAAATACAACCCATTTCTAGGCCGTGCCAATGGAATCCCATTGTAAGTAACTCGTAGGCACCCTTAGCAAGAACTCTTTTGAAAATATAGGGGCCATGCCACAATGGCTCGAATTTCCCTGTACCTATTACATCATCTTCTTGATCGTAAAGAAGGACCAAGTTGCCCTTTGAGTAGATGCGAGGCTAGACATTTTTGTCGTATTGCGCCTTTATACGTCTCTTATGTGCTTTGTTGGCCAATTGGGATTCACAACACATTTCATATAGATGGATGAGGTTAAGGAGACACACTTCTTCTTCTGAGGTGTCAGGTAACAAGTCTATCCCGAGTTTTAATGATGATATTTCACATTGGATTGGTAAGATAGCTTCCAGACCATACACCAATTGAAAAGGGATAAATCCAGTTGCGTTTCTCACCGAGGTTCGATACGCCCACAAGGCAGAGTATAGGATCAAGTGCCAGTTCCTTTTATAGACTCTTATCATTCGTTGAAGCATTCGTTTAAGAATTTTTTTAATAGCCTCAACTTGTCAATTTGATTGTGGATAATAAGGAGTAGAATTATCATGTGACAATCCTAACTTGGCTGTCGATTCAGACATCAAATGGTTGCGAAAATGCTTCCCATGATCCATAACTATAGCCTGTGGGACCCCAAACCGTGCAATAACATGGTTGAAGAAAAACAATGCAGCTGTTTGCCCTATGTTATCAAATGTAGGCAGCGCTTTGGCCCATTTGGTAAAATAGTCGACTGCGACAATAATATAACCATGCCCCCTGGACGAAGGAGGGTTACAAGTCATGAAGTCAATACCCCATTTCATAAATGGTCCAGAAGAGACAACATGATGCATTGGTGCAGGTGGTTTGCGGATTTTACGATAAAAAATCTGGCATGCGTGACAACTTCTGACTGCGAGGATACAATCTCGAAAAATAGTAGGCCAAAAGTAACAGGTGCAGAGTATCTTCTGCGCGATAGCATATCCAGATAAATGTCTACCACAAGCCCCAGCATGGCAATCATTTAACACTTTTTCGGCCTCCTCATGAGTGAGGCACCTCCTTAAAATAATATCGACACCACGACGATAAAGTGTATCGCTAACGATCAGATAATCTTTGGCTTGGTATCGAATACGTCACTGATCAGAGCAAGAGGTATTAGGTCGAAAAGTTTGGGTTTGGAGATAAATGATGAAATCTCCATACAGGGATCAGATGATCCGATCAAAAATAGAGACTCGTCTGGAATATATGGTTCCGACGTAGTAGCAATACTATCATAGGGAAGGTCACAGAGAAGCTCAGCCAAAATTAAAGACTTCTTTGACTTGGATTTGATGAATTCCAAATCAAATTCCTGCAAAATGACAATACATTTTGAATATTTTCCCCTCAACAATTGACGTGATAAAATGTAAGTCATGGGGTTGCAATCTGAAACTATTATTGTCTTTCGGAGCAGGATATAATGGTGAAATATTTGGACAGCTTGAACAGCTACCAAGGCAAGCTTTTCCACGTATGAGTACTTAACTTTTGTATCATTGAGATTACGACTCAAATAATAGATCGAATGTTCAATTCCATTTTCTACTTGGACCAAAACCATGGCGATGGTCGTTTCAACCATGACAATATATAGGAAATAATCATTTTGGTAATTAGGAGGATACATTAATGATGCTCAGACAAGATGGTCCTTGACAACATCAAAAGAATCTTGCGCAACTTGGTCCCAATGGAAGGGAACCCCATTTTTCAATAATTGAGTATATCCTTTAGCCATTTCAGCGTAGTTTGGAATGAACCTTCTCAGGAAGTTAGCCTTTCCTTGAAGTTTCTGTATCTGAAGTAAGTTTGATGGTGCAAGCAAATCAAGAATGGCCTATACCTTCAGTGTGTCTATTCGAATTCCTTCTTTTGAGACTATGAATCCAAGCAATCGACCAGAACCAACACAAAATACACATTTATGTGGATTGAGGCGTATCTTGTAGTGTTGGCAGCGTAAGAAAATGGCTCTCAAATGCATTGGGTGATCAATCCATTTTCATGAATGCGCTAGTAAATCATCTAGATATGGTTGAACAATGTGCTTGATGTCATTGAAAGCATAATCCATTTCTCTCTGAAAAGTTGCCCCAACGTTCTTTAAACCAAAAGGAAGTTTCCTATATGCGAATGTGCCCCAGGGACAGATGAATGTTGTCTTATGTTGGTCATCTGGGCGGATATTGATTTTATTGTAGCCGGAAAATCCATCCATGAACGAAAAAATCTCGCATCTAACACAATCATCAATAATCTGGTCGATAAAGGGAGTAGGATAGTTGTCTTTTGGACAAGCCTGATTGAAATCCCGATAATCGATGCACACTCTAATGGTTCCTTGTTTTTTCATAACAGGAACGATATTGGAAACCCACTCAGTTAGTGGAACAGGGTAAATGAAACCAGCACGCAAAATTTTTTCAACTTCTGCTTTGATGGCAGTGGCTTTCTTCGGATGAACAGGACAAAGTCGTTGATGCACCGTTTTGACATCAGGATACATATTAATAGTGTGTTCAACTATACTAGTATTTATGCTTGGAATTTCCTCGTAAGACCAAGTGAATACATCATGAAATTCACGAAAGAGAGAGCGATATGAATCAAGTTTTGATGGAGAACAAGATACACCGACATGAATATTTTCTACAATGCCATGTTTAGTCGAAATATCGATAGAAATCGTTTCTTCGATATTAGATAAATTTCGCTCAGATTCAATTGCATTAATCAAAAAATAATTCGAAAAGAAAGTTTTGATGGATGGGTGATATAGTTCACTAAGATTGTTTTCTTCATAATCAGGAAGATGGGAACGATGATGATAATCCTCCCATGGTTCTCCTTCTGACATCATAGCTTCCAAAATATTTTCATCTGTCAAAAATTTTGAGGAAAATGGATCAGATGGAGTACCAACATCTAATGAACGATCAACCCAAACACTTGGCAACGCTGATTTCGGATTTGCTGCCCAAGCTAAATAGATTGATTGCTATTGTAGCTCAATAGGGCTGGGCGGTAAAACATCATCCAACATAGAAAAATCAGAATCATCCATACTCTTCCTTAAGCCAAATAGAGTGGAAGAGATCATGTAGCAGGTCTCTATGCTTGCAATTTCTTTCGATGTCGTAGGTGGCGGTAATGCAAAGGTTTCCATAAGAGTGGAATCCTTTAAGAGTCCTACACCAATGTTCCAAATTTATAGTTGGGGTAAGTGAATAAACGAAACACTTCCAATTACCTGCGAAGCGGAGGAAAAAAATGATAATTGATTTATGACTGTGATTGTACCTTTATGTGGAAAGGAAATCATTCTAAAGTATGTAGAAATAACGACAGTCATTGCATATACCCATGGTCTTCCGAGTAAAATATTATAGTCAAGGGGTCTGTCAACAACCTCGACATCAATACTTAATGTTTTTCCCCCTAATTCAACTTGCAGGTTATTGATAATACCACAAGGTTTATATGTTCTTCCATCAAAAGCCTTCAACGTCATTGATGATTGTGATAATCACGGTGAGCTAGGTGACTTCCAATAGTTTAGAGACATAACACACGTAGATGCTCCCTCATCAATAATAGTGCGATGAACAAGGTGATTGAGATCATTTACTTGTATGGAGAATGCCAATTCTACTATTAATTATGGCACATAGCCCATATGATTAAAGACGACAAGATTAGAATCAGTCGGATCAATTCCACCAATGGCCAACAATAAAGCCTGCTTTTGGGAGGGAAAATTTTGTAATACGTCAAGAGTAGACATAGTTGAAGGGGATTGAGCCAAATCTTCAACTATATTATAATTTTGTGCAGCTCTTGCTCGAGGATTATATTTCAATTTATGAATTACTCCCTTTGGTGGCTTAATTGTCAATTCAGGAATAATAGGAGGTGGTACTGATTCATTAGATGGATTCGTTGTCGAGGTAGTAGGTTGATCAGTGGCTAGACTACCATAGTATTTATTCCATGTCGACACCAACATATCTTGTGAAGGTTTTGTGGTGGATAACATTAACACTTGGGAACTAGGAGCTGGATCCGTAGCAACCAAATTAGTGTCCAGATTTGGAAATGGGTTTGTCAACACAGCCGATGCATGAGAATTCTTGATGATTTTTGAGACTTCAGCACGGTGAGGACAATCCCTAACAAAGTGTTCCTCGTTAAAGATTATGCATGGATAACGAGGTTTCTGTGGTCCAGACGGTTGATCAGATGATCTTTCCTGCAGGTTAGAAGTTTGCTTTTTCTTTGATTTCCCCTTTTTCTTACCTCCTGGTTGCTTATCACTTTTGCCTCTGTCAAATGACACGACATTAATTTCGGAAGTAGGAGCAGGATCAGATGCAGTAGTGTGGTGTGTGTTTACAGTGCCTATCAAGCCATCTCCGGCATGAGAGTCCTTTATTTGAGGAGGAACATTGAAATTAGATCGCGACGCATTAGGGATTTTTTCATAGAGCGTGCTAGACTGAGTATAAATCAAATATAAATATTGGGCACGAGCGATAACTTTATCTTATGTGATGACGCCACCTTTAGCCACAACCTCAGTTATAGATGGTAATAGGGACTTAATGAACCATTTAGCAAGAAGTTTATCGGGAACAAATGTACTAACAATTCATCGACGACGATGCCACTCATGAATATGATCGAAAATGTGAGTAGTATTAGTCTATTTGAAGTTGGTCAAGAGTTCCGTTCCAGTTTCATATCTGATCGGTAACTGGAAATGGGTAAAAAATACAGTAGCTAATACAGTGAAATTGTTGAAAGAAGCTCCAGGTAATTCAATATACCATTTAGCAGCCAGAACTGTGAGCATACGTCGGAAAATACATAGTTGAATAGAATCATCATTCAAGGAATTTGATGAACACCATAAACGATAAGTCATAACATGAGTCGATGGATCTTCTCCAGGGTTTCCATTGAATTTAGGAATGTCAGAGGGTAATTTATGAGGTATCACCGGCCACCAAGGAGCATAATTGATAGGATCATTGGTTAACCAGTTTAAATCTGGTAATTCCAAGGTTGCAACAAAAGGCAAATATCTATTAAGGTCAGGTTGAGCATAGCAGGGTATGATGGAATTGCTTGGGAAATAGGTATTTGAGCACCAGGATATGGAACTTGATGCTGGTAACCCAGATAGGGGTTGTTTTGCATAGAAAACACTTGAGAACTATGTTGACCAAAACCTGGATATGTTACTTGTTGAAATGAATTTTGAGGCATTTGCGCCTGTGGTTGCCAAGGGGTCTGTCCACCAATATTATAACCCAGATTAGTGTAAGTTGGATTCGGTTGATATGTATAACCAGGTTGCATTTGTGACATCCCATAAAATGGTAAACTAGCTTGTGAATAAATGATCCCTGATACAGGTTGTTGTAAATTAACCAAAGGATTTTGAGTCTGTGGACCCAAAATTTGATGATATTGAGTCGAAGAACTTGCCTGATAAGGTTTATGTACAATATTTTGATTCTATAACAAGGGTATATATGTATTAACAAGTGATAATGAAGTGGGTGTAACAGGTTGAACCGATTGATACGAGTGTACAACCGTTTGTGGTTGGATAGGCAGAGTGGGCTGCCCTTGAAAAACATTCATGTCAACATTATTTTGACCAAAAACTGACTGAGTACTGTCATATTGGGTGACCAAAGGTTGCCCCCTAGCATAAGGAGGATAATAAGACGAAAAATAATTTTCTCCAAATGCTGGGAGTCCAGTTGATATGGTACTTAAAGGAATTGACCCATAAGGACCGACTTGATATTGCCCTGATGATGGATGTAATGAATCAAGTCATTCAGTACTAATTATAGGAATACTGGTTAAAACACCAGATGATGACATTGGTAAAGACCATGGTGTTGAAGATGTACCATAGAAAGTGCCAGATAATGATTTGTAACCTGTTGGGACCGAAGGACCACCATGCAAATATGACTTTGGTGAGGTTGTGAACATTGATGGAGTAGTGAGGGTAGGAGTTGACATAATTGGAACAACAGACCCAACCAAAGATGTTGGTTCAGACATGGTTGTATGACCAAATGTATACCCTCCAAAATCAACGTGAGATTGAATGGCAATAGGATCAACAAAAGCAGATGGAAACGGTTGAGGAAAATACTGGTACAGGTAAAGGTCTCCCCCAAAATGGGTTGGACTTAAAGGTGTATTGTCTTGCGGGATTTCTTCAATCGCAATTAAACCAGGAGGAAGAACTTCACTGTCAGGCCCAAAATATATTTCAGACAGTTGACTGTGTGATATAGGAGTTTCAATGGCTAAATAAATTTGTGGGATGACCAAGGTAGGAACAACTTCCGGTTGTTCGACTTCAGGATTCAGATGTTCTGGCAAAGAAGAGACAAGATCTGGATCAATTTGTGATTGAACAACGTCGGGGCCAGGAGGTATGGTCTTAGTGATTGAATGGATCGTGACCATGGGTAACTGTGAAGACTCCGTTTCGACAACAATAAACAAACCGGGATGTGTGGAAATAATTTGAGCTAGCTTTGGTTTTAAAGATGATGTTTCTCTAGAGGTACGAATTCTACTTGATTCAATAGATTGTGATTGCCTTCACCTACCAGAAGTAACTTCCGGTGGTAAAGCTGGTTTTAAATCTAATCTACACGAACGACAGGGGATGGGATTTTGTTCTTCCATGATTAATGATTTATTTTAACCAAAAAACAAATAAACAAAAAGAGGGTAATGCTAGGCAAAAGGGTTTACCAAGAAACTGTGAACTGCAGAATACCTCCTGGCGAACCAAGAAGTACGAGTAGGTAATCTCCCTGAATGTTGGGTTCGGTGTATCACAATTTCAGGGCAGCTAACTCGATTCACTATGGATGGATAGCACCTAAAATTTTTCCTCCCAAATATACCCAAAGGTACGTGGAGGCCCAAGTCCATATTAGCATTGTCTAATGCAAAACTGCACAGTAAGAGCACCCCTTTATACTTATCATACTGTAGCACTTCCAGATATACCGAAAAGTACATGAACGGGCTACGATATACTTACGTACGTGGAGTGAGGTATCACACTCGGAATGTATTGCAGACCAGTTAACGACAGCTGTTATGTTTTATGATGCCAGAACACGTCTCTAGCCCAGACCTTATAAATTTTATCGTTATGGTTCCAATGCGTTGTTAAGTAAATTGAGATTTATTCTATGTTGTTATTGCTTAACAATTTTCCTTTCAGGTTCACCACGATGTTGTATATGAAATTCCTAAAATGCAAGCTAAGAATGATAAACAAACTTTCACTTTCAAATTTTTCAATGAGGAACCTAGCTACTAAGGGAAGAGAGCAAATAGTTCGTGAGTAAACAAATCAATGAACAGAAACAAAATAAATGAATCACAAACTAAATGCAGAATTCCTAATGTTCCTTTTGCAAAACACACACAATCCTACATGAAAATGCAAGTTTTTCTTTTCAGTTTACTTAATGTTATAATGCATAAAAGAAACTAGGTGCACTAGATCAATAATCCAAATGCTTTTTACTTTCGAGAAACGAAGAATACAAACAACAATTTCTCTTTTGAAGGAAAAACGAGGATTTCAACAATAATTTCTCCTATCAAGGAAATGAATATTTTACGAAAATTTCCTATTTCGAAAGCAAATGATTCTTAATGCGACCATAAAAAATACTTTGAAATCAACTTTTCAATGATAAAGAAAAACTTTTATAAACAAACATTGAACAAATTTCAGCCAAAGGAGGAATAAGTATATAGAGTTACTGGTCAATTGAGCATCACACTTTTTAGAACACAACAGCAAAAAAAACTGAAGCAAGTTTCAAAGTCAAATTCAAGGGAATTTGGTCACTTTTAGGAGTCAACGCAGTCTCCAAGGGGAGACAGTGCTCTACAACATAGGCTTGGAAGGGAGACAGTGCTCTGCAAAGCACTGTGTCCAGACTAAGGGTGCATTGGGCACAGTAGAAAAGGAAAAATAGTATTGTTTAACTCACTTTCTTTGCAAATTAAACTTTGAAAAGGTATAATATTTATGTGTAACAACTACTGGGTGGATTAACAAAGCAAATCAGAGACTAAAACACCTATAACTAAGAGAAATTCTCCCCAGCGAAGTCACCAGTTTGTTGGGCCAGAATTGTAATCTATGGATAAATTACGCTTCCTTAGACAGGTGTTAGTCTAGAACAACAGGTGAAAGACTATACTACCATTTCTACTAACTCATAATAGATACACAGAGAGGATTGGAGGCTTACTTGTTCAATTGCTTCCAAATGGCTCCTTCTGTCGCTTCTGTTGCAGCTTCAAATTCAAGCGGTTTGTGAGTTGAATGCTTCCTGCAAGAAAGAATACTGAAACAGCAGAAGATGCAATAATATAGATATCTATTCAAGCTAGTTAGCTAAATCAGTAAAGCATAAACTACATTCATCAACCAATATCTCACAATCTAGAACATCTAAGTTAATACAGATGCATGTAGGGAAAAATAAGAAGTACTCTTTATTGATGATAGAAGGAGAGGTTATAACCTAGTGATTGATTTGAAGTGACCTTCCAGCAAAGTTCCCAAGCCTCATCACATCATAGATCTCTCCAGTAGAAACTTCACAAATCTAACTCTCAATTGAAAATTCTCTAGCATTTCTCTACTCAAATTCTTCCCTCTCAAACACTTAGATCTGTGTTCAATTTATAGATGAACTGTAGGTTTTTTTGCAATCAATAAATTTCCAAAAATAGGCAAGACATGTTTCCATTCATGTAGATGTCAAATGGACACTTGGATCTGAAACTTGACACATGTGAACTCTTCTAGAAGGCACTGGCCAAGTGGAGATTTCAGAACAATGAGAGTTTCGCTCCCAATGTGACTAACGAACCTGTGAATGTCGGGAAGTGCTTTGTAGAGTAGCCTTGCATGGGGCTACCTTCATATGCAACACACTTAGGCCCCTTAGAGCCTGCGTTGGTGAGCTCTCATATGCTATATAATAAGCTTCAAACCATGGAAACCTTTTCCTGATGAAAGTCGTGCTTGATTTGTCTTGTTTCTTGTCTTAGGGCATGTAGCAACTGAAATGATAGGGAATGATAGACCCTTGATCATTGGTCTTGGAGATGATGCCTAGTTAACCAGGTCATTGGGAATGGTGCCCAAATTGACCCATAACAGTGTCTTCTCTGTTTTCGATAGTTTCTGTGTACCGGGGTCCCTGATATGGATCCAGTGGTTGGACCAATCTGGCTTCACCATATTAAAATATCATTAGCTCCTTCTTCAAATAAATAATTGCATAATTTTCAAAGGCCCAATGTATTCCCAGCTAGGAAGGATATGGGTCCTTGTCGCCCATGACATCTATTACATCAAAGTCCGTATAAGTTTTTACTCCCACAACATCAACCTCAACTTCTTCCAACCTCCCTATTAGTACAATGCAGTACTGATTTGCCATTCTTAGTTGTATGGGGGAATATGACAGCTTTGGCTTTCCCAGTGCTTCCCATGTCTTTCTAGGTAGAATGTTGACATATGATCTGAGATCTAACATTGTGTCCCTTATTTGGAATCCCGCAACTTATATATTTTACTCTTCTTATATATTTTTCATATGAGTTGGTGTTAGCTAAGTCCTCTCCTTGGACTACCATCTCTATATTTTTCTTCAACTGCTCCAACATCTATCCATTATTTACAATCTTCAGGAATATTTGAAACCATTCTTCTATAGGTGTCCCTATAGTAATCATCTTCTATCCTCCCTTGGATGGTTGCAGCAACACCTTACACTTATGACTCCCTAGCTTTGAGAATGTTTCCAGTGCTTCTTTAAAGTATTTCTTCTGTCGGTCTGGACTGAAAATATTCTTTGGGGATGCAGGCTTGACTAACTTTATCAGGTCCATTTCTCATGCATCCTCCCCTTTTTTCTTCCCTCCTTGGGTTATTATAGCTACACTTGGTTGCAGCTGAGTCTCTACTATCCTTGGCTCTGCATTTACCAGTTTGGCTCCTCACCGCCTAGTTCTTTCTTCCCACCTCTTGATTAGCTCCGGGCAGTCTTCAGTAGCATGTGCATTCACTCTGCATTGGGAACACCATGGTCGCCTTGTTAGCGGACACTCCCTTGCTACGTGAACTTCTTGATCACAATTATAACATCTTACAAGTCCTCTCCCTCGAGTTCTGCTACCTCTCATTCCTCCCCCTCCTCGTCCTCTTGGAGTCTCATTTAGTCTATAGGACGATTTATCTAATCAATCTACCAATGCATCCAGGGCTTTGAAATTTTATGTATGATGGGTTGTTGATGCAAAAAACTCACAATAAACGTTGTTTGGAACATTTGAATACTTTTGCAGAATTGGACACAATCGTGGAGGATAACCAATACCTTCGCATATTTCACATCATTCTGCTGATGTATGATTTCGCTGATTAGAAAATCCTGGGAAATGGGGTTGTAGTTGGTATAACCCTTGATTGTTTACCTGCGCAACTCCTCTGACTGGCAGGCCCCTTTGTGCTCCAGCCCTCGAAGTGCCAACATTGGTTCCCTGCAACCTCAGGCATTCCGTAACTACATGTCCTTCCATCAAGCAATGTGTACACCATACATTGGGTCATGCAGGTTGCACCAGATCAATATCTTTTAGTTTCTCTGTCAAACTGGTTATTTGATGTTGCATTCCCAGTATGGACAGGTCTTGCACAAATACTCCCCCTCTGAACTCCTGTGGGTATCCAACCATTTCTTCTATTTTCATTGCTTTCTCCAGTGCGTCTTGAAGGGTATCAATATTTTGTTGTGTCAAAGGTGTTCTTGTCAATGGTAGGAGTTCTTTAATGAACCAGTCCTACTGGTGGTTTAGATCAACTGGGTAGATTATTTTTCCAATTGCGTCTTTAAACCTTCTCATCATATCCCAAGTTGTTTCTCCTTCCCTCTGTTTAATTTCCCATAGTTCAAATATTCCTTGTTGATTCGTGTGAGGTGCCTTGAATTCTTGGATGGATTACCTCTTAACATCATCTATTGTTGGGTTCTGGTGTACCTCTGACCATTTGATGAACCAACGTAAATATATTTCTCTTAATGTAGTTTGAAATTCAATTAATTTGACCGCATCTGGCATCTGTCGAGCTCTCCAAATTTCTTCACACAGATACAAATGCTGCTCCACATCATCATTACCTTTTTCAGAAAATTCCAGGTATCGGGTAAATGATCCTGCCATCTTTACTTGCATTGGTGGTACTAATATGAAACCTCTACATCTTGGCTGAGAGATTCTGTTGCTAGTATTGTTGCTAGCAGTTATCTGTACTGTGGACTGAATACTACATAACTTGATAGACTCTTGTAACTTTATCAAGAACTTATCAGGTGGATGGTAAAGTACCAGGGGAAGGTTAGGAATAGTGCTACTTGAAACTTGGGGAATAGGGTTACCTTGCGTTATGGTTGACAGCCTCTCTCGAAACAATTTCTCCATCACAACGTGCAACTTCACATCAGGCTCTTCCTAGAGGTGTGCGTCCTCCTCCTCACCAGACTTCTTTCCCTTCTATCTCTGGGCTAGGCTCCTACAAACTTGCCTAAATTCCTTGACGGACCCTTCCATTCCTTTGGGTCCCACCTGTCCTTCTCTTTCTTTTATCATCTATGGCGCCTCTTCCTTGCTCTATCGATTCCTTTCTTTCTTTTCAAACTCTCGTATCGCCCTTTCCCTCCACTTATAAACGATATGCGCCCTCCTATGTGCTATCATATCTCTTAACCTACTGGAGGTTCCAACATCCATATCCCTATTCCCCCTTTTTCCTTGTTCATAGCATATTTCCCTCCACTCCTTCCCCTAGTACTGGAGGTTTAAGTCTCCAGCTCTGGGTTTTGGAACAACATTAGGCCCTCATCCACCATTAAAGTTTTAATCCACAATGGGAATTTCTTCAACGACTTTCCTCGCAACCCAGATTTGAATATATCTTCTGCTTTTGTAAAACATTGATAGCGCTCAACTACAAACTCTACAATGTACCCCTCCAAGGTAGTTTGTACCCAAAAATATGTTGCTCAGGTTAAGTCTGTATCTAATCGACATAGTGATGTTAAATTTGTATGCGTCCAACTGCGACGGGATTGATGCAATCCTTGAGTAAGTGACTTGATTTGGAGTCTTCGCAACTAGTTATGGAGCTCCTTAGGAAATTTTCCCCAGAAAATTTCATACAAATTTTTCGTCGATTCAAAAAACAGAACTTGATCGTTGACAGTCTTTTCCCTCTTCTATCGAAGCTCTGCTTGTTGCGATATGAACTGATCTACATGATTGTCCCACCAACTACGCAATTATCTCTCATAGATCCTCGATACCATTATCTAGCTTCTAGAAAAGTTTTCAGGTCCCAGAAATAGAACCATTTGTTGGCAAAAAAGGAGGTCTCTGGGTAAGACCTGGGTTCAAGCTTAGAGCCAATAAGATTCCCCTATAGTCTAACACAATGCCGATGTTTTCACCCTGCTCAAGAGATCAAGGTGTCTCACCCAAGGCATGTCGTGACCTTACTGGGATTAGAAACTATACCATTAACATTGAGGAGAGATTACTAACAACAAGTCATTCATCACTTCATATAGAGCACATTGATCATATATCAACTAAGATACAAGTTATCGCTCATCCATACACGATCTGAGCATCAAATTAAAATTTTAAAATAGCCAAACATACAATAATCAACAACTATCATTCATTCCATAGCACACAACAAAACATCGGTTTGGTTCTATTAATTTAGCTCAAAAAATTACATAACCTACTCCACAGAGTTTAGTACATCACAAGACAATACATACAAGCTCCACAGAGCTCTCTCTAAACTCTGATCCTCTATCTACATCTAACTCTCCTTGGAGTCACTCCTTCGTTGCTTATCTGCTCCTGCCAACTGACACTGTCAGTATTTTCCCCTTTTCCATTAAGTTGTTCCCTTGTGCTCTGCTGCCTTTTGTCTCTTTTCCGCCATTGGCTTTGTTTCTGGGAGTTCTGCTACTTGTTTTTTGTCTCCCGTTCCTTCCATCTGTGTCGTCATCTACCTGTGCTCTGCCACCTGCCTTCAGGTTTTCCACAACCACAATGGCTCCTTGCCTTTCCTAATTGCACTCCGCCACCTGTTCCTTTCAGTCTTATCCTTCCACAACTCCAAATTGTATTGTCCAAAACAAAAGCCCCAACATTGGGCATGTGGTATTGATAAGCCATGGTGATTCAGGATCATCTTCTCTAAGTCAAAAGTCCAAGTAGAAATTAGACCTTAGGGTCTTGATATTTGTTCAGGGAGGAACTATTGTAAAGAGACATTGTAAAACTCATGTAAAAAGTATTTTATTTCTTAGTGAGCATTGATGGGGAATATGCTTAGTTGTTAGGTGTCAATGAGTGTTGAGTTAATATAAAAAATTCCCTTAAGAAATGGGATATTAGAGAGAAGATAGAAAAGTCATAAATTAGGATTTCCTTAGAATAGAAGTGGTTACAATTTTGTAGTAGTTGAGTGAGGGCGGATAAGCTTTTAATTGTTACAAATTAAATTGTACGTTTTGAAGAAGAGGGAGGCCAAATTACAAAATGAAGATTAGGCCAAGAGATAGGATAGAGAGGCGAGAGCCGAGAGACAGAGAGGGTTCTGTAGGAAGAGAAGGCCATGCAAAGAGAGCATTAGGCAAAGCCAGATTGTAAATAAGTTTTATTGTATATGTATAATTTTTTTTATTAATAAGAAATTGAATTCATGTGATTGTATTGTGTCTTTGTTACGAGCTGAGTGATCTGTAATGAGCTAATCTGGTTTCCGTGTAATAAACCACTATTGTATGAATTTTGATGAATGCTCAATGAATGAATAAGTCTTACTGTGCGAATAAGACTTAATAGTTAGGTAGAATCATGTGTGATACCAGTCTGGAGTGAGTGGACATGAGTGCAGGTCGAGAAATAAACAAATCCAAATTATGGATTCAGAGAAGTAGTACATAATAGTGTTCTATGTTCGGGATTGAGATAACGTGCAAGGTGTGCAACAAGAGTGAAAATTCCAAGTCGGAATGAATGAAGAAACAGAAGAAAGCTCAGGAGGGAGTTGTGAGTAAGACAAAGTTGCAAGCGGTGATAGTCAAAAGCAAAGAAAAGATTAAGTCAGCAAACTGTTAGAAGTTTTCCAAAGGAAGAGATCAGATGGCAAGGATTAGAGCAAGTTCGATGACCCATATTACTTCACAAGTTAAAATTGTGAAAGTGCAAAGTGGACAAGTGTTAGGAGGAGGATACAGATGCACATCATAATCGACGATCGTTATATTTACCTGTTAAGCCATCACAAGTTAAATGGTACAAGTTGCGATGTGGTGAAGAGGAGCCATGTGGCAGCAAGATCCACGTGCATATCACATATCACATGCGATATGGCACAATTAGTTAACGACGGAGGTTAAAATCTGCGACATGTGAAATGTTATATTTTCTGAAGTGAAAAGTGTTAAGTTTTCCGAAGTGCGAATTGGTAATTTTTGCGATTTGTGAAGTGGACAAATCAACAAACTTGCGATAAGTTCTGAAAAGTACGATGGAGGTTTGCGATGCGAGATTGTGCAGGGAAGAGACTTTGTAAATGTGTAGAATCTTGGAAGCATGAAGTAGTCACGTAAACGGAGAAAACAACTAAAGGCTTAAATTCATAAGTGAATGATTAGTTTGGGATAAAATGGGTTTTATGAACCTATCCGAATGTGGAAAATTCAGAGTGTATACTCTTTTACGAGTATTAATTCCTAGGAACGAGCAGACGTATTAAAGTTTCTGTGTATGTGGGTATGAAAGACCTTTTGGATGCATCATTTGGTATTAGAGCGAGTTAATGAAAAAAATTGTTATAAATGAAGATTGCAGAGCTAAACCATGTAGAAGACATTTGGTAGTAGAACATAATAATATTTAGAATGATTGCAGAAGAAAGAGGAGATCAATAAAGCAAATGTGCTTTGCAGAAAAATGACAGAGATATTGCAAAAAGTGGAGATCAAATTTTAAATCTGACAAGAAGTAGGCATACGAGGGTAAGTATGGAAAAAGATGGAGTAAGTGATACTCTTAAGTTGAGATTGCATAAGGATAAATAAAGCACAACGATGGTTGTTTTCCTATGGAGAATGGAGATTCACTCGAATGTGAAGAGTGGATGGAGGCTTCTTGTGAAATCATGCAGGTATTGTTTTATTTAACTCTGATTTGAGTTTTGCAGGATAAAATACAGATTGAAAATTGATAGTTTTTGTTGAGATTCAACAAGATGATGAGCTTAGTGAAAATTAAGCACCTTCACTAAGTGGGGCCTGCAGGATATTTTTAGGTGTATGTCTATTTTTAGAATGGTGAGCAAATTCTAAAGTTAGTAGGATGTTGATTCTAGATGGTTGAGAAAAATTCTATCTTTTAATGAATTTCTATTTTTAGAATATTGGGCGAAGTCTATTTATAGATTGCTAATCTAAAAATAGATGCATGTCGATTATTATTAGCCCTTAATAATAATACGACAATAAATATCAACTTATTCTCTTGAAGCACTTTATTTCAGTGAACAGATTTGGAAAATAAGTGGGCTGAAGGAATTACACAATTCTTAGGGTGGTTGGTGACTCATGCATGTAGGAATCAATTATAACTAATAGTGGCAAGTTGTGACAGAGTTGGAAGAGTAGTTATGGGGGTTGTTATTTAGTTTAACTCAGTTAAGTGAGTTAAACTTAGTTGTGCTAGTTGTATCTAGTTATAACTAAAGATACACTAGTGAGAGTTCAGTGAATTAATTATTTAATTAATTCACAACTAGAGACTCACTTGCAACTGAACAAATACAACAGTTAACTACTTGCATGTCAGTTCCAGTGGAGACCTAGTGGAGAGATAGGTGAAAGGGTGAGATGGACTATCTATTGTGACTATAGTGATGAATTCAATGCATCTAACACACATTGGATATGCCAATGAGGATTGCGCAGTCAAGGAAAGACAAGATTGAATTCATTCAGGGATCTTATTCAGTAGGGATTGTGCAGTGGAGGCAGGCCGTCAGGAGGCAAGAAATTGCTGCATAGATATGCAAATTTCTGCATGACAGTGTGTGACGATTGTTGATTGTACTGAGAGCTCTATGCTATGAGCTTTGTATGAGATTTTTACATGTTCCATTGATATACATAATATATGATAGTTGGGTTTTTTAGCTTTAAGCTTTCCCGGTAAAACATTCTTGTTATGTGCGATTGATTTGCTTCATATGTGTTTTGCAATTGGCGATTTAATTACCGCAAAGAATTAAGTGGAAGGATTATGTATTTAACATAAGATTAATTTGTTAGATCAGGAGAGTCCAGTAATATACATGCATCTTGTATAATTTCTACATGGTATCATAGCAATTTTGATCACTAGAGATTGCAATATTGAAGCAGTGCTGAGTTTTGTGCTGGTGGACAATTCGAATTTGCTGCAAGAATTTCTTGGTGTGACAGTTGAGTATACATTGAAATGGATTTCAATGGGTTGTGGTTGGAGTATGCACTTGAAGGCAGCTCCAACTACATAGCCTGGAAGGACAGGATGGAGGCAGTGCTTGAAGATAATGGTCTGAAGGATTTCATCGATAGAGATGTTCCTAAGCCCACTCTGACGGATGTTGCATTACTTGACGCCTAGAAAAACAAAGTAGCGAAGACAAGAAAAATTCTATTGTAAGGTGTGAAGGACCATATTGTGTCAAGCCTTCATGGGAAAGCCATTCCATTTGCAATGTGGAAGGCTTTTATAGATCTTTTCCAAAGAAGCAATGACCATAGGAAGTTGGCACTGAAAGATAAGCTTAGAAAAATCAAAATGGAGAAGGGTGACAATATTCCAAAATATATCACAAAGTTTGTCCAACGTAGGGATGAGCTGGGGAGTGTGGGAATCACAGTTGTGGACAATGACTTGGTGAGCTTGGCTCTCCTTGGGCTACCGAAGAGTTGGCACAGTTATTAGGACTCTGTCAATGGACGGAAGAAACTGCCAAATTGGGAGCGACTTTGGTCAGATCTAGTGCAGGAGGAGATAAGGCGAAGTACCAGGGATGGCTCTTCATCAAATAATGATGACGAAGAGAATTGTGCTTTGGCTGCCAAAGCAAGGAAAGTGAAGTGGAAGAAATCCCATCCAAAATCTGAGGCTGAAGGCAAGAAGCTGGATTTGTCCAAGGTGAAGTGTTTTCACTGTCACGAACATGGGCATCTCGCCACTAACTGCCCACAGAAAAAGAAGAACAAGAAGGTTGTTGGAGTTGTAGCTGGTGAGGCCCTTGCCTCACAATTTGAACTTGATTTCTCCTTGATCGCATGCTTAGTTTCAAGTGCAATGGGATCAGTGTGGTATATTGATAATGGTGCTTCCTTACACATGACGGTAGACAAAGAGTTGTTTAGTGACTTGGAGGAGAAAGATCTCCAAATGCATATAGAGATGGGCGGCGATGGTAGATACAATGTGACCGAAATTGGAACCATTACCTTTGAGAGGGAGTTAGGTAAACCATTTCTATTGAAATATGTTATGCATGTTCCAGGTCTGAAGAAGAACTTGGTCTCGGTCACGATGTTGGAGGACAGGGATTATGATGTTGTTTTCAGCGAGGGAAAAGCTTTCCTGCAACATAAAACAACGAGTCAAACCAAGAGGATAGGGATTCAAGTTAAAAATATCTACAAGCTGGAGGTAGATGGTTGCACTGCAATGATGGGAAAAGCAGAAGAAGTGGTGAGTTGGGATGAGGCCGAATTATGGCACAAGAGATTGGACCATCTTCACCATGGTGCCTTGAAGATTTTGCAACATATTTCTACTAGACTTCCCAAGGGCACTCTTGCGTAGTCAGATCAGTGCAATGGATGTACTATGGGTAAGTTTGTGAAAACCACCTTTCATGAGAAGGAGAACCGTGCTTCAGTGATCTTGGAGAGAATTCACACAGATGTGTGTGGACCTTTCTCGGTTGCTTCAAAAAAAAAACACATGTATTATGTTATTTTTGTTGATGACTATTCTCATATATGATGGATCTTATTCATGCAGAATAAGGATCAAACATTCTCAAAGCTCTGTGAGTTTAAAGAATTGGTGGAGAAGGAGTTGGGGAAGCAAGTGAAGGCTCTACGGAGCGATAATGGTGGAGAATATATCTCGAATGAATTCAAAGACTTCTGTAGCAAAGAAGGAATTTGAAGAGAACTCATAGCGCCTCATAACCCACATTAGAATGGGGTCAGGGAGAGGAATAACAGAATGATCGTGGGTGCTGCACGAGCTATGATGCATGACCAGGGCCTACCGATGCACTTATGGGCGGAAGCATGCAACACTATGTTTTATGTGAAAAACCATTTTACTCATAGAGTACTTGGCATGAGTACACTTGAAGAAGCTTTTACTAGTAAGAAGCCAGATATTTCTCATTTAAATATTTTTGGCTCATCTGTTTACAGTCATGTGCCTTAGGACGCCAAGAAGAAGCTGGAGCCAAATGCAGAAGTTGGGATATTTTTTGGGTACACAGAAACACCCCATAATTATCATGTGTATTTTCCAAACAGTCAGATGAATGTGGTGCGATGGGATATAAAATTCAGTGAGGAGAAAGCCATGAAGTTGTTGCTTGAGAGGGAGCTACACTTACATGCAGAGGAGGAAATTCTTGTCCCCAAATATGAGCCTCAAGATGTGGATCAGCTACGTGAGGAGGATCACAGAGTGGAGGAGTCCACTCACATAGAGCCAAACATCAGAACTGGCAGAAGGCGTACCACAGAAGTTGAGAGGCTGAAGCTTGATGCGGCACAGAATGTAGGAGTCTCTACTTCATAGTGCAAACAAAGACAGTCACCTAACCGATTCACTGGATACATGGCTCTCATGAGAAAGTGTATCGTGATAGAGCCATCTTCCTTTGAGGAAGCAGCGTAGGATCCCACATGGGTAGATGCCATGGTGGAGGAGTATGACTCCATTGTTAGAAACAATGCTTGGGAGATTGTTCCAAGGCCGGTTGGTAAATCCGTGGTAGGTTCAAGATGAATTTACAAGGTAAAGAAAGCTGCTGATGGGAGCGTCGAGAAGTATAAGGCAAGATTTTTTGTCCAGGGCTTCTCACAGATCGAGGGGATTGATTATGAAGAAACCTTTGCACCTGTCGCACGGTATTCTTCCATAAGGACGATCCTGCTCTCTCAACGTAGATGGGTTGGCACATTCATCAGATGAATGTGAAGAATGCATCCCTTAATGGGATCATTGAGGAAGAAGTGTACATTGAGCAACCTAAAGGATTTGAGATATTTAGCAGTGAGTCACATGTGTGCAGATTCAAAAGAGTGCTGTATGGGCTGAAGCAAGCACCCTGTCCTTGGTACACACGGATCGACAGCTATTTCAATAGACTTGGCTTCACCAAGAGTGAGGCAGAAGCAAACCTATACCAAATTTTGGTGGAGGCTAAGCTTTTAATCATTGTTCATTATGTTGATGATTTAATACTAATGGGTGATGAGCAGTTGATACACTCATGCAAGGAGGATCTTGCAAAGGAGTTTGTGATGAAGGATTTGGGCCTCCTTCATTATTTCCTTGGATTGGAAATATGGCAGTGAGAAGGTGAATTGTTTGTGTCTCAAGGCAAGTATCATCGGGAGATACTTGGTAAGTTTCACATGCAGGACTGCAAGCCCATGGATACTCCTCTTCCAGGAAATTGGAGGAAAGAGGATGCTACATCGACAAAGGTAGTAGATGCTATTGTATATCGACAGTTGGTGGGTTCGCTCATATATTTAGTCAATACAATACTAGACATATGCTATGCGATGAACCATCTTAGTCAAGCGATGCTTAAGCCTACCAAGCTATTTTGGAAGGCAGACAAGCATGTCCTGAGATATCTTAGGGGCACATCTGAGTATGGCTTATGGTACAGATAGACAGATGAGGTGAAGTTGCATGGCTTCATGGATGCAGATTGGGCAGGCAGCCCAACGGACAGAAAGAGCACATCAGGAGGGGTTTTCATTATCGGATCTACAACAGTTTCTTGGTACAATAGGAAACAAGGATCCATGGCACTCAGTTCAGCGGAAGCATAATACATGGCAGCAAGTCAAGCTGCATTGGGGCTATCTAGATGAGGAAGATCATGGTCAGTTTGTTCGGTTCTCATTTAGATCCTACAGTGATACATTATGATAATCAGATTTGCATTAAACTCTCGATTAATCCTGTGTTTCATGATAGATCTAAGCATATAGATATCTGGTATCATCATATCAGATATTGTGTGCAGCGGAAGATCATGTTGCTTCAGTACATTCCTATGGAAGATCAGGATGCAGATATTATGACAAAGGTGCTCACCAGGAGCAAATTCGAATACCATAGAGACAGGATCGGGGTGAAGGATAATCCCTATATTTTTGAGAGGGAGTGTTGAGATTCAACAAGATGATGAGCTTAGTGAAAATTAATCACCTTCACTAAGTGGGGCCCGCAGGATATTTTTAGGTGTATGTATATTTTTAGAATGGTGAGCATATTCTAAAGTTAGCAGGATGCTAATTCTAGATGGTTGAGAAAAATTCTATCTTTGGATGAATTTCTATTTTTAGAAGATTGGGCAAAGTCTATTTATAGATCGTTAATATAAAAATAGATGCATGTCGATTATTATCAGCCCTTAATAATAATCCAACAATAAATATCAACTTATTCTCTTGGAGCACTTAATTTCAGTGAATAGTTTTGGCAAAACAGTGGGCTGAAGGAATTACACAATACTTAGGGTGGTTGGTGACTCATGCATGGAGGACTTAGTTATAGCTGATAGTGGCAAGTTGTGATAGAGTTGGAAGAGTATTTATGGGAGTTGTTATTTAGTTTAACTCAGTTAAGTGAGTTAAACTCAGTTGTGCTAGTTGTATATAGTTCTAACTAAAGATACACTAGTGAGAGTTCAATGAATTAATTATTTAATTAATTCACAACTAGAGACTCACTTGCAACTGAACAAATATAGTAGTTAACTACTTGCATGTCAGTTCCATTGGAGACCCAGTGGAGAGATAGGTGACAGGGTGAGATGGACTATCTGTTGTGACTATAGTGATGCATTCAATGCATCTAACACACATTGGAGATGCCAATGAGGATTGCGCAGTCAAGGCAAGGCAAGATTGAATTCATTTAGGGATCTTCTTCAGCAGGGATTTCGCAGTGGAGATAGGCTGTCAAGAGGCAAGAAATTGCTGCATAGATATGCAAATTTCTGCATGACAGTGTCTGACAATTGTTGATTGTACTAAGAGCTCTATGCTATGAGCTTTGTATGAGATTGTTACACGTTCCATTGATATACATAATATATGATAGTTGGGGTTTTTATTTTTAAGCTTTCCCGATAAAAAAATCTTGTTATGTGTGATTGATTTGCTTCATATGTGTTTTGAAATTGGCGATTTAATTTCCGCAAAGAATTAAGTGGAAGAATTATGTATTTAACATAAGTTTAATTTGTTAGATCAGGAGAGTCCGATAATATACATGCATCTTGTATAATTTATACAGTTGCATCTAATGAAGTATCTCAGCAAAATAAGATCACAACCTTAAGAAACAGTGATGAGGGAAGCTAGTATGGATTATTGAGTGAAAGAAGAGTGTGGCCAGAACCTAGTATTAAATTTGTAATTTAAATGCAAAAGGACAGTTGTGTTCTCAAAAGTGAAGATGAGTTGAAGCCTAGAAGGAGCAGAGGAATGCTCAAAGAAAGATTCAAAGAGGGGACTAATGGCCAAGTATAGAGGAAAACTTGGTGAGGTAAGTTGTAGCAGGGAGGACTTGCTATTTCAAAGGCTTAAGTACAACTCATAGTGAGTGAGGAACTCATAGAGATAGAGGAGAAGATGACTACTGATAGTCCTAACAAAGGTTCTGAGAGAGACCACAATAGAAGAAAATTGAAGAAAGATGTCAAAGCAGATGGCATGGATGAAGAGTATGAGAGAGAAAAGGCTGAGATAAGAATGCAATTTAATTTTTTGATGGATATGTTTGAGAAGATTAAAGAATACCAGAGATTTGGTTACAAAATGAGAAATAAAATGAAGTGGAATAAGCTACAAGAGAAGAAATAAATTCAAGTGAATATGCAGTTAATTGAGGATCAGTGGAAGCTTGAACAGATTATGGATTTTCAATTGAAGACAGAGAAGCTCGAAGGAGTTGAGCTTCATCAAGACAAGGTTGCTGGAGAAGAACAAGTTTCTTTTGAACTTGAATATGGAGTAGTGATGTCTGAAACATTAGTTAAGGAAATTGAGCCTTATGATTTTGAAATTAATAATTTGTGTATGTTTGCAGGTGATGTCAAAGAAGATAAAGAAGAGAAACAGAATTTGAGTTTTGAGACAATTGGATCTCATATGGAAGATCATACACAGTCAAGAGGAGGTATTTCTTTTCAACATGTTGTAAGGACTAAAAACAGATGAAGTTTGGCTCATGATGATGACCCAACGCAAGAAAAAGTGGAGAAGGATATCAAGAAACCAAGTGAAGTGCTTGAGGAGGCTGATAAGAAGACCATTGAAGATTTTTTGAGTCATGTAGAGGACTTAGAACAACAAGAGGAATATTTGGTGACTAGATCATCAAATGAGACCATTGGGTCTTGTGATTTTGAGATTAATAATTTGACTGTGTTTGCAGGTGTTGTAGAAGGCAATCCATCTCTTGTAATTTCCTTGAATGAAGTTGATATTTGTCAAGAAAAGTACAATGATGATTGTCTTTCAGATGAAGATAAAGTTGAGCTATTACAGCAGAAGGAGCTCATAGATTTCTTGCTTAGTGAAGAAAGTATCTCCAAGGAAGGTGAGATGGTTATGTCTCATACAAAGGAACCTATTATTACTCAGGATAGGGAAGAATTGGATTATCTGATTGACCAAGAGAAGACTGTTGGGCAGACATCTAAAGTTGTCACAGAGATAGAGGATCAAAATTTTATTCTGATAAATAATGAAGAGGTAGTGTCACCAAGAAATCAGACTTGTGAAAAATAAGGAGATATTGAGGGTTGTATATAATTTTTGGAAGAAGTTCAAAATGAGATGGCAGATTTGCTGCAAGAGCTAAGTCTTTTGGAGGATAGAATAGCAAGTTAGAGAATGAATATTCTGAATGTACAATTCAAATTGGACAAAGGTGAGGCATACATGTATCACGCTAAAAGGGAATCAGTCTTAGAACTGAAGAAAGCTGAACTAACTACCAGGATTAGTCAAGGAATTGAAGGTCAATCACTGAGGATTGTCAAGGAAGAGGAAGAAATATATGTTGGAATTGATGAACAACATAGTGATGAGGTGTTTGAAAGGAATCAGGTAGAAAGTGAATTTCTAAACTATTTGTTGGAAGCATTTGAGTATGATGTTGAACAGAGGTTGTTTGGAAATGAGATAAAAGTTCTAAAGAAAAAAGAGGGTAAGGATGTAAGGGTGGTTGTAAGAATCCAACAACTTCAAAGTGAAGGTAACAAAAAACAGTTTGAAGACAAATTCCAGAGTGAGTACCAGTTCGAAGATAAAATCGACATGGATATTGAAAGAATAAGAGGGTTGATGGTGAAAGTGTCTCAGAAGAAGACAACAACTAGGAAGCAAAGTAGCAGCAGCAAGATAAAGACAACAAAACAATGTGAGAGCATAGCCACTGGGGCAATGTAACATAAAGTATAGATACCTAGAGAACAAGAGAAATAAAAAAACAACAGAAAAGGTAGAGATAGTGGATCATTACAGAACGAAGTCTGGGATCTAGGAGGACAACTATTAAAGACACATGATCTAGAGATCATGATTATTTTTCACCTGGGGAGTCTGATGCAGGAGCATCTTCTCTAAGTCAAAAGTCCAAGTAGAAATCATAACTTAGGGTCTTGACATTTTTTCAGGGAGGAAATATTATAAAGGGACATTGTAAAACTCATGTAAAAAGTATTTTATTTCTTAGCGAGAATTGATAGGGAATATGCTTAGTTTTTAGGTGTCAATGAGCGTTGAGTTAATGTAACAAATTCCGTTAAGAAATGGGATATTGAAGAGAAGATAGAAAAGTCATAAATTATGATTACTTTAGAATAGAAGTGGTTACAAGTTTGTAGGAGTTGAGTAAGGGTAGATAAGCTCTGAATTGTTATAAATTAAATTGTAAGCTTCGAAGAAGAGGGAGGCCAAATTAAACAAAGAATATTAGGCCAAGAGATAGGATAGAGAGGTGAGAGGCAAAAGACAGAGAGGGTTATGCAGGAAGAGAAGGCCATGCAAAGAGAGCATCAGGCAAAGCCAGATTGTAAATAAGTTTTATTGTATATGTATAATTTGTTTTATTAATGAGAAATTGAATTCATGCGATTGTATTGTGTCTTTGTTACGAGCTGAGTGCTCCGTAATGAGCTAATCTAGTTTCCGTGTAATAAACCTCTATTGTATGAATTCGATGAATGCTCAATGAATGAATAAGTCTTTCTGTCTGAATAGGACTTAATAGATGGGTAGAGTCATGTGTGATACCAATCTGGAGCGAGTGGACGTGAGTGCAGGTCGAGAAATAAACAAATCCAAATTATGGATTCAGAGAAGTAGTACAGAATAGTGTTCTGTTTTCTGGATTGAGATAACATGCAAGGTGTGCAACAAGTGTGAAAATTCCAAGTTGGAATGAATGAAGAAATAAAAGAAAGCTCAAGAGGGAGTTGCGAGTAAGATGAAGTTACAAGCGGAGATACTCAAAAGTAAAGAAAATATTAAGGTAACAAACAGTTAGAAGTTTTCCAAAGGAAGAGATTAGACAGCAAGGATCATAGCAAGGTCGACAACCCATATTACTTCGCAAGTTAAAATTTTGAAAGCGCGAAGTGGACATGTGTTAGGAGGAGGATACAGGTGCACATTGCATTCGGCGATCATTATATTTACCTGTTAAGCCATTGCAAGTTAAATGGTATAAGTTATGATGCAATGAAGAGGAGCCATGTGCCAGCGGGGTCCACGCGCATATCGCATATCGCATGTGATATGGAAAAATTAGTTAACGACGAAGGTTAAACTCTGTGACATGCGAAATGTTATATTTTCCGAAGTGCAAAATGTCAAGTTTTTCGAAGTGCGAAATGGTAAGTTTTGTGATTTGCGATGTGGAAAAATCAGTGAACTTGCGATAAGTTCTGAAAAGTGTGATGGAGGTTTGCGATGGGAGATTGCATAGGGAAGAGCCTTGGTTGGAAGCGTGAAGCAGTCACGTACAACGAAGAAAATGGTTAAAGGTTTAAACGCATAAGTGCAGGATTGGTTTGGGATAAAATGGGTTTTATGAACCTATCCGAATGTGGAAAATTCAAAGTGTATACTTTTTTATGAGTATTAAATCCTGGGAATGGGCAGACATATTAAAGTTTTTGCGTATGTGGGTATGAGCGTCCTTTTTGGCTGCATCACATGGTATTGGAGTAGGACTTCCATAATTTTAATTTAATTATCAATAATTATTAGGTGGATGATAGGGATTAACCTCCACAAAATATTTTATGATATACTTAGTAGTGTATACATATCAAAAGTTGGAACTTATCTCCAAAGTAATGATATTTTTTACATTTTAATTAAATTGTTTAATTAAAAAAAATATGATATGAACAAATGTCATATGAAATGAATTTTTTTTTGCGCATTTGGTATTGATAAGACATGTTATTATAACAAAGTTTATTTAAGATTAAGAATCTTTGTGGTAAAGTAAAAGTGAAGCTCCATAGTTAATAATCTTGCTACATGTTTTTTTATAATATATTAATATTTAATTTATATATTATTCTTTTTATAATTAATAATATTAAGTTATTTTTTTATGGTTTTTTAAATTTTAACCACCATAAATATATTATAAGGATGTTTATTATGGATTGATTCCTATCTATTTAGTTTATAGCGATTGTGTTAGCTATGTCTTTTTTGTCTTTTTCATTAAATTAATTAATTAAAGAGTGCCATATGAATTGTGTCAAAATGACTTATGGTTTTTTGGGCATGTGGTATTGATAAGTCATGGTATTGGCCATGAACTATAACAAAGGCTATTTACAAGTTAAGAATCTCCATGGTAAAGTGGAGGTGAATATCCATAGTTAAGAATCTTGTTACATGTTTTTTTAAATGTCATATATGCTAGACTCATATATCATTTTTTATTAATTGATAAAGTAATAGTAATTTAAAATAAAGTTATATTTTTAATAGTTTTTATGATTTTTAAAATTTTTTGAATATATTTAAGTGTTTTGATGCTTATTATGAATTGATGTTTATCTATCTTTATGCATAATTTAATTTATACAACTCAACTAATATATTTAACTTTATGATTTTGCAATCTAAGATTTTCACATTTTTATTATTTTCATATTCAATTGAGAAAATCCACAAAATAATAATAATTATTTTGTTATAATGGATTGTGGATTTAAATTTCAATTAAGTGTAGAATTATTAAAATCATCTTGTTTATAAGTTTTATAAGTTCAAAGTGAAATGGAAAACACATTTTGTTTTGTTATATATATTACTTAAATTTAAAGCACACTTCCATTACTTGTGTGAAATGTTAATTGAAAAAAAACTTGTGTGAAAAGACAATAAAAAGACTATTTACAATGAAAGAAAATTCATAATGTTTTTCTTATCCCATAATTCCAACCACCTCTTTTGTTTTTGACTCATTTCATTTTGTTACAGCCCTAAGTTCATTTAGTTTATAACACATTTCACTTTCTTATTTACATGTTCTTCTTAACACATTTCATTTATACTCTCATTTCTCTTATCCATAACATATTTGACATTTAGAATGTAGATTATCAGATTTAATTAAAATTTAGTTATTTAAATAATATATTTTTAAATAAATTTATTTCATTATAATGAATTCAAAATAATTTTATCTTATTTATTTTTATTATATTTAATTTGAGTAAGTAAGTGTGTTTGAATACAGAAAAGCTTTTTAACCTGAAACTTGTAACAACTTAAAACTTGTTATTCAAATATAAAGATTTGGTCAAAGCTAATCAAATGATTTTCTTTTATCCTTATCCTACACATCAATCTTCTATACACTACATCCATTTATCTCACCTCAATCTATGGTTTCTGTTTTGCCACATCTAATTTTCCATATTAAAATTCAAATCCTATTTTTATGATTATAGAAAGAAAATAAATATGTGCTAACCATGCAGCCAATAGAAAACTACTAACACTACTACAATACAATTTCCCAATAGAAAATATATATGAAAGGTGAAGATGATGATGGGAAACAATGGTGTTTGGTGGTTAACTTCTTGTGCTGAACGTGGCCTGAGGTAACGATGCTAAAACAGCAATCCCAACCCAACCAAGGGTCACAAGTATTTACAATGAAATAACAAAAGTGTGTCCAACAATTTTAAGTAAAATTTACAAGCCTAAGCACTTCACGATGCATGGTTCTTTCCAATGCATTGGAGAGGGAGTAATAAAATTGTTATGTGATTCTTTTCAAACTGTAAAGCCTAATTGTTTTTAGGGGATAATAATAATAATATTTAAGTTAATCTGTAGGGCTACAAAGTTATTATGTTGAGGTGTTGCTTTTAATCCATATCAAATATATAATATACTTTTTATCTAAAATATATATATATATATATATATATATATATATATATATATATATATATATATATATAGATTTTGAAAATAAAATTATGGTATTTTTTATTATTAAATATATATATATATTAAAAATAAAATTTGAAAATACAATTATTCTATTTTTATTTTATTTTTAATGTAGATAGTGTAATGTAGTAAAAGGTGGATGGGTAAGAAGTATGTTTTAAAACTGTTTTGGCTTGGATAAGAATTAGTTTTTCTCTATTGTCTCCATTGCTGGTTTGACAACTAAATTCTGATAAATTTTTCTCCTTCAAAAATAAATAAAATAAAAAATATATACTAGAAAATAATATCAAAATATAAATAAATTATTTTAATTTAATATTATAATTGAATAAAAGCTTTTTAAATTTTATATTTTAAATCTGTAACATTAAAATAATAATTACAGACACTTCAAACTATTAGTTTATTCTGAAAATAAACCACATTTAATGATTCTAAACATAAACAAGATAAATTTCATATTATAATTTAGCTTTAAAAAAATAATTCAACCTATATGTGTATTAAATTAAACCATCCATGAAAAATACTCATTTTTAAATTCTAAATGGATGACAGCTACACGTCACAGCACATGCATTATTACAAATCTTCACAACAATCCCTCTCGCTAAACCTGTCCAAATTTTGCTGTTTTTAAAAAACTGGTCATATAATGCCACCCTCCGCTTGTCTCATCTTAGCTTCGTCACATGGGTATACAATTGGTCTGCCATATCCGATCTGATTAGAGCTCCCCAAAATTTTCGTCCCGTGGGTTTAAAGCTATTGTGCTTCCATTAAAAAGGTTTTGAGGGATAACACATTTTCAAAATCTATTTAGAAATAGAACTCTGCATATGGGTTGGTGCCGCAGTTGGTTAGCACATAGGTCTCATAGAAATATTTGAGGGATCCTAAGGTCAAACCTCTCACACCCTATTTTTATGGATTTAGTGAATAAATAAAGGTCGAGAGTTCGAGTCCCTCTCATTCCATTTTTATGGATGTAGTAAATGAATAGAGTTCGAGCCTCGCTCACCCCATTTTTATGGAGGTAGTAAACGAATAGCTATATTTGAGGGACTCTGAGGTCGAGCTTCTCTCACCCCACCCCATTTTTATGGAGGTAGTAAATGGGTATTAAATGAATAGAGTTTGAGCCTCACTCACCCCATTTTTATGGAGGTAGTAAATGAATAGCTATATTTGAGGGATCCTGAGGTCGAGAGTTCGAGCCTCTCTCACCCCACCCCATTTTTATGGAGGTAGTAAATAGGTAGTAAATGAATAGAGTTCAAGCCTCTCTCACCCCTTTTTTATGGAGGTAGTAAATGAATAGCTATATTTGAGGGATCCTGAGGTCGAGAGTTCGAGCCTCTCTCACCCCATTTTTATGGAGGTAGTAAATGAAAAATGGGGTAGTAAATGAATAGAGGTCGAGAGTCCGAGTCTCCCTCACCCCATTTTTATGGAGGTAGTAAATAGATAGTAAATGAATAGAGTTCGAGCCTCACTCACCCCATTTTTATGGAGGTAGTAAATGAATAGCTATATTTGAGGGATCTTGAGGTCGAGAGTTCGAGCTATTTTTTGTGAGATATTTTCTCCTCACCCTTGTGTAACTGGAATGTTTTGGATTGAAATGAAAAGGTCTAATCCTACTCCTAGTTAAAATATTTTCTTGCCACGGCTTCATCATTCCATCATCCTTTGTACAAGAAATTTCATCACCATTAGGAGGAATATTATCCCCACTATCATCATTCTCAACATAGTTAAGAAATTCATCAACATCATTGCCTAGAAAATTTTCATTACCATAATCAATTGAAGAAAACATTTCACAAGAATCATCTGCGCTTTTGTAACCCCGACTCAGACGAAATTCTTCACCATCTTGATCCATGCTTTCAAATTCTTCCCTGGGAGGATTCAATTTGACTTAGATAAAATGCATTATTCAGATTTGTGCCTCTAAAATTATCATTTGCAAGAAACTTTTCATCCTCCCCTTCCTTAGTGGTGCTCTCATAATCCTTGGGATCAGGCCTTAGTGGAAGCTTTGAATCTGTATTCACTAGAATTTCTTCATCCCGCCCCTCCCCTTCCTCACTGGTGCTCTCATAATCCTTAGGATTAGGAATAAGTGGATGCCTTGAATCTATATTTATTGGAATTCTTCATCCCCCCCTTCATCAGTGGTGATCTTATAATCGTTACAATTAGGATGAAGTGAAAATTTTGACTCTGGAAATTCATTCCCCTCTTCATCAGTGGTGCTGAAATAATCCTTAGGATTAGGATGAAGTGGATATTTTGACGCTGAAAATTCTTCATTCCCCTATTCATTAGTGGTGTTGGCATAATCCTTAGGATTAGGACGAAGTGCATATTTTGACTCTGAAAATTCTTCATTCCCCTCTTCATCTGTGGTGCTCGCATAATCCTTAGGATTAGGACGAAGGGGATATTTTGACTCTGGAAATTTTTCATCCCCCTCTTCATCAGAGGTGTTCACATAATCCTTAAGATTAAGACGGAGTGGATATTTTGACGCTGCAAATTTTTCATTTTCCTCTCCATCAGTGGTGCTGGCATAATCTTTAGGATTGGGACAAAGTCGATGTTTTGACTCTGGAACTTTATCATTCCCCTCTTCATCAGTGGTGCTGGCATAATCCCTACGATTAGGACGAAGTGGATATTTTGACTCTGGAATTTTTTCATCCACCTCTTCATCAGTGTCGCTGGCATAATCCTTAGGATTAGGACAGAGTGGATATTTTGACGTTGCAAATTCTTCATTAGTGGTGCTGGCATAATCCTTAGGATTAGGACGAAGTGGATATTTTGATTCTGCAAATTCTTCATTCTCCTCTTCATCTGTGGTGCTCGCATAATCCTTAGGATTAGGATGAAGTGGATATTCTTTATCTCCCCCTTCATCAGTGGTGCCCTCATAATCCTTAGGATTAGGACGAAGTGAAAATTTTGACTCTGGAAATTCTTCATCATGCCCTTCATCACTGTTGCTTTCATAATCCTTAGGATTAAGAGTAAGTGGAATAACCGACTCTCGATTTACAAAAATTTCTTTTTGTTGTGCCTCATCAATTATGTTCTCATCATCCTTAGGATTACGACCAAGTTGATTTCTTTACTCTCTATTCATAGTGAACATACTCCTATTATATTCATCACTCGGAATAGAGTTGTTGCGTGATGAAGATGTTGATGTTGTAAAAAGAAAAACTTTGCTATCAGAAGAACCCATAGCTTTCAACAAGAATATGTTGAATGATACAAATGCCTCTCCCAATTACAATATATAGCTTAAAGACTGAAAATTTCCATCCAAATTCCCCCACCAAAAAATTTCGCGAAAAAATTTCCCTCCAAAATTTTCATTTCAAATATTTCGTACAAAATATTCGTCAAAAAATGTATTTAAAAACATTTTAATAAATTGTTTATGTTGAAATATTTTACCGATATTTCTATTCAAAATATACACAAAATATTCCTATCATGCATTCTTTCCAAACTAAAATAATGTTGTTATTTTAATGATTTAACATTGACTACATGTAAATATTAACTATAATAACTATAGTCAAATATTAACTATTTTAACTATAATTAACTACATGTAAATATTTTAAATTTTAAACCTACATTATATTTGTCTAAAATATATTTCAAATTTCTTAATAAACTGTTGGTCTTGAAATATTTCACCATAATTTCTATTCAAAATATCCACAAAAGATTCCTTTCATGCATGTCTTCCAAACTAAAATAATTTTCTTATTTGAATGATTTAAGATTGACTACATGTAAATATTAACAATAATAACTACTTGCAAATATTAACTATTTTAACTATAATATTAACTATAATTAACTACATGAAAAATATTTTAAATTTTAAATTTTAATCCGAGATTATATTTGAATGATTTAACATTGAGTACATGTAATTATTAACTATAATTAACTACATGTAAATATTTTAATTTTTAAATTTTAATCTCACATTCGTTAAACAGTAAACCAATCACACAATATTCGTTATATAATAAGAATCATTGTTTCTATTCATCACATCACATCAATTTTTCTGGTTTTTGTTGGAGCAATTTTCTGGAGGTGTTGCATTGGCATTGGTAACTTCATGGAGGCATTGCATTTGAATTGGAGGCGTTGTGTTCGCGTTGGTAATAGGAGTTTTTTGCATTTCAAAGGTTAGTTTTCCTTCTATTTTGTCCATTTAAAAACGATTTTGGGGAAAATCTATTTTTTCTATAGTTTTTGTGTTCAAAAACTATTTTTTTAAGGTTTTTAGGTTCAAAAAACATACTTATTTTTATATTTTTTTAGTGAAGAAAATGGAAAAAAACTCAACTTTTTAGGGTTTTTAGGACAAAAAGTTTAGAATTTTTTTTTCCTTTTAAAGGTTTATAGGTTCATCTAGACAGAAAAAACCATAAAGAAACCATGCACATAAAAAAACAGTTATATTTAATCTATTTTTACTTTTTCTCAAAGTGCAACTGGAAAAATTGAAAAGAGAAATTTATTTTTTAATTTTTTAACATGAAAATTTATTTTTGAAATATTATTAGATATTTTATTTTATTTTATTTTATTTAAAGGAGAATAGACAGTTTTAGTTTATATTAAACTTATTTGTTTTTTTTATTATAAATATATTGGTAGTTTCATTGTTTAAACTGTTTTTTTGTTTTTTATTTGACATTTATTATATATTTTATTTTATTTTTTTAAATTTTAAATCTTAGTTTTAATTGTAATTTATAGTTTAATTTTTTATATTATAAAACATATATTTTAATTTTTTTTATATTGTTTTTTTTTCTTTTATTCTAATTTAAAATGTAGAGTATTATATTTTATATTAAACAATAATTGTTTTTTATTATAATTGTTTTTATTTAAAAAAAATAAAAAATAAAAAATAAATTTTTCTTATATTTTTCTGTTACTTAAAAATTAAATATTTCATATATTTGTTTATTTATATTTTAAAACGTATTTTTTGTTTTTTTAGTTGTTTTGTTATATATTATATTTTTATTTTATTTTATTTTATTTTTTGTTTTGCTCTATGATATATTTTTTTAAGGTTTTTTGTTTTGTTTTTGTTTTTTTTTTCCTCTGGCCCCTAGTGGGCACAAAAAAAACTTTTTTTATTTTTTTTTATTTTTAAATTTAAATATAAAATAAAATTATAAAAAAACTATTTTATTTTTTATTTATTTTTAAATATAAAATATAAATGTTTTGTTTTGAAATATTAAATATCAAGTTTTTTAAAATTTTAAAATAATTATAATGTTTTATATTAAAGTTTTTTTTTTGTTTTTTTTAATATATAATTTTAATATTGATATAATATAAAGTTTTAATTTTAAAATTTATTATAAGTATAAACAATATAATAATTTTAAAATTTAGAATTTGTTTTATATTTAAAATTTTTAAAATTTAATAAATAGTGTATATTTCAATATTTTAAAATTAAATTTTAAAATATAATAAAACATTATAAGTTTTAAATTTTAATTTTAATTTTAACATATATGCTTTAATTATATTTAAAATTTTAAAATATAATTTATTAAATGTATATTTAATAAAACAACACAATTAAAATTAAAACAAAAAATTAACATTCATTTTCTTTTAATAAATTTATTAGGTTACAAAAAAAAAAAATAACATTTGTTAAATAGTAAATATTTTTTTTGTGTTTTAAACAAAAACTTAAGTTTGAAAATAATGTTTATTTTTTTTAAATTGTTTTATACAATTTAAAACATTTTTTTTTTTTTATAAAATGTATTCAAAAAATATTTTATATATATGATTTTTAATATATTTTTTTGAAATGAAAATTTTCTATAGTTAATTTTATTGGTTTAATTTCGATTTATTTAGTTTTACAAAAAGATTTTGTTTTTTAATTTATTTTATAGATATTATTTTTCGTTAAATTTAAATCTATATTGGCAAATGAAAAAAATAAAAATTGATTAACTGTTTTCTCATTAACTAATATACATATTTCTTTTTATTAGGAAAATGGCATCAAAAAAGATTTCTGTGAATGTTTCTGCACCTAGGGCAGCAACTCCCAAATCTAAAGTTGCAGCCTGATGCATTATGGATATAACTCCCAAATCTAAAGTTGCAGCTAGAGGCACTATGGATACTGTTGGACGAATAAGGACATTTTTGCACACACTAATAAAAGTCAAGCAAATGGGCCACCAGGTTCATTAAATCTTATTTCTGATTGGAAGAACGCAGAGGAAATAGATAAAACTGATTTCTCATGGTATCTTGAAGACAGTGAAACAGAGGTTGATATACATATCTATCTATTTTTTGGTATGATTGACTTAAATGAACCATATGATGTGATGGGTAGAGTACAAGACATATGTATGGTCCCAAATACAAACACTATTTATGTTCTTGCAAGGAAGGCTAATAAACTTGACAAGGTTAGATATCGTCTATCAAAGGTCAAGTATGACACAAATGAAATATCTAAAATGTTTTCTGAAGAAATCTCAAGCAACATTGCAAATAACATTATAAGTATGGTTATTTTTATTTCCGCTATGCATTATTGTAAGGATCATTCAATTTTTTTAAAATGATTGATCATTGACATGTTTTTATTTTGTTTCATAAGATTTTGTTCCGAGTCTTTCAAACATGTTTGAAGGTATTTATTATATGGAGCTAAATGTTATGAATGTGATCAACACTTTCCACACAGATAAAGCAGAGGAAAGGAGATTGAAGCAAAGATCAATAGCTCGTGACATTGCAATAGTACAAAGAGGGGATCAACCAATAGTCACTAAGGTGGGTCAATCTTGTAAACTTAAACATGTTTCTTTTGAAGATGTGGAACATGAAACTGAAAATTATGGTAGAATTAGTGAGGAGGAGATTATAATTGTTGTGCAAAAGGAGAAAACAAATCAAACACCCAAAAGAAAATTGGCCAAAGATGTCTCTCTTTTACCCGATGATGAAGAGCTTGTTTATAAAAGAACTGATATGTTAACCAATAAGAATATGATATCAAATATTGGTCAACCTGTAAAAGTCATGAGCACTAGTGAAGAACAAACTGAAAGCTCTAACATTAGCAGAGAAATCATAACACCAGGTATTGAGTTATAGGATGGCATTATTAAAACAAAACAAAATGCTATTTGATATGAGTTGAGGAAGAATAAATTAATTCTTGGTGGGCAAACATTTGAGCTTAATGTCAGCCAATTTTATAGGCCAGATGAAGGACAATCTCAATATCAAATTAGAAAGGCCCATCACCTACATGTACATAATCTGAAAACATTGTTCAGGTTCAATTTATATGCTCATGTGGTGGATTATGTTAGCCACCTATAAGATTTGTTATACGAAAAGGTGGCTAAATCATTTTGGAGCCTTCAAGGAAAAAAATTTATTGCAAAAAGTGTTGGCTCTTAAAGACTCTTGAAGGCCTCATGCCTCTGTCCAAAATCTTCCCTACTGTTCCCTTTTTATACTCTGGAACTCTGCTGATTTCATGAGAGACTGCTGCAAAATCCCTTTTTCCCTTTCCTCCATTCAACAACTAACCTCATTTTCTACCCCTTTCATTCTCATCAAGATCCTTTGTTTTCATGTTTTTCCCCTTTTCCCCCATCGAATTCCCCTTTGATAAGGTTTAAGACTCCTTCTTTGACTTATCGAGACCCTCAAACCCTTGAAAAACATTGAAAATTGCATAAAAAATCACATTTTTTATATTATAGACTTAAGCTCCCTTGGGCTAAGTCTTTAACCCCTCCCCTCCATACACCCTGGTGCTAGAACTAGGCGCTAAGCCCTTTGGGCGCTTATCGTGTCGGAGAAAAACAGTGCACAAGTCTTTTGCCTCACAAAGTTCTCCGATGCCGATTAGCCCTCCATTCTATCTCCTCGGTCATATTATCTTCCACATAACCCACGGCCCTACACAGGCGCCAAGACATTTCATCAATGTAAAGTCCTCCCGACCAAAACCTTTGTTATATTACATTTTTGGGTTTTAATGTGTTTTTCTGTCATGTTAAAAGAAAACTGGGTGGAATCCATCGCACCGCTTTCAAGAGGAAGGTGGTTTTCCCCGATCGGCAGCGATGCCATTCACCGGCTGACACGTAGCTTTGAGCACTATATAAAAACTGCCCTCATCGCGCATTAAAGGTTGGATGTGGAGTGGGCGCGATATTGATGCGCACTGTTCGATTTGAGGCCGCTCATCGGACGGTGATTGTGCTCTGAAGAAGCCCATGCGATAAGCAAAGGTACAACACGGTCATGAAAACATCTCTGTCATCGATCTGATCTGCAGATCGACAGTCCACATTCAATCACCCCGGTCCCCCTTGTCCACAGCAGTGCCGGTGGTCCCAGTGCCACATCAACGTCCACGCGAAAAAATTTAAATGGGGCGGGTCTTCACTGTTTCCCAACGTAGTCAGCAAGCCTTTTCGTGACTCGAAATAGTTATACAGAGTGATTTAATTAAAGGTTTTAATGTCCGGGGCATCTTTCTAAGGTCTTGTCGATACCTGATCTCAGCCATTGATCTTGTGGGCCGATCTCATTCAACGGCCCACGATCATCCCAAACCCCAAATGCCATTTTTAACCATTTTTTCGCCGAAACAAAGGTTTTTAGCCCATTTTCTCCGTTTTTCCAAATAAAGTGACTCTTTCGCTTTAACTATTTGCCCTCCCTCCTGACCGTCGATCTATGCACGATAAACGGCTTCGATTTAATTCCTCCTCTGCTTTCCTTTTGACCTCTCCGACTAAATCCTAACCGTTGGATGATGCCATCCAACGGCCACGCTCTCCCCACATGTCCTTCCAAAGCAGTTAACCTATATATGCAGGATTTCATAATATTTTTCGTATTTTGCAAGGTTTAAATGGTTTTTCCGCCATGCTGAAGAAAATTCAAAGGCTGAGGGTGATGATCCTCCTGCCTTCGATTCATCAAAGAGAATCATTCGCAGGGTTTAAACTCCACGTTTCATCAATGATTCATGAGGCATTGATGCCATTCGATCCCTGTGCAGCCATGCACACCAATGAACACAACAAGTGAATCAAAAATCAAAGAGCATCAGCGTCGAAGACAGAAAAGCACCAGCATGAAAGATTGAAGACAAATTTATGAGGATTACGGCCAAAAATTGATTATCAAAAGCCTAATCCTCCCAATTAAGACACAGTTAAATAGAAATCAAATTTTTTTATCAAACAGGAAAGCCTCCACCGTCACATCTGAGGCAAATTGATTCCTCCCAGCTACCACAGTGCCACATGTGGCTCAAAGCATTCAAACAGAGGCTAAAGTTATTGATCAAGATCAGATATTTTCCTCAAGCACAGCCAAATAGTTATTTCTACCAAGGAACTTAATGTAAAAAATATCAACAGAGTAACTATTACACAACACAGAGCCCCAAAAGTCAAAAGAGCTCCTACCAAGCTTAAATCTTAGTGTCAATTATTTAATACAGAGAACACCTATGTAAGCTTCTTCATTGAGCCCCCCAAAGGCCAAGAAGCCATTAAGACTGTATTAATTATCTTTGGAGATCTTTTATTAGATCTGACCTCCTCATTATTCTATAAATACTACTGAAGAAGATGAGAAAGTGTTGGTTGGTTGATCACTAGTTGTAATATTGAAACTCTCTGAAATAATACATAGTCTGTTGAAGTTGAAGAACAAATTGAAGTCTTGGAAGCCTTGATGATGTTGTTGCATGCTTTTTCTTGAGAAGGCTCTATAATTGGATCCATGAACTTGGCTGTTGGTGAAGTATTCTGAACTGTTTAATGTTTTCTCCTGTTTTCATTATATTCCATAATTTCTTACTACAGTAGGTTGAAAGTTTTAGGCTAAGAAATGACTCTTGGAAGCACCTTAGACCTGTTCATCCTTCACTGTTTCATGTTTTCTTCTGCTGAGGTATTTTAGAGTCTTTAATCTCTCTCTTTAGTCCTCATGCTTGTTTATTTCCTTAATAGTTCGAATAGTTGGTTTCAGCATGGTTTATGGTTCTCCCTGCTTGTTTGCTGCCACTTAAAGACTGTTATAGAAGTCTCCCTTTGAAGTTCTTTTGTTTACAATAAGTCAAGGAGGTCTTTTTTGATCTTGCCCTTTGTCCTTGCTTAAATAGTTGTCTTAAATGTCTTTTATAGTTGTGATAATAGATGTGTTAGGTGTTCCCTCTTCTATTACTGCAATTATCAGTGAATCTTTTATGTTTTCTAAGTCGCTTGAAATAAAATCTTTGAGGAAATAGGGTGTTCCCCGAATCTTAGATTTCATTTTGAAATTTATCTTGAAGTCATTATTTGCTTAAAGAATGTTTGTAGAATTTATGGTTAGCCCTGTCTATCAAATATTTCTTTATTGTTCAAGTTATGTTTTCAAGTTCCCTTCGTTGAGAATCAAATTTCTCTTTCCAAATAATTGATGTCCATCTCATTCCAAAACCAAAGGATCCTACGACCAAGTTAGATTTGCCCTCTGATATCCCATATCCATTGATGAGTATGTTATGACCTCTTCTTGACTCCATTTCCCAATGAACCGGATGTTTCTCCATTCTATATATCTTTCCTAGACCTTTCATGTTCTGTTGTATCAATTCAACCAAACAAATAAACAAACACCTGCACTTAATAACTAGTCTAAAACCAATACTCAAAGCACACAAGATAAACCTTTGCAAACAAACATTTGAGAGATCCCTCTCTGAGAACAGGAGGACTAGATCCTGTAACTCTAAAGATTGGTTATGATGTTTCCTTGTCTTTTGATTTGCCAAACTATCAAAACACAGGACACCAACATAATGGCGATCACGGTGGGACCCTTCTGGGTTAGTGACAATCTAAGTACCCCTTAGGACTCCAAAAATCCATTATTTTCAAGAATATCCAGTGATTATTAGCCACCTCATCGCCACCAACATAATGGCGATCACGGTGGGACACTGAGTAAAATCTTCAAAATCAAACACTCACTATCTAGTATAACATAAGTAACCTTCTTCAAGCACTACCAAGCATAACGGTAATCATGATAGGACTTATTTTGAATCAGTGACAAACTAAGTAACCCTTAGGATTCTCATCAAACCTTATCAAACCTTGAAGGAATCAGTTACCAAGCCATAAGAGTACACTCTGTATGATTAAACAACTTAGTTAAGTGTTAAATCAGATTTAGGACACTCTCATAACTTGTAAGACCAAAATAACTCATAAAAACTCAAAAAATTTATGTTTGGATTCATAATAAATATGGTGGTGGAACCATCCAGTATTTTACCTTCATAAAAGCTAAATAGTTTCCACCTGGAAACTCCATTAGCCCCAGTAGGCCTATTCCTCATCTAGGTCCCCAAATCTCTTTAGGACTGTGTTAACCAGCCTTGAAGAAGTTTAGAAGCCTAGTCCCATACTAGATAAAGCATCCTGAGAGGTGAATCTCCCAAAAAGAGTCCCTAAAAACCTCAACCTCTCTCATTTTTGAAAAACAGTCTGGCTTCACAAAGGATCAATAATAGATCCCATCCAGACCCAAATCCTCCTTTAATTGTTGACAATCCAGAGAGAATTATGTGGCAGACTTCTAACTCTGGAAAATCAACTGCTAATAGGAGCCTCTTAAGAACAAAATATTTCCCTGAAAACCTTGTTGTTTTGGAGGATTTACACTTTGATTTACATCATACAAAGAACATATTTAGAACTAGATCTCAAGGTGACTTAAACCAAATTGACCTTGATATTGCAGATTTGCAACAAAACTTCAGTAGAGAAGCCTCACCTTCCACTCCTCCTGATTCCTAGCTTCTTCATCACTTTAGTCTTTTTCACAACAAGTCTGCTCAAAATTAGTTTGCTGGCCCAAGTATTTCTTCCACTCCAATTCATACTACTACTGTGCAAAACACTCCTGTTCAGCCCGCCTTCACTCCAGTAAATCCACCGCTTGTAAATCCACCCTTATTTTTAGCTATGGCAACATGGTATGCCCCATTAGTGTTACCACAACCTCTACTTCCCATACCAAATGATTACCAATCCAAAATTCCTCATTTCACTGGAAAAGAGTCTACAAAAACTCAACATCATGTAGATAGGATGGAAGATGCTTTCGATTACATGGAGATAGAAGAAGAAACTGTGAAGATGAGAATATTCACCCAAATTTTAGGAGGAGATGTAAAGAAATGGTTTAAAAACTTACCTCCTAATAGCATAAATGATCTTCCTGCCTTGCATCAAACATTCATCAACAAATGGGAACTCAAAAAGAATCCTCTCCAAATACTAGTAGAGTATAGCAGCCTCAAGAGAAATCAAGGGGAGAGTGTTCATGACTACTCTACTAGGTTCAATAGCGTTTACAATTCTCTTCCACCTCACATGAAACCTCCTCAAGGCATGGCCTTAGTAAGGTATCCCGAAGGCCTTGATGCTGAAATGAATTATCAGTTAAGGGAGAGAGACTACTTAACTTTAGAAGACATGCAGAAAGGAGCTGTGAGCATAGAAGCAAACATAATTGAGAAAATAAATTACTAAACCATACAAAGACTTGTATTCCTTTGACTCAAGCAGAGTCAAATGTTTGGGTTTAATCAAAGATTTGTGTGTTAACTTATCCCAAATCCTTGCTAAGAGTTTAGTCATGGACATAGTTGTAGCTGACATTCCCCCTAAGTATGGCATGCTCTTATCAAGATCTTGGGGAGTCAAACTTTAGGGAAGCCTTCAAATGGAAATGTCTTATGCCACCATCCCTGTTTTTAACCAAAACAGAAGACTATACAGGGAATCTCACATGAAGTACATGGTGAGCAACATAGGCAAACCAAACAGCTCTCCAATCTATTCTATACAATCGAGTTTAGATTCCTTTATCTTATGTAATGAAGATGCGATCACTCAACAAGATAAGGAAAACATAGACCCAATTAGTTCACTAGAACAATCAAGCCTTCCCTCCAATCAAATTCAAAACATTGACAATCAACAGCGACAAGAAAATGAAAATGAGCCAAATATACTTTGGACAATAAACTTCGATGGATCCTGTAATAAAACAAGTGCAGGAGCAGGTGTTTGGATTCAAAATACGAATTAGATTTTTTCATATAAATTAGATTTCCCATGCACTAACAATATTGCTGAGTATGAAGCACTTCTCCTAGGCTTACAATTGCTTAAACAACTAGAAGCCCAGAGGATATCAATCTTAGGAGATTTTGAACTTATCATAAGACAAATCAAAGGAGAATACTCAGCTAGAAATCCAAGGCTTAGGGAATATCAGAACACTGCCCTTGATTTATTGAAAACCTTTGAAAAATATGAACTTATTTTCATTCCTAGAGCACTGAATCATCTAACAAATGAACTCGCCTTCAATGCCAGCAATTGCCAAATACCTAAGATAAATGAACAGCTTAACGTAAAGGTAAAACACAGACCCGCTGTTCCTGATAACGAAGATCACTGGCAAGTGTTCGATTCTGACAAACACATAGATGATTTCTTGAAATCAGAAAATGATTTCAGCATACCAATATCAGAAACCAGCCATAAAGAAAATTGTTTGTATATTGAAAAAATCCCAGAAGTTGAAATGACATATACTGCTGATATAAATCATTGTGAGAATCCTTTTGAAGCAGAGATAACTAAAAACACAAACCAAGAATACTTGGAAGTTTTACAATGATAAAATGATAAAATTCCAAGAGGTCTAGCACCTTTAGAACACCTTTTTGATTTTAACAATGTGGCCAAAGAACCGAGAATGGAGCCTGTGGAAACAAATGTAGAAGAGCATAACATAGGCAGTCTAGCAGAACCCAAGATGATCAAACTGTCTAGCACTCTCCCAGCTCACATAAAATTTCAATACATACAACTGTTCAAAGAGTTTAAAGATGTTTTTGCTTGGGGATACAAAGACTTGAAATCCTATGATACCAGCATCATTCAGCACAAAATCCCTCTCAAAGAAAATCAAAAGCCTTTCAAACAAAAGCTAAGGAGAATAAACCCTCTTTTACTCCCTTTAGTTAAGGCAGAAATTGAAAAGATGCATGCTGTTGGGATCATTGTACCAATTAGATATTCAGAGTGGGTATCAAACTTAGTCTCTGTTAGAAAGAAAACAGGGGAAATCAGGCTCTGTATTGACTTCAGAAATTTAAAAAGAGCCTCTTTAAAAGACAACTACCCCTTACCCAAGATGGACCATATACTTCAAAGGGTGGTTGGGTCAAGAAGGATATCCCTCTTAAATGGGTTCTCGAGTTACAACCAGGTGTTAGTGCTCCCAAGTGATCAAATCAAAATTGCTTTTACCACACCTTGGGGCACCTTTATGTATGTCAAAATGCCTTTCGGATTAATGAATGCAGGGGAAACCTTCCAAAGGGCTATGGACATAGCCTTTTCTGAAGATATTGGCTATTTCATAATCATTTATCTTGATGACATAACCGTTTTCTCAAAAACTGATGAGGAACATGTGATTCACCTGAGAAAAGTTTTTGAGAAGTGTAGGAAATTTGGCTTATCATTGAATCCCAAGAAAACACTCTTTGGTCTCCAAGAAGGTAAAATTCTTGGCCATATAATTTCAGAAGAGGGAATCAAAATAGACCCTACAAGGATAGATGGCATATTACAAATCAGTCATCCAAGAAGCCTCAAAGAGTTGCAATATTTCATCGGAAAGATCAATTTTCTGAGGAGGTTTATCCCTAATCTTGCTGAGCTATTAAAAAACATCACAAACATGCTTAAGAAAGATGTCGGTGTAAAATGTACTTTACCAAATAAACAATCATTCGAACTAGTCAAACAAGCTCTTACTCAAACACCAGTCCTGATTAGTCCAAATTTCACCAAAGAATTTTATATCTTTTCTTTTGCATTTGAAAATACAATAGCTGCAGTTTTACTTCAAAAGAATGACTTGGGGCAAGAACAACCAATATATTTCTTTAGTAGGGCCTTAAGAGATGCTCCTCTCAAATATAACATCATGGAGAAGCAAGCCTTAGCATTAGTGAAAGCTTTAAAATATTTTAGGGTCTATATTTTACACTCTCACATAATTTCTTTTGTTCCACATACTGTTGTCAAGGAGATTCTAAGTCAAGAACCTGATGGTAAAAGGGGAAAATGGATTGCAACTATTCTTGAGTATGATTTAGAAATCAGGCCCACCAAACTAGTTAAAGGGCAAGAATTAGCAAAACTTATGGCTGAGTCTAATTTCCAAGCACTAGACATGAATATGGTAGATGTGTTGGAAGAAATAGAAGAATCTACTGCTCCTTTTGTTGAAGAAACATTTCCGAATTCTCCTTGGTATGCTGAAATTATTTATGTGCTTTTATATTTGAATGCCCCTCCTTTGTCTAAAACTAAAGCTAGATTTTTGAAACAAAAAGCTTTGAGTTTTTGCATCTTAGATGGGGTATTATACTGGAAAAATGTTGTTGGAATTTTTCTTAAATTTTTACTTAAAGATGATGCAGGAAAAATCATGCATGAGTTGCATGACGGAGAATGTGGAGGACACCTCTACTGGAAGGCCACAGCGAACAAAATTCTTAAATCTTGTTACTATTGGCATACCCTTTTCCCAGACACTCAGAAGCTAGTCATGTCTTGCCATAAATGTCAAATCTTTGATGGCAAGAGAAAACTCCTTCCATTACCTTTACATCCTATCAGAGTTGAGGCACCTTTTCAACAATGGGGTCTAGACTTCATTGGAGAAATCCACCCATCTTCCTCAACCCAACATAAGTGGATCCTCACGGCCAATGACTTCTTCACTAAGTGGATAGAAGCTATACCTTCCAGAAATGCTAATGACTCTGTCATTATCAAGTTCCTTGAAACAGATATCCTATCCAGATTTGGTTGTCCCAGAAAAATCATAACAGACAATGCTGCTACTTTCAAATCTAAGAAGATGGTTGATTTATGTTACAAATACCACATAACCTTGGGCCATTCCACTGCTTACTATCCCCAAGGAAATGGATTAGCTGAATCTTCCAACAAGAGCCTCATCAATATCATTAAAAAAAACTGTTGGAACAAAATCAGAAATCATGGCACAGTAAACTAGTTCATGTCTTATGGGATGATAGGTTAACTACAAAGAAATCAATAAATATGTCCCCCTATCAGCTAGTTTATGGCATGGATGCAGTCTTTCCCACCTCATTGGGAGTGCCAGTCATGAAGCTCCTTCAAGAAGTGCAGGTTGAAGAGAATGATATGCAGAGGAGAATAAATCAAACCATCCATTTACAGCAGACCAGAGAAGAAGTTTATGAGAGAACACAGTTGGTCCAAGAAAATATGAAGAAGCTATTTGATAAGAGAACTAAGGTAGGCAATTTCCAAGTTGGAAATGTTGTTCTTAAGTGGGATTCAAGGAGAGAAGAGAAGGGAAAACATGGCAAGTTTGAGAACTTGTGGAAAGGTCCCTATATTGTTCATGCTGAAAGGGGTCACAATGCATTTTTCTTGAAAGAATTGAATGGGGAAGACTTGTATGGAGGTCCTGTCAATGGAAGAATGCTAAAGCATTACTTTTTCCAGGAATCATAAGTTTCAAAGCATTTTATTATTTCATTGTAAATATCATAGTCTGAACATTGCATTCATAGTTATAAGAATAAAAAATATAAAAACAAAGAAGAAAGAAAAGAGGGCAGTTTGTAAAAATAAGAAAGGTATAGCCCCATACCAAAAAATCTGAAAGTATGCAAGCTTAAATGCCACTCCTGAAAAACACACTTCTAGTTAGTCAAATAGCCTAATCTTGACTAATTAGTTTTAAATTTTCTGCTGATAGGTTAGTGAATTTGATTTGCCAAACTATTTAATCTTGGCTTATCAGTAGACAGTTTAGGATAGAAATTAAAGGTTCAGACATGCTCAAAATTTGAACCTAAGTTTCCAAAGAGAATGACTCAAATCTGTTTCAAATTCTGAGTGAAGAAAGATGTAAAAATCTGGTTCTAATCAGCTTAAAATCTGAACCAGTTAGCAAAGGAAAAACAACTCAAATAAGAGTCAAAACAGAGCTGTAAAAAGGTGAAGGAAATGCTTTGAAATTTCAGATCTTAAGCCTTCCATTTTTGTTTTAAATTTTGTGCAAAATAATGTCTATGTGTAGTTTGTTCTTGTGCCATAGACCAGCATCAAGTTAGACTGTTCAATCCTGACTTGATTGCTTTTTAATTTTTTGTTGTAGAATTTAGAGAATAAAGTCTGTTGGACAGTTTAATCCCAACAAACAGTAGATTAGGTAGAGAATCATATGGGCTCAACTGTTCAATCTGAGTCCATGGAGAAATAAGGAGTAGAATTAGATTGGTTTTATGCTTTCAAAATAATAAAATGTTGTAAAAGAGTTTTTCCAATCCAAGTGCACTCTGAAGAAGAAAAAAATGTTAGATCTGTAGGATTGGGTAGGTAGAAAGCTTGTTGATGAAAGATCCATTGTTTTTATGGCTGCTAATATGTTTTCGGAGCAAAAGAATATCATACAAGGAAAGAAAGGCAGCCCAATGGATGAGGCAACTGATCAGCCTCCCAGAGAATGCAAGTCTGAAGTTCTTGGTGCCTTCAAGAAGGCACCATCCCCAAGTGGAGCCACTGTTAGCCACCTATAAAAATTTTTATACCAAAAGGTGGCTAAATCATTTTGGAGCCTTCAAGGAAAAAAATTTATTGCAAAAAGTGTTGGCTCTTGAAGACTCTTGAAGGCCTCATGCCTCTGTCCAAAATCTTCCCTACTGTTCCCTTTTTATACTCTGGAACTCTGCTGATTTTATGAGAGACTACTACAAAATCCCTTTTTCCATTTCCTCCATTAAACAACTAACCTTATTTTATACCCCTTTCATTCTGATCAAGATCCTTCGTTTTCATGTTTTTCCCCTTTTCCCCCATCGAATTCCCCTTTGATAAGGTTTAAGACTCCTTCTTTGACTTATTGAGACCCTCAAACCCTTGAAAAACATTGAAAATTGAATAAAAAATCACATTTTTTATATTATAGACTTAAGCTCCCTTGGGCTAAGTCTTTAACCCCTCCCCTCCATACGCCCTGGTGCTGGAACCAGGCGCTAAGCCCTTTGGGTGCTTATCGCATCAGAGGAAAACAGTGCACAAGTCTTTTGCCTCACAAAGTTCTCCGATGCCGATTAGCCCTCCATTTTATTTCCTCGGTCATATTATCTTCCACATAACCCACGGCCCCGCACAGGCGCCAAGCCATTTCATCAATGTAAATTCCTCCCGATCAAAACCTTTGTTATATTACATTTTTTGGTTTTAATGTGTTTTGTCGTCATGTTAAAAGAAAATCGGGCGGAATCCATCGCACCGCTTTCAAGAGGAAGGTGGTTTTCCCCGATTGGCAGCGACGCCATTCACCGGCCGACACGTAGCTTTGAGCACTATTGAAAAACCGCCCTCATCACGCATTAAAGGTTAGATGTGGAGTGGGCGCGATATTGATGCGCGCCATCTGATCTGAGGCCGCTCATCGGACGGTGATTGCGCTCTGAAGAAGCCCATGTGATAAGAAAAGGTACGGCTCGGTCATGAAAACATCTCCGCTGTCGATCTGATTTGCAGATCGACGGTCCACATTCAATCACCTCGGTCCCCCTCGTCCACATCAGTGCCAGTGGTCCTAGTGCCACATCAGCGTCCATGCGGAAAAATTTAATTGGGGCGGGTCTTCACTGTTTCCCCACACAGTGAGCAAGCCTTTTCGTGAACCGAAATAGTTATACAGAGTGATTTAATTAAAGGTTTTGATGTCCGGGGCATATTTCTAAGGTCTTGTCGATACCTGATCTCAGTCGTTGATCTTGTGGGCTGATCTCATCCGACAGCCCACGATCATCTCGAACCCCAAACGCCATTTTTTAACCATTTTTTCGCCGAAACAAAGGTTTTTAGCCCATTTTCTCTATTTTTCCAAATAAAGCGACTCTTTCGCTTTGACTATTCACCTTCGCTCCCGACCGTCGATCTCTGCACGATCGACGACTCCGATTTAATTCCTCCTCTACTTTCCTTTTGACCTCTCCGACTAAATCCTGACCGTTGGATGATGCCATCCAACGGCCACGCTCTCCCCACATGTCCTTCCAAAGAATTTAACCTATATATGTAGGATTTCATAATTTTTTTCGTATTTTGTAGGGTTTTAATGGTTTTTCCGCCATGCTGAAGAAAATTCAAAGGCTGAGGGTGATGATCCTCTTGCCTTCGACTCATCAAAGAGAATCATTCGCAGGGTTTAAACTCCACGTTTCATCAATGATTCATGAGGCATTGATGCCATTCGATCCCTGTGCAGCCCTGCACACCAACGAACACAACAAGTGAATCAAAAATCAAAGAGCATCAGCGTCGAAGACAGAAACGCACCAACATGAAAGATTGAAGACAGATTTATGAGGATTACGGCCAAAAATTGATTATCAAAAGCCTAATCCTCCGAATTAAGACACAGTTAAACAGAAATAAAAAAGTTTTATCAAACAGGAAAGCCTCCACTGCCACATCTGAGGAAAATTGATTCCTCCCAGCTACCACAGTGCCACCTGTGCCTCAAAGCATTCAAACAGAGGCCGAAGTTATTGATCAATATCAGATATTTTCCTCAAGAACAGCTGAATAGTTATTTCTGCCAAGGAACTTAATGTAAAAAATATCAACAGAGTAACTATCACACAACACAGAGCCTCAAAAGTCAAAAGAGCTTCCACCAAGCTTAAATCTTAATGTCAATTATTTAATACAGAGAACACCTATGTAAGGTTCTTCATTGAGCCCCCCAAAGGCCAAGAAGCCATTAAGACTGTATTAATTATCTTTGGAGATATTTTATCAGATCTCACCTCCTCATTCTTCTATAAATACTACTGAAGAAGATGAGAAAGTGTTGGTTGGTTGATCACTAGTTGTAATACTGAAACTCTCTGAAATAATACTTAGTCTATTGAAGTTGAAGAACAAATTGAAGTCTTGGAAGCCTTGATGATGTTGTTGCATGCTTGTTCCTGAGAAGGCTCTATCATTGGATCCATGAGCTTGGCTGTTGGTGAAGTATTCTGAACTGTTTAGTGTTTTCTCCTGTTTTCATTCTATTCCATAATTTCTTACTACAATAGGTTGAAATTTTTAGGCTAAGAAATGACTCCTGGAAGCACCTTAGACCTGTTCATCCTTCACTGTTTCATGTTTTCTTCTGCTGAGGTATTTTAGAGTCTTTAATATCTCTCTTTAGTCCTCATGCTTGTTTATTTCCTTAATAGTTCGAACAGTTGGTTTCAGCATGATTTATGGTTCTCCCTGCTTGTTTGCTGCCACTTAAAGACTGTTAGAGAAGTCTCTCTTTGAAGTTATTTTGTTTACAGTAAGTCAAGGAGGTCTGTTCTGATCTTGCCCTTTGTCCTTGCTTAAACAGTTGTCTTAAAGGTCTTTTATAGTTGTGATCATAGATGTGTTAGGTGTTCCCTCTTCTATGACTGCAATTATCAGTGAATATTTTATGTTTTCTAAGTCGTTTGAAATAAAATCTTTGAGGAAATAGGGTGTTCCCCGAATCTTAGATTTCATTTTGAAAGTTGTCTTGAAGTCATTATTTTCTTAAAGAATGTTTGTAGAATTTATAGTTAGCCTTGTCTATAAAATATTTCTTTATTTTTCAAGTTATGTTTTCAAGTTCCCTTCGTTGAGAACAAAATTTCTCTTTCCAAATCATTGATGTCCATCTCATTCCAAAACCAAAGGATCCTGCGGCCAAGTTAGATTTTCCCTCTGATATCCCATATCCATTGATGAGTATGTTATGACCTCTTCTTGACTCCATTTTCCAATGAACCAGATGTTTCTCCATTCTATATATGTTTCCTAGACCTTTCATGTTCTGTTGTATCAATTCAACCAAAAAAATAAACAAACACCTGCACCTAATAACTAGTCTAAAACCAATACTCAAAGCACACAAGATAAAACTTTGCAAACAAACATTTGAGAGATCTCTCTCTGAGAACAGGAGGACTAGATCCTGTAACTCTAAAGATTGGTTCTGCTGTTGCCTTGTCTTTTGATTTGCCAAACTATCAAAACACGGGACACCAACATATTATGTGGTCCTTGTCGATCCACGTCAGGTTCCCAACAAACAGGGAATTGACAAGACAAAATGTTTTGATTATAAATATTATGTAATTGGAGGGAACCATTCGATAGAGGCTAAAAGATAGTTGATTGAGGAATATCTCAATAACTATCTTTTTCAAACAGTGAAATGCATCATTTACGTTGGCTTAACAGAAATAGAATCAAAGTTATTGACATGGGATCATGATGAAGAAAATGAGTACAAAATTAAAATGACTTTCATCCAAAGGGCCAGATTTATTCATAATGAATTCATAGAAAAATGTGGTGGGGATAAGACACAAGTTAGTCTAGCATTTCGGAAGGAATGTTTAATGGAAACATGTTATCAAATTGATGAAAAAATCAAAGAAAAAGATGGAAAAATGCATTCAAATATATTCAGAAGCATGGATAACATTTTCAGTTGGCATTTAGAACTGGGGAGATATGGGATTTGATTGATGAGATTTTTGAGCGATGGGAGAATATTTCCATAAAAAATCAGAAGGTTAAAAAGAGTAAACCCATAATATGTACCAACAGTAAGACAGGTCCTGAAATGAAGCAACTTCCAGAGGATATGTCTATCATACCTTGGAGAATAATGCAAGGTGTGAAGAATGAGAAACTTGTCAAATTAGTACTAGCCCGTGTGAAGTTGGGTGAATTATCAATGGAAGAAATGTGTGCAGAATTTCAAAAGTAATTTTCTTAAATTATTTCTTATTTTCCTTTTATTATAATTTTATTTTAAATAAAACATAATGTTGTTGGTAGAATTTGTTATGCATGTCACTATATTAACAATTTTAACTTGATTTATTCAGTGAGAAGATTTTTATGAAAATACAAGAACATTTGGTTAAAATGTTGAATGAAGACAGTTGGGATGATGTTGTGCGCCACTACCCAGACGCAAGTTCTACAACAACACTTAAAGATTTTTATATTGCATTCAATAAGATATGTTAATTTATACATTCATTTTATTCATATTTAAACTATTTTTATTTTATTACTTATACATATATATTTTTATGTCATTAAAGATGTCGAAGAAGGATGGAAATGGAGTACCAGATACTTTCAAAAGCTTTATTGAAAAAATTAAGTTGGAAAAGATGAGAAAGAAGCGTCTTATGAATGTTGAACTTGATCCTACTCTTAATCATTACATTTGGAATGGGCTCGACAGTATCCAATATCAAATAATACAAGATGAATGTGAAGAAATTGCATCACTAATACCTAAAAGGGAATATGCCCTAGTTATTGTAGATATTCCTCATTGTTTCAATTTCCCAGACATTGAATATGATAGCGAACCATATACTTATCAAGCTTTTAGTAAAGTGGTTACGGGTTTTCAAGAAGTGACAACATCACCACTTTGGCGATTTGTGACATTTCATTCAGACACAGTTTTCAATGTTATTGAAAAGCTTCAAGGGTAAAGCAAACTCAAGGGTGCAACTTACATGGTAAGACTTTAAAATTGTATGTTTGATTACTGCTAATTTTTTTTTATTTATGTACAATTTAATTGAAATTTTACTATGTTATGTTACAGGCATAAGTCAAATATTGTTTCTTTCGAAGATCAACCTATTATAAATGATTGTGAGTTCATCCATGTTGAATGTTGGACAAAAGAGGACAGTTATAAGCGTATTCTTATGAATCAAGTAGATGGGAAGAGTCATAGTCAAGTATTGGTTCATGATGCAGTTGTAAGAAAACTAACATATGAGGATAAAGATGCAAAAGGAGATATAGTTAACATTTATCAAAAACTGCAAGCATTGATTAACTATCTTATAGATCTATGTTCAAATGAAGGAGATTGGGTTTTTGATTTATTCTTAGGTTGAGGTAAGTTTTATTTTACAAATTTAAATTTAAATATTTTATTTTTTACTTTTTATGTCTTCATACTAATTTTCTTACTTGTTTCTTTTGTGCTTGATGATTAGGTACAACACTACTATGTTGTCTACAAAAGGTAGAAATTTCATTTCCATTGGGAAAGACCCAGTGCAATGCAAATTTATTCAACAAATAATTAACGCTCTTGAATTCCTTCCAGATGCGAAGCAAGAAGTTGGTTTGAGGAAAGGGGATTTTAATGAATCACATGTGGCAAAAAAAGCAAAGGAACCTCAACCACCATTATATGGAATGATGGAAAGGGACACTTTGGAAGATTTGCAGACATGAAAGATCCATTAAAAGATGACAATGACCAAAATGAAGAAAATGTTGCAGAAGGAGCCATCAATGATGTTCTAGATGATGTTGAACATGTATTAGTTGATATTGTTGATGATCTTTAAATTATGCTTGCAAACAAAGGTCATTTTTTAGATCTATTAATCATTTTTACTTCGAATGTCTATATTTTGATATTTTATGAGAAGAATCCTTATTTTTTGCAAAAAGCATGTGATTACTATTATTTTTTGACATAAAATTCAATAAAAATGTTATTTTCTTAAGTTTTTTGTTAAGATTTTCCCAAAAAATTAGTTTATTTAACATGGTTTTTTTAACAAAAAGTCCTTAAAAGCATATTTTTTGCATTCTATTTATATTGAAAATTTGTATTTTTTTTTCATATGGTTCAAAATATTGGATTTTAGCGATAATTATTTGATGTGCATTGAAAAATTAAATAACAATAGATAAACATGTAGAAAATATAAACTTTATAATATTGACCCTTTTTTCATTTTTTATCTATGTGAAAAAGTGAAGATATCATTACAAATTTTTATTTAAAAAAAAAAAATCTTTTCTTTTTAAAACACAAGTACATAAATGCACTTAAAAATAAACATCTCACGGAAGAAGAAGACATTAGAAAATGTATAGTGTCAAAATCGATCCTCTAAAAAAATGTTGGTGATGATACATCACCACTATTCAAAATCGACATAAAAAGCATCACATAAAAAAAAATACAAAATACAAAAAAATTAAAGTACCAAAAACATGCTTAAAAAAAAAAAATTGATTCTGCATCACCACTTTTCAAAATCGGGTGTTTTTCTTGCTACCTCAAAAAATAGGTATCAGTGCAATTACCTATTTCATCAGTAACAGTGTTAGATTATATGGTAAAGATAATTGCTTAGAAAAATGGCATAGAAATATATGTATGTGGATTTCTTCTTAGACCCTTTTTAACTTACCTCTCTTATGTAATCATAGTCCCCTCTAACTCAATGCATGTCCATCTTACAACTCGTAATATATTTAAATTATTATTTTCAATATACAACATTTACATATTATATTACTTAACCTCTACCTTACTAATTATAAAAATCAAAACTAAAATATTCCAAATTATATTTCGAAAAATAAATAAATAAATAAATAATCATAATAATAATTAAATAATTAAAACTTCAAACAACCTCCATGCAAATTTAATTTAAAAGTATACTACACTATCATAATTGTATATGCAAATGTGAGTAATAATTAGCACCCACCTCAAATAAGATCTCTCAAAATAAATTACATATATTATAATAGAAACCCATCTCCCCAAATAAGATTTGCTAGAAAAATAAACATTCAAAGAATAGAAACTTGGAGTAAAAACGGTTTTTATACACCTATCCAAATTCAAAGGGATAAAGTTATTTGCTAATAAAGAACCACTTTGACTTCAAGCAAAACACTCAACCCAACTCTATGAATATTGACAATCAAATTCTAAGTGGGAGATACACATTACAAATAAAGGCCATTGAAACTTAACATTAACTTTAGGCTTTTTGAAACACGAGGAAATTATTTTTTCCATATATTGGTATTTGAGATAATGAATATTCTAAAATATAGAATGATGTAAATAAGTAAAAAGCAGTCCAGTTTTCATGGTGGTACGTGTCTCCAATTAGGGTTTCAAAACACAACTAAATGACTACGGAATTTTTTTTTCAAATAAACAAACAGTAATATGTCAATAACTAATATTACAAATACGAACTACAAAAATGCATCCGGGGTTGTGGCGCAGTTGGTTAACGCGTAGGTCTCATAGCTACTGTCGAGAAATCCTGAGGTCGAGAGTTTGAGCCATTCGGATTCATAGTTATCATATATATTATTTTTGCGTTGGATATACATTGAATTTATGGTTATCATATATATTATTACAAATATAAATATGTCTTTGGATTTAGGGTTATGATATATATTATATTTCGGATTCATGGGTATCATATATATTATTATAAATATAAATATTTATATTTCGGATTCATGGGTATCATATATATTATTATAAATATAAATATACACTTTGGATTCATGGGTATCATATATATTAAATTGGTTATCCTTATATATTATATTTCGGATTCATGGGTATCATATATATTATTATAAATATAAATATTTATATTTCGGATTCATGGGTATCATATATATTATTATAAATATAAATATACACTTTGGATTCATGGGTATCATATATATTATTATAAACATAAATATACACTTCAGATTCATGGTTATCATATATATTATTATAAACATAAATATACACTTCAGATTCATGGTTATCATATATATTATTACAAATATATACAACAGAGATTAATTTTTTAATTATTAATTAGGATTTGGTTAATGTTTAATCTTGTTAGATTGATAGACATGTTTATTTGGGAATATAGTTTTTAAAATTTTAATTTAATTATTAATAAATATTAGATAAATGATAAAGATTAAATTTCCATAAAAGTAGTATTCACAAATCAAAGATTGAAATGTATTTCAAAAGTAGTTATGCTCTTGGCGTGTATTTTGGAATAGGGCTTCCAAAATTTTAATTTTATTATCAATAATTATTAAGTGAATGATAGGAATTTAACCCCTACAATTTTTTTTAAAGATATTCTTAGTAGTGTACACACAAATCAAAGGTTAAAATCTATCTCCTAAGTAGTTATGCCATTTTTCTTTTTTTATTAAATTGATTAATTAAAAGATTTTCCATATGAACAAGTGTCATATGGAATGACTTATGATTTTTTTGGGTGTTGGCGAAAAAGGAGGTCTCTTGGCAAGATCGAGGTTCAGGCTTAGAGCCAACAAGATTCCGATGTAATTTAGGACAACGTCGGCATTTTCACCCTGCTCAAGAGAGCAAGGAGTCTCACCCAAGGCATGTCATGACCTTACTGGGATTAGAAACTATATCATTAACACCGAGGAGAGATTACTTACAACAAGTCATTCATCACCTCATACAGAGCACATTCATCATATATCAACTAAGATACAAGTTATCATTCATCCATACACGATCTGAGCATAAAATTACTATTTTAAAATAGTCAGACATAAAATAATCAACAACTATCATTCATTCCATAGCACACAACACAACATCGATATGGTTCTATTAATTTAGCTCAAAACATTACATAACCTACTTCGCAGAGTTCAGTACATCACAACACAGTACATATAGGCTCCGCAGAGCTCTCTCTAAACTCAGATCCTTTATCTACCTCTAACTCTCCTCGAAGTCACTCCTTCCTTTCTTATCTATTCCTGCCAACTGACACTATCAATCTTTGCCCCTTTTCTGCTCAACTGTTCCCTTGTGCTCCATTGCCTTCCGTCTCTTTTCTGCCATTGGCTCTGTTTCTAGGAGTTATGTTGCTTGTCCATTGTCTCCTATTCCTGCCATCTGTGCCGTCATTTGCCTGTGCTCCGCCACCTTTCTTCAGGTTTACCGCAACCGCAACGACTCCTTGCCTTTCTTGATTGCGCTTCGCCACCTGTTCCTTTTGCTCCTATCCTTCCGCAACTCAAAACTGTATTGTCCAAAACGAAGGCCCCAACAGGCCCCGACCACATGCTATTGGCTCGTCCCGAGTCAATATTTTCCTTCTCGTAATGGCCCCTGGTTGTCCATCGGCTTCTGGTGCTGGCAGAGTTCCCTCCACTGTCTCCATTTTTGTCTTCTCCTGTTCTGGTTGGCCCTCCTTTAACAAAGGTCCCAACTCTGGAACCTTGCTCATCGCCTTTGTCCTGAGTTGTGTGAATTCAGTGATTGCCTGTTTCCATGCTTTTATTACGGGCTCTGTCTCGGTGACAACTTTGTCGGCGTGAGTTGCGTCCATTACTTGCGGTAGGTCGTTGAACATCTCTTTGAGCTTGGGTTTAGCCTCGAACGCCAGTTGTTGAATTGTTTCTGCCTTTTGTTTGACGGGGTGTTGTAGGTCCCTGAGGAGTTGTTTTGTCATCGTCGAGCCCTCTTCGATTGTCTGAATTTGTGTCTCAAGTGCATCCGGCTTGGTCACAAAGTTTAGTGTGGCTGACCGGTTCTGTTGTTCCCTTTATCTCGAGAATGATCTTCTGTAGTCTCTTGGAGAAGGGATGAACCTTCATTGTAAGTGATTTGGGGCACTCATGGAGTTGCTACAATAGGTTTTATGCCGGTATAACCATTGTTCCCAACGTCTCCTTCATATCCTGCATATTTTTTTTCCTTTGTGCTACCTTTTCTTCATACACCATAGAAGGGTCCGATAGTGCTGGTTTCACTGCAAGTGCTTCTTTCAGTTCCTGATTTGCTTGGCCCAGGGTGGCACATGCCATTCTCACACGAAGTGATCGCTCAACCACCAAGAATGATGAAATGTCTATTGGCGTGCTTTTGTCTATACTGGTGATTCTTGGCCATAGGTCTTTGAAGTTCTCCGTGACCTGATCAAGCTGCTGCTGAAGGGCATCCCTCTCATGCTGGAGTTGATTTCTCTCATCAGTAAGCGCAATAACTTGGTGTTGTTGTTCATATCTCTGTAGGAGGTCATTGTGTAGATTCTCTGCCTGTCGTGTCACTATTTGTATAAAACTGAAGAGTTTTTCGAGTCCCCAATTTTGTATGTTGCCACTACTCATCATTTATGGGCTTGGATTTAGCTCCCTGAGTGGTTTCCCACTAGAAATAGATCATTTTGAGTGTCCTTGGGGAGATGTGGGTTGACTTGGTGGGGTTGTTTGAGATTCTGGAATGTGATGACTGGTGGATGGTGGTTTGGGTATGAATGACTGTAGTACTAACATGAACTGTTAGAATGGTTTCAATGAGGTTTTGTTAAGCGATGTATCAGACATGGGTGGCCCTGCATGGATTAATAGCTCTAAAAAGTTACTTTTCCCTAATGTGGTTGGGTTAACCTCAGTTACTCCAACTATACCTGAGTTAACTTCTGCCTCAACGTCAATAGCCATTAAAGTGCCTGCTGGTATTGGGTCGGAGATGGTCGCGGAAGTGGATGGAGTATGGGTTGAGTGGTCCTTGGATGTAAATGAGGTATGTGGTGATGAATTCTGTGTTTTGGGTGGTGATGAAACTTGTACATTAAGCAATGAATATGGATTAAATTCTGGTAATAGAGTGGTGGTCTGAGTGCCTACCTTTAGTTCCTCTTGAATTGGGATTCCAATTACTATTGGTTGTGCTTGATCCTCTCTTGTGAGGTCAACCACTTGATTAGATTTCATTGTCCGGGCTCTTTTCCCCTTTGGTGGTGGGATGCGGGGTTTTGTTGGCTTGTTCTTATGGAATAGAGTGATGGTTGGCTGTGGGCGAGAGTGGAATGCGGTGGATGGTAATGCGGTGAAGACAAGGGTTGTTGTTGATGGAGATGCAAAATTAAATGTTTGAAAATCAGAAAATGATGGAAATATAGTAGCTTTTATTCTGAGAGTTCCCATTACCTTGTTAAAAGGCTCCACTCGAGTGTCCAATTGGTATAGTAGCGGCTACAGTTACGATTGTGAAACCCTCTGAGTTGTCTCGGTCGGTGTCTCTCTCGGAAGTGGGTCGGGAAGCATAGCATCAAATGAATAAACCAGTTCCCCATTTCTGATTTCCATTATTGTTCCTGGCCATGAAGAGACCTCTACATGAAATTCCTCCTCTGTTATCTGAAACTTTAGTGGCTTTTTGTGAAATGTATTGCCATCAACATAGTCAAGCCGAATCCAAGTTCGGTTGTGAGATACCCCAAACCATACTTGAGGGAAGTATCTGTCCAATAGGCTCCTGGGGACCCTCTGTTGAGTTTTAACCACATCTACCATCTACCGATACCCTTATGCAAAGACTTCTTTGTTTATTTCCTTGCTACTCAGGTCACCAGATATTTTCCATGGGGTGAACCGCAAGGCCATTGGTTGGTCTTCGGTGATCCACGAGCTGCCTCCTTCCTGGTGGACTCCACTTCCACATCGCTAGAGCCATAATTAAATATCCATATATGAATCTTGTAGCCTGCTTAAAGTTATCTTGACATGCTTCGAAGAGCTCTTGTAGTAAGAGTGCACACCAATTCAATTGCGCCCCCTCTATGCAATGCTCTGCAACTAATATTGTATCAAGGGTACATTCCCCCTTGGTATAGTGCCTCATAGTCTTGCCTATGATCAAATAGCATGCAAATTTCACCGCAGGGATGTTGATAAGATCAATATTGGCTCCCTTTCCTCCTCTCCTCATCTCGTATTTCCTGTAATAATCACAGTCTCCCACCTTCTTTTCTCTTTTGGATGTTTTTTTGAAAGTTGATGACACATCCCTTCCTGCTGCCGATAGACCAGTAAGTCTGTGTATATCTTATACATTAATTGGGATCTCCCCCCCAAGCCACATTGACTCGTTCTGGATCTTGCTGATGAGAAATTTGGTACACTGCATTGCTGCTTATGTTGTCCCAAACACTGGTAGGCTTCTGAGATGTAGAATTTTTGATTTTTGGATGCCTTTAAAGTCTAGATGCACCCTCGGTACTTCGCTCCCCCCTTCCTTCACGTGATTCTCGATATAAACTTACCTCTTTAGTGCTGGGAACTTGAACAAATTAGTGAAGTCTGTATCTATGAGGGTGGCGTTATCATATTTGCCGACTAATGACTCTAACCTTTAGATTCTTTCATCGAGCTTTGGCTCGACCACTGAAGCAGTCACCTTCATCATTTTCTTCCTCTGCAGTATACCAAAATTGATGTTGGTCTACTATTTTGAGCTTATGCTATTGAAGTCGGGCTAACCGTTATAACAGTTTCTTTCTCTGGTAATTTGGAATTCTCCAGCACTTTTTTGTTTTCCTTCTCCATGCAGATTAAGTAGGACTTCTGGCACAGAGGATGTTGATGCAACACCATAGCTAATTAATTTTTACTGTCTCTCCCTGTGGCTAATCGTGTGATTTGTTACTTGGGTGAGGTGGACTCTGACAATGTTGGCAGTGGCTTCGAAAGTTGTGCAGATGTGATGACCAATAATTATAACTTAATGTGGAAATTTTATTACGGTATGGGGTTTACTAATTATAGAAATTATTTTTAAAATTTGGTGATCTTACGGACTGACACCGCTATGATGGCTCATTATGAGTGAATGATGGCTAACACGCTTGGGCTCTGTAACACTATAGAACTCCCCCCCGACCATAATTTGTTGCGATATGGTCTCCACATCACAACAGGGTGATGGTTATGTTTGTGCAACATGTGGCTTATGATATACAAGATTCCTACTCTATTGGGTTGAAATGATTATTCTAGGAACAAAACATAAACTATTATATGTCTCATCTCAGTTGCAAGAGATTTATTGAATCTAATATATTGACTTCTCTCAGGTGTGAGAGTTATTAGCAATAAAAGGTTTTGTTGCTTACTCATGATAAGGCTTCAGGCGTGTGTCGTTAACCCATCCTTGAAGTATCTCTCCATCTAGTTGCGCTAGCTTGACCGCTCGTGAGTCCCTGATCTCTATGACATAGTACGAGCCCATCTAGTCCATTCTGAGTTTTCCTAGGAATTTCTGGAATTTTTTGTCATAAAGCAGTACTTTGCTGCCAATCTTAATTGTTTTGCGCTTGATGTGGCAGTCATGCAAGGAATTTTGTCTCTGTTTCTATACCGATTGATGGAAATCCACCAGAAACCTATCTTATTCCAGTTCCTGCTATTCATGAAGGTGTGCAGAGATGGATTCTTCCTCCGTCATTTGTGTTGTTGTGGCAATTTAAATACTTGGTATAACGAACTCGGCTGGTACCACTGCTTCCTTCTCGTACACCAATTGAAATGTAGTTTGGTTATGTAACATATTTATGGTAGTCTTGTATTCCCACAACGTGGCTGGTATTCTTTCATCCTAGTCGTCGCGGTTAGCATTGCATATCTTAGTTAACCCTTTCTCCAAGATTTTGTTGAAGGTTTCGATGATTTTTTTTGCCTGTGGGTGGTGCTGGATGCTCTTGTGGTGTTGTATCATGAAATTCTCCAGCAATGATTTGATTGTAGCATTAATTAAATGTGTGCCTTGATCACTCATTAGGCTCCTTGGATAGTCGAACCTACTAATGATGTTTTCAAAGATAAATCTAGCTGTTGTATCTTCTGTACAATCCCTTACTGGTGCCGCCTCTGCCCATATTGTGAGGTAGTCAGTTGTGGTGATGATATGTCTTGCTTGTGAGTGTCGTGCAATCAGCGCAATAGGTCCTATGAAGTCGACTACCCAGTTTTCAAATTCTTGCATAGCCCCTACAAGCTGTAGGGTCATCTCATCATGATGTGATGGCCGCCCCGTTCTTTGACAGAAATTTCATTTCTTCACATATTCCTTGTTGTCTTTGTGCATAGTTGGCCACCATAATCCTGCTTGCAGTATTTTCCTTGCAGTAGGTTTTGCACTGACATGGCCTCCCGCAACTCCATTGTGACAATCCCACAAGATGTCTTCTCTTTCGTGATCTAATACACACCTTCGTAGTATATTATCCAGACCCATTTTGTACAACTTCCTGGCTATGAGTTGGTATTCAACTGCTTTAACTACTAAGTCTCTTCTCTAAGTTGTTGTGTATTCCATTGGGCATTGTCCTGTAGCTAAGTATGTTGCTATTTGTTCCAGATAATCTGGAATGGATTCTACCTAGAAACGATCAACATCCGGCAATTGATCATCAAGTGGTCCCCCATTTTCTCCATTTTCAAATCTTGACAAATGGTCGAGACCAACATTTAGCCTTCCAGATTTACTATGACTTCGAAAGTGAATTATTGGAATAATAGAAGCCACCTGCAGATTCTTCCCTTCAGGACAGTTTTGTTTAATAAATATTTTAGTGTTAAGTGATCTGTGAAGAATTTGAAAGTCCTTCCTAATAAGTATTGGCGGAATTTCTGTAAAGAGTATACCATCGCAAGAGCTTCCCTCTCTATTGTTGTGTAGTTCATTTATGCCGTTGATAACTTTCTGCTTGTAAAGTACACCGGGTGGTCTATGGAGGTTTCTCCTGGCTGAGCTAGCACTGCTCCCAAAGTAATACTTGAAGCGTCAATGTGTACATGGAACTGTTTATCCCAGTTCGGATGAGCCAAGATAGGTGCACTTGCTAGTTTCTCCTTCAATGTGTCCAATGCTTTGGTGCATTCATCATTCCATATGAACTGTTCTGTTTTCCGCAACAACTTTTCCAGTGATGCTGTGATCTTAGCATAGTTGCGGATAAGCCTCCTATAGTATCCTATATGTCCAATTAGTAATCTCAACTGCTTAACATTTTTTGGGGCATCCATATTCACAATTACCACCACCTTTGCGGGGTCCACACATACACCCTTCTTACAGAAAACCTGTCCCAACATTGTTCCAAATGGTACTACAAAGGTGCACTTTTTGAGATTCAATGAGATTTGAAGTTGTTTGCACCTGTCAAACATTATCCTTAAAAGACTTGCATGGTTTTTTATTAAACTATACATCATCCAATCGTCCATATATACTTCTATAGACTTATGAATATAGTCTCTAAAGACTGCTATTACTATCTTGAAAATACAACAAGTGAATTTTTTAACCCAAAAGGAATGACGTGATAGGCATATGATCCCCATTATATTGTGAAAGTATTTTTTCTTTTATCTTCTTTTTCTATTCATACCTGATGATATCCCAAGAAGCCATCTGTGAATGAGTATTCTTCATTTCTAGCCATGTTGTCTAGAACTTCGTCACTAAATGGTGTTGGGAAGGGGTCATGAATACATGCATTATTTAGACTTCTATGGTCTACACATACTCTAATTTCTTATTTTTCCTTTTTACTCTGTATTACTATTGGAATGACCCATTCTGCTTCCTCAACTGGAAAGATCAATCCTGCATTCAAATTTTTTTCTATTTCTGCGTTAACCTTTTCTTTTACTCTTGGATTCAGGCAGTAAGTTCTATGTTTTACTGGCATGGCATAAGGTTTCAGTACTATGCACATCTCCCCCAAATATCCTTTAATTCCTTTGAATTCTACCACTAAAGACGAGAATAGATCTTCGTCTTCTTATAGCAGATCAAAAATTTCTTTGGTGGTTTCTGTATCCCAATAATCTCCTATGGATGCGATCTTGGGCTTTTCTCTGCTCCCAATATTCTGTTTCTTTTTCTTCAAGGGTAACATGTGTAATCCTTCGGTAGTGGTTTTCTCCTGTATATCTCGTTCTCCTTCCTTTTCTTCAAAATATAGATGTTGAAGGTTTTATAAATCATTGTCATCTATCTCCCAGCCTATTCTTTTGCATGCTATTGGTTCTTTGGAATTTTGATCTGACATGGACATCTCCTCATTTTCCTCAAGCTCTGAAAAAAACAATATTCTTTTAATTTCTTGTAGGGTCTCCGTAACTTGTTTTGTATCTCCTTTGAAAGAAAAACTCTGAGTAAATATTTCCACAACTGTTTCCCAAGTGTCTGTTTCTCTCTTCTTTTCCTCTGTTAGGTACCAAGCTTGCGAAATAGTGTCTAATGAGTGTATGAAGCTATGTACCCATAACGATTTTGGGTATTCCTCCTTTCTCCACTTACATTCATATATTTTTAGTTGTACTAAGGGGTTTGAGTCTCCTCGGTACTTTTCCTTTGGTTGCGGTCCTGAAGCCACCTGAATTCTTGTTCTTAATGCTTTGGCTACATCCTCCCACCTACCAAGTGAGTTGCGATGGGTTTTCCACCATCTTTCTAAAGTGGATTGTAGCGCTACATCCATGAGAAGGACTCTATGTTCTATTGGCACCTTGTCTTCAAATTTGTTAATGAATGTATTCACCGTTTGCATATTGGTAAGAGTTGGGTATTCACTTACCTCTGTGCCAATCTAGTTCACTCCTCAAACAGTGGCGCATATTTTGGTGTTTATTTCGTATCCTCCTTGCTGCCAATCATCCCAGTCCACTTCCAATCCCACGTCAGAACTCTGAACACTCCTCCAAGTTACTGTTCCTCTTGCTATAGGATTAATGTAATATTCTCTTTTTCCTATTGTCAATTGGTAGAGTTGATCTAAAAGTTCTTTGTCTTCTCTGTTTTTGACAGTTTCTGTGTACCGGGGTCCCTGATATGGATCCAGTGGTTGTACCACTCTGACTTCACTATCTTCAAATATCATCAGCTCCTTCTTCAAATGAATAATTGCATAATTTTCAAAGGCCCAATCTATTCCCAGCAAGGTGGGACAGGGTACTTGTTTCCCATGATATCTATTACTTCAAAGTCTGTATAAGTTTTTACTTTCCAACATCAACCTCAACTTCTTCCAACCTCCGTATTAGTTCAATGCAGTACTAATTTTCCATTCTTAGTTGTATGGGTGAATATGAAAGCTTTGGCTTTCCTAGTGCTTCCCATGTTTTTCTAGGCAGAATGTTGACATATGATATAAAATCTAACATTGTGTCCCTTATTTGGAATCTCGCAACTTGAGAATTTATATGGAACTCTTTTCCTATTCTCCTCTTATTTCATTTTACTCTTCTTATATATTTTTCAGATGAGTCGGTGTTAGCCGAGTCCTCATGTCCTGCTCCTCCTTGGACTACCATCTCTAGATTTTTCTTCAACTTCTCTAGCATCTGTCCATTACTTACAATCTTCAGGAATAGTCGAAACCAGTCTTCTATAGGTCTCCGTGTAGTAATCATCTTCTCTCCTCCCTTGGATGGTTGCAGCAACACCTTACTCTTATGACTCCCTAGCTTTGAGAATGTTTCTAGTGCTTCTTTAAAGTATTTCTTATGTTTGTCTAGACTGAAAATATTCTTTGGGGATACAAGCTTGACTAAATTTATCCAGTCCATTTCTCATGTATCCTCCCCTTTTTTCTTCCCTCCTCGGGTTATTATAGCTACACTTGGCAGCGACTGAGTCTCTACTATTCTTGGCTCTGCATTTATCACCTCCAGGCAATCTTCAGTAGCATGTGCATTCACTCTGCATTGGGAACACAATGGTCACCTTAGTAGTGGAAACTCCCTTGCTACGTGACCTTCTTGATCACAATTATAACATCTTACAGGTCCTCTCCCTTGAGTTCTTCTACCTCTCATTCCTCCCCCTCCTCGTCCTCTTGGAGTCTCATTTACTCTATAGGATGATCTATCTAATCGATCTGCCAATGAATCCAGGGCTCTTCATTGTTCTGTATGATGGGTTGTTGATGCAAAAAACTCACAATAAACATTGTTTGGAACACGTGAATACTTTTTTAGAATTGGACACAATTGTGGAGGATGACCAATACCTTTGCATATTTCGCATCATTCTACTGTTATCTGATTTCGTTGATTAGGAAAGCCTGGGAAATGGGGTTGCGGTTGGTATAACCCTTGAGTGTTTACCTGTGAAACTCCTCCAACTGGTAGGCCCCCTTGTGCTCCAGCTACCGAAGTCCCAACATTGGTTCTCCATAACCTCGGGCATTTCGTAACTACATGTCCTTCCATCAAGCAATGTGTACACCATACATTGGGTCGTGTAGGTCACACCAACTCAATATATTTTATTTTCTCTGTCAAACTGAATATTTGATGTTGCAGTCCCAGTATGGATAGGTCTTGCACAACTACTCCCCCTTTGAACTCCTGCGGGTATCCAACCATTGCTTCTATTTTCATTGCTTTCTCCAGTGCGTCTTGAAGGGTATTAATATTTTTTTGGGTCAAAGGTGTTCTTGTGAATGGTATGATTTATTTAATGAACCAGTCCTCCTGGTGGTTTGGATCAATTAGGTAGCTTAGTTTTCCAATTGCGTCTTTAAACCTTCTCATTAGATCCCAAGCTGTTTCTCCTTCCCTCTGTTAATTTCCCATAGTTTAGACAATCCTTGCTGATTCGTCTAAGGTATCTTGAATTCTTGGATGGATGACCTCTTAACATCATCTATTGCTAGGTTCTAGTGTACCTCTAACCATTTGATGAACCAACGTAAACCTCTTTCTCTTAATGTAGTTTGAAATTCAATTAATTTGATCGCATCTGGCGTCTGTCGAGCTCTCCAAATTTCTTCACATAGATACAAATGCTACTCCACATTATCATTACCTTTTCTAGAAAATTTCAGGCATTAGGTAAATGATCCTGCCATCTTTACTTGCGTTGGTGGTACTAATATGAAACCTCTACTTCCTGGTTGAAAGATTCTGCTACTAGTACTATTGCTAGTGGTTATCTGTACTATGGATTGAATACAACACAACTTGCTAGACTCTCATAACTTTATCAAGAACTTATCAGGTGGATGAAGTACCAGGGGAAGGTTAGGACTAGTGCTACTTGAAACTTGGGGAATAGGGTTACCTTGCATTATGGTTACCGACCTCTCTCGGAATAATTTCTCCATCGCAACGTGCAACTCCACATCGGACTTTTCCTCGGGGCGTGCATCCTCCTCCTCACCAGAATTATTTCCCTTCTCTCTTTGGGCTGGGCTCCTATGAACTTGCCTAACTTCCTTGATGGACCCTTCCATTCCTTTGGGTACCACCTATCCTTTTCTTTCTTTTGTCATCTATGGCGCCTCCTCCTTGCTTTGTTGATTCCTTTCTTGCTTTTAAAACTCTCGTATCGCCCTTTCCCTCCACTTATCAGCGATATATGCCATCCAGTGTGCTCTCCTCTCTCTTAACCTACTGGAGGTTCCAACGTCCATATCCCTATTCCTCCTTTTTCCTTGTTTGTAGCATATTTCCCTCCACTCCTTCCCCCAGTAATGGAGGTTTAAGTCTCCATCTCAAGGCTTTGGAACAACATTAGGCCCTCATCCACCATTAAAGTTTTAATCCACAATGGGACTTCCTTCAACAACTTTCCCCACAACCCAAATTTGAATATATCTTCTACTTTTGTAAAATATTGATAGCACTCGGCTGCAAACTCTACAATGTACCCCTCTAAGGTAGTTTGTACCCAAAAATCTATTGCTCGAGTTAAGTTTGTATCTAACTAATGTAGTGATGTTAAATCTGTATGCATCCAACTGCGACAGGATTGATGCAATCCTTGAGTAAGTGACTTGATTTGGAGTCTTCGCAACCAGTTATGGAGCTCCTCAGGAAATTTTCCCTAGAAAATTTCATACAAATCGCTCGTCGAGTCAGAAAACAGAACTTGATCGTTGATAGTCTTTTCCCTCCATTGTTGAAGCTCTGCTTGTTGCAATATGAACTGATATACATGATTGTCCCACCAACTATGTAATTCTCTCTCATAGATCCTTAATACCATGATATAGCTTTTAGAAAAGTTTTCAGGTCCCGGCAACGAAACCATTTGTTGGAAAAAAAACGAGGTCTCTGTGCAAGACCTAGGTTCAAGCTTAGAGCCAACAAGATTGCCCTGTAGTCTAGGACAACACCGACATTTTCACCTTGCTCAAGAGAGCAAGGAGTCTCACCCGAGGTGTGCCGTGACCTTACTGGGATTAGAAACTATACCATTAACAATAAGGAGATATTACTAACAATAATTCATTTATCACTTCATACAGAGCACATTCATTATATATCAACTAAGATACAAGTTATCGTTCATCCATACACGATCTGAGCATCAAATTAAAATTTTAAAATAGGCAGACATACAATAATCAACAACTATCATTCATTCCATAACACACAACACAACATCGGTTTGGTTCTATTAATTTAGCTCAAAACATTACATAACCTACTTCGTAGAGTTTAGTACATCACAACACAATACATACAAGCTCCGCAAAGCTCTCTCTAAACTCTGATCCTCTATCTACCTCTAACTTTCCTTAGAGTCACTCCTTCCTTGCTTATCTGCTCCTGTTAACTGACACTGTCATTATTTTCCCTTTTTCTGTTCAGCTGTTCCCTTACGCTCTGCTGGCTTCCATCTCTTTTTCGCCATTGGCTTTGTTTATGGGAGTTATGCTGCCTATTATTTGTCTCCCATTCCTGCCATCTGTGTCGTCATCTGCCTGTGCTCCGCCACATGTCTTCAGGTTTTCCGCAACCACAACGGCTCCTTGCCTTTCTTGATTGTGCTCTGCCACCTGTTCCTTTTGCTCCTATCCTTCTGCAACTCCAAACTGTATTGTCCAAAGCAAAGGCCCCAACATTAGGCATGTGGTATTGATAAGCCATGGTGATGCAGGATCATATGCTCTAAGTCAAAATTCCATGTAGAAATAAGACCTTAGGGTCTTGACATTTGTTCAGGGAGGAAATATTGTAAAGAGACATTGTAAAACTCATGTAAGAAGTATTTTGTTTCTTAGTGAGCATTGAGAAGGAATATTCTTAGTTGTTAGGTGTCAATGATTGTTGAGTTAATGTAACAAATTCCGTTAAGAAATGGGATATTAGAGAGAAGATAGAAAAGTCATAAATTAGGATTTCCTTAGAATAGAAGTGGTTACAAGTTTGTAGGAGTTGAGTGAGGGCGGATAAGCTCTGAATTGTTATAAATTAAATTGTAAGCTTCGAAGAAGAGGGAGGCCAAATTACAAAAATAATATTAGGCCAAGAGATAGGATAGAGAGATGAAAGCCAAGAGACAAAGAGGGTTTGGTAGGAAGAGAAGGCCATGCAAAGAGAGCATCAGGCAAAGCCAGATTGTAAACAGGTTTTCTTGTATATATATATAGTTCGTTTTGTTAATGAGAAATTGATTTCATGTGATTGTATCATGTGTTTGTTACGATCTGAGTGATCCATAATGAGCTAATCTGGTTTCTGTGTAATAAACCACTATTATATGAATTCTAATGAATGCTCAATGAATGAATAAGTATTACTGTGTGAATAAGACTTAATGGCTGGGTAGAATCATGTGTGATTCCAGTCTAGAGTGAGTAGATGTGAGTGCAGGTCAAGAAAGAAACAAATCCAAATTATGGATTCAGAGAAGTAATACAGAATAATGTTTTGTATTCGGGATTGAGACAATGTGCAAGGTGTGCAACAAGCGTGAAAATTCCAAGTCGGAATGAATGAAGTAACAGAAGAAAGCTCAGGAGGGAGTTGCAAGTAAGACAAAGTTACAAGCGGTGATAGTCGAAAGCAGAGAAAATATTAAGGCATCAAATAGTTAGAAGTTTTCCAAAGGAAGAGATCAGATGGAAAGGATCAGAGAAAGGTCGACGACCCAGATTACTTTGCAAGTTAAAATTGTGAAAGTGCAAAGTGGACACGTATTAGGAGGAGGATACAGGTGCACATCATAATTGACGATCGTTATATTTACCTGTTAAGCCATCGCAATTTAAATGGTATAAGTTGTGACACGGTGAAGAGGAGCCACGTGCCAGCGGGGTCCACACACATATCGCATATCGCATGCGATATGGCACAATTAGCTAACAACGGAGGTTAAACTCTGTGACATGCGAAATGTTATATTTTCTGAGGTGAAAAGTGTTAAGTTTTCCGAAGTGCGAAATGGAATTTTTTGCAATTTTCAAAGTGGACAAATCAATGACCTTGCGATAAGTTTTGAAAAGTCCGATGGAGGTTTGCGATACGAGATTGCGTAGGGAAGAGACTCGGTAAATGTGTAGAATCTTGGAAGTGTGAAGTAGTCACGTACAATGGAGAAAGCAGTTAAAGGATTAAATTCATAAGTGAAGGATTGGTTTGGGATAAAATGGGTTTTGTGAACCTATCCGAATGTGGAAAATTCAAAGTGTATACTCTTTTACAAGTATTAAATCTAGGAATGGGCAGACATATTAAATTTTCTGTGTATGTGGGTATGAACGGCCTTTTGGATGCATCATTTGGTATTAGAGCAAGTTAATGAAAAAAGTTGTTATAAATGAAGATTGTAGTGCTAAACTATGCGGAAGACATTTGGTAGTAGAACAAAATAATATTCAGCATGATTGCGGAAGAAAGAGGATATCAGTAAAGAAAATGTGCTTTGCAGAAAATTGATAGAGATATTGCAGAAAGAGGAGATCAAATTTTAAATTCGTCAAGCAGTAGGCATACAGAGGTTATGTATGGAAGAATATGGGAGTAAGTTATACTCTTAAGAAGAGATTTCATAAGGATAAAGAAAACACAACGATGGTTGTTTTCTTATGGAGAATGGAGATTCACTCGAATGTGAAGAGTGGATGGAGACTGCTTGTGAAATCATGCAGGTATTTTTTTATTTATCTCTGATTTGAGTTTTGCAGGATAAAATACAAATTGAAGATTAGTAGTTGTAGCTAATGAATTATCTCAGCAAAATAAGATCACAACCTTAAGAAGCAGTGATGAGGGAAGCTAGTAAGGATTTCTGAGTGAAAGAAGAGTGTGGCCAAAACCTATTATTTCATTTGTAATTGAAATGCAAGAGGACAGTTGTGTTCTCAAAATTGCAGATGAGTTGAAGCCTAGAAGGAGCAGAGGAATGCTCAAATAAAGTTTTAGAGAGGGGACTAATGGCCAAGTACAGAGGAAAAATTGATGAGGTAAGTTGTAGCAGGGAGGAATCGCTATTGCAAAGGCTTAAGTACAACTCATAGTGAGTGAGGAACTCATAGAGATATAGGAGAACATGACTATTGATAGTCATAGCAGAGGTTCTGAGAGAGACCACAGTAGAAGAAAATTGAAGAAAGATGTAAAAACAGATGGCATGGATGAAGAGTATGAGAGAGAAAAGGCTGAGATAAGAATGCAATTTAATAAATTGTTGATGGAGATGTTTGAGAAGAGTAAAGAAGAACAGAGATTTGGTTACAAAATGAGAAAAAAAATGAAGTGGCATAAGCTACATTAAGAGAATAAAGAACGTCCAGTGAATATGTAGTTAATAGAGGAGCCGAGGGAGCTTGAGCATATTATGGATGTTCAATTGAGGACAGAGAAGCTCGAAGGAGTTGAGATACATCAAGACAAGGTTGCTGGAGAAGAACAAGTTTCTTTTGAACTTGAATATGGAGTAGTGATGTCTGAAACATGAGGCAATTGAGCCTTATGATTTTGAAAGTAATAATTTGTGCATGTTTTCAAGTGATGTCAAAGAAGACAAAGAAGAGAAACAATATTTGAGTTTTGAGATAGTTGCATCTCATATGGAAGATCATACATAGTTAAGAGGAGGTATATTCAACATGCTGTAAGGACTGAAAGAATTTTGGCTCACGATGATGACCAAACGCAAGAAAAAGTGGAGAAGGATATCAAGAAACCAAGTGAAGTGCTTGAAGAGGCTGATAAGAAGACCATTGAAGATTTTTTGAGTCATGTAGAGGACTTAGAACAACAAGAGGAATATTTGGTGACTAGATCATCAAATGAGACCATTTGGTCTTGTGATTTTGAGATTGATAATTTGACTATGTTTGCAGGTGTTGCAGAAGGCAATCCATCTCTTGGAATTGTCTTGAATGAAGTTGAGAATTTTCAAGAAAATTACGATGATGATTGTCTTTCAGATGAAGATCATGTTGAGCTATTGCAGCAGAAGGAGTTCATAAATTCCTTGCTTAGTGAAGAAAGTATCTCTAAGGAAGGTGAGATAGTTATGTATCGTATGAAGGAACCTGTTATTATTGAGGATAGGGAAGAATTGGCTTATTTGATTGACCAAGAGAAGACTATTGGATATACATATAAAGCTATCACAGAGATAGAGGATTAGGATTTTATTCTGATAAAGAATGAAGAAGTAGTGTCACCAAGAAATCAAACTTGTGACAAAGAAAGAGATAGTGAGGATTGTATATATTTTTTGGAAGAAGGTCAAAGTGAGATGGTAGATTTGTGGCATGAGCTAAGTCTTTTGGAGGATATAATAGCAAGTCAGAGAATGAATATTCTGAATGAACAATTGAAATTGGACAAAGGTGAGGCATACGTGTATCATGCTATAAAGGAATCAATATTAGAACTGAATAAAGCTGAACTGACTACCAGGATTAGTCAAGGCATTGAAGGACAATCACTGAGGATTGTCAAGGAAGAGGAAGAAAGATATGTTGGAATTAATGAACAACATAGTGATGAGGTGTTTGAAAGGAATAAAGTAGAAAGTGAATTTTTGAACTATTTGTTGGAAGCATTTGAGTATTATGTTGAACATAGGTTGTTTTGAAATGAGATAAAAGTTCTAAAGCAAAAATAGGGTAAGGATGTAAGGGTGGTAGTAAGAATCCAACAACTTAAAAGTGAAGGTAACAAACAGTAGTTTGAAGACAAATGACAGAGTGAGTACTAGTTAGAAGATAAACTGGACATGGAGATTGAAAGAATAAGAGGGTTGATGGTGAAAGTGTCTCAGAAGAAGACAACAGCTAGGAAACAAAGTAGCAGCAACAAGAGAAAGACAACAGAAGAATGTGAGATCATAACTAGTGGGGCAATGCAACATAAAGTATGGAGACCTAGAGAACAAGAGAAAAAACAAAACAAAAGAAAAGCTAGACACAATGGGTCATTACAAAACGAAGTCTGGGATCCAGGAGGACAACTATTAAAGACACATGATCTGGAGATCATGATTATTTTTTCACCTGGGGAGTTTGATGTAGGAGCATCTTCTCTAAGTCAAAAGTCCAAGTAGAAATTATACTTTAGGGTCTTGACATTTTTTCAGGGAGGTTCTATTGTAAAGAGACATTGTAAAACTCATGTAAAAAGTATTTTATTTCTTAGTGAGCATTGATACGGAATATGCTTAGTTTTTAGGTGTCAATGAGTGCTGAGTTAATGTAAAAAATTCCCTTAAGAAATGGGATATTAGAGAGAAGATAGAAAAGTCATTAATTAAGATTGCCTTAGAATAGAAGTGGTTACAAGTTTGTAGGAGTTGAGTGAGGGAAAATAAGCTCTTAACTGTTATAAATTAAATTGTAAGGTTCGAAGAAGAGGGAGGCCAAATTACAAAAATAAGATTAGGCCAAGAGATAGGATAGAGAGGCGAGAGCCGAGAGATAGAGAGGGTTCTGTAGGAAGAGAAGACCATGCAAAGAGAGCATCAGGCAAAGCTAGATTGTAAACAAGTTTGATTGTATAACGGTATAATTTGTTTTATTAATGAGAAATTTAATTCATGCGATTGTATTGTGTCTTTGTTACAAGCTGAGTGATCCGTAATGAGCTAATCTGGTTTATGTGTAATAAGCCATGGTTGTATGAATTCTGATGAATGATCAATGAATGAATAAGTCTTACTATGTGAATAAGACTTAATGGTTGGGTAGAATCATGTGTGATACCATTCTAGAGAAAGTGGACGTGAGTGCAGGTCAAGAAATAAACAAATTCAAATTATGGATTTGGAGAATTAATACAGAATAGCATTCTGTATTCGGTATTGATACAACGTGCAAGGTGTGCAACAAGCATGAAAATTCCAAGTCGGAATGAATGAAGAAACAAAAGAAAGCTCAGGAGGGAGTTGCGAGTAAGACGAAGTTACAAGCGGCGATAGTCGAAAGTAGAGAAAAGATTAAGGCAGCAAACAATTAGAATTTTTCCAAAGGAAGAGATCGAACGACAAGGATCAAAGCAAGGTCAATGCCCCAGATTACTTCGCAAGTTAAAATTGTGAAAGCGCGAAGTGGAAACGTGTTAGGAGGAGGATACAGGTGCACATCACAATCGATGATCATTATATTTACTTGTTAAGCCATCACAATTTAAATGGTATAAGTTGTGATGCAGTGAAGAAGAGCCATGTGTTGGCGGGGTCCATGCGCATATCGCATATCGCATGTGATATGACACAATTAGTTAACAACGAAGGTTAAAATCTGCGATATGCGAAATGTCATATTTTCCGGAGTGCGAAGTGTTAAGTTTGCTGAAGTGAGAAATGGTAAGTTTTTCGATTTGCGATGTGGACAAATCAATGAACTTGCGATAAGTTCTGAAAAGTGCAATGGAGGTTTGCGATGCGAGATTGCGCAGGGAAGAGCCTCTGTTGGAAGCGTGAAGCAGTCACGTACAACAAAGAAAGCAGTTAAAGGTTTAAACACATAAGTGAAGGATTGGTTTGGGATAAAATGGGTTTTATGAACCTATCCGAATGTGGAAAATTCAAAGTGTATACTCTTTTACGAGTATTAAATCCTAGGAATGGGCAGACATATTAAAGTTTCTGAGTATGTGAGTATGAGAGGCCTTTTGGCTGCATCACATGGTATTGGAGTAGGACTTCCATAATTTTAATTTAATTATCAATAATTATTAGGTGGATGGTAGGTATTTAACCTCCACAAAATATTTTATGATAATATACTTAGTAGTGTATACATATCAAAAGTTGGGACTTATCTCCAAAGTAGTTATGATACTTTTACATTTTTAATTAAATTGTTTAATTAAAAAAATATGATATGAACAAATGTCATATGAAATGAGTTTTTTTTTGGGCATTTGGTATTGATAAGCCATGGTATTATAACAAAGTTTATTTAAGATTAAGAATCTTCATGGTAAAGTAAAAGTGAAGCTCCATAGTTAATAATCTTGCTACATGCTTTTTTTTAATATATTAATATTTAATTTATATATTATTATTTTTATAATTAATTATATTAAGTTATTTTTTATGGTTTTTTAAAATTTAACCACCTTAATTATATTATAAGGATGTTTATTATGGATTGATGTCTATCTATTTAGTTTATAGCGATTGTGTTAGTTATGTCTTTTTTGTCCTTTTAATTAAATTAATTAATTAAAAAGTGCCATTTTAAATTTGTCAAAATGACTTATGTTTTTTTGGGCATGTGGTATTGATAAGTCATGGTATTGGCCATGAACTATAACAAAGCCTATTTCCAAGTTAGGAATCTCCATGGTAAAGTGGAGGTGAATATCCATGAATATCCACAGTTAAGAATCTTATTACATATTTTTTTAAATGTCATATATGATGGACTCATATATCAATTTTTTTTTAATTGATAAAGTAATAGTAATTTAAAATAAAGTTATAATTTAATAGTTTTTATGATTTTTAAATTTTTTGTAAGATATATTTAAGTGTTTTGATGCTTATTAGGAATTGATGTTTATCTATTTTTATGAATAATTTAATTTATACAACTCAACTAATTTATTTAAATTTATGATTTTGCAATCTAAGATTTTGACATTTTTAGTATTTTCATATTCAATTGAGAAAATCCACAGAAAAAAGTATTATTTTGTTATAATGGCTTATGTATTTAAATTTCAATTAAGTGTAGAATTATTAAAAGCGGCTTGTTTATAAGTTTTACAAGTTCAAAGTGAAATGGCAAACATATTTTGTTTTGTTATATATTTTACTTAAATTTGAAGCACATTTCCATTACTTGTGTGAAATGTCAATTGAAAAAAAAACTTTGTGAAAAGACAATAAAAAGACTACTTACAATGAAAGAAAATTCATAATGTCTTCCTTATCACATAATTCCAACCACCTCTTTTGTTTTTGACTCATTTCATTTAATTGTTCCAGCCCTAAGTTCATTTAGTTTATAACACATTTCACATTCTTATTTACATATTCTTCTTAACACATTTCATTTATGCTCTCGTTTCTCTTATCCATAACACATTTGACACTTAGACTCTAGATTATTAGATTTAATTAAAATTGTTTAGTTATTTAAATAATATATTTTTAAATAAATTTGTTTCATTATAATGAATTCAAAATAATTTTATCTTATTTATTTTTATTATATTTAATTTGAGTAAGTATATGCCACTTATGTAGAAAAATGTGTTTGAATACAAGAAATCTCTCTCAACTTAAACTTTTGTAACAATTTAAAACTTGTTATCTAAATATAAAGATTTTTTCAAAACTAATCAAATGGTTTTCTTTTATCCTTATCCTACACATCAATCTTCTATACACCACATCTAATTTTCCGTACTAAAATTCAAATCCTATATTTATGATTATAGAAAGAAAATAGATATGTGCTAACCATGCATCCATTTCCTATGTTGCATAAGCTACATGTTCTCAGCAAACTACTAACACTACTACAATGCAATTCCACAATAGAAAATATATATAAAAGGTGAAGATGATGAAGATGATGATGAGAAACAATCGTGTTTGGTAGTTAACTTCTTGTGCTAAACATGGCCTGAGGTAACGATGCTAAAACAACAATCCATTGAAAAGGTTTTGAGTGATAACACATTTTCAAAATATATTATGGGGGTGGTAACGCAATTGGTTAGCGCATAGGTCTCATAGCAATATTTGAGGGATCCTTAGGTCGAGAGTTCGAGCCTCTCTCACCCCACCCCATTTTTATAGAGGTAGTAAATGAATAGACTTCGAGCCTCGCTCACCTCATTTTTATGGAGGTAGTAAATGAATAACTATATTTGAGGGATCCTAAGGTCGAGAGTTTGAGCCTCTCTCACTCCACCCCATTTTTATGGAGGTAGTAAATAGGTAGTAAATGAATAGACTTCGAGCCTCGCTCACCTCAATTTTATGGAGGTAGTAAATTAATAACTATATTTGGGGGATCTTGAGGTCGAGAGTTCGAGCCTCTCTCACGCCACCCCATTTTTATGGAGGTAGTAAATGAATAGCTATATTTGAGGGATCCTAAGGTTGAGAATTTGAGCCTCTCTCACCCCATTTTTATGGAGGTAGTAAATGAAAAATGGGGTAGTAAATGAATAGAGGTCGAGAGTTCGAGCCTCCCTCACCCCATTTTTATGGAGGTAGTAACTATGTAGTAAATGAATAGAGTTCGACCCTCTCTCACCCTATTTTTATGGAGGTAGTAAATGAATAGCTATATTTGAGGGATCCTGAGGTCAAGAGTTCGAGCCTCTCTCACCCCACCCCATTTTTAGGAAGGTAGTAAATAGGTAGTAAATGAATAACGTTTGAGCCTCTTTCACCCCATTTTTATGGAGGTAGTAAATGAATGGTGGTGTTTCTCGGATGATGCAAGTTTCTCAATTATCTTTAGGTAAATAAACAGATAATCAAAAATATATGGAGGAATGAAGAGAGACCTCCCATTCAAAATTCTATCGAGGAAAGGTAGTAAATGAATGACAGAGGTTTCTCAATGGTAAATAAAGAGATGATGCAGGTTTCTCAATTATTTTTAGGTAAATAAACATATAATCAAAACTCTATGGAGGAATAAAGAGAGACCCCATTCAAAACTCTATCGAGGAATGAAGAGAGTGTAAATAAAGAGATAATCAAAACTCTATGGGATGAATGAAGAGAGTGTGTGAACCCTTTGGATATTGTTATTTTTAGGTAAATAAGAGATAATCAAAACATCCCATTTATCTTTAGGTAAATAAGGAGATAATCAAAACTCTATAGAGGAATGAAGAGGGTGTGTAAACTCTTTGGATATTCTTCTTTAAACTATTGTGTGAAACTTTATGTTTATGGAGGTAGTAAATCAATGATGAAGGCTTCCCAAATAACTTTAGGTAATTACGAGATAATAAAAAATCTATGAGAGAATGAAGAGAATGTCTAAATCCTTTGGATATTGTTGTTTCCCTTAAACTATTGGATATTGAATCCTTCAGATATTGTGCAGATTCCTTAAGCTATTGTGTGAAACATTTTGTTCCCTCAAATTTTAGGGAGCAGGACTTTGCACAATTCAAATAAATAAGAAAAATAATGTTACATCATAAATTGATGTTGATGGCAACACTCTAACTTTTTTTTTAGAAGACCAATCGATTAGAGTTGTATATATTTTATGTGAATGGATTCTGTAACTATCCTCTTATGATATATGTACGTTTACCTTTGCATAATTGAGTTAATGTGTGCTTTAAGAACAAGTGCTTTGGAAACTATTATTGCATACAGTTGGATCTAATTCGATATTGTGAGTGTACAAATTTTGATCTCTGTGTATGAATTGAGTTCTCTGCGTTGTGTTTACTGGATCAAAACCTGTTGAGGGGTATCGAACCAAGAAAGTGAGTTGTCAGATTGTGGGGTCTTAGATTGGCTATTTCATTTTCATCATCTTTCATCCACAACTATTTTGATCCAATGAGCTTTACAACACACGAAAAATCCTTCTATTACTTACACTTGACGGATCCCAACGACATACTTCTGATCTTGGACACCAAAATTTCTCGGACCTCCGTAATGGTAAACCTTCTCGTGGTTCCAATGCCAAGAAAAACTTTACATGACGAGAATATTCCAATTTATTAGGTCCCTCAAATAACAGATCACCCTTGTAATCTCAAATCTTGAGCTCCCTTTCATTTTCTCATGGAAAATTTAAGTTCTCAATCACCCAAAGGGTGCAAACCCAACAAGCAAGAATTCAACGATAGATAAATTCACACCTTCATCTAATCATGGAACTCAGACTTATGACCTTTTCATTTTCTCATGGAAAATTTAAGTTCTCAATCACCCAAAGGGTGCAAACCCAACAAGCAAGAATTCAACGATAGATAAATTCACACCTTCATCCAATCATGGAACTCAGACTTATGGGTTTTTGTTCTTGCTCCAACTGCCTGAAACCTCAAATTTCTTTGTTAAGAGGCTCTCCATTGGACCCTTGCCTCTATCCATATACTTATGATTTTGACTTGATGCTTAAATTGTAGGGATGATGGAAATAGGTGTGGAAGCACAAATGTCGACTAGGTGGTGGCCCAAGATTATTTTCCTCTTTGCAACGCTTTCACTAAAATCCTTTAGGAAATCTTCCACTACTCACTTTCATGGTTCGAGACAAATCAACAAGTTTCCATCGAGTAGAAACAATGAAAAGAACTCAATTCATACAAAAAGATGAGAATTTGCACACAGACTATAAAATTAGATCTAATTGTATGCAATAATAGTTTCCAAAACACTCGTTCTTAAATCACACATTAACTCAAGTATGCAAAGATCAGCACACATATGTGAGAGGATAGTTACACAATCCATTCACATAGAATATGTACAACTCTAACCTTGTTTACATAAATGAAATGACCCTATTCTCTCTTTCAGACCTCTCCCAGTCTTTCACTAACTACTGGTTGTCTCCTCTCTAGTATATCCCTTTTTAACTCTATCTTTTCACAATCATTTATACAATTTCATAAAAGAAACAATTTTTTTACCAATGTTGGAATCAAATCCTCCATTTTTGGGGAAATCTCACCTAAACCCAATTAATCACCTAACCTCTTAACAATATGACCCAAATAACAATATTACATGGAAATGAAATTCTAACTCATCCTAGGTTTGATTAAGGGAACCAAATCCTTTTAGTAAATTCCAAGACACCTTTAGGTTTAGTCAACAAGGTTGATTTTGAGACACTATGTTCATGCATTAGACTCCCATAGTAGAAATAGTTCATGGATTATTGTTCACGAGTATTCTAATTGTTTTGGTTGGTTGTACTTAATAGTTCCAATTCCAGGTGCATTTACTACAATTTCTCCTCCTCCTAGATCCCAAAATCTACTTTGTTGTTGTCCCCAAGCATGACTACATTGTTGTATTAGTGTTGGTCTTAATTCTCTAGGATTCCAAACTTTATGTTGCAATTCTCCACTAGCTCAACTATTTTACTCTTTCATGGTCAACTGATTTCTATTTTTTATTGTTCTTTTCACTCTATTATTCCTTTTCTTAGGCACTTTCATCATTGCTTCCACATCTCATCAATCTCCATGTCCATATTAATTCCTTGTTGACACATGTTGTTAGCACTGCTACATTTCAAATTTTCTAAAAAGTTTAAAAAAATTTGTGACCCCACTTTCAATTTCACTACCCTCATTAGCTTTCCGCTTCCATTCTTCATCACCATGCATTTATTTAAAAATGTTCAAGGTACTTTATTTCCTTCTCCATTGTTTCTCTATGAAATATGGAGTTTCAAATTTTGCACATAAAATGAATTCATTATAGTAAATTTCTTATAATTTATCTTCAGTCAAAAAAATGATTTCTTTCTCTCCTTTCACCCCTTACATTGGATGTTCACCCTTTGCAACCTGTTGGTCATGTTTTACATCCCCCTTATTTTCTTTCAAAACAATTTCTTGCTCAATATCCTTGTATTGAAAATGAAATAAGATTTCAATTTCATGAGACAAACTTGCCTCATCTTCTCTCATCTCATTTTCTTTTGATTGCTCTTGTTGTCCTTTATCTTCACATTCAAATATTATATTATAACAAATAATCTCCTATATATTTGCAATATTTACATCATGAAATTCATTTTACAAATGAGTGTCATCACTTTTTATCTAAAAAAAAATATTAAAATATTAGATGCTTTAAACATCTCTGCCTCTTCCTGTTTCTTGTCTGCATTCTCTATCCAGTTTTCTCTAATCCTTGGGTTGAACAACTAGTCTTTTATAAACTTCAATTTCTCTTCAAATTTAATAACATGGCATTTTAATGTTGTTATTTATCTTCTTGGTTGTCCTCATAAATCAATCCCTCATATTTTCTTCCTTTTGTAACATCCTTCAGTGGTTGTTCTTCATCTTTCATATGGCTATCTTTACAAGCCAACTTTTTCCTATTGGTTGCAATAACGGGCTCTTGTGATTGTTTCCTAATAACTTGATTTGTCATTTTTTTACATGTTTCCCTTTGATTTTGTTCATGAGACAACTTTATTTCCTCTTCCCTTATAACATAATTCAGGTTTTGTTCTTCTTCAATTCTTTGAAAATGCACTTCTTTGTATTTCTCTATCTTCAATATACTTGTAGATGGTTATACATCTTCATAATGTATGTGACCTACAACCATACACAAAATATCAGTTAAAAAAATGTAAGGCTCTCTAGCCTCATTTGATGCTGCTATCATCAATTCTTCATGTTGATCTTCACTCTCCAAACAATATATGAGACTCTCATGAAGCTTCTCATCAACACCATCATCATTTCCAAGGATTTATCCTTGCTCTGATTCTAAATAGTGGATCCCCTCTTCCTCATGCTCATACTTAGTTGATATGAGTTCTTCTCCTTTCAACCAATCTCTCATTGTGTACCTTATATTCTTCCTCAATTTTATTTTAAATTGTTTCTTAACATTCCATTTAACCTGATTCTTCATTCTACATCCACATTTTTGGTCATTTTCACCTTCCTATACCAACATCACCACTATACTATGGTGATCCTTCATCTCAACCATATTTCAATCAAAATCCTCTTAACTCATCCTTCTCATATTTATGCCATTTTATTTTGAATTTTCATTCATTATTTTGTGGCTTACACTTGAACCATTATCATGACCATTATTATTCATCTTTACTCTTCCTCTGTGAACTTTTCTCATCCACTTATGATCTACACTGAGCCTCTATAATAGCAAGTATGTTTCACCCTGCTACAAGTACCATGCCAAGCTTCTCTCCTCTAAACTTGGCCTTTTGGTAATGATAGTTTTCTTCTCTGAACCTCCTAATATATCTATAGCACTCTAGGCTCCTGCAATGTACTCACTCTCAAGAGCTTCACCTGCTCTTATCTATGGAGAACTCTACCCACACCTGCAAATGTGGAGCTATCTTAATAACTTCTACGCAACCTCAGTTAAAATTTGTTCTCCTCTTTGCTATCTGATATTTGTTGCAAGGGTTATTGATGGCCCTCCCAAATAGGTATAATTTAAGGCCCATATAACCATCCTTAATCATATTTAACTTTTCTTTATTTGCATGATGTTAACACCATAAAATCGTACACACTTTTGTACAATCCAAAAGATGCCCAAAGTCATTCAGAAGAAATCATAGGTGAATATTTTCCAGTTGAAGACATTATGAAAGTTCAAAATTTTAATTTCTCCTAAGGTCTTATGTATAAAATTTGCACCGCATAGCTTATTCTAAGGAATAAATTACAACCACACGACTTTTTCTTTGAAATTTGCGGGGTCGAATCAACAAAATTTGGGACCACTTCCCACACTTGAAAGATGATTCCCCGGAAAGTTACAGTAAAGGACAACATAATTTGATTCACCCTAAAGGTATGTAGCCCTCAATGGAATCATCTTATCCAAATCTTAGGTCATTATCATTCTTGAACCAAGAGAGGGAATATGGATTCAAAAAATTCTATATAAACATGCCATTGGAGAAACCAAAGAGAAGATCATTGTTGAAGCAAAAGAAGTAAGATCATTAGTATGTTGTCCATATTGCTTCAAATAAATCCATCATCCTAGTGAAGGAAAAGTCCACCATTGCGAGTGCCTTCATACTTCTTTGAGAGAGAGGAGAAGCTTGCAAAGAGATTGAGGAAAGGAACCTCCTTGCTGAGGATTTTTTAGCACCATGGCTCAAAGAATTATCTTCAAGTGTTTAGTATTAATCTATTGTATTCATCTTCTACCACTAGTAGTCAATAAAGGGATCCTTTTCCTATTATTTTGTTGACATGTTTGCTTCATGAAGCATTATTTGTGTATTTATCTCTTTTTTTTTCTAGTTTATGTTTGTATATGAATTATTTTCACCATTTACAATGATTTTTTTTTATCTTTGTCTCTTCACTAACAACACAAACTCTATTTTTATTTCTTTGTATGGAACAACCAACTGCTAAGGAGGTGGCTTTTGGTACATCGTTTCTACAAAAATACTACTACAGAAATACTTACCATATTGTTGTTTTTTATTTAATCTAACGATTGTGTTTGCAGGACCTTGTCTCTGCATCATCACCTCACAAGGCGTTCAACATCTCTCTAGAATTTTTGCAGGACATTTTGGACCTATTGTTGGTGGAGAAAACTTGTTTGTTCACAGTTTCTTGTTGAATGCACAAATTTATCTCGGACAGACGTGCAAGCCACAACTTTTTCTTAGATAGAGGTGCAACTGCATATGTGCATAGTGAAACCTGCACAATTTCCAGAAAGAAAAGAATCCCTTGTAATTTCGCTTTTCTCATGTGATTGGCAATCTCTAGTGAATTTCCTTCACCTATGAAATTTTTTTACAGTCAGTTTAGATTTCCTAGTTACTTTAATAATCATAATTAGTAGAGTAATTTGATTATCTTTGATTTTTTTCACAATTTATCTAGCTTAATTAGTAAAGGAGTAAGTGGACCATCATCCACAAATCTTAGTACTGACCAAATCATTCATTTCTTTCATTTTTTGGGACTAGGAGCAAGTATTAGTACAAAAATTAAATAATATTTGTTTCCCTTATGTCTCCTAGACAAGCCTAAGTTTGAATATGAAAAATTTCTTTTAAAACACTTGAATTTCCATTTCCCTTTTTTGAAATTCACATGCTACAAATAGGAAAAATATTAAGTGGCCTAATATCCACACATTATTTATTTTTTCATGGAAGGAACAATCAAAACTTAGTGTAATTAGGGGGATATTGTAAATGATCATCATATATCCACATCTTATCACACTTTTTATGTTCACTTACATCACACACTAAGCCCATATAAGCTTTGTACTATAAGGCATCCAATTTTCAAATCTTTGTGTACTTAGTTTATTTTCGCTTACAAAATATAACAACCCTGGTGAAAATTCCATGTAATAAAAGTTAATAAAGGAAACATAATAACCAATGTCATAGGACACATATTCCAAGTTGAATGTTGGGAAAAACATCCTAGTTAGGGTGTTCATATGGTTTATTATGGCTATGGAAATTGGAAAAGGAAATGGCTAAGGCTTTGGAAAGGAAAAGTGGCATTTATTTATGAAAATAATGGAAATTAGGAGAAAAGGGAGGTGAAAGGTCACAGGTTGCATGTGAGGAGGAAATTGAAGGAAAATCATGGAAAATGAAAAAAATAGAGGCCTCATTAATAAAAAGGTTTATGAGGACCAGTTCATGGATTTTTATCAGTTCAGTTTTGGAGCCCTCATTCTATTCTCTCTCTCATACTCTTGGACACTTAAAATTTTCTTGGAGCACTCTTGGAGGAGTGTGGCATACTTGGATTTTTGGAGCAATAAGGAAAAGAAAAATCAAGAAAGCACAAGAGGACATCAAGATCAACACCTACAACATGTTTTGCTTTTAGGTACCAAGTTGCATGTGTGTTTTCCTCTCTAATTTTGGCATGCATTTCATATTAATGTTGTTTCTTGGTCATGATATTTCATTGGCATGGAGGATTTCCTAGATTGACAATGGATTTTCCTAGTCATGCCATTTCCTAGATATTCATGATGTTGTGGGTTCATTTCCTTTTGTTCTCTAGTTGTTTCTCATGTTCCCATGTTCCTTTAATATCTATAAGTGTCATGGATTTATGGGCAGTGACTTGAGCTTTGAGCCTGAAAAATTGGCACATAAATTGGTGTCACAGGAATATAAATACAAGGAAAAAAACCTAGTTGCATGCATACCCATGTTGTGTGAGCGACTGGAGGTTTCTAGTCGCACCCTTTCTCATGTCAAGGGAATGAATGGGGGATTGATGCATTAAAAAGTCAGTTTTATTCAGGGGCTAGCCTCCTAGAAGGTTGGGATGGCTCCTCAGTTCCTGTAGCAGGTGCAGAAGGTTTGTGTTGTTGTGTTTCGTTGATTCCACTTCCTTAAATGACACATAGGGAGTCGAATCAAATCAAGTAACTCTTCGTCACATGTTTTCTCCGATTGTTTGGTTACTAGGGTAGATGTGGGAGGAGGGTGTTACAAAGTGGTTTCAGAGCATGGTTCACCCCTCAGATTGGATGGGTGTTGTGTTGGTCATGCATTCATGTTGGTTTCATATGTGTTCCTTATGCTTGTGGTCTATGTGCTTGTTGCATATTCATGGTGTTCGTCATGGTTGCAGTGATGTCACCATGTGAAGATTGATGGGGTTGTTGTGGAATGTGTCATCATGAGTGTATGATTGGTTATGTGTTTTTTATGCATGTCAAGTGCTTATGTATTGTCAGTGTACAATTGTTATGGTTGTTTTTGTCATGCATGGTGTCATGGTATGTCGTTGATACGGTCATGCATTGATGACTGGAATCTAGCTAGAATGATGTTATATGTTGATATACCTATGTGTTATATGTATATATGTTGTTATGAATATGTTTTTACATGTATTACACTGATTTTTGATATTGCAAATGAGATATCCTCCTCGAATTACACTAAGGTATGTTGTTTTATTGTGATTTGGTTTAGCTAACTTGAGATTCCTTGCATGAAGAAATCAAATATCAATAGAAAGATGGTAGACTACAAATAATATCCTTATGAATCAATTGAGAATCATGGTGTTGGGCACTCTTCTGACTTGACAGACACATTGAGAAATTTTGAAGGAAAAAATAAGGAGTTATAAAGAAAGAAAAAGTTAATGCAATAATTCTTCAGAGTTTGTCAAAATTGCAGAAACAAGGACCACTATGAATCAACTATGGAGATAAGGATGAGACTAATGGGGCATATGGAAATAGGTCTCATGGTGGTCACAGGCCATATAGAGATGACATGATCAGAGATGGAAAGTTATTGGAAACTTCAGATAGGAAAGGTGATAGACACAAATACTATTCTAGTTCTAGTTCTAACAGGCACTATGATCATCTTCATTATCATCCTTACAGGAGAAGTGACAGGGGATATTTTTTCGATGAGTTTAAGAAAGAAAAGCCACCCACATTTGATGAAGAGATGAATAAATAAAAGGATGCAGAAGCATGGTTGATTTGTATGAGGAAGTTCTTTAGATTGCATGATTACTCAAAAAACATGAAAGAAAAAATAACTACATTCAACCTCAAAGTTAAAGAAGATATTTGGTGGGAATACATGAAGAATGTCAAAGATATTTATGAGGAGGATTTGACTTGGAGTGAATTTGGGAGATTATTAAGGAAGAAGTATCTGCCGTAGAGATAACACGATGATAGTGCAAAGGATTTTTATGAACTAAAGATGAGATATATGACCGATGAGGAGTACACAAGTAAATTTATGGAGTTGTTGAGGTATGTTCCTTACCTTAAGGAGGAGAATGCCAAGATTGATAGATTCATTAGTGGGTTTACGATAACATTCAAAGACATGATTGAGTTTTATGATCCTAGATCATTGGAGGAGGCCATTCAGAAGCTAAAGGTTTGTTATGAGAAATCAAAGCGTAGATATGAGACTAAGACGGATTGGAAAGGTAATGCAAGGAAAAAAGTAAAATGGGACAAAAAGTGAGCAAGAACTCAAGATGCAGGTAACAAAGAGAATGTTGCATGACCTAAGAGGTTCAATACATCTGGAAGAGGACAGGGACTTGGGTCTGAGGAGCAGAGTGAAAATAGGGAGCCCATGCTGTTGGGCCAGAATTGTAATCTACAGATAAATTATGCTTCCCTAGACAGGTGCTAGTCTAGAAAAACATGTCAAAGACTATACTACCATTTATTCTAACTCAGAACAAATACGCAGAGAGGATTGGATTCTTACTTGCTTAAGTCGCTTCCAAACGGCTCCTTTCTATCGCTTCTGCTACAGCTTCAAATTCAAATGGTTTTGTTGGCTGAATGCTTCTTGCAAGAAAGAAAAATGAAATAGCAGAAGATGCAATAATATAGATATCTATTCAAGCTAGTTAGCTAAATCAGTTAAGCATAAAATACATTCATCAACCAAGATCTTACAACATGGAAAATCAAAGATAACATAAATGCATGTAGGGAAAAACAAGAAGTACTCTTTATTGATGATAGAAGGAGCGGTTACAACCTAGTGACTTATATGAAGTGACCTTCTAGCAGAGTTCCCAAGTCTCATCACAGCATAAATCTCTCTAGCAGCAGCTCCAAAAATCAAACTCTCAATTGAAAATTCTCCAACATTTCTCTACTCAAATTCTTCCTCCTCAAACACTTAGATCTTTGTTAAATTTATAGATGAACTGTAGGTTTTTTTGCAATCAATAGCTTTCAAAAAATAGGCAATACATGTTTCCATTCATGTTGATGTCAAATGGACACTTGGATCCGAAGCTTGACACATGTGAACTCTTCTAGAAGGCACTGGCCAAGTGGAGATTCCGGAACAATGAGAATTTCGCTCCCAATGTGACCAACACACCTGTGAATGTCGGGAAGTGCTTTACAGAGCAGCCTTGAATGGGGCTACCTACATATGAAATGCACTTAGGCCCCTTAGAGCCTGCGTTGGTTAGCTCTCATATGCTATACAATAAGCTTCAAACCATGGAAATTCTTGCTTGATGAAAGTATTATTTTTTTTATGTTGTTTCCTGTCTTAGGGCATGTAGCAACTGAGATGATAGGGAATGATAGAACCTTGATCATTGGTCCTGGTGATGATACCCAGTTAACCAGGTCATTGGGAATGGTACCCAAATTGACCTATAACAATTTCCCCCTAAAGCATGAGATCCAAATAATAAGAACATTTGATTGAGATGCTTTACACTGTGATGAGCCTGGAAACAAAGCGGAGTGGTCACCTACATCAATATTACAATACATTACATCATGATATATCCTATATTGATCATAATAGATAAGGGTAGGCATTCCCATAGTCAGCACATAAAACAATCTAATAACATGTACATAGTTCAGAAAGTCGTCTACATTGGAATGTTGCCTAGATGCAGACACGTCTACAGATATAGGCCCATGTTTGGATGACAATCTGTATGTAAGGTCACTGTACAAATGATGTGTACAACAATCGTGAAATCGCAGCCTGGATGGATGAAACTAGATCCGAGGTCTTCTTATCTTGTTCACTTGATCATTCGGGTACAAGTCTAGCCATGCGAATATATGATTTGTCGTCGAACGTGGAAAGAAATTGTTTGATTACCAGCCAATGATGTGAGTTGTTAACAAACGCGAGAGAACCACCATTAATGTCAATGGACCTCAAGGTATTGCAGTACATTTCGTAAGGCATGAATAGATGATTTGATGTTGAACACCAAATAAAATCTTTCGGTCAAAGGTCCAAAAGCGAGGATCTTGTCGATGCTGTAACAAGCCTCATGGTACTGGAATCTAATGTTTCTAAGTGAACTTCCTAGATATTGATTTTTTGTCGACAGGAAGTCACCTTATTGCAAAACAGGAGTTATTGATTTCAGAGACAAGGGTATGACTTGATATAGCAATTTTCAGGGATGACGGTCATGAAAATGAAGGTTTACGAGTATTGTACAAGGATGAGTTTTTAATCACTGGAAGACTTCTCTTAAACATATCAGAAACACTGTGATGAGTTGGCAGCATTGACCCAAAACTGAAGTGAAGGTATGATGAACCATAGGTGTGAATGAACCGTCAAGATGATTACCCAACCCAAACAGTCACAGACATGGAGTGAAAGAAGTGTCATGTTCAAGAGCGACTTGCTACCAAAAAGAAACTTTACCCGCTTTTCCCAAATTTTTCCCTGGTCATTTGTCGACCTGTACCTCTTTATTTTTTTGACAAGCTTGAGGAGGATAACATTTTCTTGATCTATAATTCAACCCTTCGGGAAAAATAAAGTATCGCTATTTAATAATTTAACGAGTCTAGCGATGAATGAAACTTGATTCTTGCCATGATCGACAAGCCCGTCGCTATTTTATGTTTTAACGAGCTTAACGACAGTGATACCCCGGTCCTTTTTCATATTTAGAGAGTCTGAAAAAGAGGACAAAAGAGAACAAAAGTAATTTTTCGTAAATTTGTCTCTCAGATCCAAAAAAGTGTAAAATAATATCTAAAAGAACCTCTTTGGTCATGTTTAACCAAGGTATTCCTTTTTCGTAAATAATCCATCTCAGTCTGGAAAATGGTTAAACTTCTACTAAGTAGATATCAATTCATTTACTTTAACGAGCTCAAAAAGATAAGTTCTCGGCAATATTTTCACATTATCAGAGTCTGAAAGAGTTGAAAGAAGACTCCAGGGGTTCCTTTTTCACTGTTATCGGAGCTCGAAAAAGAGATAAAAGTGCGCTTCAAATCCTTTTTCGTTTTTAACAAAGCTCGAAAAATAAGAAGAAAAAGTATGCCTTGTGGTCAAGTCATTCTTTGAATAAATCTGCATGACTAATATTTTCATCAGTTGTATCTCCTCTTCAGAACAACATCAAATGGATTAAAAATACCTGTTTCATGATAAAAAAATAATAAAAATATAGTCATAGAAATAAAATTAACTTGCAAACAATTAAATGACTATAAAAATTAGTTTCACTATTCATTTTTACCATTCCATAGTTACCATTTGCATTTTGGAGCTTTGAACCTGATTTTTCCCACGAACTTCAGCTGTCGATTGCGTGCAACTAGTAAGAATGTTTTGAATGCCCACTGCAAGAGCACATGTCGAATGCCCCCTACAAGAGTAGGTGCCCCCCAAGCTTCATTTCATTCATCTAAGTAGATTACTGGTTACTAATAGTTGGATGGAATGAAGGTTCATTTACGAGATCAGATGGAAGACTCGTAATAATTAGGAGAGGATTTGTTTCATTGTTTAACAAGATTGACAGAGGAAAATAACTATGCTCATGACATGTTTCATTTTTTAACGAGGTTGACACAGTAAAAGAACTTTCCTCAAAGGCACTTGTTTTATTTTTTAACGAGGTTGACACAAGAAAAAATAACTATCCTTATGGGCACTTGTTTCATTTTTTAACGAGGTTGACACAAGAAAAAAGAATTGTCCTCAAAACTTTGTTTCATTTTTTAACGAGGTTGACACAGAAAAAGAACCATCCTCATAATCTGTTTCATTTTTTAATGAGGTTGACACAGAAAAAGAACCATCCTCATCACCTGTTTCATTTTTTAACGAGGTTGACACAGGAAAAAATAACCTTCCTCATAACTCTGTTTCATTTTTTAACGAGGTTGACACAGAAAAAGAACCATCCTCATCACCCATTTCATTTTTTAATGAGGTTTACACAGGAAAAAAGAACCTTCCTCATAACTCTGTTTCATTTTTTAACGAGGTTGACATAGAAAAAGAACCATCCTCATTATGCACTTGGACTAGTGAGTGTGTGCTGGAAAAGACGTAGTCTAACAGAGTCATCATTTAAGGAGTTTGATGAGCACCAAAAATGATAAGTTATAACATGCGTTGACGAGTCTTCTCCAGGGTTTTCATTGAATTTTGCAATTTCAAAAGGTAACATATGTGGCATCACCAGCCACCAAGGAGAGGAACCAGATAGGATTCCAGATGATGACATGGGTGAAGTCAATGGACAAAATATCGAATATGAAGTAACAACAGATGTTATCTTAGCCATAGTGAAATGACTCAATGTATACCCTATAGAATCTATGGGAACTCAAAGTGAAATAGGATCAACAAAAGCAGAGGAATGTGATTGAGGAAAATACTCGTACAGGTAAAGCTCCTACCGAAAAAGAGTTGGAGTTAAAGGTGTCTCGTCTTGTGATATTTCTTCAATCAAAATTAAATCAGGTGGAAGAACTTCGCCATCTGGCACAAAGTATATTTCAGGTGGTTGACTGTGTGATATGGGAGACTCAATGGCTACAATAGATTTTGGGATGACCAATTTAGGAACAACTTCCGGTTGTTCGACTTTGGGATTAAGATTTTCTCCACTTAGGGAATATAACAACAAAAATATAAGGGGATGATAGACCCTATTTCATTGGTCTTGGGGATGATTTCCAGTTTGAACAATAACAGCTACCCCCTAAAGCATAATGGAATCCAGATCAACTTCCAGTTGAACAACGTTGGGTTCGAGAGGTATGGTCTTAGCGATTGGATGGATCATGACCACGGGTAGCTGTGAGGACTCTATCTTGACAACAGTAGACAAACCAGGATTTTTAGAAACAACTTGTGCCAGCTCTGGTATATGGGAAGATGATGCTTCACCAGAGGTACTGATGGTACTGGTTTCAATAGAGCGATGTCTACGCGAACGATGGGGGAAAGGATTTTATTCTTCCACGATGATTGATTTATTTTAACCAAAAAACAAATAAACAAAAAGAGGGTAATGCTAGGCAAAAGGGTTTACCAAGAAATTGTGAATTGCAGAATACCTCCTGGCGAACCAAGAAGTACAGGTAGGTAATCTCCTCGAATGCTATGTTCGGTGTATCACAATTTCAAGGCGGCTGACTCGGTTCACTATGGATGGATAGCACCTAAAATTTGTCCTCCCAAATATACCCGAAGGTACGTGGAGGCCCAAGTCCATATTAGCATTGTGTGATGCAAAACCGCACAGTGAGAGCACCCCTTTATACTTATCGTACTATAACACGACCCGATATACCCGAGAGTACGTGGATAAGCTACAATATAATTACGTACGTGGAGTGAGGTATCACACTCGGAATGTATCGCAGACAAGTTAACGACAACTGCTATGTTTTACGATGCCGAAACACGTCTCTATCCTAGACCTTCTAAATGTTATCGTTAAGGTTCCAATGCATTGTTAAGTAAATTGAGATTTATTTTATGTTGATCTTGTTTAACAATTTTCCTTTCATGTTCACCACGATGATGTATATGAAATTCCTAAAATGCAAGCTAAGAATGATAAACAAACTTTCACTTTCAACTTTTTCAATGAAGAACCTAGCTACTAAGGGAAGAGAGCGCTAATTTGTTAGGAAAAGAGAAAATAATTTGTGAGTAAACAAATCAATGAAAAAAAACAAAATCAATGAATCACAAACTAAATGCAGATTTCCTAATGTTCCTTTTGCGGAAAACACACAATCCTACATGCAAATGCAAGTTTTTCTTTTTAGTTTCCCTAATGTTATGAATGCAGAAAAGAAACTAGGTGCATTAGATCAATAATCCAAATGCTATTTACTTTTGAGAAACGAAGAATACAAACAACAATTTCTATTTTGAAGGAAAAACGAGGATTTCAACAACAATTTCTCCTACCAAGGAAATGAAGATTTTACGACAATTTCCTATTTCGAAAGAAAATGATTCTTAATGCGACCATAAAAATACTTTGAAATCAACTTCTCAATGATAAAAAAAAACTTTTCTAAACAAACATTGAACAAATTTTCAGCCAAAAGAGGAATAAGTATATAGAGACACTAGTCAATTGAGCATCAAACTTTTCAGAACACAGCAGCAAACATAACTGAAGCAAATTGGAAAGTCAATTTTAAGGGAATTTGGTCCCTTTCAGGAGCCAACATAGTCTCCAAGGGGAGACAGTGCTCTGCAACATAGGCTTGGAAGGGAGACCGTGCTCTGCAAAGCACTATGCCCTGACTAAGGGTGCGTTGGGCGTAGTAAAAAAAGAAAAAAGCTACTGTTTGGCTCAATAAATTTTCAAATTAAGCTCTGAAAAAGTCTAATATTTATGTGAAACAGCTACTGGGTGGATTTAGAAAGCAAATCAGAGACTAAAACACCTAGAACTAAGAGAAATTCTCCCTAGTGGAGTCGCCAGTTTGTTGGGCCAGAATTGTAATCTACGGATAAATTACGCTTCCCTAGACAGATGCTAGTATATAACAACAGGTGAAAGACTATAATACCATTTTTAATAACTCAGAACAAATACATAGAGAGGATTGGATGCTTACTTGTTTCAGTCGCTTCCAAATGGCTCCTTTCTGTCGCTTCTGCTACAGCTTCAAATTCAAGCGGTTTTGTTGGCTGAATGCTTCCTGCAAGAAAGAACACTAAAACAACAAAAGATGCAATAATATAGATATATATTCAAGCTATTCAGCTAAATCAGTTAAGCATAAACTACATTCATCAACCAAGATCTTACAACATGGAAAATAAAAGTTAACATAGATGCATGTAGGGAAAAATAAGAAGTACTCTTTATTGATGATAGAAGGAGAGGTTAAAACCTAGTGACTGATTTGAAGTGACCTTGTAGCAGAGTTCCCAAGTCTCATCACAGCATAAATCTCTCTAGCAGTAGCTCCAAAAATCAAACTCTCAATTGAAAATTCTTCAACATTTTTCTACTCAAATTCTTCCTCCTCAAACACTTAGATCTATGTTCAATTTATAGATGAACTGTAGGTTGTTTTGAAATCAATAGCTTTCCAAAAATAGGCAAGAAATTTTTCCATTCATGTAGATGTCAAATGGACACTTGGATCCGAAGCTTGACACATGTGAACTCTTCTAGAAGGCACTAGCCAAGTGGAGATTCCAGAATAATGAGAATTTCACTCCTAATGTGACCAACGCACCTGTGAATGTCAGGAAGTGCTTTACAGAGCAGCTTTGAATGGGGCTACCTACATATGCAATGCACTTAGGCCCCTTAGAGCTTGCGTTGGTGAGCTCTCATATGCTATACAATAAGCTTCAAACCATGGAAATTCTTGCTTGATGAAAGTCTTGTTTGATTTATGTTGTTTACTGTCTTAGGGTATGTAGAAAATGAGATGATAGGGAATGATAAACCCTTGATCATCGGTCCTGGAGATGATGCCCAGTTAACCAGGTCATTGGGAATGGTGCCCAAATTGACCTATAACACATGCAGTGGAGATCATCGTAGGAGAGATTGTCCACAACATCAGAGTGGTAGACTACAGCTCTATAGTCACTACAAGGAAAAGATCCTCTAGTGGATGTCTTTGAGGAACCCCTTATAAAAATACCCAAGACATCTGTTTCTAGCGGAGGTTACTAGAGGAGGTTGGCAGGCAGAGGTTTTTGCGGATGTATTTCATCCGGTGCGCTTATCACCATAAAATGCACCAGTGTGTTCAACAAGAGAAAGCACCAGTGTGCACAAAACATTGGCACACTAGACACCGTGTGCTCCATACACACTCGCCTGATGCGTTGTATTTCTGTAGCGTACCGGTGCTTTACAACACTTCCCCACCGGTGCCTCATACAAAGCGCGCAAAAACAGAAACCACCCGGTGCGGAATGAAGAAAATGCACTGGTGCGCCTATAAAACCCCAGGCACTAGAACAGGGTTAAATAAAAAAAAAAATTACTGCCAAAAACCACACAAAACATTGGCACACCGTGTTAGCCAGCTATAAAATTTGTTATATCAAATGCTGGCTAAAACATTTTTGGAGTCTTCAAGAAACAAGTTTTTATTGCTAAAAAGATGTTATCTCTTAAAGACTCTTGAAGGCCTCATGCCTCTTTCCAACTCTTCACTGCTATTCCCTTTTTATACTCAGAAATTCTGTTGATTTCATGAGAAAAGACTACTGCAAAATCATCAGTTTTCCCCTTCCTCCACTCAAAAATAACCTTCATTTTCTCCCCTTTTTCTCCATAAAATTCCTCTATTTTTCATGATTCCCCTTCTTCCATTCATGAAAATCATTTTTACATAGTTTAAAACTCATTTTTAAAATATACTGGAACCCCCAAATCCACTGAAAAATCTTGAAAATATCATTAAAAACAAGTATTTTGACTATGGACTTAAGCCCCCTTGGGCTAAGTCCTTAACCACTTCCCCACCGTATGCCCATGGTGCTAAGACCAAGTGCTAACCCCTCACAGCGATAATCACATCTCAAAATCCCAGTGCACAAGTTTATTTTCCATGTTTTAAAAATTCCGATGCGATTAAATCCCTTTTGTTTAAAACCCACCCCCTCTGCTTTGTATTTCATATAGCCTACACCCGGGACCAAGAGTTTAAGTCCCAAGGTGCTTATCGCATCGCAAAAGTCCAATGGGTAGATTGAAATATCGAGTCCCAAACTCCGATTGCGATTGGCCCTCTTATATAAGCCCCGAGCCCTTTTTTTGTTTTCCACAAAATCCAAAGGCCCCGAAGTCAGGCGCCTATCCATTTCGTATATATAAAACCCGCCCCGATGCATAAAAACTTTGGTTATATTAGAACTTTGGGTTTTTTCCTATGTTATAAATTTTTTCCACCGGTGCATAAGTTGAAACAATCTCTGCCGTTGATCTTGAATCGATCAAATGGCCTGCACATCATTGCATCGGTGATATTCAAAAGCGCATTTTCGCATATGTTATTCCTCCTCCCCGATTGATCATTCCTCAATCAATCGTGAGTCGTCGATCTCCTTTCCACCTTCCTCTGATCCGACGACCCTCATTATTTCCGATCGTAAAGCTTTCCCCTGCATTTGAACCCCCCCAATTCACTCCCCACCATCGATCTGATCTTCAGATCGACAGCCACCACTCAATTGCATCGGCGCTATCCAAGTTCTTCCCCCCGCCAATCGTTGAGTTCTAATTGGATCTGGACCATCCACGTGTCCAGATCATAAGGTCCTAGATCATTCCCGCATTACGTCATCACCCTCCACCCTCGCCAAAGGTTTAACCTTAGTTTTTCGCATTCTCTTGTTAAATCCGAATAATATGAATCCTTCACATTATTAGTCCGCCGCTTATCCCAACCGTTGATCTTCTTGATCACTCATCAATCAACGGCTCTAACTTAATTATCCCTCCACTCTCCTTTTTTAACCTCTTCTACGCAGTTCTCCACCGTTAGATAATGCCACCCAATGGCCACGCTCCTCCCCAAGACCTTTGAAGCATTTTAACCAAAACGCAGGATTTCTTAATTGGTTTCGTGTTTTGCAGGTGATTGATGGTTTTTCATCATATTAAAGAAAAATCCAAATGATGGGAATAACGATTCTCATGCCTTCGATTCATTAAAGGGAAGCCATCCATCGGTTCAATTTCCACGTCTTGTCAATGCTTCATGGGCATTGATGCCTCACGAGCCCTCCGCAACATTGCACATCAACAAGACACAGTGAATAGAATCACAATCAAAGAGTATCAATGTCGAAGACAAAACACAACAAAACAGAAGATTGAAGACAATTTGGGGGATTAAGGCTAAGATTGATTATCAAAAGCCTAATCCTCCAAATCAAAACACAGTTAAAGAAAATCATAAGTGTTTATTAGACATAAAGGCTTCCACCACCACATCAGAGGGAAATTTATTCCTCTCAGCTACCACAGTGCCACCTGTAGCCACAAGCATTCAAACAGAGGCCGAAGTTATTGATCGAAATTAGATATTTTCCTCAACGCAGCCGGAGAGTTAATTCTTCTAAAGGAATTTAATGACAAAAATATCAACAGAGTTACTACAACATGACATAGAGCCTTAAAAGTCAACAAAAGCTCCCACCGAGCTTAAATATTAATGTAAAACATTTAATACAGAGGACACATATGTAAGCTTCTTCATCGAGCCCCTCAAAGGTTGAGAAGCCTTCAGTCTGTATTAAATGCCCTGGGAGATCTTTTATCCTCTCCCACCTCCTCATTCCTTCTATAAATATTCCTGTAGAAGATGAGAAAATGTTGGTTGCTGAACTTTGAAATATACTTGAGCTTGAGACTTCTACTTGTAAATAGTGTTCATTGGCTCTTGGAGCTTTGCTTGTGATAGATAAGTTAGTCTGGGAAGAGTAGATGATTGCTAAACTAAAGCGTTGGACTTAAAGCTATAACTGGTTTGGAGCATCAATACAAGCTGATTTATGGGATCTTGGTCTATGTCGACGGTGATGTTATTTCTTATTGTGAATTGTTATTTTACTTCTATTTTCACTTTGTTCATATTCTCTTATAAAGAACAACATGCATAGAGTTAGGACCTACTGTATATCAGTACCCTTCTCTAACTGAAAATCTTTATCTAAATGTTTTCTTCCAATTTGTGTTATTTAGGAATGATTTAATTCAGTTTAAGTAGTAGGAATGATGGCGCTCCCTCGTCCTTTGTCTTAGCTAAATATTGTTCTTGAAAGTTATTTTCATTTCATATTAAGTAGAGATGAACTAAGGAAGATATGGTGTGCCCTGGTCCTAGTTTTATCTCCAAAGACTGTCTGAAAGTTTCCCTTAGAATGTGTTGAAAGCAGGCTAGGTTAAAAGTCCTTACCTAATCTTAGATTGTTCTTTGTTACCTTATATGTCTTCTTTTTGTGTTTCAAATGTTTTCTGTTGAAAGTGCATCAAAATTAGGCTAGTTTAGAAGTACTTGCTTGATCTTAGATTACTTTTATGTCTTTCTTAAGTGTATATCAAAAGCAGGTTAGTTTAGAAGTACTTACCTAATCTTGGGCTGCTCTTTGTTCTTCATTTGTTTAAATTCCCCTTCTTATTGTTTCATTTCATTCCATAAATCAAACTTTAAAGAGATCCTTAGACATAGATGACTTGCCCCATGGACCACTCTTGCCCCTTTTTGTTTCAATTAAACCCTATTATGAATCCATAGCCCAATGGACTAAAACCTGCAATTGTCTACCCTTTTGGCCAAAGCTTGTTCTGATTGCTTGCAACTTCACACCTTTGAAACTCTTTGAATTTAGAACTTTCCCCTCAAATAAAAATCATGCTCAACCATCCAAAAACAAAACAAAACCCTTGGCCTTCATAACTAGCCTAATATCATTACCATAAACTTTCAAAGACAAATCCATCTTTGCAACTTATTGGAGAGATCCCTCTCCGAATTCAGGAGGGCTAGATCCTAGAATCCCAAAGTGGTTGAAATAATGTTGTTTCTCTGATTGGACTTTTCCAATCTTGCCAGTTACAGATTCCTAGCATTTCTGGCGACTCCGCTAGGGAAAATTTTCAGTTCATAGTTGCTTGGAAAGCTTTTATAGACTTTTCAGTTTTCCATACGACCACAGAAATTTAGAAAAAACCCAAAAATATTTCAGATTGGTATTTAATAAACATGGTGGTGGACCATAAAACCTTTTACCTCCAAAAGAGCTAAAAATTTCCACCTGGTAACTCCACTGGCCTCCGGTGGGCCTATTACCTTTCCAATCCTAATAAGACTCATTTGGGAATCCATTAAGAAAACCCAATTATACCGTTGGTGGGCATAAAAATTCAAAACATCCACCTGGCGACTCCACACTCTAAAAACTCTCAAAATACCAAATGAATCCACTGGTAGAAGACTCTGAACTGATAGAATAGACACAGTGACCTCTTTCTGGATTTACAAACATGATTCCAAGAATACAACAAAGATATGCCCCAATGCGTAGAGATCATATCCCCGGGTTTCCACATAAGATGCCCCAGGTGAATTAGGATGACAACCTGCCTATTTTTCAAGGTGAAAATTTTGATGACCCTTTATTAAATCTCATCAGATTTCATATACATGTATGGAGGTTGAAAGTTGAATGGCATGAATACTGCCTAATGAAAATGTTCATGTTAACATTAGAAGGAAAATCTAGGGATTGGTATGAATGCTTAAGATCTAGTAGTTTGTTTTCTTTAAAGGACCTTGAATATGTGTTCTATGAGAACTATAATGAAAACACTGCATCATTATCATGGGGTGAAATATATTATGATCCATCACAAAACATCACCCAACACATTATAGATAATGATGAAGCTTTGGAAGAGATGCATCCTGGAGATCTTTTAACAGCCATTCATGAGTTTAATATCCTATAGAAAAATTTTAAGAACATAGATGAATCAGTTGAGGAAGAGATGATCCAAGAAATAAAGAAAATTCCCTGAGAAATCCCTGAAAACTCAGATAATGATTCATCATCCCTTATAGTTGAGGCTCAAGAAGACATCCAGCCTCAAAATCAGTCTTCACAAGAGACAGAGAACTGCTGTACTCCTGTTCAAAGGAACATAGAAACATCTCCCCCTTTGACAGAAAAAGAGATAGATCAGACTACTAATAAATAACCAGTCTCTGAAACTTTTTGCAAAACAAACACTCTTGCCCATTCACATAATGAAATTTGTTGTAAATACTTGGAAAGTTCTTTTGTAAATCAAAATAAAGAAAGACCCGCGGATAATCCAGTATGTTTGATTGATAGTATTACTTATATTTTTGATTCTCCTAACTTTGATCTATCTAGTGATGATGCTCCCAATACATAATTTAATCTTGTAGGACCATCATTATTAGATTTATGGGAGGGAAATCGGTTCCTTCAAAGAAGTAATGAGCCAGTTCAAACTATTTATGATACTGATGAAGAAAGTTATGAAAGTTTGGAAGTAAGTAACGATTCATTGGATCTTTTATCTACTCAATATTAGATCATTAGTAATAAATTCCATGTTATTGGGAATCAATAGTCTCTTAGCTCAAAGGTTTAGGAGGAACACAATGAATAAATTTTTGAGCAGGTTGAAAACAAAGAGCCTTCTCTTGAAAAAGAGGAAGCAAATGAACATACACCTGCTCAAGAAAATATTAACCTCTTCACAAAGCTCAGTCCATTAAAACATAACACACCAAGACTACAAGAGGACAACACTGCCAAATATGATGAGTCCTCCAGTTCAGATGATGATGAAGAAGAGGGAGAGAAAAAAATAGAAGACTGTCCTACTCAGGATATACTATCTTCTCAAGAAGAATATTTTTCCTTTTTTGTTAAAAATGATGATGCTTCCAGAAAAATTTATGAAGATATAGTCCTCAAAGCTGAAGTCCTGGAAGCAGACAATCTACTAGACATGGAGGACCAGAAAGAAGAGAATCTTCATCTTTTCTTTGTTGATCCTTTGGATGAGTGTGTGGAAATCCCAATTGGCTCAAATTATCAAGAAGTGATACTTTGCAAGAGCCAAATACATGAAAAGTTGTCACCTTTTGTGATAGCCTTGGTTTTGAAGATTAATCTTCAAAATTCTCTACGGATACCTTCGACAAGCTGCCAGAGTTTCTTCTTCTTTTTGACATTACTCAGCTGGCTACATTGGCACTTTTGTATCATATGAATATGTAAATACTCCATGTTAGAATAGGTTAGATAGGAATGTCAATAAAGCTCAGTTCTGAGCATTTAGTTAGTTTTTGATTTTTGTTTTGAAGAAAAAATAAAAAAAATATATACAAAAAACAATAGAAAGAGAAAAGAGGACAGATTGTAAAAACAAGAAAGGTATAGCTCCATACCAAAAAAGAGAAACAAATCTGAAAGTGTGCAAGCTTAAATGCCACTCCTGAAAAACACACTTCTAATTAGTCATACAACCTAATCTTGACTAATTAGCTTTAAATTTTCTGTTGATAGGATAGTGAACTCGATTTTCCAAACTGTTTAATCTTGGCTTATCAGTAGATAGATTAGGATAGAAATTAAAGGTTCAAACATGCTCAAAATCTAAACGTAAGTTTCCAAAGAGAATGACTCAAATTTTTTTCAAATTCTGAGTCAAAAAAGATGTAAATCTGGTTCTAATTAGCTCAAAATTTGAACCAGAGGACAAGCAAATAACAGCTCAAGCAAGAGTCAAAATTGAGTTGAAGAAAAGATGGAGGAAGTGCTTGAACTTTCAGATCCTAAGCCTTCCATTTTGTTTTAATTTTCTGCAAAATAAGTATCTATGTGCAGCTTGTTTTTCATGCCATAGATTAGCAACAAGTTAGACTGTTCAATCCTGACTTGTATGCTTTTTAAATTTCTGTTGTAGAATTTAAAGAATAAAAATCTGTTAGACTGTTTAATCCTAACAGATTATTAGATTAGGTAGAGAATCATATGGAGTCAATTGTTTAAACTGAGTCCATGCAGAAATAAGGAGTAGAAATATATTAGATTTCCTACTTTCAAAAGAATAAAATGTTGTAAAAGAGTTTTCCAATCCAAGTGCACTCTAAAGAAGAAAAAATGTTAGATTAGTAGGATTGGGTAGGTAGAAAGATTGTATTGATGAAGTTCCATTGTTTCCCATGGCTGCTAATATGTTTCCAGAGCAAAAGAAGATCATCCAAGGAAAGAAAGGCAACCCAATGGATGAGGCACTGATCAACCTCCGAAAGAATGCAAATCTGAAGTTCTTGATGCCTTCAAGAAGGCACCATCCCCAAGTGGAGCCACTGTTAGCCAGCTATAAAATTTGTTATATCAAATGCTGGCTAAAACATTTTGGAGTCTTCAAGAAACAAGTTTTTATTTCTAAAAAGATGTTATCTCTTAAAGACTCTTGAAGGCCTCATGCCTCTGTCCAAATCTTCACTGCTGTTCCCTTTTTATACTAAGAAATTCTGCTGATTTCATGAGAAAAGACTGCTGCAAAATCATCATTTTTCCCCTTCCTCCACTCAAAACTAACCTTCATTTTCTCCCCTTTTTCTCCATAAAATTCCTCTATTTTTCATGACTCCCCCTCTTCCATTCATGAAAATCATTTTTACATAGTTTAAAACTCATTTTTAAACTATACTGAAACCCCCAAATCCACTGAAAAATATTGAAAATATCATTAAAAAAAAAGTATTTTGACTATGGACTTAAGCCCCCTTGGGATAAGTCCTTAACCACTTCCCCACCATATTCCCATGGTGCAAAGACCAAGCGCTAACCCCTCACAGCGCTAATCGCATCGCAAAATCCCAGCACGCAAGTTTATTTGCCATGTTTTAAAAATTCCGATGCGATTAAATCCCTTTTGTTTAAACCCCGCCCCCTCCGCTTTGTATTCCATATAGCCTACACCCGGGACCAAGATTTTAAGTCCCAAGGCGCTTATCGCATCGCAAAAGTCCAATGGGTAGATTGAAAGACCGAGCCCCAACCTCCGATTGCGATTGGCCCTCTTATATAAGCCCCAAGCCCTTTTTTTGTTTTCCACAAAGTCCAAAGGCCCCGCAGTCGGGTGCCTATCCATTTCGTATATATAAAATACGCCCCGACGCATAAAACCTTTGGTTATATTAGAACTTTGGGTTTTTTCCTATGTTATAAATTTTTTCCGCTGGTGCATAAGTTGAAAAAATCTCCGCCATTGATCTTGAACATATCAAACGGCCTACGCATCATTGCATCAGCGATATTTAAAAGCGCATTTTCGCGTATGTTATTCCTCCTCCCCGATTGATCATTCCTCGATTAATCGTGAGCCGTCGATCTCCTTTCTGCCTTCCTTTGATCTGACGACCCTCATTTGTTGCGATTGCAAAGCTTTCCCCTGCCTTTGAACCCCCCCGATTCACTCCCCACCATCGATCTGATCTGTAGATCAACGACCAGTGCTCAATCGCATCGGCACTATCCAAGTTATTCCCCCCGCCGATCGCCAAGCTCCGATTTGATCTGGACCACCCACGTGTCTAGATCAGATGGCCCCAGATCATTCCCGCATTACGTCATCGCCCTCCACCCTCGCCAAAGGTTTAACCATAGTTTTTTGCATTCTCTTATTAAATCCAAATAATGTGAATCCTTCACATTATTAGTCCGTCGCTTATCCCGACCGTTGATCTTCTTTATCACTCATCAATCAACGGCTCTGACTTAATTATCCCTCCACTCTCCTTTTTTAACCTCTTCTATTCATTTCTCCACCGTTGGATGATGCCATCCAATGACCACGCTCCTCCCCACGACCTCTAAAGAAGTTTAACCCAAAATGTAGGATTTCTTAATTGGTTTCGTGTTTTGCAGGTGATCGATGGTTTTTCATCATATTAAAGAAAAAGTTGAAGGATGGGAATGAATATTGTCACGCCTTCAATTCATTAAAGGGAAGCCATCCATGGGTTCAATTTCCACGTCTTGTCAATGCTTCATGGGCATTGATGCCTCACGAGCCCTACGCAACACTGCACATCAACAAGACACAGTGAATAAAATCACAATCAAAGAGTATGAATGTCGAAGACAGAACACAATAGGACAGAAGATTGAAGACAATTTGGGGGATTACGGCTAAGATTGATTATCAAAAGCCTAATCCTCCAAATCAAAACACAGTTAAAGAAAATCATAAGTGTTTATCAGACAGAAAGGCCTCCACCGCCACATCAGAGGCAAATTTATTCCTCTCAGCTACCACAGTGCCACCTATAGCCACAAGCATTCAAACGGAGGCTGAAGTTATTGATCGAAATCAGATATTTGTCTCAACGCAGCCAGAGAGTTAATTCTGCTAAAGGAATTTAATGACAAAAATATCAATAGAGTTACTACAACATGACACAAAGCCTTAAAAGTCAACAAAAGCTCCCACCGAGCTTAAATCTTAATGTAAAAAATTTAATACAGAGGACAGATATGTAAGCTTCTTCATCAAGCCCCTCAAAGGCCGAGAAGCCTTTAGTCTATATTAAATGCCCTGGGAGATCTTTTATCCTCTCCCACCTCCTCATTCCTTCTATAAATATTCCTGTAGAAGATGAGAAAATGTTGGTTGCTGAACTTTGAAATATACTTGAGCTTGAGACTTCTACTTGTAAATAGTGTTCACTAGCTCTTGGAGCTCTGCTTGTGATAGATAAGTTAGTCTGGGAAGTGTAGATGATTGCTAAACTAAAGCATTGGACTTAAAGCTGTAACTGGTTTGGAGCATCAATACAAGTTAATTTATGGGATCCTGTTCTATGTCGACGATGATGTTATTTCTTATTGTGAATTGTTATTTTACTTCTGTTTTCACTTTGTTCATCTTCTCTTATAAAGAACAACATGCATAGAGTTAGGACCTACTGTATATCAGTACCCTTCTATGACTGAAAATCTTTATCTAAATGTTTTCTTCCAATTTGTGTTATTTAGGAATGATTTAATTCAGTTTAAGCAGTAGGAATGCTGGCGTTCCCTCGTCCTCTGTCTTAGCTAAATATTGTTCTTGAAAGTTATTTTCATTTCATGTTAAGTAGAGATGAACTAAGGAAGATATGGTGTGCCCTGGTTCTAGATTTATCTCCAAAGACTGTCTGAAAGTTTCCCTTAGAATGTGTTGAAAGCAGGCTAGGTTAAAAGTCCTTACCTGATCTTAGACTGTTCTTTGTTACCTTATATGTCTTCTTTTTGTGTTTCAAATGTTTTCTGTTGAAAGTGCATCAAAAGAAGGCTAGTTTAGAATTACTTACCTTATCTTAGATTACTTTTATGTCTTTCTTAAGTGTATGTCAAAAGCAGGCTAGTTTAGAAGTACTTACCTGATCTTGGGCTACTCTTTGTTCTTCATTTGTTTAAATTCCCCTTCTTATTGTTTCATTTCATTCCATAAATCAAAATTTAAAGAGATCCTTAGACATAGATGAATTTCCCCATGGACCACTCTTGCCCCTTGTTGTTTCAATTAAACCCTATTATGACTCCATAGCCCAATGGACTAAAACTTGCAATTGTCTACCCTTTTGGCCATAGCTTGTTCTGATTGCTTGCAACTTCACACCTTTGAAACTCTTTGCATTTAGAACTTTCCCCTCAAATAATAATCATGCTCAACCATCCAAAAACAAAACAAAACCCTTGGCCTTCATAACTAGCCGAATATCATTACCATAAAATTTCAAAGACAAATCCATCTTTGCAACTTATTGGAGAGATCCCTCTCTGGATTCAGGAGGGCTAGATCCTAGAATCCCAAAGTGGTTGAAATAATGTTGTTTCTATGATTAGACTTTTCCAATCTTGCTAATTACATATTCCTAATACACCGGACACCGTGCGCTCTATACACACTGCCCGGTGCGATGTATTACTGTAGTGCACCAGTTCTTTACAACACTTACGCACCGGTGCCTCATAAAAATCGCACGTAAACAGAAACCGCCTGGTGTGGAATGAAGAAAATGCGCCTGTGCTCCCATAAAACCCCACGCACTAGAACAGGGTTAAATAAAAAAAAATACGGCCAAAAAACCGCACAAAACATTGGCACACTGGACACTGTGCACTCCGTACACTCCTGCCTGGTGCGTTGTATTACTGTAGCGCACCAGTTCTTTACAACACTTCCGCACCGGTGCCTCATAAAAAGCACGCAAAAATAGAAACCAGCCTGTGCGGAATGAAGAAAAAGCACCGGTGCGCCCATAAAACCCCGCGCACCAGAATAGGGTTAAATAAAAAAAATTACGGCCAAAAAACCACACAAAACATTGGCACACCAGATACCGTGCACTCCGTCCACACCCGCTTGGTGCATTCTATTACTGTAGCGCACCGATTCTTTACAACACTTCCGCACCGGTGCCTCATAAAAAGCATGCGAAAATAGAAACTGCCCAATGCAGAATGAAGCAAACGCACCGGTGTGCCCATAAAACCCCGCACACCAAAACAGGGTTAAATAAAAGAAAAAATTACGGCCAAAAAACCACATTTTCACTTTTTTCAGTGCTACAGAGCTCTCAAGCACCGGTGCAATTTATCCTTATCTGAGCTGCCCTGACATCGATGCTCCCATTACACTCATTGCACGTAATGCTATTGTGCATTTCCCACCAATCTCCGGTTGGAATTTTGCAAAATGATGGATGAATTTTCTTTTGCAAATTCTACAGCCAATATGCCTCCTCGATGGCCAAATGTACATGTAATTTTCTTATTTTTCCATAATTAAGCCTTTTAGCGGATTATAATTTTAAATAACCTTAAAATTAACCATTTAAAAGAATTTTTTTTTTGTCGTGCGATGCACTCGAGCTGTTCGGCTCACACCGGTTTGCAGTGCTGCCTGTAAATTTACAAGCCACACCAAAACCGGTGCTATTGGTATCCGCACTAGTTCTAGGGCAGTACTGATAGGTGCACTGTGTTATTTTAAATTTTTTTAAAAAGTGCGGTGCGGTAATTTAACAGGGCACACCATTAACAATGTGGAATAGTGGCAAAATGGTGCATTGACAGAATTATCCACCCCGGGGCGGGTAATGTTGTCATGGCACCACATACCAAATTTCGATAGGACCAATGGTTCGACCTGGTAAATCGGTGCTAACGATATCCGCACCAGTTCCGGGGTGGTACTGAAGGCGCATCGTGTTATTTTAATTTTTTTTTAAAAGTGCGGTGCGGTCGGTTACCCAGCCGCACCTTTGACCTAGTGGAATAGCATCGACGCTGTGTTTTGACCAAAATAGATGCCCCAGGACAGATATTTTTGTCAGCGCATGACTTTCCATATTTCGCTTGTGTCAACGGTGTGGCCTTGTAAAAGACCACACCGTTCACTATGTCATGATGGTATGAGGTCGGTCTGCTGACTTAACTATATTCCTTGGGACATAGAGTTTAGTCAGTGCACCGCCCTCCTCAAACCGTAAATAGTCAATGGTGCGCTACAAATTTTTCTAGAGCACCACCTCCGGTGTGTTGAATATTATTTGGTGCACTGACGCCAGTGCGCTCCCTAGAAAGACGTACCAGGACCGATGCATGACTGTGTTTTTGGTGCACCGACTGTTTTTTACTTTATTTTTTTCAAAAAAAAATTATATATGTATATTTCTAAAAAAATGTCTCATTTAATAAAATTTTTTGTTTAATATGTCTGTTGGTGTCCCGTGTTTTGATAGTTTGGAAAATCAAAAGACAAGGCAACATCAAAACCAATCTTTAGAGTCCCAGGATCTAGTCCTCCTGTTCTCAGAGAGGGATCTCTTGAACGTTTGTTTGCAAAGGTTTATCTTGTATGCTTAAAATATGGATTTTAGACTAGTTATTAAGTGCAGGTGTTTGTTTGTTTGGTTGGTTGGGTTGTCATAGCAGACGATGAAATATCTAGGAAAGATATATAGAATGGAGAAACATCTGGTTCATTGGGAAATGGAATCAAAAAGAGGTCATAACATACTCATCAATGGATATGGGATATCAGAGGGAAAATCTAACTTGGCCACAGGATCCTTTGGTTTTGGAATGAGATGAAAATTAATGATTTGGAAAGAGAGGTTTAATTCTCAACAAAGGGAATTCAGCTCGTGAACAATAAAGAGTTCTTTGATAGACAGGGCTAACCATAAATTCTACAAATCACACCTTTAAGCAAATAATGATTTCAAAACAACTTTTAAAATTAAATCTAAGATTCGGGGAACACCCTATTTCCTCAAATATTTTATTTTAAATGACTTAGAAAACATAAAAGATTCACTGATAATTGCAGTCATAGAAGAGGGAACACTTAGTACATCTATGATTACAACTATAAAAGACCTTCAAAACAACTGTTCAAGCAATGAAAAAGGGCAATATCAAAACATACCTCTTTGACTAACTTAAAACAATGTTACTTCAAAGGGAGACTTCAATAAGAGATTTCAAGTGATAGCAGACAAGCAGGGAGAACCATAAATCATGCTGAAATCAACTATTTGAGCTACTATAGAAATAAACAAGCATGAGGACTTGTTGAAGCCCCAAAAATCGGGTCTACAACAAGGGCGATACCCACCCGGTCCGGACCTTGGTTAGCAGCTCCTTTTCCGTTTGGTGTAGTGGGTCTGACTGGGGATAATGGGACCATTTTCCCAATATGTGTGTGTGTGTTTGAGAATTGATATTTCTTATATAAAATTCCTAAGTAAAATGATTTTATTCTATTTCTAATCTAATCATATGCAAAGTATATTCTAAGAAATATCTAACTCTAAACTAACCCGGGATGTAAATCTTTCTATTTATGCGATCTAAAATGATTTCAGATAACAATCGATAATAAAGATCATTAAATTATTATGAGAAAAGAATTCAATAAAGATAAACCATTTCATATAAAAAGTTAGATGAAACAGTTGTGAAAAACATATCGCATAATAAGCTATTCATACATCAAGCACAAATAAATAGCTATCACCGTACAAAAATGCAAAATGATAATTCAAGTATTCAAACATCAATATATAAATAACTGAACATAAGTATCACTTTTAACACAGAAACAGAAATAGTTAAGAGATAAAAATACCATTTATAACTGCCGTTCTACTCATGAGATAGAAGCAATAATGATTTATCTCTTTCTAATCCAACATCTACTAAGAGTACAGAAATGCAACATCAGTAGCAGATATTAGACACAGATATCAATAAATCTCGTTCCATTCATTCATCAAAACCTCCTCGGAGGGTGCAGAAGTGCATGTTCTGAGGATAAGTTTTTGACAAATTTCAGGACCCTTCTCTAAATGCATGAGAAGGCTTTAAATACTACTAACTAAATCTAAAAATAGTTTATTACAAAAACTTAGGATTCGGTTTAAATGACCGTCCTTTTTCTAGTCAAAAATAAAGTAAAACTGAAACTAAATCTAAAATTGAAAACTATTAACTAACTACTTATGAATTTGATCCCTGAATTTGCAAGCATCCAACATTGTTTTGAGAAGAGGTGGTTGGACGACTTCAGATTTCAACTGCCCTGAAAAGACAGAATCGGCAAGTGTAGGTGCGATCTTCTCAGCAGAATTAATAATGCAATTAAGAGTGCTGCATTGACTGTGTGGTTTTACTAGATATGTCCAGTAAGAATCCCAATTTAATCTTGTCAATCCTTGAATTGATTTTAATTTTTATTCCGCCTTTTGTTTCCACTCTGTTTGCAATTGCTGTGCTTGTGGAAGATATCTCAGAATAGTTTCTGAAATCAAATTAGCCTTGTGAAAATTCTCATTTACACAATCAGTAATATTGCCTGTTGCTGTAGCTGACTCCTCTACCGCTTTTTCCTGTGCTTAAAACTTTTGTTGTCTGTACAGGGGTTTGTGTATTCTGTCCTTCAACATTAAGCAATTCATTAAACGTTTCCCATTCTTTATCTAATTGAGTGCTGGTGGATGGTTGCTATATAGTGAGAGGTGGAAGATTCAAATGTGGAGTGGTTGAAGTCTGTAGTTGTGAAAGCTCTTTTGATTAAGCTGTATCTTTTACTGAGCCTTCATCATTATCAATCTTTTTAGAACGTTCAGAAGTTTCTTTGTCAGACTTCGACTTAGACTTTTCTGTATCTGAGCTGCCACTAAGACTGACACTAGGAGTTGGTTTCCTTGTGGGTTCCAAGTGTAAATTTTCCAAAGGGATAGTGGTCAATCTTCTTTCTCTGTAGATTTTAAATTCTTGAAATACTTTTGGGGAAAACTGTGTTTGAGCTGAATGCAAAATTTCTTTAAATGAACATTTTTCTTGAAACATATCATCAAAAGGATCTTCTTCTCCAGAAAATACTTTCACCTTAACTGCAGTGATGAAATATTTGACAACATCATATGGATCAAATAGCCTTCTCGAAAACTTGAACAGTTGTAAGCATGTAATATTGCTTACCTCTTTGAATGCATGACCAACATCAAACAATGAAAATGCTCCACAGGCTAGGGGAAATTGTGGCCAGATGGCCTTCTTCTTATCCTTTAATTCCTTTGTCAAACCTCCTTCACCACAGGTTTGGTATGAAATTTCCTGAGCTATAAGTTTATCCGGAACATACAAGGGTAAAATGTGAGGAGAAGCAGAACTTACAAAAACCTTTACATAGGTAAACAACTCTGCTCCAAACCACCGTGTGACAGGGAGAATGTCGACTTCTGCTTCTGGGGAAAACCTTGGAGCATCCTTATTATATAATATTCTGTATAGAGGCAACATTATGCCATGGAAAATCTTGTAAAAATGAGGAACAAACTTTGATTCCCACAATTCTTTGTGATAGACATGAATAGGCAAGGGATCATGAATTGTCCATTTCCAACCCATTAAAGGGAATTTAGAAACAAAGCATATTGAATCCATAACATAGGCAGATAGATAAAAAGGAGGATAAATCCTCTGAGAAACAGTCCGTTTAGACCGGTAATTGAAAATAGCGGTGGCTAAATTATCAGACAATATTTTGGCCCAGTCTATAATGGTAGCGTTAATAGCAGCATTCAATAACGGAAGCCATTCAGGCAAGACCTTGTTAATATCAGGCTTTCCAAAAAGCCTACATAACATAGCAGCAGCAAAACAATATGGAGAGGTGAGTGAACCAGTACTGTACATACCGTGTTTGTCTTTTTTCAATGGTTCATCTCTTTTGGTCCATTCTTTGGTGCATTCTACCAAATTTTCATTTTCCCTGGCAAATTTCTCCATAAATTGTTTGTTGTAAGTCGCCTGAGGCTCCGGCAAGTGATACATAAGACTCAAATCTTCTGTAGTGAACGACCTGATGAGCTCTTGATCTGGAGTTCTAAATTGCTCGTCTGAAATATCGGTGCTATCTAGCACCCATTTTACCATATCTGTATACGGAAGAATTCTCGGTCTTGCTGCTATCTGGTGCAAAAATGAACAAGCCAGTTCTGTAAGAGATGCTTAAGAGGAATTACTTGAACCTGCAGTAGCCGGGACTTCCATTACCCTGGGATTTTCTTCTTTGAGAAAATTATGCATACCCTCCCAGGTAGTGATACTGGCATCCTTGTTGCAAGCAGTATCTGCATACAGGGAAGCCATCTCTTTGTTTTCAGAACTTGGAGTTTTCTCTTTCTTTCCCATAATTCTCTGTGAATGCTTTGTATAGTCTTCTGCTCCTTCGCACCTGCGTTTTTACAAATTAAGTGAGAGTAATGATATGAGAAAGGTGACGGGATAGTTTTAAATGCTGAAGGTGGATGAAATATATTATTTTAACGTGAAACAACCTTTCAATCAAAACAAAATCCTTTTCATCAAAAAATGACAATCAATTCATTAATTCAATCATTAAAGCACATAACGGATATTGATTTATGAAAATATTTTCTTTGGACAACGAGATTTTAAGAATCTGCAACATTGCGATCTGCGATTTGCTGTGCAATATCGCAATATCGCAATATCGCAGATCGCAGTTTTCTCAAATCGAAATCATCGAAAGATCGCAATTATCACAAATCGCAATATTCACAAATCGCAGTCTGATAGCATCGCGAAATCGCAATATCGAAAAATATAATATATGAAAAGTATTCCTTAAACATCTTTTCTGCGATATGCGGTTTGCGATCAATATTTTAATGCATAGTTTTTTTTGGGATCGCGCTATCGTAATTTTGAAGATTTTACTTTGCAAAGGATATATACTTATTGCGATGGATGTGATATTTTCTTCAAAGAAAAGATTTTATTCTAATCTATCATAAACTTAAGTGTATTTAAATATTTCCAAAGGAATTTCCCTAAGTTATGATAGTAAGTTTTATTTGAGAAAGGAAACAAGCACTAATCAATTTTTTTTTGGATTTTTTGACTAAGGGTCCCCACTTATTTAGTCTTATTGCTAATACTAAATAAGAAAGGGAGTTGTTGCTGGCCGCAATAATTGGCGATTCACTTGGAAGAACCAGTTATCTCTACTTTTCTTTTGAATTTTCTAAACTTTTCAAAACAGAAAATTTTCTAGAAAATCAAACTTTATTATAAAAAGACAAAGTACATTCTGCTTTAATATATTAATGATATTTCATTTCTTCTATATTCAACTTTGATTATTCACTTCCTTAAGCTAGTTCTTGTATCTGCATCAGTCATTACTTGGTTTATAAAGATAAAAACAAAGGCATCTTTGTAAATCAGCTTTAAATATACTCATTTGTCGTAGGTAGAGCCACTGCTGCCAGCAAGCGTTTATAGCCTCGACAGGGTTACCTGTTACCCAACAATGATCCTGTGTCCTACTTAGAGAAATGTACAATTTTCAAAGAGAAATCCATATTCACACTTATTGCTTTTATTTTTCTTTTTATTCTTAAAGAATAATGTCTTGGTTTGGTAGCCAATTTATGACAGTGCCATTCACTTGATTTATAACTTTGCTGAACAAGCTGGCTTGTGATGAGACCCCTTGTCTTTTGATTGCAACAATCTTGAGTCATTGCCCTGTTGTGGTATGCAGTATTGGAAAAGTCAGCAAGCTATAATATCTATGATCATGATAAGTCGGCTCGTGATGAGACCTCTTACTCTTTAAGTTAAAAGTGTATCATTGGATAATTCCTTGAACATTGTAATTTTCTAAGTGGGGAGGATATCATTGTTTCCTTAAGATAGTTCTGGATGACAATGGTAGAGTTTTTTGGAAGGAACTTTTCTATAGAGAAACTTTGTTTTGTTATTGATACCTTTCATTGGACTGATATAAAACAATCTTTCACTAAAAGTTGCCTTTCATCAAAGTTTTCAAAGTTGAAACTAGTATCATCTCTAGGCTAAAGTTTTTTAACTGTATCTTTGAATAACAATGATCAATATTCTAAAAATGATTCTATTTATAAAAGTGAAATAAAACAAAATCTAAAAAGGAGAATTTGTATCTTTTTTGTGAATTCCAAATGTAACCATTAACAACATGTTTTATTATGACAATAAAGAAAACTAGTATACAAAATAGAAGAATGATCTCCTATGGAAAATATTTTTTGAGAATTTGTCCATTAACAGGTAAAGATTCTCTTTTAGCTGTTAAATTCTGTAACATAAAAGTAGATGGACCTATGATTTCTACAATTTGGAAAGGACCAAGCCACGTCCGTTGAAATTTCGTATGTTTTCCTTTTTCCTCATGAGCCTTGTCCCATTTTAAAACAAGATCTCCAACCTGAAAGTCTTTTCTGGTTATCATGTTTGAATCAAAGGAAGCTTTTACTAATGCTTGATGATGAGCATGAGTTATTTTGGCTTTTTCTCTTTGTTCTTCTAACTTAATTATTTCCATCTGTCTTAGTTGTATGGAAGAAGTTGGTGCTTCATCAATATATTGAACTAAGGCTAAAGAAGGAATTGCTAAATGAGTTGGAAGAACTACTTCTTTCCCATAAACTAAATTAAAGGGAGAAGTACCAATAGAAGCCTTTTGTGTTATTCGATCTGCCCATAAAGCATATGTTAAAGACTTATGCCAATTTTTATGATTTTGATCAATGGTTCGCTTAATAATTCTAATTAAGTTTTTATTTTTGGATTCAGCTAATCCATTTCCCCGTGGATAATAATTGGCAGAGTATTTAAGTTTGAAACCTATCTTGAGTGAAAATTCAGTCATAGCGTTACCAGAAAAATATGATGCATTATCAAACATTAAAGCAGAAAGTAAACCAAACCTAGTGATTATGAACTGATCTATGAATTCAATGATATGTTCAGCATTAGCGGTCTTGAGAGGGACTGCTTCTACCCATTTCGTAAAATAATTAGTTGCTGTGATAATATACCTATGTTGCTTAGAAGAGTGAGGAACGATCTCACCTATGATGTCCAATCCCCATTGATCAAAAGGCTGTTCAATGTTCACTGGTTGTAATGGCAATGATGGTTTCTTTTGTCTTCCAGCTGCAGTTTGAAAAATTTGACATTTTCTTACATAGCTATGTGAATGTTTGAATAATGTAGGCCAGTAATAGCCTGCACGAAGAATTTTGTGTGCAGTATCATCTCCAGCATAATGTCCACCTGCTGGCCCATCGTGAAGTTCCTGCAAGACTTTTTCAGCTTTAGATTTCTCCAGACATCTAAGAAGAACAGAATCATAATTCATTCGGAAAAGAACATCGTTTACAAGTTGATATTGTTTAGCCTTCAACCTTAGAGCTCTTTTCTTGGTGTGATCGAGATTTGGAGGAGAATATCCATTCTTCAGATAGAAAATGATATCAACATATAATGATTCAACATCGTTTAGGCTTACCTCATATGTTTGTATTTCAACAGATGATTTTTCAGAAATCTGCGATGCTCCAGCTAGTATTTTGCAAAAGCCTTGACCTCTTACAATATTTGCTGGTTTGATCTCAACCTCATATTCTTGTAAGGAAGAAATCCAATTAGCTCTTTTCTCACCCACATCTTTTTGGACTAAAAGATTTCTTACCGCTGGAAACGGTACTATGATTTTTGTATGGGTTTTAAGTAAAAAAGGTCTGAAATATTTTATTTCTTTGAAAACAACATAAGCTTGTTTCTCCACATCTGAATAATTCAACTCAGCTCCCTATAAATTTGAACTGAAAAAAGCAATTGGAGCTTCTGCTTTGTCTTGATTTTCTTGAGTGAGTATCGCAGCATAAGATTTGTCAGAGGAAAATGTATACAAAATAAAAGGATCAGAAAAATTTGGAGTTGCTAAAGATGGAGAATTAATGATTGCTTGTTTGATCAGATTGAATGCCTCATATTCATCTTGACCCCATTTGAAATTTGAATTCTTTTTTATCATTGCTTGTAAAGGAGATACTATTCTTGAAAAATCTAGTACAAATCTCTTTACAAAATTAATCTGACCAAGGAAAGATTGCATAGCTTTCTTTTTGTGAGGTAAAGATATTTCAGAAATCTCCATGATTCTATCAGGATCAATATTAATTCCAAATTTTGACACTATGAATCCAAGAAGTTTTCCTTCACTTAATACAAAAAAAGTTTTTTTTGGATTAAGTGAAATTCCATATCTTTGACAACGTTGGAATATCTGCTTCAAATCTCTAAGATGATTGCTTCATTTTTTGGAATATACAGTTATATCATCCAAATAGATTACCACTGATTTGTTGACTAATTCCTTAAAAGCGATGTCCATGGCTCTTTGAAATGTAGCACCAGCGTTGATCAGACCAAAAGGCATCTTTTGATATGCATAAGTGCCCCATTTGGTTCTAAATGTAGTTTTCAATTGATCATCAGGATGGACTAACACTTGGTTGTAGCCAGAGAAACCACCTAAGAAAGACATTAATTCTGATCCCGCAACTGCCTGTAATATTTGCTCCATGGGAGGCAAAGGAAAATTATCTTTTTGGCAGGCTTTATTAAGATTTTGAAAGTCAATGCAAATTCTAATATCTTTGTTCTTCTTTCTAACAGGAACCATATTTGAAACCCATTTAGAATGTCGAACAGGAAAAATAATTTTGGCTTTCAATAACTTATTGAGTTCAGATTTGATCTAATTTTCTAGATTGGGATGGATTTTTCTCAGCTTTTGTTGTACAGGTTTTTCATCATTTATCATTGGGATAGTATGCTGGATGATAGAAGTGTCATAAGTTTTGAGTTCATCGTAGTTCCAAGCAAAAACACTCTTATATTGTTTCAAAAGACGAACATATGCTAATTTTTCTTCAGGAGATAGATCAAGGCCTAGGTTGATATTCTGTGGTTTGGTATCAGTTCCTAGATTTACTAATTCATAATTCAAAGTTGAACTTTGTAATTTTGAATTGGTAGATCTTTTAAATAGGTCTTTCAAATCATAAAAGTATTCTAGCTTGACTATTGACTTTGGAATAGCATTATTAGTGCTATCATGTAGTAATTTTTTGTCATGTTGGTCTTGATCAATTATCTGATTGGTATAAGATCCTTCAGATGTGAGGAAGCTTAAAATATTAGGATCATCGTTGAAAATTCTCCAATTGGTAACGTTATCAGGAATCGAAGGTCTAAAGATTAATTCAATTGAAAATCGATCAGGACTAAAGTCTTCTGTAGGAATAAGCTTAGAGGCTACATTGACTAAGAGGTCTGCACTAGCATTCTGGATTCTAGGAATTGGTGAAATATTGAATGCTATAAAATGTTTAGTTAGATCTTGAACTAAAGATTGATAATGCTTTAAATGACCTGATAAACAGTGTAAAGTATTTCATACCTGTTTGATTACAATTTCCGAATCTCCGAAAGCTTGTAGATATTTGATGTCTAATCCGATTGCTTTGTATAATCCTTGAACTAAAGCCTCGTATTCTGCGGTGTTATTAGTGCAATCAAATTCGAGTCTGCAAGTTAGCATAATTTTGTTTCCCTCTGGACTAACCAATACACATCCTGCTCCTGCTCCTTGATTAGACTTAGAACCATCAAAAAATAATTTCCAAAATAAAGATTTATTTACCGGGGTATCTACAAAATTAATACATTTAGAACTATCTGTTTGAGAAAATTTTTCTATTTGAGATAAAACAGAATGTTCTAAATAAGGTGAAGTATGAGCATTAAAATTTCCTAAGAAAGAATCAACTGAATAATTGCCAATGATATTATTGCTGTATGCAACAGGTTCATTCTCTCCTTCCAGTTCTGTTACTATGTATTTTTGATGCTTTTCTCGTTCAACCTTTATCTGATTTGGTTTGCCATTGTAAGGAAGCCACATATGCGACCAATCGGTTGCAAAATATCCATGAAGTTTTTCTGACCAATCTCTGCTAAGAATTAAGCCATAAAATTCTGGAATATCTGCAACTAAAATATCGATGACTTGACATACCTTTGGATTTGATGATAGCCTTATGGTAACCTGATTTAATTCGCCAATCACTTAAACTTGCGATCGATCTAAATGTACTATGCGCACAACATATTTTTGAGGTTGAATGTTCAGCTTTGCACATACTGATTTTGGTAGAATATTAGATGAAGCTCCAGAATCCACTAAACAGTTATGAAAATTTTTATTGAAAAATTCATAAGTAAGAAGAAATGGAGGAGTATGAGACCTCAACCTTCCTCCAATTAAAGAGATATTTTCAAGATCAACTTTACTGATTGCATTCGATGGAGGTCTTCCCATCTCGTTGGAAGCTTGAGAAATTACAGGATCGGGCAAAGGTTTTTCTGGTACAACATGTAATTCTTTCAAAAGTACCTTCTGCTGGTGCTTTAACTTGCTCAGTTCATAAAAAGTGATGTTAGCCCTAGTCTTCTTCATATCTTCTATAATGTTATATTCCATTTCATCTGGAACAATCAGTGTTCTTGATGGAATAGATGAATCTATTTGGATTGGGCTAGTTTGAATTGCTTTAGATGTCGTTTTCTTGGGTGCAACTTTTTCCTTAGTCAATGGGCTTGCGCTCTTTGACTTAGGAGTAGATTGAGGAGGATCAAGTTGATTTCTACTTCGAGTGCTAACCGGGGATGCTTCTTGATTTTCTTCATCTGGGAGGATGAAATCCCACATACCTTGTACTTCTACAACTTCTTCTTCATCAGTAGTTTCTTCAGTAGCAGTTTCCTCTTCTTCTTCTTTTGATTCAGCATTAGTAATATCATTTGGTGGCTTTGGATCATTTGAAGGGTTTCTTCTAAAAGGCTTGAAAGACTTTTTAGAAGAAGTTTCTGCCACTTGTTTCTTAATGTCAACCATTTCGTTAGACATGGTTTTCAAAATTTTTTGCAGTCCTTCTAAATCAAATGGGTCTTTTGATTGCTTTTTCTTGGGATCTTCCTTAAAAGTGACTTTCTTGGATTTTCGTTCTTCTATCGCATTTTTCTTGTCTAAAGCAATGATACGTTTCTCTACTGCTATTGCCTCCTTCATGTTTTCTGTTAAAGTTGGTTTGTTAGCTCTATCAACAAATATTTCTATGTTTGATGGTAAAGCAGAAATGTACCATTCACTTCACACCTCTTCGCTAGGCTTGGAAGCAGTAGGAATTTTGTTTAACAATTTATTGAAACGTGAATTGAAATATTTGACAAGTTCCTTTGAGTCAGCTCTAAGATTAGATAGATCATTGATCAATGTTTCTGCAGACCTATCATCACCAAATTTAGTCAAAAATTGATCTTGAAAGATATCCCAAGTAGTGATGGATCCAGATGGTAATGAAAAATACCACGATCCAGTAGCTCCTTGTAGGGTATAAGGAAAAATTAGGACAACAACATCTTCATTAATAACTCCATTAAGATTTATAGACAACATAAAGTTGTTTATATGTTCTTCTGCTAGCATGCCTGCCTCAGGATTAAACTTAGGCAGCCATTTTTCAGGATGGGCTGGTAATTGACTCAAGGGTGCAGGCATTAAGACTGCCCCTGGATTATTCCATGGCATTTGGGCCATCGCTAAAGTACTAACAGAGGAAATTGTAGAAGATGATATTTGTGACTGAGAAGATGAAGATATTATGATTTGAGAAGGATATGTGGAAGATTGAGTGGACTGATGGACAGTAATATGGGGTGGAGGAGTGGGTGGTTGACTTCGCGATGAAGAGTTTGAGATGGATGATGATGATGAAAGAGTCTCACTATCAGACCCTTTAGGTGATTTCCTAGCTCTTTTTCTTATAGGTAGAGGTAATTCAGTTGGTTGAATGCCAAGCTTTTCACTCTGTAATCTGGTAAGAGGATGAGCAGGATTATATTGCGAAGTTACACTGCCTTGAGATTTATTAGATCTTTGAGGTGATATTGAGAATCGCTGAAGTTTATGAATCAAAGATTCAACTTTATGAGGTTCAATAGTAGTTTCTTCTGAAAAGTCAGGGTTTGTAGCAGTGTCTGTTCTTCTTTTGACTTCAAGTTCTAGATTTAAAATTTCCGAATGTGATGGAGAAGTCGGGGAAGATGGTGAGGGTGATTTACTCTCAGAATGGTATTTAGATTTAGATTTACTTGCCATTCATAGTTCGTGGCCCTCCGTCTAGTGCCAAATATGTTGAAGCCCCAAAAATCGGGTCTACAACAAGGGGGATACCCACCCGGTCCAGACCTTGGTTAGCAGCTCCTTTTCCGTTTGGTGTAGTGGGTTCGACTGGGGATAATGGGACCAGTTTACCAATATGTGTGTGTGTGTTTGAGAATTGATATTTCTTATCTAAAATTCCTAAGTAAAATGGTTTTATTCTATTTCTAATCTAATCATATGCAAAGTATATTCTAAGAAATATCTAACTCTAAACTAACCCGGGATGTAAATCTTTCTATTTATGTGATCTAAAATGATTTCAGATAACAATCGATAATAAAGATCATTCAATTATTATGAGAAAAGAATTCAATAAAGATAAACCATTTCATATAAAAAGTTAGATGAAACAGTTGTGAGAAACATATCGCATAATAAGCTATTCATACATCAAGCACAAATAAATAGTTATCCATAAGTAAAAAATGCAGAAATGATAACTCAGTATTCAAACACTCAATGTAATATAAATACTTTGAACCTCAAAATGCTTTAACACGAAACATAAACGATTTAAGGGTAAAAATACATTTATAGCGGTTCTACTTATTGCTGGTAATAATGATTTATCTATACAATTCAACATCTACTAATAAATAAAGAAGCCAGCATGGTGGCAGATATTACGAATATCAATAAATCTCGTTCCATTCATTAATCAAAACCTCCTCTGAGGGTGCAAAAGTGCATGTTCTGAGGATAATTTTTTGACAAATTTCAGGACCCTTCTCTAAATGCATGAGAAGGGTTTAAATACTATTAAATAAATCTAAAAATAGTTTATTACAAAAATTTAGGATTCGGTTTAAATGACCGTCCTTTTTCTAGGCAAAAATATAGTAAAACTTAAAACTAAATCTAAAATTGAAAACTATTAACTAACTACTTATGAATTTGATCTCTGAATTTGCAAGCATTTGGCATTGTTTTGAGAAGAGGTGGTTGGCCGACTTTAGATTTCAACTTCCCTGAAAAGACAGAATCGGCAAGTGTAGGCGCAATCTTCTCAGCAGAATTAATGATGCAATTAAGAGTGCTGCATTGACTGTGTGGTTTTACTAGATATGTCCAGTAAGAATCCCAATTTAATCTTGTCAATCCTTGAATTGATTTTTCTTTTTCTTCCGCCTTTTGTTTCCACTCTGTTTGCAATTGCTGTGCTTGTGGAAGATATCCCGGAATAGTTTTTGAAATCAAATTAGCCTTGTGCAAATTCTCATTTACACAATCAGTAATATTTCCTGCTGCTGTAGCTGACTCCTCTGCCGCGTTTTCCTGTGCTTAAAACTTTTGTTGTCTGTACAGGGGTTTGTGTATTCTGTCCTTCAACATTAAGCAATTCATTAAATGTTTCCCATTCTTTATCTAATTGAGTGCTGGTGGATGGTTGCTGTACAGTGAGATGTGGAAGATTCAACTGTGGAGTGGTTGAAGTCTGTAGTTGTGAAATCTCTTTTGATTGAGCTGTATCTTTTACTGAGCCTTCATCATTATCAGTCCTTTTAGAGCGTTCAGAAGTTTCTTTGTCAGACTTCGACTTAGACTTTTTTGTATTTGAGCTGCCACTAAGACTGACACTAGGAGTTGTTTCCCTTGCGGGTTCCAAGCGTAAATTTTCCAAAGGGATAGTGGTCAATCTTCTTTCTCTGTAGATTTTAAATTCTTGAAATACTTCTGGGAAAACTGTGTTTGAGCTGAATGCAAAATTTCTTTAAATGAACATTTTTCTTGAAACATATCATCAAAAGGATCTTCTTCTCCAGAAAATACTTTCACCTTAATTGCAGTGGTGAAATCTTTGACAACATCATATGGATCAAATAGCCTTCTCGAAAACTTGAACAGTTGTAAGCATGTAATATTACTTACCTCTTTGAATGCATGACCAACATCAAACAATGAAAATGCTCCACAGGCTACGGGAAATTGTGGCCAAATGGCCTTCTTCTTATCCTTTAATTCCTTTGTTAAACCTCCTTCACCACAGGTTTGGTATGCAATTTCCTGAGCTATAAGTTTATCCGGAACATACAAGGGTAAAACGTGAAGAGAAGCAGAACTTCCAAAAACCCTTACATAGGTAAACAACTCTTCTCCAAACCACCGTGCGACAGGGAGAATGTCGACTTCTTCTTCCAGGGAAAACCTTGGAGCATCCTTATTATACAATATTCTGTATAGAGGCAACATTATCCCATGGAAAATCTTGTAAAAATGAGGAACAAACTTTGATTCCCACAATTCTTTGTGATAGACATGAATAGGCAAGGGATCATGAATTGTCCATTTCCAACCCATTAAAGGGAATTTAGAAACAAAGTAGATTGAATCCATAACATAGGCAGATAGATGAAAAGGAGGATAAATCCTTTGAGAAACATTCCGTTTAGACCGGTAATTGAAAATAGCGGTGGCTAAATTATCAGACAATATTTTGGCCCAGTTTACAATGGTAGCGTTAACAACAACATTCAATAACGGAAGCCATTCAGGCAAGACCTTGTTAATATTAGGCTTTCCAAAAATCCTACATAACATAGCAACAACAAAAGAATATGGAGAGGTGAGTGAACCAGTACTGTACATACTGTGTTTGTATTTTTTCAATGGTTCATCTCTTTTGGTCCATTCTTTGGTGCATTCCGCCAAATTTTCATTTTCCCTGTCAAATTTCTCCATAAATTGTTTGTTGTAAGTTGCCTGAGGCTCCGGCAAGTGATACATAAGCCTCAAATCTTTTGTAGTGAACGACCCGATGAGCTCTTGATCTAGAGTTATAAATTACCTGTCTGAAATATCGGTGCTATCCAACACCCATTTTACCATATCTGTATATGGAAGAATTCTCGGTCTTGCTGTGATCCGATGCAAAAATGAACAAGCCAGTTTTGTAAGAGATGCTTCAGAGGAATTACTTGAACCTGCAGTAGCTATGACTTCCATTACCCTGGGATTTTCTTCTTCGAGCAAATTATGCATACCCTCCCAGGTAGTGATACCGGCATCCTTGTTGCAAGAAGTATCTGCATACAGGGAAGCCATCTCTTTGTTTTCATAACTTGGAGTTTTCTCTTTCTTTCCCATAATACTCTGTGAATGCTTTGTATAGTCTTCTGCTCCGCGCTTGCGGTTTTACTAATTAAGTGAGAGTAATGATATGAGAAAGGTGACGGGATAGTTTTAAATGCTGAAGGCGGATGAAATATATTATTTTAACGTGAAACAACCTTTCAATCAAAACAAAATCCTTTTCATCAAAAATTGACAATCCATTCATTAATTCAATCATTAAAGCGCATAACGGATATTGATTTATGAAAAGATTTTCTTTGGACAACGAGCTTTTAAGAATCTGCAACATTGCGATCTGCGATTTGCTGTGCAATATCGCAGATCGCAATTTTCTCAAATCGAAATCATCGAAAGATCGCAATTATCGCAAATCGCAATATTCACAAATTGCAGTCTCATAGCATCGCGAAATCGCAATATCGCAAAATCGCAATATTGCAAAATATAATATATGAAAAGTATTCCTTAAACATATTTTCTGCGATATGTGGTTTGAGATCAGTATTTTAATGCATAGTTTTTTTTGGGATCGCGCTATCGCAATTTTGAAGATTTTACTTTGCAAAGGATATATACTTATTGCGATGGATGTGATATTTTCTTCAAAGAAAAGATTTTATTCTAATCTATCATAAACTTAAGTGTATTTAAATATTTCCAAAGGAATTTCCCTAAGTTATGATAGTAAGTTTTATTTGAGAAAGGAAACAAGCACTAATTAATTTTTTTTTTGGATTTTTTGACTAAGGGTCCCCACTTATTTAGTATTATTGCTAATACTAAATAAGAAGGGGAGTTGTTAATGGCCACAACAGGACTAAAGAGAGATATTAAAGACTCTAAAATACCTCAGCAGAAGAAAACATAAAACAATGAAGAATGAACAGGTCTAAGGTGCTTCCAGGAGTAATTTCTTAGCCTAATACTTTCTATCCTACTGTAGTAAGAAATTATGGATCATAATGAAAACAGGGGAAAAACATTAAACAGTTCAGAATACTTCACCAACAGCTAAGCTCATGGATCCAATGATAGAGCCTTCTCAGTCATAAGCATGCAACAACACCATCAGGGCTTCCAAGACTTTCAATATCATCTTCAACTTCAACAGACTATGTATTTATTTCAAAGAGTTTCAGTATTACAACTGGTGATCAAACAACAACCAACCAACCCCTCACTCATCTTCTGCAGAAGTATATATAGAAGAATGAGGAGGTGAGATTTGATAAAAAGATCTCCAATTACAATTAATACAGATTTAATGACCTCTTGGCCTTTGAGGGGCTCAATGAAGAAAATTACATGGGTGTACTCCGTAGTAAATTTCTTTACATAAATTTTAAGCTCAAAGGGAGCTTTTGTTGACCTTTGAGGCTCTGTGTGGCCTTGAAGTAACTCTGCAGATGTTTGTCATTAATTTTCCTGCAGAATTTACCTTTTGGCTGTGTTGTGAGGTAGATATCCGGTCCTGATCAATAAATTCAGCTTCTGATTGAACACTTTGATGTACAGGTGGCATTTCAGTAGCTGGGAGGAATCAATTTGCCTCAGATGTGGCGGTGGAGGCTTTCCTGTTGATAAAAACCCTTGATATTTTCTTTAAACTATATTTTAAATCGGGGATTAGGCTTTTGATAAACATTCTTAGCCGTGATCCCCGCAAAATCTGTCTTTAATCCTCTGTTCTGATAAATTTTGGCCTTTGCCACTGATACTCTTTGACTATGCTCGATTCATGGTTTTTTCTGGTATGCAGGGCTACGTAGGGTTATGTGGCATCAATGCTTCATGAATTATTGATGAAAACGTGGATTTAACACCTGTGAATGATTTCCCCTGGTGAATCGAAGGCAGAAGGATTGTCACTCTCTTCTTTCGAATTTTCTTCAAAAATGGCGAGAAAATCATTTAAACCCTGCAAAATACAAACAAATATTAAAAAATCCTGCATATATAGGTTTATTCCTGCAAAAGGCATGTGGAGGAAGCATGGCCGTTGGATGGCGTCATCCAATGGTCAGGATTTATCAGGAGAAATCATGGAGAAGGCGGAAGAATTGTTAAATCAGAGTCGTCGATCGTGCAGAGATCGACGGTCGGGAGTGGAAACGGGAAGTCAAAGTGGAAAATGTTGACTGGGAAATCAAAACAGGGCGATGAAATGTGGGTTGTCGATCTGTAGATCAGATCGACGATGGAGATTAATTGAATGCCGCGCCATAGCCCGTTTAACCGTCAGGCATCTTCGGTGAGCGATAGCCGTCGGATGGGCAGCCTCAAATCGGACGGTACATATCAATATCGCGCCGGGTCCATGTTTGAACGTTAACGCATGATGGATGACGATTTTATGAACAGTGCGCAAGACAATTGTCGGCCAACGTATGGAATCGCTGTCGATCGGGAAAAAACCACCCTCGCCCAAAGGCGGTGCGATGAATACTGCGCAGTTTTCGAAATGGTGAGTGGAATGCGGGGACCACCAGGGAGACGGACTCTGCACCGTTCGATCTTCAGATCAGATCGACGGTGCAGAACGATTTAAAATTGGGACCAACGGATATTTTATAAAATAATAAAGCCGACGATTTTTTAATATAAACGAAGGTTTAAAATATTATTTACGAAGCGGCTTGGCGACCGACTGCGGTACCTTTGGGTGTATGGAGGATAATACGACTGGGGTTTATGGAGGAAGGGGCTTAAGACTTAGCCTGAGGGGGCTTAAGTCCACACCATAAAAAATGTGATTTTTATGGTTTTTGAATGATTTTCAAAGGGTTAGAGGGGTTTCGATAAGGCAAAGAAGGAGTTTTCAACCTTGTCAAGGGGATTTTGAAGAATGGGAAAAGGGAAAAATATGAAAATGAGGGATTTTCATGGGAAATGGAGGGAATAAAACTGAGGTTAGTTTTGGAAAAAGGGGAAAAGGAAAAAGGTGTTTGCAGCAGTATTTTAAATTGGGAATCAACAGGATTTCTGAAGGGGAAAAAGGCACAGTAGTGAAGATTGGGATAGAGGCAGGAGGCCTTCAAGAGTCTTCAAGAGCCAACACTTTTTAGTCATAAAATTTGTTCCTTGAAGGCTCTAAAGAGTTTTAGCCAGCATTTGGTATAACAAATTTTATAGCTGGCTAACAGTGGCTCCACTTGGGGATGATGCCTTCTTGAAGGCATCAAGAACTTTCAGACTTGGATTCTTTGGGAGGCTGATCAGTTGCCTCATCCATTGGGCTACCCTTATTTTGCTGAGATGAATTTATTTGAAAAAATATTAGCAACCATAAAAATAATGGGTCTTTATCAATACAAGCTTCTACCTACCCAATCCTACTGATCTAACCTTTTTTCTTCATTAGAGTGCACTTGGATTGGAAAACTATTTTACAACATTTTATTCTTTTGAAAGCATAAAACTAATCTAATTCTACTCCTTATTTCTTCCTGAACTCAGATTAAACAGTTGAGTTTAGATGCTTCTCTACCTATTCTACTATCTGTTGGGATTAAACTATCCAACATATTTTTATTCTCTAATTGCTAAAGAAGAAATTAAAAAAAAAACATACTAGTCAGGATTGAACAGTCTAACTTGATGCTGATCTATGGCATAAAAAACAAGCTGCACATAGATTATTATTTGCAGAAAATTAAATCAAAATGATGAAGTCTTAAGATCTGAAAATTCAAAGCACTTCCTTTATCCTTTTACAACTCTGATTTGACCATTATTTGAACTGCTTATTCCTTACTCTCTGGTTCAGATTTTGAGCTATTTAGAACCAGATTTACATCTTTTTGACTAAGAAAATAAAACATATTTGAGTCATCTGTCTTTGAAAACTTAGGTTCAGATTTTGAGCATGTTTGAACCTTTAATTTCTATCCTAAACCATCTACTGATAAGCCAAGATTAAACAGTTTTAGTAAATCAAATTCACTATCCTATAAGCAGTCAATTTAAAGCTAGCTAGTCAAGATTAAACTGTTTGACTAACTAGAAATGTGTTTTTTCAGGAGTGGCATTTAAGCTTGCACACTTTCATATTTGTTTCTCTTTTTTGGTATGGGGCTGTACCTTTCTTGTTTTAAATCTACCCTCTTTTCTCCTTTTTATTGTTTTTAGATTTTTCTTTTTCTTACAAGACAAAAATCAACAACTAACTAAATGCTCAAAGCTGAGATTTATTGCTTTCCTATCTAACCTAATATAACTTGGAACATTTACATGTTTTAGCTGATGAACTCTCTTTTCTAGTAAAACCAATCCAACAAATGATTCCACGATTGGTCCTTTTTCATCTCCTTGGGTAGGCTGGACAAACAGGGCCACTCCCATTCCTTTTGTTTTTTAGCAGCAGTGCTGAATAATCTTCTTGCTTTTGGTAATACACTGCTCCTAATAACCTTTATCCCTTCTTCAAATATTTTCAAGAAATGAGCATAGGGATCTTGAAATAATACCTAGTTGTGAGTGTTTGGAAGATATGTTTCAACCAGGATCATCTCTTCTTTCTCCACTGGTTTAAGGCAAAGATTCTTACGAGGAAGAAAAACTTCCTCATCTTCATTATTATCTAAACTGGAGGACTCATCATATATTACAGTTTTGTCCTCTTGTAGCTCTGAGATATTCTGATTTAATAGGATGAGCTCTGTGAAAAGATCAATGTATTCTGGAGCAGGGTTTTGTTCTACTGCTTCCTCTTTTTCAAGAGAAGGTTTCTTGGTTTCAACTTGCTCAAAAATTTCTTCATTTATTTCCCCTTCAACCTTTGAGCTGAAAGTTTGTTGATTCCCAATCACATGGAAACTATCACTGATGATCTAAGATGAAGCAGAGAAAATATCCAATAAATCTTCACTTACTTCTAGGTTTTGGAAACTTTCGTCATCAGTATCATAGACAGTCTGCACTAGTTCATTACTTTTTTGAAGGAACTAATCTTCCTCCCATAAATCTACTAATGATGGCCCTGCAAAATTAACTTTTGTTTGGGAAGCATCATCACTAGATAGATCAAAGTTAGGAGAATCATAAATATAAGTAATACGACCAATCAAACATATTGGGTTATCAGCAGGTCTTTCTTTATTTTGATTTATAGAAGAACTTTTCGAATCTTTACAAAAAAGTTCATTATGTGAATGGGCAGGAGTGTTTGTTTTGCAGAAAGTTTCAGAGAGTGACTGTTTATAAATAGTCTGATCTATCTCTTCTTCTGTCAAAGGGGAAGATGTTTCTATGTTCCTTTGAATAGGAGTACAGCAGATCTCTGTCTCTTGTGAAGACTGATTTTGAGGCTAGATGTCTTCTTGAGCCTCAGCTGTCAGGGATGATGGATCAGCATCTGAGTTTTCGGGAATATCTTGAGGAATATCTGCGGTCTCTTGAATTTTTTCTTCCTCAGCTATTTCAACCATGTTCTTGTGATATCTAGGATGCATATGAAATTATTGAATGCCTGTTAACAGATCTTCAAAATGCATATTAACCAAATCCACATAAATATCTAACAGGTACTGTATGATATTCTGAGATTGATCACAACAATCCCATGACAAGGATGGAGAGTTTCCTTTATAATTCTTGTAAAATACTTGGTGCATGTCTTTTAAAGAAAACAAACTTTTGGGTTCTAACCATTCATACCAATTCCTAGCTTTTCCTTCTAATGTTGCCATGAAAATTTTCATTAGGCAGTCTTCGTGCCATTGAACCTTGAACTTACACACATGTATATGAAACTTGATGAGATGTAGCAAGGGGTTATCAACATTTTCGCCCTGAAAGGTAGGTAAGTTTTCAAACCAATCTACTTCAGGAATTTTGTGTGGGAATCCAGGGATATGCTCCCTGCTCACTGGGGCATACCTTCGTTGTATCCTTGGAATCATTTTATAAATCAAGAAAGAGGTCACTGTGTCTATTCAACCAGTTCAGAGTCTTCTACCAGTGGATTTATTAGGTCTTTTAGATTTGTGGAGTCGCCAGGTGGAAGATTTTGAAATTTGCTATCCACCAACAGCATGATTGGGTTTTCTCAATGCATTCCCAAGAGAGTCTATAAGGACTAAGGAAGTAATAGGCCTACTGGGGGCCAGTGGAGTCACCAGGTGGAAAATTTTTAGCTTTTGTGAAGGTAAAATATTTTATGGTTCCACCACCATGTTTATTATGAAGCCAAACTGAAATATTTTTGGGTTTTTCTGAGTTTCTTGATCTTATAGGTTATGAGAGTGTCCTAAATCTAACTTAACACTTAGCTAGGGTGTCAAAACATACAGAGTTCACTCTTATGGCTTGGTAACTGCTTCCTTCAAGGTTTTATAAGGTTCAATAAGAATCTTAAGGGTTACTTAGTTTGTCACTGATTCAATTAAGTCCTATCATGATTACCATGCTTGGTAGTGCCTGAGGGAGGTTACTTATGTTATACTTAGACAGTGAGTGTTTTGTTTTGAATATTTTACTCAGTGTCCCACCGTGATCGCCATTATGTTGGTGTCCCTTGTTTTGATAGTTTGGCAAATCAAAAGACAAGGCAACATCATAACCAATCTTTAGATTCCCAGGATCTAGTCCTCCTGTTCTCAGAGAGGGATCTCTCGAATGTTTTTTTGCAAAGGTTTATCTTGTATGCTTAAAATATGGATTTTATACTAGTTATTAAGTGCAAGTGTTTGTTTGTTTGGTTGGTGGGGTTGTCATAGCAGAAAATGAAAGATATAGGAAAGATATATAGAATGGAGAATCATCTGGCTCATTGGGAAATGGAGTCAAAAAGAGGTCATAACATACTCATCAATGGATATGGGATATCGGAGGGAAAATCTAACTTGGCCATATGATCCTTTGGTTTTGGAATGAGATGAACATTAATGATTTGGAAAGAGAGGTTTAATTCTCAACAAAGGGAATTCAAAAGCATAATCTGAACAATAAAGAGTTCTTTGATAGACAGGGCTAGCCATAAATTCTACAAATCACACCTTTAAGCAAATAATGATTTCAAATTTTTTTTAAAAATGAAATCTAAGATTCGGGGAACACCCTATTTCCTCAAAGATTTTATTTTAAATGACTTATAAAAAATAAAAGATTCACTGATAATTGCAGTCATAGAAGAGGGAACACGTAATACATCTATGATTACAACTATAAAAGACCTTCAAAACAATTTTTCAAGCAATGACAAAGGGAAATATCGAAACAGACCTCTTTGACTAACTTAAAACAATGGTATTTCAAAGGGAGACTTCAATAAGAGCTTTCAAGTGATAGAAGACAAGCAGGGAGAACCATAAATCATGCTGAAATCAACTATTTGAGCTATTATAGAAATAAACAAGCATGAGGACTAAAGAGAGAGATTGAAGACTCTAAAATACCTCAGCAGAAGAAAACATAAAACAGTGAAGGATGAGCAGGTCTAAGGTGCTTACAGGAGTCATTTCTTAGCCCAATAATTTCTATCCTACTGTAGTAAGAAATTATGGATCATAATGAAAACATGGGAAAAACAATAAACCGTTCAGAATACTTCAACAACAGCCAAGCTCATGGATCCAATGATAGAGCCTTCTCAGTCACAAGCATGCAACAACACCATCAGGGCTTCCAAGAGTTTCAATATCATCTTCAACTTCAACGGACTATGTATTTATTTCAAAGAGTTTTAGTATTACAACTGGTGATCAAACAACAACCAACCAACCCCTCACTCATCTTCTGCAGAAGTATATATAGAAGAATGAGGAGGTGAGATTTGATAAAAAGATCTCCAATTACAATTAATACAGATTTAATGACCTCTTGGCCTTTGAGGGGCTCAATGAAGAAACTTACATGGGTGTACTCTGTAGTAAATTTCTTTACATAAATTTTAAGCTCAGAGGGAGCTTTTGTTGACCTTTGAGGCTCTGTGTGGCATCGAAGTAACTCTGCAGATGTTTGTCGTTAATTTTCCTGCAGAATTTAACTTTTGGCTATGTTGTGAGGCAGATATCCGGTCCTGATCAATAAATTCAGCTTCTGATTGAACACTTTGATGTACAGGTGGCATTTCAGTAGCTGGGAGGAATCAATTTTCCTCAGATGTGGCGGTGGAGGCTTTCCTGTTGATAAAAACACTTGATATTTTATTTAAATTGTATTTTAAATCGGGGATTAGGCTTTTGATAAACATTCTTAGCTATGATCCCCGCAAAATTTGTCTTTAATCCTCTGTTCTGATAAATTTTGGCCTTTGCCACTGATACTCTTTGACTGTGCCCGATTCATGGTTTTTGCTGGTATGCATGGCTGCGCAGGGTTATGTGGCATCAATGCTTCATGAATGATTGATGAAAACATGGATTTAACACCTGTGAATGATTTCCCCTGGTCAATTGAAGGCAGGAGGATTTTCACCCTCTTCTTTCGAATTTTCTTCAAAAATGGCGAGAAAATCATTTAAACCCTGCAAAATACAAACAAATATTAAAAAATATTTCATATATAGGTTTATTGCTACAGAAGGCATGTGGAGGAGGCATGGTTGTTGGATGGCGTCATCCAACGGTCAGGATTTATCGGGAGAAATCATGGAGAAGGCAGAATACTTGTTAAATCAGAGTTGTCGATCGCGCAGAGATCGACGGTCGGGAGTGGAAACAGGAAGTCAAAGTGGAAAATGTTGACTAGGCAATCGAAATAGGGCGATGAAATGTGGGTCGTCGATTTGCAGATCAGATCGACGACTGAGATCAATTGAATGCCACGCCGTAGCCCGGTTAACCGTCGGGCATCTTCGGTGAGCGATAACTGTCGGATGGGTGGCCTCAAATCGGACGGTACGCATCAATATCGCATTGGGTCCATGTCCGAACGTTAACGCGTGATGGATGGTGGTTTTATGAACAATGCGCAGGACACATGTCGGCCAGCATATGGAATCACTGTCGATCAGGAAAAAACCGCCCTTTCCCAAAGGCGGTGCGATGAATACCGCGCAGTTTTCAGAATGGTGAGTGGAATGCGGGGACCACCGGGGAGACGGACTCCGCACCATCCGATCTTTAGATCAGATTGACATTGCGGAATTATTTAAAGTTGGGACCGGCGGAAATTTTATAAAATAATAAAGTTGACGATTTTTTAATATAAGCGAAGGTTTAAAATATTATTTACGAAGCGGCTTGGCGCGCGACTGCAGGACCTTTGGGTGTATGGAGGATAATACGACCGGGGTTTATGGAGGAAGGGGCTTAAGACTTAGCCTGAGGGGCTTAAGTCCACACCATAAAAAATGTGATTTTTATGGTTTTTGAATGATTTTAAAAGGGTTAGAGGGGTTCCGATAAGGCAAAGGAGTTTTCAACCTTGTCAAGGGGATTCTGAAGAAGGGGAAAAGGGAAAAATATGAAATTTAGGGATTTTCATGGGAAATGGAGGGATAAAAATTGAGGTTAGTTTTGGAAAAAGGGGAAAAGGAAAAAGGTGTTTGCAGCAGTATTTTAAATTGGGAATCAACAGGATTTCTGAAGGGGAAAAAGGCACAATAGTGAAGATTGGGACAAAGGCAGGAGGCCTTCAAGAGTCTTCAAGAGCCAACACTTTTTAGTCGTAAAATTTGTTCCTTGAAGGCTCCAAAGAGTTTTAGCCAGCATTTGGTATAACAAATTTTATAGCTGGCTAACAATGTCAATCATTCAGAGACGTGAAAGGATAGAAGAGGGGGAACAACAACAACAACAGGCGGAGAAGTATAACATGGTTCACCTATGGGAGGCACGAGATATGGAGAGAGATGCATACCCTCGCCCTATTACAACAGCTACACAGGGGCTCCTAAGGCAGGTAGGTCTCCTCAAGTTCTATGAGGAGGCTACTTCCCTAAAGGGCCATAGTTTGTTTTTGAGACATCTTATCCGAAGGTGGAGTGCCCACCAATAGGCTTTCCGGGTTGGCATTGACTAGTGGTACATGCCCACTAAGGAGGATATATATTTCATTACAGGGCTATCGAGGAGAGGGGTGGATTTTCCCTCGTTCCTAGAGGTTCCAACTGGCTGTGTAGAAGGGAGTCAGTTAGTTTACTCCTAGAGATACATTGGAGCAAATGTATTGTCTCTTGTAAAGTTTCAGGTCGTTGGAGGTCAATTACGTATTGGTGCATTTGGTAGTGAGGAGGTGTAATGTTTCTCACTTATCATTTCGACCATTTCGCACAACACTAGTGACAGGCAATGCATTAGTTTCTTGCTTCTATATTATGTTGATTCTTTAGTACAGGAGCCACGACTTTTCAGGTGGTCTGCCATTTTTTTGTGGCAGTTCTGTACAGCCTTAGATAAATGTCGTGCTCATGCACAAGGGAGGGTCAACTTCCCTTTTGCTTCAGAGCTTTTTTGTTTATTTTTCCATAGGTTTCCAGAGACGAGGCCTAATTTTCTTCGGCAGCCTCTTAGGTCGATGTTTGAGGCACGCATGCACATGTGGGGGCAGATGATGCCCAAGAGGGATGAGACACTATTTCCAGCGAGGATATCGCATGATGCACTGGAGTTGCTAGCCAATGTTGTTGAGCATCCGTTCATTATGGTCCCTTTTCCTTATGTAGGTTTGGATTGGCGATGGTGTGCCAACATCCTCTTCACAACTGATGAGCCGCCAGATGATATAGGTAATATTACTGTTTTATTTAAATTTATTCTAGCATGTTCTTTAACTTGTTTTTATTAAATTGTGTAATGAAATTGTCTAATTATTGTTGTGTACTTGTATATATTTTGCAGACATTGGCTCTTTTGATGGCGAGGAGATGCCAGTACCACCACATGATCCAGGTGTGGATTTTGATGATGATCAGGGCATTCCAGATGCCGAGGGTCATGATCAAGAGGCCGATGTAGAGAGACCTGCTCCTGATGGTGCGCCAACACAATCTTTTTCTAGGTGCGATCGACTTGATGATAGATACAAGATGGAGTTGGGCTACCAACTCAGTGCATTGACTGTTGAGGTGGGCATCAAGCCTGCTCATTACAGAGACATATAGACCGATGATAAGCTATTACAGATGTGGAGAGGCATGCCGCGTGACATGTACAACTTGATGCGGCATGTCGTAGGAGCTACGATAGCCATTACGTGACTGAGGAGGACTGCTGCACATTATAGGCAAGGTCGAGCTGAAACATGGACAGTCCGCGAGCAGCAACTCATCATCTCATGATCGTTCACCTCGTGTCATGCCAAATGAGAATGAGCCTTCACTAGCATCTAGCAACAGTCATCATGGAGATGAGGCTGGACCATTGACCACGTCTAGTCAGCAGCATACAGAATCCATCGGTACTCATGATCATGAGCAGACTGGACCATCGACCGTTGAGGCTGCACCATTGACTGAGTCGGCATCCACTAGTATTGCTATTGACGTTGTACTACAACCAGCTGATCCATGACATTTATATTACAATTGTATATTTTTAACATTATATATATGGTCCATGTATTTTATGTTCATGTTGCAGTGGTTGTAGTTTTTCATGTTGGTGGTCATCATGATGTGTATATTGTTAGGTCATGTTAGATATGTTCATTTAATGTGAAGCTTGCAAATAGATGTGTATGTGATAGCATGCGTTTTTGACATGAGATGTATATTTGATGTTTGTGTTGTGATGATGTTAATATATAATGTTAATTGTGTTTTTTTAGATGATCATGATCACGATGATGTTAGCGATTTTGAATGTGTTTTTTAGTCAAATATGATGTTTGTACAATGGTTATCATGAACATGATGTTTATTAATTAATTTAATATTAAATCATCATGATATTGTAAAATTGTAATATTTGTAATTCTAATTGTATGTAAAATTCTAAAATTGTAATTGTAATGGTATATATGTAAATTTGTAAATTTGTAATTGTAATTGTAATTTTTTAATTTGTAAAATTGTAATTGTAATTGTAATTCTAATTGTATGTAAAATATTTGTAAAATTTTAATTGTATTACTGTGAATTGATTGTAATTGTAAAATTGTAATTGTATGTAAAATTCTAAAATTGTAATTGTAATTGTATGTGAAAATGTAAAATTGTAATTGTAATTGTAATTGTAGGTAAAATATTTGTAAAATTTTAATTGTATTAATATGAAATGAATTTATTAAAATTTTTAAATTTGTAAATTTTAAATAATTGTAAAACAATAAATATAGAATAATATGAATTATTGTAACATAATAAAGTTTATAAAATAATGCAAATTAATTCATGTACTTTAGAATTATCATTATTTTATTATGATCTTAGATACAAAAAAAAGGAACTAATTTATACAGTACACCATTGTTTTTTAGATCAACATAATTGAAAATTATCAAGTGAATTATTAATTTTAACATTAACACAATGCAAATTACCAATTAATTCAAAATACATATTATAATGTTTTGAAAAACCCATCTTAAAAACTATAACTATTGATGAAATAACACATGTACCATATCACTCTCGGTTCTCATGATCACCCTTATTATCTTCCAACTCACATGGCATGATAACACTACTGTTCTCAAAAATATGTTTTGATATAGGGTCATGTGTCAATACGAACCATCAATCCCTATCCAACACATCTGGGTAATAAAACACCTGGTTGCAGTGTTTGGGGAAAACGTAGGGCTCCTTAGCTTCATCCCACGTCTTTCTAGAGTTGATAAATATCATCCTACTATCACGATCTTCCTTTACATTATTCTGATGAAAGGTGTCCCACCACTTTCACCTAAAAATAACACATCGGAAATAAGAGAAATCCACTTCAACGATCTCTTGTATCTTTCTGACATAACCGAACATCCCTCGCACTAGGTTGTGATCACGGTGGCTAGATGCACTAGATTGATTGAAATCGACTTCCACTTCACAGTCTTGTGTGATGTTTCCAGTATCAACATTTTCTGTGCAAAAATGGTGCCCATATGTCCACATAGATGGGAACAAATGCACCTATTATAAAAAGTTAAAAAAATCATAGTGTCATGTGTCTTATAAGAACCCAAAAATTAAAAATATGAAATGTAGATGTCTTATAAGTTTCAAATTTACATATAAATTTAAAATATTATTACTGAGTTGCTGCACCCAATCCCTACATTTAGCGCATCCTCTACAACACACGGGTAACGACCAGTAGCACCATATTTCTCTCTGACTTGGTAAACAACCCAACTACTGGGGCATATTTTTGGCATATTTTCTTTTAAATGATGGGGATAAGGCACACTTATACCATTCAACTATCTGAATTCTTTCCTGTCACTATCCCATTTCATCCTCTTTTGTTCGTACAATGCGACCCACGGTTGTGTCGCTTCAGAATTGTAAAGAAAAAATTTATTGATTGCTTCAGTTTCTGCATTCACCGATAAAATCAAACCAACATTATATAGTACTTAGAGACCAAAATATACATTATATCAAAGTTCAACATGAATATTAATTAATTTTTGTAAATTTTAAAAATTATAAGTCGCTTAATCTTTATCAAGCGCTTTTTTCCACTCGTCTGGAGAAACTCCCCTTCTCTTTTTTCTTCATCCCTTTCATCGTCCCAAATCACCGCACTTGGTCTATTTTCGATCTGCTTGATGTACTCACTGGCATAATAGAAATATTCATACAATATGTACACCTCTGCCATAGACCCCTCAGTTTTTGACCTTTTTCGAACAAAACCTTTCAATTTCTTCATGTACCTCTCTAAGTAGAACATCCAATGACAAGAAACCACCCTAAATAATTCAACCTCATCTACTAGGTGGATTAGAAGATGAATCTGTAAGTCCATGAAACTCGTCGACAGTTCCTTCTCAAACATACAAACAATCTCAACTATCTCTTGACACCACCATGGAATGTTAGCCACACGAATCTTCTTTGACGTGATCCAACATACAAATAAATATAATTTAGATATGGCACGTCCTAGGTATTGAGGGAATTCGTGTTTCACACACCCACGCAGGAACAAAGGATAATGACACTGTAAAGTTATAAACACGTGCAATAATATACAAAATTAGTTATGTTTTATGATCCCAGCATGGGATAAAATTTATTAATATAACAAATAATAAAATCATGCTTTTGACATTATACATACTTTTAGAAGATTTAAATGGTCATGCGATTTCAACCACGACAAATGGTCATCTACGATGAAGTAGCGCCATAGTGAAGACTCGTAAGAAGTTGGCACCCTCTCACCCATTATAATTTCCTTTGCCAAACAAATATCATCTTTTAAAAAAATCCATGGGATATCACCTTCTTTGAAAAACCATGAATTAGAGGGACCAACACCTGCTGCTGATCCCGTACTTTCTAATATTCTTGGCCAATGTTTCTTTTTAGTTCTTGAAGTAATAAGATATTTCCTAATAGCCAATGTGTCACTTTGTTTCGATGATATGTGCCTCCATAAAGAAGATCAAATTTTTTTAAATATATGCATGGGATCTAATAAGTGGGTAATCTTAAGATGCTCCCAATATGGGAGGCCATAAAAGATAGATTTCCTTTTCATCCCAATGGGAAATTTCTCAACATAGGTGTCGAAGAAATTTGGATCATCGAACATAGGCTCCCCATTTGAAACGAACATTTATATGAACTCCTTCACCTTCTCTCTCTCATATGCTCTAAGCCATTTAGCTGGTGTCATTATTGGAGGCTTTTGGGTTCTCTCTCGTTTACCATTGAAAGTAGATGCTGCTCTTCTGTAAGGGTGTTCTTCTGGTAGGAATACCATGGAGAAATCATACACTGGCTTTCGTAGGTCCTTGGACTATCTAGCTTTCAAAGAAGGTCCACAAAATTTACATCCAAAATACCCTTTTGTTACAAGACCTGCAAGATTATATTTGTATACATTAATTAATATGCATGGCACATTAAAGAATATCATGAAGGTCAGAACAAATATTAAAACGAATTAAATAACTAATATGTGGAAGAATATTGTTACATATATAAACAAATCAATAAATTAAACATGTAATTTACCAGAGAAAACTCCTAAGCCCGGAAAATCATGTGTCATGTAAGCACATATTCCATACAACGTAAAACTCCTCTCTGCTATGATGGGTCTTGATACATCGTATACATTTATCCCATCCCATAAATCCTTCAATTCATCTACCAGTGGTTGTAAGTAGACATCCATATTCTTCACTTGTCTTCTACCAGGGACTATGAGAGCCAACATAAGATGTTCATTATTCACAGAAAACCATGGGGGGATATTGTTATTGATCACTACTATAGACCAAACAAAATAGTTGGTGTTATGGAGTGAATATGGGTTGACGCCATCCATGACAATGCTAAGTTGTAGACTTCGTACTTCATCCTTGAATTTTTCGGGCCATGTATCCTCTATATGCTTCATTGCTATTGAATCAGTTGGGATTCGCATAAATCCAAACTAACTTCTGTGTGAGGCATTCCATCCCTGCAACATAGCTAATTATTTGCAACAAAAGAGCCTTTGAATACTTGGGGTTATAGGCATGTACATCAATATCTTAAAAGGAGGACCAGTATGTGATTTGCCCTTATTTTTTGATTTATCATACCTGTCATTCCCACATTTCAGACACATCTCTTCGTCTACATATTCTCCTTTATATAGAATACAATAATTTCGACATGCATGATATGATATGTACTCAACACCCAAAATTTTCAACAATTTCTTTGCCTCTTCGCAGCTACCGGGCAAGACATTATCACTCAGAAGAACCTTATCTTTGAATAACATGTAGTTGGTGATCATGGAAAAATATATTAATAAATGTACATTAATGTTGATATAATTATTAATGTCCATAAAATTTACCATTTGTAATGTTCATTGCAGTGTATTGATTATATTTCAAATTTATATAAGGGAGTATTTTATGGTAACTTACCTCAAAAGTTCAGAGAAACATGCATTCAACAAGCCAAAATTTGCTTTCAAGTTGTACAGTAACATTGTTGTCCTCAACTGGGTAGACATTGATTGACCGCCAGGTCCAAAATGAGGGGCGGTGGAAGAAAACTTAAGGCTTTCAAAAAAGGTGTCAGCGATATGAGCATCATCCCCTAGCTGATCATCATTTTGGATTGCATCTAATAACATTGTCTCCATGGCAGTCATATCCCTTATGTAATCATCCATACCAACCTCTATTTGATTGCGTCCATTTCCAGCTTGTGAAGAACTAATATTGCTGTATTCATTCCTAATAGGTGAATCTGGACGTAGCAGGAATTGAATCGATGGTTGATTCAACCATTCTTGGTATTGTTCCTCTCCGATTTTTTATCTTAATTCTGTCTTCTCTTGATTTGACATTTTTATGGGGTGCAACAGAAGATGGTAGGTAAGTCGTTCATCATCACTAGAATCCTAATAATTAAAAAAAAAATTGAACATGATTAGTACAAAATATATGATATAAATTAGTAACCACGTTGACAATATTGAATGATTATAAATTAGTTCGGCATTGAAATAATTACATATTAATCAATATATACCAAAAAATTATAATTATTACCATCATTGTCCCGAGATTGTGGCTAGAAGATGCAATATTGTTACAATTGGCAGGGTGAAGCGATTGTCCATTTTCATCTACCAAATGTGCCTTGCGGTATGCAGCTCCTGGTAAGAACTTTCAACGTTTTGGAGAATTTTGAATATTTTGTGCATCTAAACTCGATGCTGAATCTGAATTAAAAAAATAAATTCAATTAGATAGTGAATTTATGAATAAAATCTAAAGTAAATGTTATGTCTTGAGATGGATAGGGAGAGCTTCACAATGGACTTTGAGAAATATTATGGAACGAGCTGGATTTTGAAGAATTGTCCATTCGATATAATTATGATATTTTATCCTTGCATTTGAGAAAAACAACAATAAATTTTGGTGCACACACCTAAATGTAATTTTGGTGCTTAATGTATAGATCACCGCACCGGTGCGTTTTTGGTAATGCGCACCAGTGCCATTTTATACCCAGACACACCAGTACGGTTCGATTAAGGGACACACTGGTGACGAATAACTGCAAATAAAAAAGCGCAACTCTATTTTCTTTAAGGGAAAAAAAAAGGTAAATTGAAAAATGGGCGGAAAAATATTTTCGAAAATCTAATTTCATAAAACATTTTTTTAAATACTAAACACTTCATTATTTCACTATTTTTGCAAAAAACTTTAGCAAAAGATTTGCAGGAGACACACCTAGAGCAAACAGAGCACCAGATCACTGTGGAGCAACGAAATACGTTCAAACATAAGTAGTCAGACAATCATAATTCGAAATCTCTAGTGATTGAAACCCTGTAGCATAGAATTTGAAACGATCTCGTGAATAAAGTTTATTATTTTTTTACTTTTTCTACAGTTTTTTTTATGTAGTAAAATAAAAAAAATCGAAGTTTATTGTTTTTGTAACTTTTTCTACAGCTTTTTTTATGAAGTAAAAGAACAAAATCAAATTTTTTTGTTTTTTTTTTTTTACTTTTTCTGCATTTTAAAAAAAAATTTCTGTAGTTTTCAGAAACAAAATTTAAAAAAATCCATTTTTAGAAAAAAATCCTAGATTCTTTTTGTTTCTGCCCTTTCTTCTCTCTTTCTGTGAATTCAGAATTAGGGATTTTCAATTTAGTTTTTTGGGTTTTTATAGTCGTAAGACATCCAACCCACGAGACGACTTGCATAGTCAGATCCCAATCCATGTCGGCCCTTGTGTGAATTTAAAAAAAATATAGATATTTTTTCCTCGGTGTGCCCTGCGTAACACAACGCACCGGTGCGCTCTATTATACCAACGCACCACGAAAGTACAACGATAAGAAATTAATAAACAAAATATTTTTTTATCAGTGCACCATATGTAAATATGGCACCGGTGTGCTATTTCATTATGGTGCACCATGAACGTGCTATTTTGCACAAAAAAATCCATTTAAAAACAAACCCTACATTCTTTTTGTTTCTACCCTTTCTTCTCCCTCTTTCCGTATGTGATAGCATGCATTATTTGACATGAGATGTATATTTGATGTTTGTGTTGTGATGATGTTAATATATAATGTTAATTATGTTTTTTTAGATGATCATGATCACGATGATGTTAGCGATTTTGAATGTGTTTTTTAGTCAAATATGATGTTTGTACGATGGTTATCATGAACGTGATGTTTATTAATTAATTTAATATTAAATCATCATGATATTGTAAAATTGTAATATTTGTAATTCTAATTGTATGTAAAATTCTAAAATTGTAATTGTAATGGTATATATGTAAATTTGTAAAATTGTAATTGTAATTGTAATTGTATGTAAAATATTTGTAAAATTTTATTAGTACTACTGTGAATTGATTGTAATTGTAAAATTGTAATTATATGTAAAATTCTAAAATTGTAATTGTATTTTTATGTGAAATTGTAAAATTGTAATTGTAATTGTAGGTAAAATATTTGTAAAATTTTAATTGTATTAATGTGAAATGAATTTATTAAAATTTTCAAATTTGTAAATTTTAAATAATTGTAAAATAATAAATCTAGAATAATATGAATTATTGTAACATAATAAAGTTTATAAAATAATGCAAATTAATTCATGTACTTTAGAATTATAATTATTTTATTATGATCTTAGATACAAAAAAAAGGAACTAATTTATACAGTACGCCATTGTTTTTTAGATCAACATAATTGTAAATTATCAAGTGAATTATTAATTTTAACATTAACACAATGTAACTTACCAATTAATTCAAAATACATATTATAATGTTTCGAAAAACCCATCTTAAAAACTATAAATATTGATGAAATAACACATGTACCATATCACTCTCGGTTCTCATGATCACCCTCATTATCTTCCAACTCACATGGCATGATAACACTATTGTTCTCAAAAATATGTTTTGATATAGGGTCATGTGTCAATACGAACCACCAATCCCTATCCAACACATCTGGGTAAGAAAACAACTGGTTGCAGTGTTTGGGGAAAACATAGCACTCCTTAGCTTCATCCCACGTCTTTCTAGAGTTGATACATATAAGCCTACTATCACGATCTTCCTTTACATTATTTCGATCAAAGGTGTCCCACCACTTTCACCTAAAAATAACACATTGGAAAGAAGATAAATCCACTTCAATGATCTCTTGTATCTTTCTTACGTAACCTAACGTCCCTTGCACTAGGTTTTGATCACGGTGGTTAGATCGACTAGATTGATCGAAATCGACTTCCACTCCACAGTCTTGTGTGATGTCTCCAATATCGACATTTTCTGTGCGAAAATGGTGTCCATATGTCCACATAGATGGGACCAAATGCACCTATTATAAAAAGTTAAAAAAATCATAGTGTCATGTGTCTTATAAGAACCCAACAATTAAAATATGAAATGTAGATGTCTTATAAGTTTCAAATTTACATATAAATTTAAAATATTATTACCGAGTTGCTACACCCAATCTCTACATTTAGTGCATCCTCTACAGCACGCGGGTAACGACCGGTAGCACCATATTTCTCTCTGACATGGTCAACAACCCAACTGTTGGGGTATATTTTTGGCATATTTTCTTTTAAATGATGGGGATAAGGCACACTTATACCATTCAACCGTCTGAATTCTTTCCTATCACTATCACATTTCAACCTATTTTGTTCATACAATGCGACCCACGGTTGTGTCGCTTTAGAATTGTAAAGAACAACTTTATTGATTGCTTCAATTTTTACATTCGCTGATAAAATCAAACCAACATTATATAGTACTTAGAGATCAAAATATACATTATATCGAAGTTCAACATGAATATTAATTAATTTTTGTAAATTTGAAAAATTATAAGTCGCTTAATCTTTATCAAGCACTTTTTTCCACTCATTTGGAGAAACTCCCCTTCTCTTTTGTCTTCATCCCTTTCATCATCCCAATTCACCGCACTTGGTCTGTTGTCAATCTGCTTGATGTACTCACTGGCATAATAGAAAGACTCATACAATATGTACCCCTCTACCATAGACTCCTCGGTTTTTTCCCTTTTTCGAACAAAACATTTCAATTTCTTCAAATACCTCTCTAAGAAGAATATCCAACGACAAGAAACCACCCCCACTAACTCAACCTCATCTACTAGGTGGATTAGAAGATGAATCTGTAAGTCCATGAAACTTGTCGGCTATTCCTTCTTAGTCATACAAACAATCTCAACTATCTCTTGACGCCACCATGGAATGCTAGCCACACAAATCTTCTTTGACGTGATCCAACATACAAATGAAGATAATTTAGATATGGCACGTCCTAGGTATTGAGGGAATTCATGTTTCACACACCCACGGAAGAACAAAGGATAATGAAACTGCAAAGTTATAAACACGTGCAATAATATACAAAATTAGTTATGTTTTATGATCCCCGCATGGGATAAAATTTATTAATATAACAAATAATAAAATCATGCTTTTGACATTATACATAGTCTTAGAAGATTTAAATGGTCATGTGATTTAAACCCCGACAAATGGTCATCTACGGTGAAGTAGCGTCTTAGTGAAGACTCGTATGAAGTTGGTACCTTCTCACCCATTATAACTTCCTTTGCCAAACAAATATCATCTTTTAAAAAAATCCATGGGACATCACCTTCTTTGAAAAACCATGAATTGGAGGGACCAACACCTGCTGCCGATCCCATACTTTCTAATCTTCTTGGCCAATGTTTCTTTTTAGTTTTTGAAGTAATAAGATCTTTCCTAATAGCCAATGTGTCACTTTGTTTCGATTGTATGTGCCTCCATAAAGAAGATCAAATTTTTTTAAATATATGCATGGGATCTAATAAGTGGGTAATCTTAAGATGCTCCCAATATGGGAGGCCATAAAAGATAGATTTAATTTTCATCCCAATGGGAAATTTCTCAACATAGGTGTCGAAGAAATCTGGATCATCAAACATAGGCTCCCAATTTGAATCGAACATTTATATGAACTCCTTATCCTTTTCTCTCTCATATGATCGAAGTCATTTAGATGGTGTCATTATTGGAGGCTTTTGGGTTCTCTCTCGTTTACCATTGAAAGCAGATGCTTCTCTTCTGTAAGGGTGTTCTTCTGGTAGGAATACCCTGGAGAAATCATACACTGGCTTTTGTAGGTCCTTGGACTATATAGCTTTCAAAGAAGATCCACAAAATTTACATCCAAAATACGCTTTTGTTACAAGAGCTGCGAGATTATATTTGTATGCATTAATTAATATGGACGACACATTAAAGAATATCATGAAGATCAGAACAAATATTAAAACGAATTAAATAACTAATATGTGGAAGAGTATTGTTATGTATATAAACAAATCAATAAATTAAACATGTAATTTACCAGAGCAAACTCCTAAGCCTGGATAATTATGTGTCATGTAAGCACATATTCCATACAACATAAAACTCTTCTCTGTTACGATGGGTCTTGATACATCATATACATTTATCCCATCCCATAAATCCTTCAATTAATTTACCAGTGGTTGTAAGTAAACATCCATATTCTTCACTTGTCTTCTACCAGGGACTATGAGAGCCAACATAAGATGTTCATTCTTCATGGAAAACCATGGGGGGATACTGTTATTGATCACTACTACAGGCCAAACAGAATAGTTGGTGTTCTGGAGTGAATATGGGTTGATTCCATCCATGAAAATGCTAAGTCGTAGACTTCATACTTCATCCTTGAATTTTTCGGGCCATGTATCCTCTATATTCTTCATGGCTATTGAATCAGTTCAGATTCGCATAAATCCCAACTCACTTCTATGTGAGGCATGCCATCCCTGCAACATATCTAATTCTTTGCAAAGAAAGAGCCTTTGAATCATTGGGGTTATAAGCATGTGCATCAATATCTTAAAAGTAGGACCAGTATGTGATTTACCCTTCTTTTTTGATTTATCATACCTGTCATGCCAACATTTCAGACACATCTCTTTGTCTGCATATTCTCCTCTATATAGAATATAATAATTTCGACATACATGATATGATATGTACTCAACACCCAACATTTTCAACAATTTCTTTGCCTCTTTGCAGCTACCGGGCAAGACATTATCACTCAAAAGAACCTTATCTTTGAATAAAAGTTAGTTGGTGATCATGGAAAAATATATTAATAAATGTACATTAATTTAGATATAATTATTAACGTCCATAAAATTTACCATTTGTAATGTTCATTTCAATGTACTGATTATATTTCAAATTTATATAAGGGAGTATTTTATGGTAACTTACCTCAAAAGTTGAGAGAAACATGCATTCAACAAGCCAAAATTTTCTTTCAAGTTGTACAATAACATCGTTGTCCCCAATTGAGTAGACATTGACTGACCGCCAGGTCGAAAAAGAGGGGTGGTGGAAGAAAATTTAAGGCTTTCGAAAAAGGTGTCAGCGATATGGGCATCATCCCCTAGATGATCATCATTTTGGATTGCATCTAACAACGTTGTCTCCATGGCAGTCATATCCCTTATGTAATCATCCATACCAACCTCTATTTGATTGCCTCCATTTCCAGCTTGTGAAGAACTACTGTTGTTGTAGTCATTCCTAATTGGTGAATCTGGACGTAGAGGGAATTGAATCGATGGTTGATTCAACCATTCTTGGTATCATTCCTCTCCCATTTTTTCTCTTAATTTTGTCTTATCTCGATTTGAAATTGTTGTGGGGTGCAATAGAAGATGGTAGGTAGGTTGTTCATCATCACTAGAATTCTAATAATTAAAAAAATAAAAAATGAACATGATTAGTACAAAATATATGATATCAATTAGTAAGCACGTTGACAATATTGCATGATTATAAATTGGTTTGACGTTGAAATAATTACATATTAATCAATACATACCAAACAATTATAATTATTACCATCATTGTCTCAGGATTGTGGCTAGAAGATGCAATATTGTTACAATTGGCAGGGTGAAGCGATTGTCTATTTTCATCTACCAAATGTGCCTTGTGGTATGCAACTCCTGGTAAGAAATTTCGACGTTTTGGAGAATTTTGAATATTTTGTGCATCTAAACTCGATGTTGAATCTGGATAAAAAACATAAATTCAATTAAATAGTCAAATTATAAATAAAATCTGAAGTAAATATTATGTCTCGAGATGGATAGGGATAGCTTCGCGATGGACTTTGAGAAATATTATGGAACGAGCTGGATTTTGAAGAATTGTCCATTCGATATAATTATGATATTTTCTCCTTGCAATTGAGCAAAACAAAAATAAATTTTGGTGCACACACCTAAATGTAATTCTGGTGCCTAATGTACATATCACCGCACCGGTACATTTTTGGTAATGCGCACCAGTGCCATTTTATAACCAGAAGAACTAGTGCGGTTCGATTAAGGGATGCGCCGGTGACAAATAACCGCAAATAAAAAAGCGCAACTCTATTTTCTTTAAGTGAAAAAAAACGGTAAATTGAAAAATGGGTGGAAAAATATTTTCGAAAATCTAATTTCATAAAACATTTCTTTAAATACTAAACACATTTCTTCATTATTTCACTATTTTTGCAAAACATTTCAGCCAAAGATTTGCAGGAGACATACCTGGAGCTAACAGAGCACGAGAGCATTGTGGAGCAGGGAAATACATTCGAACAAAAGTATTCAGGCAATCAGAATTCGAAATATCTGGTGATTCAAACCCTGTAGCATAGAATTTCAAACGATCTCATGAATAAAGTTTATTGTTTTTTAACTTTTTCTGCAGTTTTTTTTATGTAGTAAAATTAAAAAAAAACAAATTTTATTATTTTTGTAACTTTTTCTACAACTTTTTTTATGCAGTAAAAGAACAAAATCAAATTTAATTGTTTTTTTTTTTTACTTTTTCTGCAGTTTTTTTACTTTTTCTACAGTTTTTTTTACATTTTCTACAGTTTTCAGAAACAAAATTTTAAAAAATCCAGTTTTAGAAACAAACCCTAGATTCTTTTTGTTTCTCCCTTTCTTCTCCCTCTTTCTGTGAATTCAGAATTAGGGCTTTTCAATTTAGATTTTTAGGTTTTTATAGTCGTAAGACATCAAATCCACGAGACAACTTGCATAGTCGGATCCCAATCCATGTCGGCCCTTGCGTGAATTTAAAAAAAAAATACAGATTTTTTTTCCTCAGTGTGCCCTGCGTAACACAGGGCACAAGTGCGCTCTATTATACCAGCACACCATGAAAGTACAACGATAAGAAATTAAAAAACAAAATACTTTTTTATCAGTGCACCATATGTAAATATGGCACCAATGCGCTATTTCATTATGGCGCACCGTGAACGTGCTGTTTTGCACAAAAAAAAAAAATCCATTTTAGAAACAAACCCTACATTCTTTTTGTTTCTGCCCTTTCTTCTCCCTCTTTCCTTATGTGATAGCATGCGTTATTTGACATGAGATGTATATTTGATGTTTGTGTTGTGTTGATGCTAATATATAATGTTAATTGTGTTTTTTTAGATGATCATGATCACGATGATGTTAACGATTTTGAATGTATTTTTTAGTCAAATACCATGTTTGTACGATGGTTATCATGAACGTGATGTTTATTAATTAATTTAATATTAAATGATCATGATATTGTAAAATTGTAATATTTGTAATTCTAACTGTATGTAAAATTCTAAAATTGTAATTGTAATGGTATATATGTAAATTTGTAAAATTATAATTGTAATTGTAATTTTTTAATTTGTAAAATTGTAATTGTAATTGTAATTCTAATTGCATGTAAAATATTTGTAAAATTTTAATTGTATTACTGTGAATTGATTGTAATTGTAAAATTGTAATTGTATGTAAAATTCTAAAATCGTAATTGTAATTTTATGTGAAATTGTAAAATTGTAATTGTAATTGTAGGTAAAATATTTGTAAAATTTTAATTGTATTAATGTGAAATGAATTTATTGAAATTTTTAAATTTGTAAATTTTAAATAATTGTAAAATAATAAATCTAGAATAATATGAATTATTGTAACATAATAAAATTTATAAAATAATGCAAATTAATTCATGTACTTTAGAATTATAATTATTTTATTATGATCTTAGATACAAAAAAAGAACTAATTTATATAGTACCCCATTTTTTTTAGATCAACATAATTGCAAATTATCAAGTGAATTATTAATTTTAACATTAACACAATGCAACTTACCAATTAATTCAAAATACAAATTATAATGTTTTGAAAAGCCCATCTTAAAAACTATAAATATTGATGAAATAACACATGTACCATATCACTCTTGGTTCTAATGATCACCCTCATTATCTTCTAGCTCACATAGCATGATAACACTATTGTTCTCAAAAATATGTTTTGATCTAGGGTCATGTGTCAATACGAACCACCAATCCCTATCCAACACATCTAGGTAAGAAAACACCTGGTTGTAGTGTTTGGGGAAAACATAGGGCTCCTTAGCTTCATCCCACGTCTTTCTAGAGTTGATACATATCAGCCTACTATTGCGATCTTCCTTTACATTATTCCAATCTAAAGTGTCCCACCACTTTCACCTAAAAATAACACATTGGAAAGAAGAGAAATCCACTTCAATGATCTCTTGTATCTTTTCGACGCAACCTAACATCCCTCATACAACGTTTTGATCACGTTGGCTAGATCGACTAGATTGATCGAACTCGACTTCCACTCCACAGTCTTATGTGATGTTTCCAGCATCGACATTTTCTGTGCGAAAATGGTGTCCATATGCCCACATAGACGGGAACAAATGCACCTATTAGGAAAAGTTAAAAAAATCATAGTGTCATGTGTCTTATAAGAACCCAACAATTAAAATATGAAATGTAGATGTCTTGTAAGTTTAAAATTTACATATAAATTTAAAATATTATTATCGAGTTGCTGCACCCAATCCCTAAGTTTAGCGCATCCTCTACAACACGCAAGTAATGACCGGTAGCACCATATTTCTCTCTGACTTGGTCAACAACCCAACTATTGGGGCATATTTTTGGCATATTTTCTTTTAATTGATTGGGATAAGGCACACTTCTACCATTCAACCATCTGAATTCTTTCCTATCACTATCCCATTTCATCCTCTTTTGTTCGTACAATGCGACCCACGGTTGTGTCGCTTCAGAATTGTAAAGAACAAATTTATTCATTGCTTCAGTTTCTGCATTTGATGATAAAATCAAACCAACATTATATAGTACTTAGAGATAAAAATATACATTATATTGAAGTTCAACAGGAATATTAATTAATTTTTGTAAATTTGAAAAATTATAAGTCGCTTAATCTTTATCAAGCGCCTTTTTCCACTCGTTTGGAGCAACTCCCCTTCTCTTTTGTCTTCATCCCTTTCATCGTCCCAAATCACCGCACTTGGTTTGTTGTCGATATTCTTGATGTACTCACAGGCATAATAGAAATACTCATACAATATGTACCCCTCTACCATAGACCCCTCGGGTTTTGCCCTTTTTTGAACAAAACCTTTCAATTTCTTCATGTACCTCTCTAAGAAGAACATCCAACGACAAGAAACCACCCCAACTAATTCAACCTCATCTACTAGGTGGATTAGAAGATGAATCTGTAAGTCCATGAAACTCTTCGGCAGTTCCTTCTCAGACATACAAACAATCTCAACTATCTCTTGACGCCACCGTGGAATGCTAGCCACATGAATCTCCTTTGACGTGATCCAATGTACAAATGAAGATAATTTAGATATGGCACGTCCTAGGTATTGATGGAATTCATGTTTCACACACCCATGCACACACAAAGGATAATGACACTACAAAGTTATAAACACATGCAATAATATACAAAATTAGTTATGTTTTATGATCCCCGAAAGGGATAAAATTTATTAATATAACAAATATTAAAATCATGCTTTTGAAATTCTATGTTCTCTTAGAAGATTTAAATGGTCATGCGATTTCAACCCTGAAAAATGGTCATCTACAGTGAAGCAGCGCCGTAGTGAAGACCCGTATGAAGTTGGAACCCTCTCACCCATTATAACTTCCTTTGCCAAAGAAATATCATCTTTTTAAAAAAATCCATGGACATCACCTTCTTTGAAAAACCATGAATTAGAGGGATCAACACCTGCTGCTGATCCCGTACTTTCTAAACATCTTGGCCAATGTTTCTTTTTAGTTTTTGAAGTAATAAGATCTTTCCTAAAAACTAATGTGTCACTTTGTTTCGATGATACGTGCCTCCATAAAGAAGATGAAACATTTTAAATATATGCATGGGATCTAATAAGTGGGTAATCTTAAGATGCTCACAATATGGGAGGTCATAAAAGATATATTTCCTTTTCATTGCAATGGGAAATTTCTCAACGTAGGTGTCGAAGAAATCTGGATCATCGAACATAGGCTCCCCATTTGAATCGAACATTTATATGAAATCCTTCTCCTTCTCTCTCATATTCTCTAAGCCATTAAGCTAGTGTAATTATTGGAGGCCTTTGGGTTCTCTCTCATTTACCATTGAAAGCAGATGCTTCTCTTCTGTAAGGGTGTTCTTCTGGTAGGAATACCCTGGAGAAATCATACACTAGCTTTCATAGGTCCTTGGACCATCTAGCTTTCAAATAAGGTCCACAACATTTACATCCAAAATACCCTTTTGTTACAAGACCTGGGAGATTATATTTGTATACATTAATTAATATGCATGGCATATTAAAGAATATCATGAAGATCAGAAAAATTATTAAAACGAATTAAATAACTAATATGTGGAAGAATATTGTTATGTATATAAACAAATCAATAAATTAAACATGTAATTTACCAGAGCAAACTCCTAAGCCTGGATAATCATGTGTCATGTAACCACATATTCCATACAACGTAAATCTCCTCACTGCTATGATGGGTCTTGATACATCGTATACATTTATCCCATCCCATAAATCCTTCAATTCATCTACCAGTGGTTGTAAGTAGACATCCATATTCTTCACTTGTCTTCTACCAGGGACTATGAGAGCCAACACAAGATTTTCATTCTTCACGGAAAACCATGGGGGCATATTGTTATTTATCACTACTACAGGCCAAACATAATAGTTGGTGTTCTGGCGGGAATATGTGTTGACGCCATCCATGACTATGCTGAGTCGTAGACTTCGTACTTCATCCTTGAATTTTTCGGGCCATGTGTCCTCTATATGCTTCATGGCTATTGAATTAGTTGGGATTTTCATAAATCCCAACTCACTTATGTGTGAGGCATGCCATCCCTGCAACATAGCTAATTCTTTGCAACGAAAGAGCCTTTGAATCCTTGGGGTTATAGGCATGTGCATGAATATCTTAAAAGGAGGACCAGTACTTGATTTACCCGTCTTTTTTGATTTATCATACCTGTCATGCCCACATTTTAGACACATCTCTTTGTTTTCATATTCTCCTCTATATAGAATACAATCATTTCGACATGCATGATATGATATGTACTCAACACCCAACATTTTCAACAATTTCTTTGCCTCTTCGCAACTACAGGGCAAGACATTATCACTCAGAAGAACCTTATCTTTGAATAACATTTAGTTGGTGATCATGGAAAAATATATTAATAAATGTAAATTAATGTTGATATAATTATTAACGTCCATAAAATTTACCATTTGTAATGTTCATTGCAGTGTACTGATTATATTTCAAATTTATATAAGGGAGTATTTTATGGTAACTTACCTCAAAAGTTCCGAGAAACATGCATTTGACAAGCCAAAATTTTCTTTCAATTTGTATAGTAACATCGTTGTCCCCAACTGGGTAGTCATTGACTGACCGCCAGTTCCAAAAAGAGGGGTGGTGGAAGCAAATTTAAGGCTTTCGAAAAAGGTGTCAGCGATATGAGCATCATCCCCTAGCCGATCATCGTTTTGGATTGCATCTAACAACGTTGTCTCCATGGCAGTCATATCCCTTATGTAATCATCCATACAAACCTCTATTTGATTGCCTCCATTTCCAGCTTGTGAAGAACTACTATTGTTGTAGTCATTCCTAATTGGTGAATCTGGACGTAGCGAGAATTGAATCGATGGTTGATTCAACTATTCTTGGTATTGTTCCTCTCCGATTTTTTCTGTTAATTCTGTCTTCTCTCGATTTGAAATTGTTGTGGGGTGCAATAGAAGATGGTAGGTAGGTCGTTCATCATCACTAGAATCCTAATAATTAAAAAAAAAATTCAACATGATTAGTACAAAATATATGATATCAATTAGTAACCACGTTGACAATATTGCATGATTATAAATTGGTTTGACATTGAAATAATTACATATTAATCAATATATACCAAACAATTATAATTATTACCATCATTGTCTCGAGATTGTGGCTAGAAGATGCAATATTGTTACAATTGGTAGGGTGAAGCGATTGTCCATTTTCATCTACCAAATGCGCCTTGCGGTATGTAGCTCCTGATAAGAATTTCCGATGTTTTGGAGAATTTTGAATATTTTTTGCATCTAAACTCGATGCTGAATCTGGATAAAAAACATAAATTCAATTTGATAGTGAAAATATAAATAAAATATGAAGTAAATATCACGTCTCGAGATGGATAGGGAGAGCTTCGAGATGGAATTTGAGAAATATTATCAAACAAGTTGGATTTTGAAGAATTGTCCATTCGATATAATTATGATATTTTCTCCCTGCATTTGAGAAAAACAACACTAAATTTTGGTGCACACACCTAAATGTAATTTTCGTGCCTAATGCATAGATCACTGCATTGGTGCATTTTTGGTAATGCGCACTAGTGCCATTTTATACCCGGACGCATCGGTGCGGTTCGATTAAGGGATGTACCGGTGACGAATAACCTCAAATAAAAAAAGTGCAACTCTATTTTCTTTAAGTGAAAAAAAGCGGTAAATTGAAAAATGGGTGGCAAAATATTTTCGAAAATCTAATTTCATAAAACATTTCTTTAAATACTAAACATTTTTCATTATTTCACTATTTTTGCAAAAAAAGTCAGCCAAATATTTGCAGGAGACATATCTGGAGCAAATAGAGCAGGAGAGCACTGTGGAGCAGGGAAATGCGTTCGAATATAAGTATTCAGACAATAAGAATTCCAAACCTCTGGTGATTCAAACCCTGTAGCATAGAATTTCAAACGATCTCATGAATAAAGTTTATTGGTTTTTTTACTTTTTCTGCAGTTTTTTTTTATGCAGTAAAATAAAAAAATCAAAGTTTTTTGTTTTTTTAACTTTTTCTACAACTTTTTCTATGTAGCAAAAGAACAAAATCAAAGTTTATTGTTTTTTTTTTTTTTACTTTTTTTGCAGTTCTCAGAAACAAAATAAAAAAAAATCCATTTTTAGAAACAAACCCTAGATTCTTTTTGTTTCTGCCCTTTCTTCTCCCTCTTTCTGTGATTTCAGAATTAGGGCTTTTCAATTTAGATTTTCGGGTTTTTATAGTCGTAAGACATCCAACCTACGAGATGACTTGCATAGTCGAATCCCAATCCATGTTGGCCCTTGCATGAATTTAAAAAAAAATAGTTTTTTTTTTCCTCGGTGTGCCCTGCATAACACAGTGCACCAGTGCGCTCTATTATACCAGTACACCATGAAAGTACAATGATAAGAAATTAAAAAACAAAATATTTTTTTATCAGTGCGCCATATGTAAAATATGGCACCGAAGCACTATTTCATTATGGTGCACTGTGAACGTGCTATTTTGCACAAAAAAATCCATTTTAGAAACAAACCCTACATTCTTTTTGTTTTTGCCATTTCTTCTCCCTCTTTCCTCATGTTCATGTGTTATTTGACATGAGATGTATATTTGATGTTTGTGTTGTGATGATGTTAGTATATAATGTTAATTGTGTTTTTTTAGATGATCATGATCACGATGATGTTAGCAATTTTGAATGTGTTTTTTAGTCATATATGATGTTTGTACGATGGTTATCATGAACGTGATGTTTATTAATTAATTTAATATTAAATTATCATGATATTGTAAAATTGTAATATTTGTAATTCTAATTGTATGTAAAATTCTAAAATTGTAATTGTATTAATGTGAAATTAATTTATTAAAATTTTAAATTTGCAAATTTTAAATAATTGTAAAATAATAAATCTAGAATAATATGAATTATTGTAACATAATAAAGTTTATAAAATAATGCAAATTAATTCATGTACTGTAGAATTATCATTATTTTATTATGATCTTAGATACAAGAAAAAAGAACTAATTTATACAGTATGCCATTGTTTTTTAGATCAACATAATTGCAAGTTATCAAGTGAATTATTAATTTTAACATTAACACAATGAAAATTACCAATTAATTCAAAATACATATTATAATGTTTCGAAAAACCCATCTTAAAAACTATAAATATTGATGAAATAACACATGTACCATATCACTCTCGGTTCTCATGATCACCCTCATTATCTTCCAACTCACATGGCATGATAACACTATTGTTCTCAAAAATATGTTTTGATATAGGGTCATGTGTCAATACGAACCACCAATCCCTATCCAACACATCTGGGTAAGAAAATACCTGGTTGCAGTGTTTGGGGAAAACATAGGGCTCCTTAGCTTCATCCCACATCTTTGTAGAGTTGATACATATCAGCCTACTATCGCGATCTTCCTTTACATTATTCCGATCAAAGGTGTCCCACCACTTTCACCTAAAATAACACATTGGGAAGAAGAGAAATCCACTTCAATGATCTCTTGTATCTTTTCGACATAACCTAATGTCCCTCGTACTAGGTTTTGATCACGGTGGCTAGATTGACTAGATTTATTGAACTCGACTTCCACTCCACAGTCTTGTGTGATGTTTCTAGCATCGAAATTTTTGTGTGAGAAAATGGTGTCCATATGCCCACATAGATGGGAACAAATGCACCTATTATAAAAAGTTAAAAAAATCATAGTGTCATGTGTCTTATAAGAACCCAACAGTTAAAATATGAAATGTAGATGTCTTATAAGTTTCAAATTTACATATAAATTTAAATATTATTGCCGAGTTGCTGCACCCAATCCCTATGTTTAGAGCATCCTCTACAGCACGCGGGTAACAACCGGTAGCACCATATTTATCTCTGACTTCGTCAAAAACCCAACTGTTGGGGTATATTTTTGGAATATTTTCTTTTAAATGATTGGGATAAGGCACACTTCTACCATTCAACCATTTGAATTCTTTGTTGTCACTATCCCATTTCATCCTCTTTTGTTCGTACAATGCAACCCACGGTTGTGTCGCTTCAGAATTGTAAAGAACAAATTTATTGATTTCTTCAATTTCTGCATTCACCGATAAAATCAAACCAACATTATATTGTACTTGGAGATCAAAATATACATTATATCGAAGTTAAACATGAATATTAATTAATTTTTGTAAATTTGAACAATTATAAGTCGCTTAATCTTTATCAAGCGCTTTTTTCCACTCGTTTGGAGCAACTCCCCTTCTCTTTTGTCTTCATCCATTTCATCATCACAAATCTCTACACTTGGTCTGTTGTCGATCTGCTTGATGTACTCACTGGAATAATAGAAAGAATCATACAATATGGACCCCGCTGCCATAGACCCCTCGGGTTTTGCCCTTTGTGGAACAAAACCTTTCGATTTCTTCATGTACCTCTCTAAGAAGAACATCCAACGAAAAGAAACCACCCCAACTAATTCAACCTCATCTACTAGGTGGATTAGAAGATGAATCTGTAAGTCCATGAAACTCGTCCGCAGTTCCTTCTCAAACATACAAACAATCTCAACTATCTCTTGATGCCACCGTGGAAATCTAGCCACATGAATCTCCTTTGATGTGATCCAACATACAAATGAAGATAATTTAGATATGGCACGTCCTACGTCTTGAGGGAATTCATGTTTCACACACCCATGCACGAACAAAGGATAATGACACTACAAAGTTATAAACGCGTGCAATAATATACAAAATTAGTTATTTTTATGATCCCTGAATGGGATAAAATTTATTAATATAACAAATAATAAAATCATGCTTTTGACATTATACGTACTCTTATAAGATTTAAATGGTCATGCGATTTTAGCCCCGACAAATGGTCATCTACGGTGAAGCAGTGATGTAGTGAAGACCCGTATAAAGTAAATATCATTTTTTTTTAAAATCCATGGGACATCACCTTCTTTGAAAAACCATGAATTAGAGGGACCAACACCTACTGCTGATCCCGTACTTTCTAATAATATTGGCCAATGTTTCTTTTTAGTTTTTGAAGTAATAAAATATTTCATAACAGCCAATGTTTCACTTTGTTTCGATGATATGTGCCTCCATTAATAAGATGAAACATTTTTAAATATATGCATGGGATCTAATAAGTGGGTAATATTAAGATGCTCCCAATATGGGAGGTCATAAAAGATAGATTTCCTTTTCATCCCAATGGGAAATTTCTCAACATAGGTGTCGAAGAAATTTGGATCATTGAACATAGGCTCCCCATTTGAATCGAACATTTATATGAACTCCTTCTCCTTCTCTCTCTCATATGCTCTAAGCCATTCAGCTGGTGTCATTATTGGAGGCCTTTGGGTTCTCTTTCGTTTACCATTGAAAGCAGATGCTTCTCTTCTGTAAGGGTGTTCTTCTGGAAGGAATACCCTAGAGAAATCATACACTGGCTTTCGTAGGTCCTTGGACCATCTAGCTTTCAAAGAAGGTCCATAACATTTACATCCAAAATACCCTTTTGTTACAAGACCTGCGAGATTATATTTGTATACATTAATTAATATGCATGGCATATTAAAGAATATTATGAAGATCATAACAAACATTAAAAAAAATTAAATAACTAATATGTGGAAGAATATTGTTACGTATATAAACAAATCAATAAATTAAACATGTAATTTACTAGAGAAAACTTCTAAGCCTAGATAATCATGTGTCATGTAAGCACATATTCCATACAACGTAAAAATCCTTTCTGCTACGATGGGTCTTGATACATCATATACATTTATCCCATCCCATAAATCCTTCAATTCATCTACCAGTTGTTGTAAGTAGACATCCATATTCTTCACTTGTCTTCTAACAGGGACTATGAGAACCAACATAAGATGTTCATTCTTCACGGAAAACTATGGGGGGATATTTTTGTTGATCACTACTACAGGAAAAACAGAATAGTTGGTGTTCTGGAGGGAATATGGGTTGACGCCATCCATGAATATGCCGAGTCGTAGACTTCGTACTTCATCCTTGAATTTTTCGGGCCATGTATCCTCTATATGCTTCATGGCTATTGAATCAGTTGGGATTTGCATAAATCCCAAATCACTTTTGTGTGAGGCATGCCATCCCTGCAACATAGCTAATTCTTTGCAACGAAAGAGCCTTTGAATCCTTGGAGTTATAGGCATGTGCATCAATATCTTAAAAGGAGGACCAGTACGTGTTTTACCCTTCTTTTTTTATTTATCATACTTGTCATGCCCATATTTCAGACACATCTCTTTTTTTGCATATTATCCTCTATATAGAATATGATCATTTCGACATGCATGATATGATATGTACTCAACACCCAACATTTTCAACAATTTCTTTGCCTCTTCACAGCTACCGAGCAAGACATTATCACTCAGAAGAACCTTATCTTTGAATAACATGTAGTTGGTGATCATGGGAAAATATATTAATAAATGTACATTAATGTCGATATAGTTATTAAAATCCATAAAATTTACCATTTGTAATGTTCATTGCAGTGTATTGATTATATTTCAAATTTATATAAGGGAGTATTTTATGGTAACTTACCTCAAAATTTCCGAGAAGCATGCATTCGACAAGCCAAAATTTGTTTTCAAGTTGTACAGTAACATCGTTGTCCCCAACTGGGTAGACATTGACTGACCACCAGGTTCAAAAAGAGGGGTGGTGGAAGAAAATTTAAGGCTTTCGAAAAAGGTGTCAGTGATATGAGCATCATCCCCTAGTTGATCATCGTTTTGGATTGCATCTAACAAAATTGTCTCCATGGCAGTCATATCCTTTATGTAATCATCCATACCAACCTCTATTTGATTGCCTCCTTTTCCAGCTTGTGAAGAACTACTATTGTTGTAGTCATTCCTAATTGGTGAATCTGGACATAGCGGGAATTGAATCGATGGTTGATTCAACCCTTCTTGGTATCATTCCTCTCCGATTTTTTCTCTTAATTCTGTCTTCTTTTGATTTGACATTGTTGTGGGGTGCAATAGAAGATGGTAGGTAGGTCGTTCATCATCACTAGAATCCTAATAATTAAAAAAAAAAATTGAACATGATTAGTACAAAATATATGATATCAATTAGTAAGCACGTTGACAATATTGCATGATTATAAATTGGTTTGACGTTGAAATAATTACATATTAATCAATATATACCAAACAATTATAATTATTACCATCATTGTCCCGGCATTGTGGCTAGAAGATGCAATATTGTTACAATTGGCAGGGTGAAGCGATTGTCCATTTTCATCTACCAAATGACCCTTGCGGTATGCAGCTCCTGATAATAACTTCCGACGTTTTGGAGAATTTTGAATATTTTGTGCATCTAAACTCGATGCTGAATCTGGATAAAAAACATAAATTCAATTAGATAGTGAAAATATAAATAAAATCTGAAGTAAATATTACGTCTCGAGATGGATAGGGAGAGCTTCGTGATGGACTTTGAGAAATATTATGGAACGAGCTGAATTTTGAAGAATTGTCCATTCAATATAATTATGATATTTTCTCCCTGCATTGGAGCAAAACAACAATAAATTTTGGTGCACACACCTAAATGTAAATTTGGTGCCTAATGTATAGATCACCGCATCGGTGCGTTTTTGGTAATGCGCACCAATGCCATTTTATACCCAAACGCACCGGTGCGGTTCGATTAAGGGATGCACTGATGATGAATAACCATAAATAAAAAAAGCACAACTCTATTTTCTTTAAGTAAAAAAAATGGTAAATTAAAAAATGGGTGGAAAAATATTTTCGAAAATCTAATTTCATAAAACATTTCTTTAAATACTAAACACTTTTCATTATTTCACTATTTTTGCAAAAAATTTCAGCCAAATATTTGCAGGAGACATACCTGGAGCAAACAGAGCATGAGAGCACTATGGAGCAGGGAAATACGTTCGAACAGAAGTATTCAGATAATCAAAATTCCAAACCTCTGGTGATTCAAACCCTGTAGCATAGAATTTCAAATGATCTCGTGAATAAAGTTTATTATTATTTTTACTTTTTCTGTAGTTTTCTTTTATGCAGTAAAATAAAAAAAAATCAAATTTTATTGTTTTTTTATCTTTTTTTCTGCAGTTTTTTTTATGCAGTAAAAGAAAAAAATCAAAGTTTATTGTTTTTTTTTCTTTTTCTACAGTTTTCAGAAACAAAATTAAAAAAATCCATTTTTAGAAACAAACCCTAGATTCTTTTTGTTTCTTCCCTTTCTTCTCCCTCTTTCCGTGATTTTAGAATTAGGGCTTTTCAATTTAGATTTTTAGGTTTTTATAGTCGTAAGCCATCCAATCCATGAGACGACTTGCATAATCGGATCCCAATCCATGTTGGCCCTTGCGTTAATTTAAAAAAAAAACAAATTTTTTTTCCTCGGTGTGCCCTGCGTAACACAGTGCACCGGTGCGCTCTATTATACCAGTGCACCACGAAAGTACAATGATAAGAAATTAAAAAACAAAATATTTTTTTATTAATGCACCATATGTAAAATATGGCATCGATGCGTTATTTCATTATGGCGCACTATGAACATGCTCTTTTGCACAAAAAATATCCATTTTAGAAATAAACTCTGCATTCTTTTTGTTTCTGCCCTTTCTTCTCCCTCTTTCTGTGATTTTAGAATTAGGGCTTCTCAATTTATATTTATAGGGTTTGTATTGCTAAATATAATCCCAAGACATCCAACCCACGGGACGAATTGCATAGTTGGATTCCAATACATATCGGCCCTTGCGTAAATTTATTTATTTATTTATTTTTCATCGTGCACCCTATGGAATTTAGCTTAATCTATGGTGTCTTTCCTATTAACTTATTCACCGTGAAAGTACTCCATAAATAAATAAATAAAATAAAATAAAAATAAAATAATAAATAAAAATAAAATAAAACAATAAATAAATAAATATATATATATATATATATATATATATATATATATATATTCTCGCAAATTACTGTAAAATATAATTAAAATATTTCATTATAAGCATCACTAACATCTCTCCCCGTTTCTCGCAAAAAAAAATATACACTTTCAAAAAATACAAACCCTACATTATTTTTGTTTATTCCCTTTCTTCTCCCTCTTTCTCTGATTTTAGAATTAGGGCTTTTAAATTTAGATTTATAGGGTTCTCATTGCTAAATATAGGCCTAAGACATCCAACCGACGGGACGATTTGCATAGTTTGATCCCAATCCATGTTTGCCCTTGCGTGAATTAAAAAAAACAATTTTTTTTTTCATCGGTGCACCCGACGTAACCTAGCGCACTGGTGCTCTATATATTACAAGTGCGCTGTGAAAGTAATGTGATAAAAAATTGAAAAACAATTTTTTTTTATTAGTGCACCATATGTAAAATATGGCACCGGTTTATGCTACAAAAACAAATACTGGACGATTTTTATTATTTTATCATGGTTAATCAGTGTGGTGGTTGACATGTAATGAAATGGTGCTCCTTGTTGACGTAGAACACCGTACGGTCTATTATACTGTTTGTGTGGTGCGTTTCTAAGACCCCCACGCACCGGCGTCAGTGCGTACACCATGAATGGCACACCGGTTTCTTGAGATTTTTTTTTTACCTAAAAAGTTGACAATTTATTTATAAATATGTTCATGAATGATATGGTACAAATTTGAGATTGATAAAGAAATGACTGACAAGAGATCAAGTAACAAAAATACTGATAACACATCAAGAAAATAAAAAATGGCAAGTTCTTTGTAAACTCTTTACAAAAAATATTATTTTTGAACTATATGTAAGTTTAAGTAATGTGTATTATTTACTGTGTATCATGCAGAGCCACAAAATGATGAAGCTCAATAAGATTATTTCTGATCTAGGACCAGAAGAGTGTAAAATCTTGATGGAAAAATTGCAAAAGGATGAATCAGGTGAATGAAAAAATACTATCAATCCAATATGAGTTTCTTTTTTTAATTTTCATTAATAATATAATTAAAATTATTAGATAACATGTATCAAAAAGTCTATTAATTCACATCTGTTTAATATTCTACAGGGATCAACAACTCAGAAGAGGAATGTTGTTCTAAGAAAAGAAAATAAAATAGAACATGCAAATGAAAATGAATTGCTCCGTAGCTCATCGGAGTGGTGCTGGAGGTTAATGAAAGGGGGAAAATCTTTTACAAAAGTTTGAGGGATCTAGTGGAACAAATGTATAGACGTTCTTTCCACTTATAATACAAAAACCAATCCTGTGATTCCAAGAACCAAATTTTATCTAAACTACAGGAAAAGCTTCCAGAGAATTTGTCAATGAGACATGTCAGACTTTTAATAGAAAAAACATACAACAACAAAAAAGAAGGAATGAAAAATTAATATTCCTTTAAATGTTTGTCTAGAATTATTTAAAAATATCACTTTTGTTATATTTACTTTTCATATATCAATATAAAAATTAAATAGTTTATTGTCATTTTACATTTTCAGGAAGATTATTAAAATCTCAAAAGATGAACGAGCTGATATCAGAAATATGCCAGTAGGAATGTCCAAAAAGGTGTACAACGAGATGGTCAAAGAAATGGACAAAATTGCATCGCAGGAGGAGCCATCTCAACAAAAAAAGTTCAAAATAAAAATATTTAACTTCACAATTTTTTCAATTTTTAGGCAATAAATAAATAATTTAGTATTGAAGACACTTAAAGTATTTTATTTTCCTCAGAAAGAAAAGAAAATGGAACCCATTCAAGGTGTAGAAACACATTTAGACAAGGAAGAAAAGGGTTTATATCTATTTGTGAGTAATTGTTACTTCCTTATAACAACTTAACTAGATTTCATTTTTGTATTTTTAAGTTGTTTTACAAAAATCATCATTGAATGTCTTCAAACAGGTGCTAACATACAAAGAAAAACCATCAAAGGAATTGATTGAAATTGGGTTAAATATGGGTTGTGAGTATATGTTGGCATATTAGAACTTAATTGTGGAATTTGTAAGCATCTATCAATCTTGTTTTACTTAGCTTCGTCTATAATTAATAGAACAAAAAAATATTTTATATTAAATATATGATTTGTTATGGGGTATAAAACGTGCAGGAAATAAAGTATGGAACTGTGCCAACAGATGAAACCTTGAAAGATGGCATGTTACATGGTTTTGAAAGAATGTGTATAGTTTATGAGTCAATTTTGGCAATGGTATTTCATTTCTTTTTTATTTACATTGATTTATATTATTTAATATTGCAATTTTCATTATTATTACCAATGTATGTACACTCATTACAATTTACTTTTATGTTTGTATATGGAAGGTGAAGAAGAAGAAAACAATCAATTCCCTAAACAAAACATTCCTTAAAATAACCCAAGTCATGAAAGTAGCTCTAGCAGTGACAACAGTTCAAGCGAAGAATGATGATCACTATGGTTGGATATCAAAGCAAGGTGTTGTATTTTTTGAAATATTATCCTGTGAAATTAGACATTTTGTTTAATGTAATGGACATAGTGTCCCAATTAAAAGACAAATAACTGTCCCATTTTGTATGACAAAGACTTTCTTATATATATATATATATATATATATATATATATATAGACACACACACACACACACACACACATATATAATTAAATATGTTTTAGTTTATTCTATCATGTTCTCCATTGTCACTGTGAAATATAAAACCACTGATTAAATTTATGGATGATTGCGCCGAGAGGCGCATTCTACAGCCCAATATGACCTTGATGTGTAAGTATGTTGGAAGTCAAAATAAAAAAACCAATTTAAAAATAAAAATAAAATACAAATAATGTCGGCTTTAAAAATAATTTACATAACTATATAAATAAACAATTAAAAATAAATTTAAAATATGAAGAGTTTTACGAACACTCAAAAAAGAGATATGGTAAATAAATAAAAATATAAATAAACCAAGGTATGGTAAATAAATCAAATATTTTTTTATACTTACTCAGCAGGTATGGTAAATAAATATAAATATAAATAAACTAGAGGTATGGTAAATAAATAAAACCTCTTTTTATATTTACTCCATAAAGCTCTTTATATTTACAAAAGCTCAAAAATGAGTTCTAATTAGGTGAAACCTATGGGCCAAATACCATATTTATAAAAGAGGTATACAAAGGTAAAGTAAATAAATAAAAATATATCAAATAGGAGTAGAAATCAACATCTAATTATATTTGAAGCCTATGGACCAAATTAATAATAATACCATACAAAAAAACATTATCAACCCTAACATTAATATTAAAATATTAATATTAATATTATTATTGTTATTATAATATTAAAATTATTAAATTTAATAACTTTATATATATATATATGGGAGGGAAGAACAAAGACATACGATAGAGCTAGAGAAATAGAGGGAGTGACAAGGGAGAGATTGAGATAAACTGAAGGAGAGAGGAGAGGAGGAATGAAGAGAGAGAGAGGGAGAGGAGTGAGAGAGGTAGAGAACAGTAAGAGAGGGGGAGGGAGACATAAATATGGAGGTGGGAGAGAGAGAGAGAAGGAGAGAGAGAGGGAGAAGGATAAAATATTGGAGGGTAGAGAGAGAGAGAGAAAGAGAGAGAGTGGAAGATAGAGGGAGGTAGGAGAGAAAGGGAGAGAGACGAAGGATGAGAGGAGGAGAGAGGGAGGGATAGAGAGACAAAGTTGGAGCGGGAGGTAAGAAGAAAGACATAGAGAGTGAGAAGTGGAGTGAGATGGAGTGACAAGGGAGAGAGAGTGTGTGTATGTTTAGGGGTGAGATGAAGAGACGTAGAAGGAGTGATGGAGACAAGGGGGGAGAGAAGGAGAGAGAAGAAGAAAAAGAGGGATATAGTAACATATTTGGAGAGAAAGATAGAGTGATGGGGGAAGAGAGAGGATTTGAGGGCAGAGAGAGAGAGAGAGATAGAGAGCCGGGGGGAGGGGGGGGGGTGAATATAGAGGGAGGGAGGTGATAAAGGGAGAGAGAGGAAAGATGAGAGAGATTACTTGAGAGAGAGGAAGAGAGTGATGGGGGAATATAGAGGATTGTAGGGAAAGGAGTGAGTGATGGGGTAAGAGAGAGGGAGGTAGGATAGAAAGGGAGAGAGAGAGGAAGGAAAAGAGAGGGGACTTGAGAGAGAGGAGGAGAGAGGGAGGGGTTGAGAGATGGAGTTGTAGGGGGAGAGAGGGAGGGATTGAGAGATTGAGCTGAATGGGGAGAGACTAAGGGATAGAGATATGGAGTTGGAGGGGGGGATAGGGATGGATAGAGAGATGGAGTTGGATGGGGAGAGAGGGAGGGAAGAAGAAATACATAGAGAGTAACAAGTGGAGAGAGTGAAGGAGTGAAAAGGAAGATATGGAGAGAGAGAGTGTATGTTTGGGGGTGAGATAAAGGGACAAAGAATAATAGATTGAGAGAATGGGTGAGAGAAGGAGAGAGAGAGAGACATATAGTTACAAAGTTAGAAGGTGAAGAGAGAGAGACATAGAGAGAGAGAGAGGTGGGAGATAAAGGAAGTGAAAGAGTGGAGAGAGGTAGGGAAAGAGAGATGGAGATGGAGGGGGAGAGAGAGAGAGAGAGGTAAGAAGAAATACATAGAGAGTAAAAATTGGAGAGAGAGAGAGAGAGAGAGAGAGAGAAGGAGTGATAAGGAAGATGGAGGGTGAGCAAGAGAGGATAGCAAGAGGGAAGAGAGATAAAATTGGGGGAGAGGAAGGGAAGGGGAAGAGAGAGAGAGGGAGGGAGAGGAGGAGGGAGTGATCTATAGATAGATTTGAGAAAGAGAGTGTATGTTTTGGGGTTGATATAGAAAGACAAAGGGAGATAGAGATATAGATGGAAGGTGAAGAGAAAGAAGATATAGATGGAGACAGGGAGGGAGGGACAAAGAGATTGATAAATATGGAGTGAAAGTGTTTGTGTGTTTCTGGGGGTGAGATAAAGAGACAAAGAAGGAGAGATGGAGGGACATATAGATATATATGGAACCTGGGAGAGAGGGAAGAATATTTCTTACAATAGATGCATTAATTTAAGTGTAGATGGTGATTTCTAATCCTATTTGATTTCTTGCACTAGATGCATTGATTTTAATGTAGATTTTTATTTCTAATGATATTTGATTACTTGCACTAGATGCATTGATTTCAATGTAGATGACTTCTAATTATATTTGAGTTCTTGCACTAAATTCATTTATTTCAGTGTAGATGGTGATTTCTAATCCTATTTGATTGCTTGCACTAGATGCATTAATTTAAATGTATATGTTGATTTATAATTATATTTGATTTCCTAAAATATATTTCTTTATTTCAATATAAATGATTTCTAATCCTATTTGATTTCTTGCACTAAATGCATTGATTTCAGTGTAGATGGTGATTTATAATCCTATTTGATTTCTTGCACTAGATGCTTTGATTTTAGTGTATATTTGGTTTCTAATCCTATTTTCGTATTTTCACTAGATGCATTGATTTGAGTGTAGATGTTGATTTCTAATCCTATTTGATTACTTGCATTAGATGCATTGATTTCTCTGTAGATTTTGTTTTCTAATGTTATTTGATTTCTTGCATTAGATGCATTGATTTCAGTGTATATGTTGATTTCTTATTTGATGTAATTGGATGTATGATGGTACAATAGTTTTAAAGTCATTGGATTAATAGTGTGCATTGATTTTAGTGTAAGTGGAAAAAATTATTGATAATGTAGAACGATTTTTGTGTTATAATAATTAAACCTAATAATATTGGAGAGCAAGAGAGACAAGGTATGGTGTTTACTACAAGAGTTCGAGCTAAATATTTAAATGGTTTATGATTTTTTATTTTTACTTTATTTCTCATATAATCGATACAGAAAGATGACAAAACTAATAAGGGTGACAATAAGAATAGCAGAAGAAAATAGTTTGAGACTGACCACAATGAAGGCTATTTGTAATTGACTACACTCTAATTATTCACATTTTCTATCATTCAATATTATTACATTGTCACTTTGAGTTCAAAAATTTTATTTGATCATTTTCCATTATTAAAGTTATTTTACAATATTTATCATCTCAACAAATTGAGGTAACTAAGAAAATTTAAAATCAAAATGACTCGATAAATCTCAAACACATTTAGCATATTTAAAATGGTTATATTAATATTAGATGTATTTACATATTACTGATAAAATTAATCATATGTTCCTCATATTATCGATAGATTTTCCTTGGTCGCACACGACTGAATCCAGCCTAGATCCATATTAACTACGGATATATCAAGCGTCGAGAGGGATCAAATCTCTCGAATTGCAAACCTTTCCTCAAGTTTTGCACTCAAAAAAGTGGTTTGCACCTCTATATATTTGATCCCTCTTGGCGCTTGATAGATCCGTAGTTAAGATGGATCTAGGTTGGTTAAATATTACAATGAAGAGATGTGAAATTTGATGATATTATATACAAATTAATCCAAACATCACATTCAAATGCACTAATAAAAATTTAATTCATATGAATGTTGTTATAAGATATATATGTGTCAAATTTTGATGAATAATGAATTTTAAAAAATCAAAAAAATTATGATATGATATAAAAAATTAATCCAAACATCACATTCAAATGCAAATTTAATTAATATGAATAATGTTATAAGATGTGTCGACTTTTGATGAATAATGAATTTAAAAAAATCATAATAATTGCACTGTCATAGTTCGAAGTTTCTAAACAATAAAAAATGAAAACCGGTGCATGTCAGTTACTGTACACCAGTGCATTTGTATTATGAAGCGCACCGGTGCATTTCTATGACCTCTAGGCACCGCAAAAATACTGATACCAATTATAAATCTCAATGCGTTTTTGTGATACTGGGCACCAGTGCGTTTATGTGTCTATACACACTGGTCAATTTGTACAACCTATGGGAACTGCATGAATACCGATACAAATATAAATCTCGGTGCGGTTGTGTGATAATGTGCACTGGTGCATTTATGTGTTTATACACACCGGTGCATTTGTACGACTTATGGGTACTGCACGAATACTGATACCAATTATAAATCTTGATGCATTTGTGTGATATTGCGCACCGGTGCATTTCTATAAGTCTACACACTAGTGCATTGATATGACCTATAGGCACCGCACAAATCCCAAGACCAATAAGTACGACCCCGTGTGTTGTATCACCAACACTATGCCCAGTGCGGTTTTGTACCTTAACAGCTCGGTGCATTCTCCTTTGACTGCCCCGAGGCACCTTCTAGATGTACGCACTGGTGCGTTAAAGCCAGAGTAGCACACCGATGAAAAAAACATCCGTAATAACCTCCGACCGCCCATTTGTTTTTAGTTGTGTTGAATTTTCATTAAAAGCTCCACCAAAACCTCCGTAACCATAAAAGGATGTTGTAGAAAATGTTTTTTGACAATTTTGCCCAATTTTATAACACTAAAAACCTCTTTTATAACCTCCACTAGAGGGTCTTTTCCTTGTAGTGAGTGTGCAGGAGGCACAAATAGTGGGAGATATCGGATAGATTATTCCTAATATCTATGCAACGTTGGATAAAAGGCAGGCATATAACCAGTCATCTATTATCGAGATGGACGGTAAGCTTTGTAATCGAGTTGTTTCTATTTTAATTAACCCTAGATATAATTATAGTTATGTGAATCCTGACCTAGTGGATAATTTTGGTTTGAATAAGGAAGTGCATGCAGAATCTTGGTTAGTTCAGTTGGCTACAGGTACTAAAAAGAGAGTTTATCATTGGGTAAGAGCTTGTGCATTTGACTTGAATGGTATGCCTACATCAACACATCTGAATGTATTTCCATTGGGATCATATAGTATGCTTTTGGGTATGGATTGGATGTATCTTCACAAGACCAAGGTAGATTGTCATGACAAGGCTATTGAGTTCTTGGATGACAATATGGAACAACAAGTCTTGTGGGGTAAGAAGAAAGTAACATCAGTGATAATGTTTACATCTATTCAGGCCAAGCGTAGTCACAAGAAAGGGTGTGTGTTATTTGAGGTGCATATTTATAGTGACAAAGGTAAGGAAGTTGAGGATGCAGATGTCTTAAGCAGGTACCCAGTCCTACAATAGTTTCAAGAGGTATTTCCTGCAGATATTTTAGAGTTTTCACCTCACACGGAAGTAGAATTTTCTATTGATTTGGTACCAGGGGCATCACCAACATAAAAAGCACCATAAAGGATAAGCACACTGCAGTTGGTATATTTGAATTTTTAGTTGAAGGAAATTATTGAAAAGGGACACATTAGGTCGATTGTATCACCTTGGGGTGCACCAGTATTGTTTGTGAAGAAGAAGGATGGTACTCTTAGGCTATGCATGGATTATAGGTAGTTGAGCAAGGTGACCATTAAGAACAAGTATCTATTTCTGAGGATTTATGATTTGTTCAATCAGTTGAAAGGAGTAGCGGTGTTCTTGAAGATTGATCTGAGATCTAGATATCATCATGTATGCATTAAAGAAGAAGACATATACAAGATAACTTTCCAGACCAGGTATGGGCATAATGAGTTTATTGTAGTTCCATTTGGTTTGTCTAATTCTCTAACTACATTTATGTGCTTTATGAATAGTGTGTTGGATACTTATTTGGTCAAGTTTCTTATTGTGTTCATTTATGATATATTGGTATATTCTAAAGATGAAGATGAGCATGTCAAGCATTTAGAAGTAGTGTTGAGATTTCTAAGAGAGAATTAGTTGTATGCTAAGCTTAGAAAATGCAGTTTCTTTCAGACAAAGGTACATTACTTGAGACATGTTGTCTCCAAGGAAGGCATAGCAGTAGATCCAGAAAGATAAGGGCCATCATGGAGTGGGAAACTCCTAGGAATGTGGATGAGGTAAGGTCCTTTATGGGGTTAGCAGGTTATTACAAGAGGTTCATTGGGAACTTCTCACAAATTTCTTATCCTATCACATCATTTCAAAGTAAAGGTAAGAAATTTTAATGGACAGAGGAATGTGAAACCAATTTTGAGCAGTTAAAGAAATTGTTGACACATGCTCTAGTGTTAAAGATCACAAATATTGAAAAAGAGTTTGTGGTATGTTCATATGCTTGCAAGAGAGGACTTGGTGGAGTCCTTATGCAAGAAGGAAAGGTTGTATGTTATGAGTCACATAAAATAAATGATCATGAGAAAAAGTATCCAACACATGATCTTGAGTTGAAAATGATCATTCATGCATTGAAGATTCAGAGGCACTATCTTCTAGGCAGACGATTTGAATTAATTAGTGATAAAAATAGATTGTTGTATCTATTTGACCAACTGAATTTGTACACCAGGAAAGCTAGATGGCTGGCCACAATCAGTGAATTTGACTTTGAGATCAGTTATATTAAAGGTAAAGAGAACAGGGTTGCAGATACTATTAGCAAGTGAAAATAAGTGAATCATATAGCAACTATGAGTTCCTATGGGAAAAATATACAAGATAGGATCTTATAGGCAGGTCAGCAAGATGCCAGGTATATGGAGCTTAGGCACAAATTGTAGTAGAATACAGGTACATGTATAGGTAGTGGTATAGGTACATGTAAAGGTACAAGTAGTAGTACAAGTATAGGTGTAGGAGCATAGGATGTGGACTATCATCTCACAACATATGGCTTGAAAATTTTTAGAGTCAGGATATATGTGTTAGACAAAAATGAACTCAAGTAGGTGATTTTAAGGGAGTTTCATGTGAAACTGTATTAAGGTCACCCAGGCTATTAGAAGACGCTGACAACAGTAAAAAAAAATTTCTATTTGCCGAATTTGAAGAGAGTCATAGAAGAGTTTGTGGCTAGGTTCTTGGATTTTCAACATGTTAAGGAAAATTGCAAGCATCCAGGTGGATTATTACATCTGGTTTCGATTCCATAGTGGAAATGTGAGGTCATTTTGATGAGATTTAAAATAGGCTTACCGAGAAGATCTAGACAACATGATTCCATCATGGTTGTGGTGGAAAGTTTGACGACGGTAGCGCACTTCAGTCCAAGGAAGTATACATACTCAGTGAATGATGTAGCATATTTCTTCATCAGGGATGTGGTTATATTGTAGGGTGTTTGTTGAACCCTTAGTTAAACTGAGAGGGGGGGGTGAATCAGTTTAACACATTCATGAACTTTTAAAACTTTTCATTAAACTTTATTAACACCTTCATTTCATGATCAACATAATATGTGAGCAATCTTTATTTGTGAGAAGAAATTAATAAGCAGATTAGATAATGTACCAACAGGCTTAATATGTGAGTAGCAAGTATTAAGAAAAATAGATATGCCATATAAACACATAGACATCATGCACATAGACACTAGATATAAGTGGAAACCCATAAAGGGAGAAAACCACATCTTATTATTGTTGTGATGCAAAGGCAAGCTCCAACTCCCTCTCACCACTGATTTTCTGTAGGCACCAACCTACAGGAGGCTCCTACCTCAATTCTGCAAGCTACAACTTGCAAGGAAGCTCCGACTCCCATCAATTTTCTGCAGGCACCAACCTACAGGAGGCTCCAACCTCAGTCAGCTACAACTTGATGTGGAAGCACCAACTCCCATCTATTTTTTGCAGGCACCAACCTACAGGAGGTTCCAACCTCAGTCAGCTACAACTGACATCTATCAAGCTACAACTTGATAGGGAAGCTCCAACTTCCTTACTCCTTCAAAGAGAAACACTTGTTGATTTACCTTGGATATCAGCTCCATTATGTTCCATCTGCTCTGCTGTTCATCTATTCTCATATCTGCCCTGTATCATCTCTGCATCTTCTCAGGTTCTCTATCATATTCTCCTTCTTCTCTTCTCAGCTCCTCTTTCTTCTCTGCCTCACTGCTTCATTTCTGCATTCTCTTCACTCACTCTCTCTAACCTCTTTCAACTTTCTTATTTTCTTCAACTCTCTTCAATTCTGCTGCACACTCTCTTCTTCTATCACTCTCTTTCGTCAACCTTCTCCCTTTGGATATTACCCTATTTTATACAAAATAGCTTCATGGTTGTTTGTATTCTACTAGAAATTTGAAATGGACAGCCATGTCTCTTTGCCTTCTGCCTTCTCATTTCTTTTATCCACTCATTCAGAAAATATAACTGTAGGTACGAATTTAAAATTACAGTGGGATATTTTTTCTCTTCCGGAGACTTGCCAATGCATCACAACAATATAAATTAAAAATCATTTACATTCAATTACAATGCAAACTCCAGCTCACTCATTCAGCCTCTTGGCTCACTGCGCATTTGTCTTTTCTTTGACTGTGTCTTTGTCCCTTTCGGCTCTGTTTGTTTCCTTATTCACCTTCGCAAGGTAATGTCCATATGCCATACATTTGTAACTGTGCTTTTTATATCCACGCTTTTTATATATATATGTAACTGCTGACTTCAAATCTGGGAAAATTCCAATGCTTTACACACAGCAAGTGTCTTGTTGATGTGGTGAGTTCCGCAAGTAGAACATACATACACCATGACCTTTATTTTATGGCTCGATGCGATTGCACACATTGCAATCGTTTTATATTAACAATCACCCTCCACCTTAAGCCAAGGCCTGTGGGTCCATAGACCACGCGACACATTTCAATACAATCGCAACAATGCAATCGGGAGGAATTTTGCTTATGCCCCGATTGCACTACCAAAAGGCGGACCTGATCTAGATTATGTGCCACAGTTTTTGGTTGGTCTCAGGTCCGATCCCAATCGAAGATCGCAATTTTATTTTGCCCGATTGAAATTTGATATGTGCAGACCCGACCATGTTTTATATGGTGGACTTTATATGACTATTGTGTTCGGCTTTGCCAATCGCAATTGCAACTCTTTTTTTATATGTTCCGCTGCACAATTTTTCTCTGATGCGATTAGTGTATTATCCTTCGACTGCTTCCAATTGCGATTGATTACAATTGCAACTCCCAGTTGCATTTTCCGATACTCTACCCTTTTCCGATGCGATCAGTCACTGTTCACCGGAACTCAAGTATATATGAATTGTAGTTTATATTCCCATCGGGTCCGGGCTTTCAATCGCAATCGCAACCTGTTGCTAACCTGTTCCGCTGTCAATTTTCCGATGTGATTGGGTGAGGGTCCCACAGCATAAGACTTTTGTTTGACTTAAATCCGAACAAACCTTTTGTATTCTTAATTTCGCATCCATAACTATAATATATATACGCCCATCGGGTCCAAGCTTTCATCACAATCACAACTCTTTGTTTACCTGTTCCGCTGCATAGTTTTTCTCTGATGCGATTGGGAAAGGGTCCCACCTTATGGTACTTTGGTTTTTTCGATCATAAAGTGCTCCATATAGATTAATATATATGCTTTGGCCCTTTGTGCGTAAGGCGCAATATATGTAATGCACTTCATATATATATAAGCTTTATGTTTTAGCTTTAGTGTTTCCTTCAGCGTGGGTAACGATTCCCGGAATGAGATTTATATATATAATTTGCTGCTCCAATATTTAGTGTATCTTCCAGTGGGGTTAGTGATTCTCGAAATTTGTTTGTATATATATACCTTCCGCTTGGGTTAAGATTCCTGGAATTGTGTATCTTCCAGCCTAGGTTACAATTCCCGAAATTTTCTCTGCCTCTGCTCTGATAACGGCTCTGCCTCTGGCTCTGATAATGGATTTGCCTCTATATTCATTGCCTCTACCTCTACCTTAGCTGTGCTTCTATCTCTGTCTCTGTCGTTGCTTCCGCTCTACTATTTGACTGTTACATTTCGAAATTATTCTTCCGCCTGTCTCCTTTGCACTTCTTGCTGCCTCTGCTGTGATAACGGCTCTGCCTCTGGCTCTGATAATGGATCTGCCTCTATATTCATTGCCTCTGCCTCTGCCTTAGATGTGCTTCTATCTCTATCTCTGCCGTTGCTTCTGCTCTACTGTTTGACTATTACATTTTGACATTCTTCTTCCGCCTGTCTCCTTTGTGCTTCTTGCTGCCTCTGCTACTTGTTTGATGCCTCTACCTCTCTGCTACTTTTCTTCTCTCTTTGTTTCATCTGCTTCTTGACTGATGCTACTCCTTAATTCTCCTTTTTTTGCCTCTGCTTCTTTAAATGACCCTGTCTCTGCTGCTCGACCCTCTCTACATCTTGCTGCTATGCTGCTTTCTTTGCCTTGTTTCTACCTCAGGTGTTCCTCCTTTGCCATCTCCTTTGCCATCAATGAAAACAGTTCCAAAAGGCTCCCCCATTAGCATTGATGGCAACACATCCACCGATAATCCAATGCTTCCCCCAAGTCTTTCTCTGGCTGGCTTCTTTTAGAAGACCCTTTCTTCTATTACCTGATTTTCCTCCCCCTTTGACATCAATGGCGAAGGGTTGCACATTTCTCAGTGTAGATTCTGTGTTTGCATTTCTTCTCTTTGATTTGTGTTTAGATCTTCTTCTTCTGAATTTGTACCCTGCTGCTCCAAACTAGTGTAAAAGAGTTGTTGAGAGAACACTTTTGGGGATTATTGAACTTGTCTATACACATTAAGTCGATACCATTCTGAAGCATAGACTCCTTGCACTTTTATAGAGAGTAGGTGATGACAGCCATATATAATCAGACTTGTATAATAAGAGATGCATTATTGGATCAATACTTAAATATTGTGAATGCTCCAAGTGACATATCAGGCTTGCTTCAACTATACTTCAGTCTATATCTGATGTAGTGCGCCAATATATTTCTGTTGAGGAAGATTGTAGATGAGATAAGTTTTCTTCTGCAATACACATCTATAGACAACATCTGTTCAGTTGTTATGATGCCAATATATCTTTTGTTGTTGTGGTTCACCTGTACTACCTGTTGCTTGTAATCTGAGCTACACTACTGACAAGGATAATACACTTAAAGACTGAAAGGTCCTTGTTGCAGTAAATCCTTTGTGCTGAAGTAGGATTTAGATGAAAATTTTTTTTTGAGCTTCAGATGGTAATCACAGCTAGTCCTTTATTCTTCAGATACTTTGATTGTTCTATCAGAATGAACTTCCACAAAAGCATATTCAAGATGTTTAATTGAAAACTCAGCAAACAGACTTCACACAGTTTTTAACTGATCTTTAAAAAGAGGCCTTGAATATATACATGTACCAACTTCAGGAAGGCATGAAATTATATATAGAAAAATATATTGCTTCGGTGCTCAATATACTACTTCAAGTTTAAATCAGATACTGATCCTTTAGCACTACTACTACCCTTTTCATGCTGAATGCAAATAACCCTGGGAATTTTTCCTTGATGCATTCTTGCCATAGTCCTTTGATCCTGAGGACCTATATCATACTACTACACTATGACAACACTTGATATTCTATTGATAGGCATGTTTCTTGTACCTAAACACCAATTGATATTACTTTGATAAACCATGCAGAGATTTCAATTCAGCTTGCACATTAACCCATAATTGATGCATCCTTCATAAATTCTATTATTGATCTTTCCACTGTTCACACCAACAATCATCAATATATTGAATCTGATCTTGGCATTATTTACCACTCTTCTTTTTCTGTCCTTCTGTTCCAAAGAAAGCCATTGCATGTTCCTTTCTAGGACTGCTCTAGAACCATTGTTGCTTTATATTCAATTCAGATGTTCTAACATAAAGATTTTTAGGAAGACATCTTCAATTTCTTTTCTATGAATCTTCATGGGCTGATTACTCAAATATTTATTACTCACTTAACTGCATTTCTCCAAGTGGACCTTTTTGTAGATGAGAGATGTAATTAATTGATGATAGGCACCTTTCTTACTCAACATTCTTAATGGGGTTCATTGTTAATTCTAGCAGTATGATGCATTCTGTGATGATCGTTTAATGTGCTGATGTCTTCTTAGCTTACATGTTCATTACTGATGTTTCCTCTATCATCATGGTTGCTTGCTGCTTTTTCTCCTTCTATCAATCTGCCAGCTATTTAATACTTCAAATAATCTTCTTGATCTCATAGCTATTCTTATTACATGGAGCTCTTCTCAGACTGCTTTCATGGGGTCTATTTATGAACTGCTCTCCCCCTGGGATGTTGCTTCATATATATTACTGGATGGATTTTTTCTTTGCTTCCTAGAGCAGCTCCCCCTGAGACTATGATGTTTTCATTATGTAATTGAGATAATAGGCTCCCCCTTTCTCTTTTCCTTCCATACTTTATTGGGGTTCTTCATAATGTCTGCACTTCTCTTAAATTCATAGTTTTGTTTGATTTTCTTTGTTTCCATCATCTGTCTAGAGTTCTTTAGTATATATGACAGTTTACAGTCCTTTGCTTTGTGGCCAAGCTTGAGGCATACATAACATCTTATTTTGTCAAAGTACATTTGAGATGATGTATAATAATTTGTTCCCCTTCTTGAATACATTTTACAATCAACAATTTTATGTCCAAAATTATTGCATGCATAACAGTAGCCATGGAAATGATTTTTCACTACTACATTTGGGGGAAATTCCGACACTTGGTTCCGACGCTTTTGACCAAATGTCGGAAATTTCCCCAAATTTTTTCAATCTCGCCTGAAACCTTCTCTATACCGACGTTTATAGAAAAGTGTCACAATACCGACACTTAGACAACATGTCGCAATTGCGACGTTTGGAGGAATACGTCGCAATTGTGACACTATGCCCCAAAGCATCGCTATTGCGATGACTGCCTCCAAACGTCGCAAGTGTGACACAATGTCTAAGTGTCGCAATTGCGACGTTTGGAGGCATCCGTTGCAATAGCGACGCTTTTTCCGCCATCGATATAATGACACTTATATGCGTTCTACATAAAAATATGAAACTTATATGTGCGCTACATAAAAATGATTTTATTAAAAATACGAAACTTATATCCGTCGCAATAGCTACATTAGCGTCTTATATCACGCGCGCATTTTCCCTCTGCTCTTGCAAAATAGCATTCGCCCTCAGCATTCGCCCTTAGCTCTTGTAGAACAGAATTTTCCCTCAGCATTCACCCTCAGCTCTTGCAGAACAACATTTGCCCTCAGCTCTTGCAGAACAACATTTTCCCTCAGCATTCGCCCTGAGCTCTTGCAGAACAGCATTCGCCCTCAGCATTCACTGTTTCGGGGAAAATCACCCTAGAGGTTTTTTGGGTCAAAGCCTCCACAGAGCAGGGCATTCTATTCAGAAGGACTCACACACAACCATACTTGAATGCTAAAAACTAGATAACAACGATAGTAGAACTCACCCGTAGTCCTACGTTCGATGTAGATCCCGCGGGGTCCAAACCCCCAGCAACCCTTCTTCCTCCTTCAACCTGGAAAAAAAGAAAGAACATGCATGGAAACCTAGTTGTACAGCATATACTTCTCCTAAACGTTAGTGCAATCCATGTGAAACATTATATAAACCATGATAAATGCTTAAATGATAATCTTTTCACATATATAAGTAAACATTAACACATAAGTTCAGGAACAAGATGGTTCTTCATTATTACGAACAACATGTACAGTAGTAAAAGTGGAGAGATCACCTGAATCCTTCCACGATCTTCAAACAGACCTTCGTCCGGATCCGTCCCACCCTTGCCTCGCTAAGATACTTTCAAGACTTGTGCACTCGAGATGGCATATAAACGGATGAACATCTCCAGGAAACAAGGGTTTCCTGTATAAATCTGGGAAAGTGCAGGAGGCACTGGAATTCAGACTTGAATTGGGATTCCAACAGAGTATAATATCTATAAAATTTCTCTCTCCCTTAGGCCATGCACATGAGGGGATTTTATACTCCCTCAAAGTAGTTTCGATCAGTTGGAAACAGTTGGCCACGTGCTGGGGTGGTTGAAATACTGGAGTAACCATCAACCCAGCCCGAAAATAGGGAATTTTTATATATATTTTTAATGATTTTAATGCTATGACATTCACCCTGAGCTCTTGCAAAACAAAATTCGCCCTCAGCATTCACCCTGAGCTCTTGCAGAACAACATTCGCCCTACATTCGCCCTCAACGTTCGCCCTCAGCTCTTGCAAAATGGTAAGTTCTTACTGCAGGCCCTTCCTCCTATACTAGGGTTGACTCTATTTGGGTTTTTTTGGTCAATTCCATTGGATTGTGTTAGGCTGTAGGGTTCTCTCTAGATGTCAAGAATCAAGATTCAATACCCTCTATTATCTTCATCACCCAATACAAGATTTAAATTTTTCCCAAAGAAATTCTTATTAATTTGGCAGCCATTATTTCTCCCTGCTTTAAAAACCCTACATTTAAATGAAAACAAGCATTGCATTTCAACTACAAAAATCTATTAGTGTTCAAATGTACATGTGTGCATCATATTTTTTAAAACATACAAATTACAATTAAATTTTAAAACTTAAGAGTTAAAACTTAAATGATTCAAATGAATTGGTATGCTATTTGGATGAATTGGTCTGGCATATTTAGAAAGATCAAACCTCAGAAATAAACATGTCTATTTTTTAATGGTAAAGAAGTCTTAGACATTAAATTTACAGCTCTGTTATAGTAGATGTATAAAAGGCTTCCTACAGGTTTATTGGCATGGGGTTGATCGAATACAATCTGGACATACACAGCCTAATTTCCAAGAGGGATTATTTGTTCACACCAAAGGTGTTGTAGCTACTATGAATATGATGAAAAATTGGACAAATAACATATCTATCATACTAGGCATGGCTTAGAAAGAGTAGTTACTGGTGAAGAAATTTCTGTTGGCTTTGATTTTAAATGTAACATAAATTTAATCTCTTAACCAGAGGTTTACTGGATCTTAATTCTGTGAATTTTCTTCCTTGGGACTACTATGAAATATTATACAAAACAACAGTGGAAGTGAACAGTATTCCAATTGTAATGTTCTCTTATAATTAAATTTCCCAAGGGAGGACAAAGTAGCCTATCCAACCCCATAGGCTATATTAAATTATAAATGGGGAAGTTAAAACTTAAAAAAAAAAAAAAATTAAACCTTAAAACATACCTACCTATCCATGAATCATAAGTTCATAACTTACCCAGCGAAAGCGTAGACTTACCACAAACATCCATTCTCAAATTGCTATGGATGAGCTAGAGCCTCAAGATGAGAGTGATTCCTACTTGGAGAGCATGCTAAGTGAAGATCTAAGTGATGCTGATGACATGGATGCTGATGATATGGCTTGAGGAAGCCATTGCTCAACTATTAGGCTTTAGCTATTTTTATTTTAGTATATCAGAATTTCCTAGTTCATGTTCTGAGTTTTCCATTTGGAAATGCCTTAGAGCAAATTTGGAATTTAGTATGACAATGGACATATATTTTGAAATTTTGAATCATGATTCTACTTTCTTATAAGTTATTAATATGGTAAGGCTCAATTTGCACTTGATATCATATATGAATCATGATATTATCAAACTAGAAATTTTGAAATTTGATGACAAAATGTCACATGTGAATGTTGAATGATGTGCATGTTTAAATCTTTAAAGTTTAAAGTTTATAAATTATTAGTAATTTACAAATTACTATGTTAGTGTCATTAATTTTATAATTTAGAAAATATGATATTATATATGATATATAAATCATAATATATATTAATATAAAAATACCCAAACGAACCCACGCTTTTAGATTTCAAAAAATGTTGTCTAAGATCCCAAGTCCGTACGAACCACGTTTCCTGGCAGCATAGTTTCAAACATTAAATATCAACAAAATCGTTCGAAAAGGATATTGAAAAGGAAAAAGGTGATGGAAGATAGAAAGTGCCTTACTTAAATGCTCTAAGGACTTTTCAATAGTTGCTCCAAAAGCTTCACTTCAGGAGCCCTTCAAGATCGTCTCCAACAATGCTATACCATCGGCTTCAACAATGTTGCTCAAAAATTTCCTCAAGGTCTTCACAACAAGTTTACTAGAAGTTGCTCCAACGATATATTCAATAAGGTCTTCATTGTCAACTCGTCTCTTGTTTGGGTGCCTTAATGTGCGATGACATGTTTCCGAGTTTGAATTCAATGCAAGGCATATTTGAAACTCTAACTACATCTTCCGGTGTCTTATTAGAAATTATTTCGGTTTTAATTTTGTGTTTTGATTCTGAATATTGTTTTCAAGGATTTTTACATTTAATTTTATTGCAATGTAGCGGACGATCGAGCCGATACGAGCAACCCAAGACGGGATGATCACGGAAGAGGCCCCGGCGAAAGAACATGTAAAGTTCGACATTGCTCTATCTTCGAGTATTTTAGTTATTTACATAATTGAAATAATATTAATTTTGTTCAAATATGCGAGACACCTATGCATAGTGCATACGATGATTCCCTCTTTGAGGAAAAGGCTTTCTTCATCCCTATCTCCGAGTGTTCTTGTTGCGAAAAAAGGCCTCGAGATCTGGTCGAAATTTAATACTTTGATAGACGCGCCTAAAACACACAAAACGAGAAGAGAGGATAAAAAAACTTGTAGGCCAGCTAGAAACATATCGGGTAATAATAAAAAGTCAAGAGATTATTTTTTTGTTAGCATGAGATTAATTGTGATAGTTTGATTTTTAATTTTTACATTGACTAAACTAACAAAAAGTTATTTTGTATGTAGCATTTTTACGGCACTTATTTGAACCGGTGTTGGTGGTAGTGAGACGAAAGAGCGGTGCCCATCAACCCTCTCGTACACCTTCTACTCCTTTAGGTGCCACGACGAAAACACACCTGGCAAACGGACACACCCGACCAACCGAACGTGTTGGCAATGATGAGGCGATATGGCCAACTACATTATTGCGTTTTCACCGGGAGCTACACGTCGGCTCCCGGGGACCATTAATGGCACGTTGTTGGTGAACGATGAAGGTGTCCCTATAAAGCACGTACAACTCCCGAGGTAAATTTTAATATTTTAACTATTTCATGTACTTTATCTAAAATATATTTATCATGATTTTTATTTTTAAATTAATGATAATATCTTTCTTTTTTTTCTGTGTAGGAAACAATGAGTTCTACGGAGTTTTGGAGAGCCATGCATTGGTAATTTTTGGCCCAACCATACGCACGGTGGAATTCCCCCGAATTCCAACACGAAAAAATGTACAGGTATCTAGAAGCCCTTTTTAGGAAGTCGGCACATTTGACGAACGGCGGTGGCTCGATCAGCGAAGCAAATATTTGAAATATACCGGACACTTGTTATTAACGCAATTGCGATTTAACCCTAGATACGAACATCCTCTCACGGTTATAGAAGTGAGTAAGAGCACTCATCCATGACGGAGAAGAAAAGGGCAAAGAAATAAGGAAAAATGCCAACTAGACTCGCAAGGTAAATTACAACTTTAATTCAATAGCTTTAATTTTCTCTATGTCTAAAATAAAAAGTGTGCTACATCATGTCCGGCTTGATGTACTTTTGATGCTAGGTTTCACGACACCTCGAAGACAACCAAAGCTAGGATTGAAAAAAAGGGCCATCTGCACAGCTAGGCCGGGCGCTCGCAGAGTGCTTGTGAAATTGTAATTAAGTAGCCAAACATCTTATAATTAATTGTATCACCTTCCAACGTTTTTGTAATCCTATCGAATATGATTAAAAATGCACAATCATATGTAAAGTAGGGTGATGACTTGAGCAGAGAAACTCTACGAGAGGAAGATAAAAATATGTTTCCATTTTGGCTATCAAGCGCGTAGTTGAACGTCGCGAGCTTGGGCGGAGTCCCAAGATCCGGAATGCTGGAAATAGGTAAAACATTAACCTTTCAATATGTTTGTTTCGTCCATAAATTTAATGTCTAATAACTTTGTTTTAAATCGGGGAGTAGCACTATTTAGACGAGGCAAATAACCCGAGTTTTAGAAGACAGTCATAGATTATCCTCACGTTGCTTTGATCATTGTAGTGGGGACCGAGCCGATAATGCTACTATCGATGAGGGCGGTAATGATGATAATTTCCACTTATAATTTTTTCTAATTATACCTTGATGGTTGTCCTTATGCCGTTTTTGTTTAAATGACGGAGAATGTTTCCTTGAGGATCTTACCTGAGAGAGGAAGACGGAGCAATAGTCCCAACGGCGGCTTATTTGGTGCACCAGGTAAATAATCTCATTGCAATTTTTTTTATTAATATTACCGAACTAGTTAAATGATATTTAAAGCGGCAATTAAAATTTAATATTATACGTTTTTGTAGGCGATGCCCCATCCTTTGGATGAGACGGAGACATCGTGACTACGCAACTAGGTCGTGACGACAGGCGGTGCACCGGGTAAATAATCTCATTGCGATTTTTCTATTAATATTACCGAACTAGTTCAATGATATTTAAAAGCGTGATTAAAATTTAATATTATACGTTTTTTGTAGGCGATGCCCCATCCTTTAGATGAGACCCGGTTTCGTGACCCCTACGCAACTAGGTCGGCGGCGATGGCGGGTGCACCAGGTAAATAATCTCTTTACCAATTTTTTATTAATATTCATAGAACTAGTTCAATGATATTTAAGCGACAATTGAAATTTAATATTATACATTTTTTGTAGGCGATGCCCGTCCTTTGGATGAGACCGGACATACGTGACTACGCGACTAGGTCGGCGGCGACAATGGTGCACCGGGTAAATAATCTCATTGCAATTTTTTTATTAATATTGCGAACTAGTTCAATGATATTTAAAAACCGACGATTAAAATTTAATATTATGTTTTTGTAGGCAATGCCTCGTCCTTGGATGAGACCCGAGACATCATGACTACGCAACTAGGTTAGCGGCGACAACGGTGCCCCCCGAGTAAATAATCTCATTGCAATTTTTTATTAATATTAGAACTAGTTCAATGATATTTAAAAGCGACAATTAAAAAAATTTAATATTATGTTTTTTGTAGGTGATGCTTCGCGTCCTGGGATCGGACTAGACATCGTGACTATGCGAGCTAGGTCGGCGGTGCGGGTCGAAAGGCACGAAACGGGAGCGAGCACGATGATATTGATGATGTAATTAGGAGCTTTAGAAATAGGAAGAAGAAATTGTATTTTTATAAGACAAATGTTACCATACTTGGAACGTTTTTGCGTTATTTAAAAAACTCATTTATCATACTATTTTTATGTCAAGCATTAATTGCAACGTTTCCTTGCGTATTTTTTGTTGAATTTTTTTTTATTAGTTATTGAATATTTTTTTTTTTTTTATGCTCATGAAAGTAAAAAATGAAATATAGATTGGGTATTGGAGAATTGAGAGTGATGGTGAGGGGGGGGCGATATTTTTTTTTTTTAGTAGAGAATAATTTATTGGAGCGATTTAATCTTGGAGAAAACCTCCCTCGATCCGGCGTAGCAACAAAAAAGTCCTTTGTTGACTTAGTTGCTACTCTTCCGGATCGTGGGAGGCTTATTTCCCGAGTTCATGCGACTCCGATAAATTTTCTTGGAAAACGAAGAAGACTTATTCGGTATGTTTTGACATTTTCAACATATGTTCTAACATTATCATAAGAATGCATCTTAGAGTAAAAAATACTACATCAATTACTTGTATTTATTGTATCGATAATGATGGATTTTGATTGACTTCGCGTGCGGTACAAATCCTCTTGCATCATGAGCAATACAACTTGTCTGACCGAGGTCATGTCCAGGATATTTTTGCTTGTGCGCTTGACCCAGGTTCGTAATGTCACATTTTGTAAGTTCCTTTACGGTTCATAATTCAATATTAAGCTTGTTCATGATTATTATCTAGGTTTTTGTATGTGTTTTCATCTATTTGATTGTAAGCAACTCTGCATGTTTCTGTTGTTCACTATGATTTCTCCCATTACCACTTTCGAGATGAATCCTGAATTTATTGTTACATAGGTTACTTTATTATTTACTATGATTTCTCATTTACGATTTCATAGGTTACATCATGTAAAGTTGTCAATCTCGGAGTTGGTGATGAGCTTTAGTTCTCGGTTTGGGGGCTTTTCGATGTTACTGCTCCCTGTTGTCATTCTACGCATCACCTCGTTTTTGAGCATGCCAATTGTCTACCACTTGTGCCAATTGGCACATGTCATCTACGGTGGTGCACATTTCACCTATTTTAGGTGAGAGTTTGAGGTTTCTCTAACATGGCAATCTGATTCGGTGTACGCTTGAATATCATCACATAATACTCATTGTTTGGATTGATGAGCATGTTACGGAATGGTTGGTTGGTTGATTCATAAGAACCATATATAGTCATCTTGAGATATTTCGAAGTTTTCTCGGGGTTTCCTTTTTCTGCCGTTTCTAGTGGGTGGGATGTTGTGAGGTGATCCATCAATATTGGTGCTCTTGTAGTGGGGAATTTGTTTTTGGGGATATAAAGAACATTTGATGTGGATATCCCATTGGATGCATTCATAGATGGGCAAGGAGGTCAAGAATTTAAATTAAAAATATGCAACCTCTAGCATGGAAACACGAAGACATGAGAACCTTTGGTTAAAGATTGTTTTGTCTTAGCCTTAATATAGTCGTGATTTATTTCTATTATCTTAATGCAAATATATAGTCAGGTCTCATTAAAATGAGGATTGTGGTTGTATTTCTCTTTGGTTGTTTCTCTCTTAATGCTCCAGTTGCCAAAAGTTGCGATAGTTTTTGAGTTTGCCTATTACAACTTAAAAGTGGTTTTTAGCAATGGGAGTCATGTTTTTTAAGGTTCATACTAATATGAAGATCTTGTAATTCTATAATCGGCCTCAGAGAAGATGGCCTGCTGCTTTTTGGTGATGTGACAACAATTGCCAAATCTCTACCTCATTGGAGGTAACAATGGAAAGGGAAGAAGTTGGGTGCAATGTTTGATAATTATGGCGGACAATTGTCTTCTCTTTCGATTTTTTCTGTTCCTTCAATCGCTTAAGCAAAAGAGGGACTACGAAGTTACGAGACGGAGAGAAGGTAGTTAATACCAAGAGCTATGGAAAAGGGATTTGTACTTCAACAAGGATGGCTCGGTGACAAAAAAATTGCAGGTCGGAGAAAAATTATGTTTAAGGAAGGTCACTACACGTGAAACTTCACTACGGTGGATCTTTCCTTGTCCACTTATATTCGATTTTAATGTGTTATTTTTAATTTTTCATGGAGGGTTGTTTTGGCATATGATGCAGCATTCAATTTCACACTTATTGAAAGCATTGTCAATTTGTCTTGCGAGGCGGTGTGAACAAATTGCTAATCTTTTTAGAGTCACCCTTGGGGTGAAGGGAAAAATGTTGTCTTGGAGAGCAAGCATGGTTCTCACGAAAATAGTTAATGATGGTGTGACGATACAGCTAAGGAGAGTAATTTGTAGATGTGTGCTACGGTTTTCTTTTTAACGTTGTATTATTTCCCCCTCTTAAATGTCTTAGATTTGGTACTATAATTTGAAAACTCAGGTGAAAGGAAACATATTTGTTACCCGGTGGTCTACTTGGCCTATGGACTAGCCACATTAGAGTAATGCATAAATATTTCCACAACAATAAAAGGAAAGGGTTATGGATGAGTCAAATTTTATTGTTATTGACGGTGTAATGAAATGTATCTCAATGCTATGGTTTTGGCCTTTTTATTGGTTGAATTAGAGGACTTGATTGAAAATATTGCGGCGAGTTGTTAAAGGCAGGCTGCCGGCAAAGACAAATGATTTGGGCAGGATGGAACCACAACATGTTGTTGTTCTTGCACATGTTGGAATATTGAAAAATTCAGTAATGAATAGAGAATAAATCTCCCTTCACTATACAGAAAATAAAAATTTCTTTGACGGGAGACATAGTTTCAATACTTTGAAAACAAACTTCTATTCCTTCAATAACTCAAAAAAAAAACTATTACACTTCTTCCTCATGAGAGGATTACAAAATTATATTTGCTACAAAGCGCGGTGCATAAAATAGCCCATTTTGTCTGTTCAAAACAAACATACTCTTGTCTCTAAAACACTCTACTGTATGTTTTCACTTTTACCTTCTTTGTGCATACACACTTAAAAAGTTACACTCGATCTTTCACTTTTTACACTGCTTGTTACATGTAATGCAAATTACCTCTTTAATACATAAAAAAAACTACCAAGCTTTTTTGTCCTTTTTATTTTTATATGTCGTAACATGTAAAACATATTATAATAAACCCTCTTTAAAATAATAAAATTAAAACTAAATTCTATGGCCACCTTTCATTTCGCATATGATATATATATATAAAATATGTTTAAAACATATGTATATATTAAAGCATACATAAAATTAAACTATCAAAACATTAAAGAACCCTTTAAATCGGACTTCAAAATCTGAATAGATTGAATTTCAAACCAAATTCACGTTCCAAAATTGAATCTTTGTGTCTGCCTAATTTATGCCTTAATTCTCCAATCAATATTGCCTTATAAAATTCGAATTGGAATTTTGGTTTTGAATTCCCTTCAATTTCATGCGATCAATATTAATGCTCCACGTGTCCTCCTTTTGAATTTACAAAAGCTGAGGTAAATTTACTTGTTTATTTAATTTGCAGTTTGGTGAATTGCATTAATGTTGGTTGTTGTGTTTAAATACAATCTGTCTGAAATATGGGCACAGTAGATGCAAAAAAAACTTGCGGGGAAGTTTAAATGATGAATTAAATTTACGCGGATGGCGTGAAAACGACCTCGAAAAAAAAATGTTCTTTCTTTGCATCGAGTCAGCACGCTGCCGGCGGAGTTGAAAGTTAAAATTCAACGGCACGGGGGTTTAATAAGTGAGGGTGTAAAGGTAATTTTTTGTCGATAGTACTGGATTAAGATCATCTATTCATTTTTGTAGGGTCTTATAGTGTTTTTATTTTTATTTTTGCGTTGGGCTTATTGAGTCTAAGATAGTTTTTGAGTGAAAAAATTGCTATCAGGTATTAAAAAATTTTGGTTCTTTTGTCAAAATTTATGAGCTTGTTAGGAAATAAAAAACTGATAATGGTTGTATCTTAAATTTGTGGAAAATAATTTGAAATGAAACCTTTTTGTTTAGGTTGTTGCAGCAAGTGCAAACCCCGTTCAAATTACTAGGGGCATTGACAAGACAATAAAGGCCCTTGTTTTGGAACTCAAAATTTTGTCAAAGGAGGTAAACGCTTGCCTTTTGAGTAGGTTGGTTTTCCTTTTTGCTGATGGTTTGGTGTATCTAATTGAATTAGTTGCCTAAGGTATTTTTGGTTGCAAACTCCTTTTCATTTTTCATATAGTATTGGCGTTGTGGAATACATTTGATTGTGTGGTCTTGTAAGATCTACAACATTTGTAGTTGTTTAGTCTTATGGCCGAGGTGCACTTTTATTATGGAAATAGTTGATGCAATATTGTCATTTAATCCTTATTGCAGGGTAGCATGTTGAGAAGTTTCTTGTGAAACATTTGGTATTCAAAATGACCCTTGATCTTATACAACATCATGCACTTGACTTCAAAATTTATATTCAAAGTGTGCCAGACAATTCTTGCAAAATTTCAAATATTTATGTTGTTTTAAACCATTATCTTTTTCATGTATTGGATGCTGAAAATGTGAAAAAGACTTTGGTATGAAACCAACTGGTGAAAAATTTCCAGCAAAACAACCACTTCCAAGACATGATTTAGAAGTAGAAAAAATGTGCTTATGAAGCATAGAAAGATATCCTTGATGCATTGTCAACGTTTGGCTAGGGTTATTTTTGGAGAAAATAACTCCTTATTCCTAGAATAGTGATCTTAAATACAAGTAAATTCCAGAGAAGAGAGATCATCGTGTGACGCAAAAAAACTGAAATTGGATCCCCAAGGAGAGCTGGTGTGTCTGCAATCGCTTTGTCAGCATTTTCCCTTGGTTTACCCCGTTATTTTCCTCCAGCCTGAGTCTTAATTGACTTCTTCTTTCTTCGGGTTTATTTATCAAATTCGTAGAATTTGATAAATAAATACTATCCACAATGGTTGGAATTTAATTTATATTCCCGACTTTATATTATCTCCAAGCCTTATAACCAATATTTAAATTTCAACACTTTGTATTTATACTCCACATTTCTTTTTAAATAAATAACTTGTAATGAACTTTCGGCTCTATATTTCACCACCCAGCCTTACAACAATCACACTCCAGACTTATGATATATCAATAACCAATCAAACCAATAACCAATCAAACCCTCGTATCGTACCTGGCTATCCTCCACACACCTTACTTAACCTCGGGGCAAGTTCAACATGCGACCACTGTCCGATGGCCCTTCTCCAAATCAACGACTCTTGGAAATTTTTCTCGGATTCCAACGTCGGGCTTTAACGTGCGATGTCGCGGGTTAAACGGTGGTTTTTCGGGGGTCACTTCTCCACGTGTCACATTCCCTATGGAATCGCTCGCGAATATGAAATACCGCCTACTCCGTAAAAGCGGTGCGATATGGGTAACCCTCTTTTGTGATTCCTCTTGTGGTTTTGGTAGAGGGATTGACCACAGGTGCAAGTCTGGTTCCGCTATCCTTTTGTTTGTTAACTCATGTCCAATCCTCGGGTCAGGTTTCTGAAAGCACAACAATTTTTTCTCTTTATTAAGTGGGATTTTTATATTTGAACATTTTTCACGACCCCGGTTCTCTACACATATCTCGCCTTTGGGTGGGGTGAGTTCACAAGGTTATCCAAGAATTTACGGGAATTCAAAGATAGAAGAATAGAATTATCAGTACACAATCGCCTCACAGATAAACAATTCTTCACAATTAGCAGTTCGAGATAATTCAATGGAAACTAAGCTTGGAAATCATTTAACTGGAAACAATTGTTCACACACAGAGGTTTATTGCAGAAATCCCCTCTCTACTCTCCTCTTCCCTCTCTACTTTTATTCATCCGAGGAATTACAATTTATTTACATAACATATGGCTCTTCCGCTCCTTTGAGAGGACCATTCTAGAAATCAAAAGGTCTAATTATAATAATTCAACTAACTGAAACTGTTCGACTCCTATAACTCTAACTAGTCTAAGTAATACAGTCAGCTGAGGTATTGACACCTAGCTGTTACAACTCAAATGTTTTTGAACCCTCCTAGCCACAACATGTGGACAAAACCTCCTACATTTCTGGCTAGTGCCTAATGCCCCTGCATCATCGTGTGACATAAACCTATTAACAAAAGTGAATTCCTTGAATTTCACCAAATATTTTCTTTGAATTCCTTTCTTTTAAAAGCCAATGATATCCCTTATTGTGTTAATGTTACGTAAATTCCTTGTCCTAGTGCCTCACACTCTACTATGAATGTTTTACCAAAAGTAGGTGCAACCGATGTTGGTGTAGAAGACATGGCATCCATTGAAAGAGTGTAGAAATTTTCTGAATAATGAAGATTTATCCACCGAGATTATCCTGATCACATATCAATTCAAATTCATATGCAACACATAATCTCTTCTACTCAGATCATCACACATGCAGAAATAAAACAAGCGGTATGCGATCAAAATATCATCAAAACATCACACACATTACATAGTATGTATGGGGAAAGCTTATAGATGAAAACCCCCAGCTATTGTATATTATAATGGAAGGGAAAACATGTAAAAATATCAGTACAATACTCCTCACAAGTACTCAGTACTGTCTCCAATAGTTACACACAAACTATCTTGGTTTTGAACAAGTCACAGGTTCAAAACTCATCCACTAATTGCCTGCCTCTATTGCGCAATCAAGGCTGGTCTAATGAGAGATCCAAGGTTCGAATCTCCTTGGCTTGATAGCGCAATCCTCATGGGAAATTTCCTCCAAGTGTGGTGCAAATCTCATGCACAACTAATGTCACAACTGATAGCTATCTCAACCCTTTCATCTACCTCTTTCACTGGTCTTCACTGAACTGTCCATGCACTGTAGTGAATTGATGTGTTCTTGAGTTGAATAATGAGTTAATAATTAGCGAATTAAATAATAATTAATTCACTCCACTCATTACTAGTTGATTAGCTAGTTAAACTAATCACAACTAGTTCAACTAAGTTAAACCGAACACAACTCCACCAACTGTCTCATCAACTCCACCAAACTTCTGCCACTGAAGTCCTAACTAAAGTCAACCATGCATGAGCTCACCAAACCCCTAGGAATAGCGTAATTCCTCTGTCAAATGCATGAGCCACTTCTGTAGCTCGAACTAAAGTGCTCCAAGAGAGTAAACTGAAGTTTAGAGTCCAAATATTATTAAGGGTAAATAATATTTGACTTCCCTATTTTTAGGATAGGCAGTCTAAAAATAGACTTCGACCTATAGGTCCAAAAAATAGAGGTCCATCTATTTTTACCAACATGAAAAATACTCCAAGAATAACATACTGCAACCCCTGGACCATGCTCCATATGTCTAAAAATAGACATAGTCTAAAAATAGACTTTGCGCCAGAATTTGCCTGCGGGCCCACTTAGTGAAGGCGACTTCATTTCACTAAGCTCCATCATCTTGCTGCATTCTCAACACTCCCTCTCAGCAAGATATGGATTATCTGCAACCCCTATCCTGCCTCTGTGGAATTCGAACTTGCTCCTGGTGAGCGCCTTCGTCAGGATGTCGGCATCCTGATCCTCCGTGGGAACATATGAAAGCATCATGATCCTTCGCTGAACACAATCTCTGATGTGATGGTACCTGATGTCGATATGTTTGGACCTATCATGAAATACTGGATTAGCCGAGAGCTTGATGCAGCTCTGGTTATCACAGTAGATCACTGTAGGCTCCAAATGCAACCTGAACAAACCTGTGAGGATCTTCCTCATCCAAATAGCCTCGCATGCAGCCAAGCTAGCTGCCATGTACTCGGCCTCTGTTGAACTGAGTGCCACGGATCTCTGCTTCCTGCTGTACCAGGAAACTGCTATCGACCCAATGCTGAAAACTCCTCCAGATGTGCTCTTCCGGTCCGTTGGACTCCCTGCCCAATCTGCATCAGTGAAGCCAGAAAGCTTCGCTCCATCCTCCTATCTGTACCATAGACCATATCCCGATGTGCCTCCGATATAGCGCAATACATGCTTGCCTACCTTCCAAAAGAGCTTGGTAGGCTTAACCATAGCTTACGAAAGCTGGTTAACTGCATGGCGTATATCGGGTCGTGTATTGACCGGATACATAAGCGACCCCACCAACTGTCGATAGACAGTGGCATCCACTACCTCCGCTGAAGTAGCATCCTCCTTCCTCCAACCACCAGGAAGAGGAGTGTCAACAGGCTTGCAGTCTTGCATGTTGAACCTCTCCAGAATCTCCTGGGCATACTTGCCCTGAGAAACAAACAGTCCTCCGCTGCGCTGCCAAATCTCCAATCCCATGAAATAATGAAGGATGCCCAAGTCCTTCATCTCAAACTCTCGTGCAAGATCCTCCTTGCATGAAAGTATCAACTGCTCATCGCCAGTCAAAATCAGATCATCTACATACAGTACGATGATCAAAAGCTTCCCCTCCACCACAATCTGGTACAGGTTTGGATCCGCCTCACTCTTGGAGAATCCAAGCCCGGTGAAGTAGCTGTCTATCCGAGTGTACCAAGCACGAGGTGCTTGCTTCAGCCCGTACGGTGCTCTCTTGAGTCGGCACACATGCGACTCACTGCTGAAGATCTCGAAACCTTCAGGCTGCTCTATGTACACCTCCTCCTCAATGAATCCGTTGAGGAACGCAGTCTTCACATCCATCTGATGGATGTGCCACCCCATCTGCGCTGAGAGAGCTAGGATTGTTCGTATGGAAGAGTACCTTGCGACAGGTGCAAAGGTCTCCTCATAATCGATCCCCTCGATCTGTGAGAAGCCACGGGCGACAAATCTCTCCTTGTACTTCTCCACACTCCCGTCAGCCGCCTGCTTCACTTTGTAGATCCATCGCGAACCCACCACTGATTTCCCCTCCGGTCTTGGGACAATCTCCCATGCACTGTTTCTGACGATCGAATCATATTCTTCGATCATGGCATCTACCCATGCGGGTTCCTCCACAGCTTCCTCAAAAGAGGATGGCTTCTTCACAACACGTTGACTCACAAGAGCCATGTATCCAATGTACCGATCCGGTGACTGCCTCTGTCTGCACTGTGCTGTAGGTGGTCCTACAACCTTCTCTGCATCTCGAGCCAGTCGCTCAGCTTCTGTAGTGCGCTTAACCCCTCTGATGGTTGGCGCTACATGGGTGGTTTCTTCCACCTCCTGAACTTCCTCTTGTGGCTGATCCACATCCGAAAGCTCCTCCTTAGGAACTAACAACTCCTCATCTGCATGCAAGTGTGGCTCCCTCTCAAGCGAACACTGCATGGCTTTCTCCTCCGGAAACTTGATATCTCGTCGCACAACAGTCTTGCGACTGTCTGGAAAATACACCCGATAGTTGTGAGGTGTATCAGTGTACCCCACAAATATTCCAACCTCTGCGGTCGGATCTAGCTTTTTTCTGGCGTCCTTCGTCACATGCATGTAGAAAGGTGAGCCAAAAATTCTCAGATGAGAAATATCAGGCCTCTTGCCAGAAAACGCCTCCTCCGGTGTACTCATGCCAAGAATCTTGTGAGGAAAATGGTTCTGCACATATACTGTTGTATTTCATGCCTCAGCCCACAAGTGAAGGGGTAGGCCTTGATCATGCAACATCACCCGTGCAGCACCCACGATCGTTCTATTCTTCCGCCCAGCCACCCCATTCTGCTGTGGGTTATGGGGTGCGATGAGCTCTCTCCGAATCCCTTCTGCGCTGCAAAAGTCCTTGAATTTAGTAGAGATGAATTCACCACCATTGTCGCTCCTAAGAGCCTTCACATGCTTCCCTGATTCCTTCTCAACCAGCGCCTTGAATTCATAGAACTTAGAAAATGTCTCGCTCTTCTTCTGCATGAAGAAGATCCAACACTTCCGAGAGAAATCATCAACAAAGATCACGTAGTACTTGTGCTTTGCTGTCGAAGCTACTGAGAAAGGACCACGCATGTCTGTGTGAACTCTCTCAAGGATCGTCGTGGCACGACTATCCTTCTCGTGAAAGTTGGTTTTCACATACTTCCCCAAGGTACACCCCTTGCACTGATCTGACTGCGCAAGAGTGCCCTTAGGAAGCCCAGTAGAAATCTGTTGCAGTATATTTAAAGCTCCATGGTGAAGGTGGCCCAATCTCCTGTGCCACAGTTCGCCCTCATCATCCCGGCTCACCACTTCTCCCACCTTGCATGCCATTGCTGCGTAGCCATCTACTTGCAACTGATAAAGGTTCTTGACTCAAACCCCTATCTTCCGAGTCTCTCCAGTTGTCTTACTGCGCAGGAAGGCTTTTCCTTCGCTGAAGACCACATCATACCCCTTGTCTTCCAACATCGCCACAGAGATCAGGTTCTTCATCAATCCTAGAACATGAAAAACTTCCTTCAATATGAAAGGTTTACCAGACTCCCTCTCAAAGGAAATGGTACCGATACCAGTTGCACTATATCTACCATCATCGCCCATCTCGATGTGCACTCCAAGATCTTTTTCCTCCAGATCTGAAAACAGATCTCAATCTCCGGTCATGTGAAATGACGCACCACTGTCCAAGAACCAAAATGATCCTGCCACACTTGAAACCAAGCATGTGATCAGTGAAAAATCCAGTTCGAATTGAGAAGCCAATGCCTCTCCCGCTGCAAATCCGGTAGCCTTCTTATTTTTCTTCTTTTGCGGACAATTTGTGGCATAGTGTCTGTGTTGGTGACAGTGAAAACACTTCACCTTGGACATGTCTTGCTTCTTGCCTTTTGTACCAGATTGAGAAGCCTTCTTTCTCTTCGCCTTCTTTGCTTTGGCAGCCAAAGCACAATATTCTTCATCAAATACCTTTGATGAAGATCCGTCCCTGGTAGTCCTCCTTATCTCCTCCTGCATGAGATCCGCCCAAAGGCGCTCCCATCCCGGCAACTTCTCCTGACCATTGACACTATCTTGATATGCATGCCAACTTTTTGGAAGACCAAGGAGAGCCAGGTCCACCATATCCTCTTCTGCGACAGTCACCCCCACACTTCCCAGTTCATCTCTGCATTGAGTGAACTTCGTGAGGTACTTGGCGATACTGACGCCTTTCTCCATCTTGATGTTTCTGAGCTTATATTTGAGTGCCAGATTCCTTTGGTCACTCTTACTCTGGAATATATCTGTCAACGCTTTCCACATTAAATATGGAGAAGCTTTTCCATGCAGGCTGGATACAATGTGATCCTTTACGCCCTCCAACAGAATCCTTCGACATTTCGCCATCTTCTTTTGCCAAGCTTCGACTTCAGCAGGATCAGTGGGCTTTTGGACATCCGTATCTACGAACTCCTTCAGTCCATTATCTTCCAATATTGCCTCCATGCGATATTTCCATGCAACATAATTCGAATTGCCTTCAAGAGCATATTCAAGTCGCAAACCGTTGAAAGACATTTTCAACTCCGGCACCAAGAAAACAAACTGCTGCAAAATTCGAATTCCAAGCTCAAAAATCCACTGCTCTTGATCTGTGAGAAAAAATTATTTCTAGCACAGAGATCAACTGCAGGGGAATTTACTGGATGTATCACCTTTCAAAGGAAAGGATGGATCCAAAGGCTACCTGGCCCGCATGCAGACTCTGTCTACCGAAATAGGTTTGTAATCACTGTGATCATCAATCTTTTCTCTGATAGCTCTGATAGCTCCGATACCATGTAGAAATTTGTTGAATAATGAATATTTATCCACCAAGATTATCCTGATCACATATCAATTCAAATTCATATGCAACACATAATCTCTTCTACTCAGATCATCACACATGTGGAAATAAAACAAGCGGTATGCGATCAAAAGATCATCAAAACATCACACACATTACACAGTATGTATGGGGAAAGCTTATAGCTGAAAACCCCCAGCTATTGTATATTATAATGGAAGAGAAAACATGTAACAATCTCAGTACAATACTCCTCACAAGTACTCAGTACTGTCTCCAATAGTTACACACAAACTAGCTTGGTTTTGAACAAGTCACAGGTTCAAAACTCATCCACTAATTTCCTACCTCTATTGCGCAATCAAGGCTGGTCTAATGAGAGATCCAAGGTTCGAATCTCCTTGGCTTGCCAGCGCAATCCTCATGGGCAATTTCCTCCAAGTGTGGTGCAAATATCATGCACAACTAATGTCACAACTGATAGCTATCTCAACCCTTTCATCTACCTCTTCCACTGGTCTCCACTGAACTGTCCATGCACTGTAGTGAACTGATGTGTTTTTGAGTTGAATAATGAGTTAATAATTAGTGAATTAAATAATATTTAATTTACTTCACTCATTACTAGTTGATTAGCTAGTTAAACTAATCACAACTAGTTCAACTAAGTTAAACCGAACACAACTCCACCAACTGTCTCATCAACTCCACCAAAATTCTGCCACTGAAGTCCTAACTGAAGTCAACCATGCATGAGCTCACCAAACCCCTAGGAATAGCGTAATTCCTCTATCAGATGCATGAGCCACTTCTGTAGCTCCAACTGAAGTGCTCCAAGAGAGTAAACTGAAGTTTGGAGTCCAAATATTATTAAGGGTAAATAATATTTGACTTTTCTATTTTTAGCTAGGCAGTCTAAAATTAGACTTCGACCTAAATGTCTAAAATTAGAGGTCCATCTATTTTTACCAACATGACCAATACTCCAAGAATAGCATACTGCAACTCCCAGACCATGCTCCATATGTCTAAAAATAGACATAGTCTAAAAATAGACTTTGCGCCAAAAATAGCCTGCGGGCCCACTTAGTGAAGGCGACTTCATTTCACTAAGCTCCATCATCTTGCTACATTTTCAAAAAAGAGAGAATGCCAAAGTAGCCTCATCATTCCATATAAATGATATTTTCTTTAAGAGATATGTGAGTGGACTTGAAATGCATGCATAATTCTTAACAAATGATCAATAATATCATGTAAGTCTAAAAAATCTTCTAAGAACCTTGATTTTCTTAGGAATAGGTCATTCTGTAATAGCTTGCATCTTTTGAGGCTCCAAATTCACTCCTTACTTTAAAACAATATGAACCAAATACTCAAATTCGTATTTCCCAAAAGCACATTTGGATATTTTTACATAAAAATGATTGTTCTCAATAATTATTTATATAACTTTTCCACATGTTTAGTGTGGTATTCCCGTGATTTATTATAAATATGTGTATTATCAAAGAAAACCAACACAAATTTTATAAGATGGGATCAAACAAAATTGTTCTTAGGTCGAGCCGCCGGACTTCAAACGGCGATAAACCATAATTCAAACCAAATTCGCGTTCCAAAATAGCCTGCTGACATCGGCCAATTTTTTGATGCGAAAACCAAATGAATTCTGCCCTAATCTTTTTCAGGTCCAAAGTTGGGCTGGCGTACGGAGGGAGAGTTGTGACACGAATTTCTTATCAAATTCGCCCTAATATTTTTCGGGTCTGGATTTCCACTGCACGAGCGGCCCAAACAAAGATCTGCTCCAATCCATTTCTGCCACGTGTCCTTAATAAAAACTTGCCTTGCTCCCAACTACAGGTGCATTTGATAGCGTTTCAGGCGATAGGACATGGATATGGTGATTTCATATCAATCGCATTAACATTTAACGTTGTTCAATTAAGTTTTCATATCAAATCGGCATTAATTAATTTTTAACACTGTTCAAGATCGGACCTCCACTCCTCTTAGCGATTCCACACGCTCCAATATGATCTGGCCTTCGACTCTCATTATTAATGATCAGAGATTAATTATGATGGGCATCCTTTGATTGCATTGCAATCTAGTCGACAAAATGGCGTTTAGCTATGGTTTTTCAGACAAGCCGGTTGCTGGATTACACTGCCTGCTAACTGTGATGATAAGAAGAAGTGGCCAGCTGAACTGCTGCCTAGAGCTTGCTGCATATCTGCATTTCTCTCGGTTCTGTCTCTGTCTGTCTTCCTTTGTTAATTGGAATTCTGCTTCTCCGTCTCCTCTTGTGCCCACTGCGCCTGAGACTGCACCCATGCCTCGCATGCGTCATAGGATGTGTTGCTGCAGGGGGACCACTAGAGGTCAACCCCTGCGCGCTCCCTCCAGCCCCTCAACATAGTCGACTTCCGGCCAGTCCAGTGATTATTACGCAGGTCGATATCCAAATACTAGGATTGGGCAGGATCGGGTTGTAGGATCTGGCCACCATATGGATTCCCTTGCTCCTCGCTTCCCCACCGCTAGTTCACCTTCTCCCACGACACGCACTGCGCAATTTTCCTTTAATTGCTCTCTCAACCGCTTGCGAATCACAGCTTTAGTCACTGTGGTCTTCCACGAGGAGGCCCAAATGGAGGAAGAATGCACCCGTCCGGAGGGTCTGAGCTCGGAAAAAGCTGACTAGCATTCGGGCCTTTAGGAGGGGAGTCGTGGCATGCATGTGGAGGTAGCACCTAGCGATCCTAGACCTTCCGAAGGATGGTGCTGAATCGTGGAGGAACCACTGGAGGAGTAGTTTGGTTGATTTCTTTTTCTTGCTTAGCAGTCCCACTTAATTGGGCTGCTTTTAGATTATTTTACTGTGCTGGACCTTTGTAATATGTTAGGGTCCCGTGATTTGGCCTATTGGCTAGCCAAATGACGATGTAACATCAAACCAAGCTTTGGAGCCCAAGGACCTAGCCTTCCTGGACTCAGAGAGGGCTCTCTCTATAAGTGTAGAAGATGTCGGTGTGTTTACTTGCGATGTTCTGATATTAGGCTAGTTATGAAGTGTGTTTTTGGTTTTTTTTAGTTTTTAAGTTTGTGAGGGATGAAACTGATCAAATACATAAACTGGATGACAAGATGTAGATAAATTGGGCTATGGGGTCAAACAGATCAAGGAAGCTATGAATTAATGATGTAAAGCTGCTGTAGGGCCGATTTGATTCACAGTAGAAGGGATCTCTGGGCAAAATGGATTAAATGGACAATAAGTTGGTGAAAGACAAGGGATTTCAAGTGCAAACTAGTTAATAGCCAACATAAACATGTAATAGCAAGCCATTAATCATGCTAGGAATAACTATAAGCTAATCAATACATAGAAATCAAACATTCCAGCCATACATAGAGGTATATGACCCTCTAACTTCGGGAAAAGGCTATCAGACTTTGGGGAAAACACATGAGACAAACTAACAACTCATAAACTATGCCGGAACGCCTAAACATAGTCTCTAAGTCATTGGGCACTTGGAAAAATAAGTTTTCATAGTTTTAAGCAAAGGGCTAGATCGGGACTAGGCCTCCTTGGTTCAACAAAATGATCAACAAATCAGTCAAAGAGAAAGTTTTATGGACAGAACTATGGGCAGCTGATAGGTAGGTAGGGCAAACCATACATCCTACTCAACATACATGGAGCTGATGAATAAAACTTAGCAACAATACCTTAGGTTACTAAAGAGCAGCTAAGAATTCTTTAGCATAACTAAGGGAGAAGAAAACATCAAGCTATGAAGATTCGGGGATTTTGAGGTGCCTCCATGGGCATGTCTCAAAATCAATCTTTACTGATCTATAGAAGCAAGAAAAATGAATTATGAGTGAAAACTAGAAGACAAAACACATTAAGAAGCACTATACCATTCTACCATGTCAAGGAATCCATCAACAAGCCTTCAACATTCCTCAAAAGCATCCAAGAGGCAGTCCAAAAATCATAACTCAAGTGTATTCTTCAAAGTTCATATGACCAATGCATTAATTCTTCTCTCAAGTTTAGCCTCTGATTTACAATGAGAACCATGGAATAAATAGGCTTGAGGGAGGAAAACCTCATGGAGCAACTAGCTATCCCATTGGCCAAGTCAAAATATCTAAACTTGTCCTTGAGGCTTTGCAAAGCCCAAGGCACAAAATATCCCATAAAATATCTAAAAAATTGCTAAAAATGGAAATTATATTGACTTTGCATGATTTCCCCATGATAAAAATAGCTTAACGCACATTTGGGAAAAGCAGATTTTTGGAGTTCAAAAATTACAAAAATACTTCATATTTATGCCTGAAAAAGGTCCCCTGACTTGCTGAATGCAAATGGCAGCCTTCCCGATGTCGAAATGAGGCTCATGAAGGCTCGTTGGAAAGCTCTCTATGTCTGCTTCCCAACGTAAGTGGAATCACCTCAATATGATCTCTGAAAGTCCCTCAAAACTGTACCTGTGTGCAAAAACCTAGAAAATAGCAGGCTGCTGATATGGCGGGCAGAACGTGCAAAATGAGGCTGTTTTTCGTCAATTTGAGGGGGCGAATGATCTTCAAATGCCCTGAAAATCGCTGGAGAGCTGCTCATGAAATTATGGAATCCATTGGTATCACCCTCCTCCCTTGACGACTCATCAAACTGAAATGGCGCATTTATGAGTTTTCGGCCAAAAACCCAAAAAATGCCAAAAAACAAAAAGTTGCCGAAATAGGCCCAAAATCGGCATGCATGACCCTCAAGGGTCCATAGCAACATGCTCCGAAGCTGATGCCAAAATATCGAGGGCTGATGTGCTTTTTGCTTCTTTCCGTGCCAGGCGCCTCTCCTTCAACTTCTTCAATTTTTCTTGTGCCACCTTCAATTTGCGCCTGGAAAATTGATTTAGCTTCTGAAAGTGAAGAGTCCTCTTTCTCTGTAGCTCAAGATCCCTGTTTGCCTTCTCAAGCTTTGTTTCCAAATGCTGGTTAGCCCTCTCAAGCCATGCTTCCTTGTTTTCCTCAATTTCCTGTTCAAAGAGGGCAGTGAGAGGAAAGGCATCGAACTGAGCTTGTTCTTTTGCTCTCTGTTTCTCCAAGGCTTTTCTAAGCCCGATGGTCCTAGGCCTCTTTCGCCTAGGTTGGTCCTCTTCCTCTTCATCATCAAATTCGCCAATGAGCTCTTCAATTCTTACTTGTGCCTTTTCTGCCTCCTTTTTGTACTTGATCGCCCTTGCTTCGTGGATAGCTACATGAAACTTCATTTGTTTGTTTTCAACCTCCAAGAAATGATTGAAATTCCTTGCCCTTTGAAGATCTTCTTGTAACACCTCAATTTTCCCTTCTTTGTGAATGAGGAGGTTTTCAAGGATGCGTGTCTCATTATCACTGTCATCGCTTGGGATAGGGATGACAGCTGATTTACCTCCATGCTTGTCACTTTCTCCAACTATGCTTTTGCCTTTGAAGGCCAATCTAGCGCTTTTTCTCCTTGGCAAGCTAGAAGTTGTCTTTTTGGGAAATTTCCTCTTTTTAGGAACAGTTTTGGTCACTGTCAAGGAGGCAGCTTCAGCTTGCTGTCCTTCCTCAACATCTTGTCCAGCTTGTGGCTCAAAAGATGCTTCAATTGTGTGCTCAACCTGCTGCTCTTCAACCTCTGTCTGCTGCTGTCCCTCTTCCTGAATTTGATGCTGTTCATCAACCTCTAGCTGCCGTCCCTCTTCCTGAATTTGATGCTGTTCATCAACCTCTAGCTGCTGCCCAATGATATCCAACTGCTGCTGTCCCTCAAAATCTGGCTGCTGCTGCTCATCATCCTCCTTTTCTCCCTGTGGCTCACTGCCCTCTCCTTCTCCTTGTGTACTTGGCTGCCCAGTGGTCATCTTGAGTTTTTAGGGGTAGGCCTACTAGATAAAGGCACTGGGCGATGGACAGGCTGAGTAGGAGACACATGAAAAGGAGGGACAGTGGCGAAATCGGCATGGCTAATGAATGACTCCCATGAAACCCCTTTCTTCTCCAACTGGTGCAAGAAAATGATTTTGACCAAGGAATGGTGAAAGAGAGAAGGGATTTGCTGAGGTGGAGCTTTCTTTTGGACAGTAGCTGCCATTTTCTCTATGCTTTTGGACAAAAAGTATGGGAGGTTTAATTGTCTGCTCCTGGTAAAATGCATCAACAAGCGAACATGATAGGAAAAAATTTGGCTAAACCTCCCTTCACAAGTGAAATATCTCATTATGGCCTTCATTAGTGGAGCATAACTGTCAAGAAGATAGGAGAAAGGGAAAATAGCAGTGATGGTTTCTCTATGTTCCGGCTTGATGAAAGGTTTATAATCCTCCAGATCAAGATGCGCTTGTTTAAACCACTTTTCACCATGATACGGGATCTTAGTAGCCTTGGATACATACCTTGGGGAGATTTTGAAGTCAAGACCTACAAGATGGAAGTGTTTGTCCTTGAATCTCAAAGCGCACAAATGTGTAAGTGGCAAGAAACTCTTGACTTCTTCTATCCTCTGATAGAAATCAAGACAGCCTACTTCATGGAAATTGAAAAGCACTGATGGGTGAGCATTGATTTCTTCTATGGAGATAGGTTCATATCTCTTATGTTGTCTGCCTTTGTGATCTCGTTTTGGAGGCATTCTGACTTTGAAACAAGCTTTGGAAGAGGCAAACTGCCTTCACTATATGAGAAATGCTCTGCTGGATTGAAACAGGCCACCAGACTGTTTGGACAGATATGGACGCTGTGGTTTGGATGAAATGCAACAATGCTTCCTTGAATAAGCCCCCTCTACACTTCCTAAAAACGGTCCTTCAACTCTGGATATACTTCAGTTATGTAACCCTTTTAACAATGGTACCATGTGTAATAAACTGCTTTGTAGATTCTCTGTGCACAGTCTTGAATAATCACCCCTCTTGTGACTTTGTTAGAGGCCAGCTTACACTTGTATTTGTGTCTTCAAAACCAAACTTCAAAAATAATAACCCTGCTCTTTAGGTCATTTACCTTGAAAAATACCTCTGTTAGCAGATTTCTGTGGAGACCACACAGTGGAAAAGAAAATAGACCTTTTGGTTAGGTGAAAAAATAGCCCACAGTGTTAAGGAAAACACCTTTCACTTGTGGCTTTTTGAGAAGTCAATCACCGCCTTTATACCTCTGCCTTTAATGTAAACTTGATCATCAACAAATTCCCAATCACTATGCTGTTTACCTTTGAAAATCTCTGTCAACAAGTCTTCAACATGATACAATATGGTTTCTAGGAAAAGCAGATTCAAGTTAGATTGTAAAATTAGTGCACAGTGCTTTGTGAAGGACACCTTTTCTTGTGAAGTTCTGAGAAATCCAACACTACTTTGGTACTTCTGGCTTCAATGTAAACTCTGATCATCAACAAGTGCCCAATCACTAACAACCCTGCCTTCTAGAAAAAGACCTTGATTCACCTTCAGAAAAACTCTGTTCAACAATCTTCAGAATGATACAATGTAGTGCAATGAAAAAGCAGACTTAGTTTAGGTGAAAAATTAGTGTACAGTGGTTTAGAAGACACATTCTCTGCTTCAGCCAGGAACTATTTTCAAATTTGTGAGTTTAAATAGTTCATCAACACATATATACCCCTGCCTCTAATGTTTAACATTTATCCACCAATAACTCTGCCTTTTTAGAAAATGGCTCTGCACCTTTGGAAAGTTTTGAGAAATCCAATACCACTTTGGTATCTCTGCCTCCAAAGTTTAGAAACCCATCCACGAACTATGCTCCTCAGTATACTGTTTCACCTTGGGAAACTCTTTTTTAACAAATTTACAGTGGGAGAATATAGTGAATGAAAAGAAATCTGCTTAAATAGTGTGCTGTGAGAAGATGCCCCTGACTACTCTGCTTTTAAAGTCTTTGATGTCAACCTTAACACAAAAAAAAACTCCCTGTTTCAAGGAAACTTTCAAACATCCAACAATTCTGTCCTGTGAAAGAGTGTGTCCTCCTTTCACTGTTTGTACATCAAGAAAATCACCATACACAGGTCTAGACAACAAGAACACAGGGCTGAGGTAAAATGACAGAGCTTCTAGAAGACTAACAAGCTATTTAGACAGAGATTACCAGAATTTTCTCTTTCAAAACAATAAAAATGTCAAACCCCCTCACTGAGTACACTTCACTGTTTTAGTAGTGTGGAAATGTATGGATGATAGTGTGAAAGGTTCTTCATTAGAATTAGGTCTGTATTTCTGCAACGAAAGTCTTTTTTCAATTAAAACACAGTCCTTCACAACACAACCTCGGCCCTTAGATTGATTTGAAAATGAACAAACTGGTTTTCATCCATAAAACCCCGTATTACAAAGCAGTTACCTCATCTCACTGTGTAGATAATAATGGCAAGGTCCGAGGCTTTTAAACATTCTTGTTACTTATCAACATCTTGCAATCAATGGGGAATTCATGTAAATACCTCAAATTTGATGGATGCCCGCTTGAAAGGATGAAAGAAACCCTGGATAGTCTGGAAAGTTGCGCGGCAACCTCTGGAGAAAACCCGTCGCGCAGGAGAAAGGTTGTCGGGTCGACTTGTCGTGCGGTCGGGCGGCCACCTAAAGGCACGTCACGCCCACCTACAGGCACGTCGCGCCGACGAAGGAAGCCTTTGCAAAAATCTGCCCAGGCACGTCGCGCCAAATTCCAGGCACGTCGCGCCGCCTCTGAGTGCAAATTTTTGAATTTTCGCCCAACTTTCTTGCTTGTTTGATGCTGGATGCGAATGGACTCTTCTTCAGATTTTTGAAAATGAAAATTTACACCATAATTACCTTTTGCTACTATATCACCACAACTCTCCAACGGTCACTTACCCTTTCGGAATTAACATTAATTTTTAACTATGTTTGTTTTTTCAAACAGTGGGTTTTTTATTTGCATATATATATCGCCCTTTAACCCCGAGCTCTGAACTTTGATCAATTTAAGTCGACCAACACCACCACTTCTGCTACGGTGTTTCAATAACACAGGTGATTTGTCATTTTTGTTTTGACAACTCCTTCATTTTTTACTTATAGTGGGTTTTCAAATCTCTGTTTATAGGTGTAGCATACAGTACTCTTTTTCCCTCAAAATAAAGGTTGTTCTTTCTTCCTTTTAAACTATCCAACAATGATCACAGGCTAAAAAACCTTTGGAACACAGTGAAAAATAACTTTAAAGGGGAAATCTTCTTGGTGACAAAGTTTTTAAAAGGTCTTGTCTGCAGGTCCCTTTTCCATACAGTCTCGTGCTACATCTGCCCTCTGGAATGGTAACAAGTGGTTTGTTATAAGACATATAAACAGTGATAATTTATCAAAACAAATTCCTTCTGCCTAATCATAAGATCATATACCCGTTTGCCTCCCCATCTGAAAAGACAAGCTTGTAGAATATGAAAACAGGGCTTTTTGATACACAGTCCTTATTTTGTTCTGATCAGTGTGTTAAACCCTTTTTTGTCAATAGCACCATTTCATGACTGAACTATGTTCACTTCTTCCCTCTCTTGGTGATTGTTAGCAAGGAAGGGCTATTTCATAATGCACCAAAAATATTTGAAAAACTGTAAACACCATTTCTTGAAAGGCGCCTCTTTGGACCTTTGATATATGATATTGTTTTGCTGCTTGACCCTTTTCTCAAGGAGAAATTCTTCTTTTTGGTATCAGTGGCACACATATATTCAATATTGTCTCTTTCCTATTGTAGGTATAGTCTGTCAGCTAGTTCTTTGAAATAGGAGTACCAATACCTTTGCATCATCAGTACTATCATTCACCTGTGCAATGACCTTTATTCAGTTTTTGGTATCTTTCCACTGCTCTCTTGTATCAATTAGCTTTAGCAACTTGCAATAGCTTTGGCCCTCTACTCATTCATGGAGGAGGCTCTTCATCAGATAAGGTGTCCGGAGACTTTTTGACCACTATGTTTGACACAGCCTTTCTCTGAATGTGGTGGTAAGTAAACTTCTTGAAAAACACCAATCTTAGCATCTTTTCTTGCAAGCATCACTGTGTTTTTAGAAGAAAACCCTAGCCACAGTGACACTGTTCTAAGGGTGACTGAGAAATTTATCATTTGAATTGTTTATCTCATGACCTGTTACTTGACAAAAACTCTTTGTGACTATGAAGGTCAGTTTATTTGAAAAAGCTAAGGGCTTTCTTTCTGCCTGTGTAATGGCATTGGCTAACAGCATCTATTCCATTTTATTTTGAACAAAACAGGCTTCTTATGATTTGGATGTTTACTGATGACAAGTCCTTCTAAAGTTCAACAATTCATATGGTTTGCAAGTTTGAAATGAGCTTCTTTATCAGGCCAAACTCCATTCCTGTTATGATCATCAATTACCTTCATGAAACCTGAAGATATTGTTTCATTGTTTCAGTAGAGGCAAACCTGGACTTTTGCAACCTTCTGAGTCAACACTAGCCTGCGCCCTCTGCTTATGTATGAAGGAGGCGCCCTAACCTTCTGCTTGTAAATGAAGGAGGTTCTGGGCCTTGACAATTTACCCCTTTGCTGAGACAGTGGCGACCCTTTCTTACTGTGATTTTCATGCTGGAAAGAGTTGTAAGGTCCCGATGAGTGACTTTTGTTCTGCAGCTTCATCTCAGGTTCACAATACATTTAGAAGCAGTTGTTCCTCTAATTGTAAACTCAAACATTTACTCCATGAGATGAAATATATTTCCTGTCTTTGTAGAACCATAGAACACTGTGAAAAACCTAATAGTTAGCTTGAGATTGGGCTTTATGCAGTGCTGAGACCTAAGGAATATGAGTGGCGCGACTTAAGGCTGTTTGTCAATTTCATTTGCAAAGTAAGGGATCAGTCATGGTAGGTCTGCTGCAGATGGAGGCTTTTTGGCTTTTTGATGATTGCCAAAGGTGAAATGCCCTAAAACGCCACTTCCTAACATAGGGGAGACCTTTGAAACAGCTGTGGATTTGCCTTTTAAGGCTGATGGGCAGGTCAATAAGGCTGAAGCTAGATAGGATTGTGATATGAGGTTTTTGATGTTGTCAGGGGTGGACTGAATAGGTAGAAAGGCGAAAAAGTTTTGGGAGGGTTTTCTGGATGACATATTGACATAAGGAAATTAGTTTCTAGAAAACTCAGCTGAAGATATAGTCATCACTAACATGTAAAAAAAATACGATGGCTAACAAACTATTAATTAATTAAAAATGTAACTTTATTATTTCATAATATTTAAATTGTTTTATAATAAATAATATTAATTAACAAGGATTTCTCATAGAGTAGCTTTGAAAAATAAAGCACCATCTCCTAATTTTTTAAGAAGACAATGCCTATAAGAGATCCCTTCGTCTCGGAGCTTTCCAAAAAGCTATCAAAGAACCAAAACAAAAAAATAATTCCGTTGATTTCATCAATTGTGTGTATCTTCACTTTTATTTTCAGCTTTTATTTTTTGTACCATGACAATATTGCTCACATTATTAAAAATAATGTGCATGTCACTTTGAGCTTCTTAACACCATCACGCTCCCTTAGATGGGTTAAGAACCATGTGGACCATAAGGAATTGAAGGATGTTTACATAATTCCTTGTTCATGTGATGTGCCTACATTTGATAAATTGACCACTCTATCAAACAAATAATTCAAGAGTACTCAATGAACATCAAGCATACCATATCTTGCTCTTTTTCCTTAGCGAGATAATGCGGAAAAATCTGAACACCATATTTGTGACCAGAAAATTCTACAGATCATCGGCCAGGTTGGTCACTTCCATAATAGGAATTAATAAAAATTTATAAGCATACAAGGAATATGAATGGGGATGAGGGGTGGAAGATCCTTTTTAATTGGATTCATGCCCTTTAGTCATAGGCTTCTTATTTTTTTCATTGTTTACTCCTTATTTCTTTTAAGTATTAACCCTTGTTTCAAGCTATCTTAGAAATATTGGCCTGCTGATTACCCTTTAGAATGTCCTCTTTTGTTATACTTTACATAAAATGTAAAATATTCTAGAACCTTCTCTCTAAAACTATTTTCAGGTACAATAAGACATTATGGAAATAATGGAAAAAAATCTAATTAATTCTAGATTAATTCATTATTAAGTCTCTTATTCTGAAGGTTAAGATTATGTTGTCTTATTTGGATTCAAAAGTTCCCTATTATTAGGGAGTTTTCAAAATCCTCAACAAATTAGTAATCTTATAATTGTATAGAGATTTCTTGTTGATGAATAGAAGTGGTATGTGGGAGGCATAAACCCTCAGGTTGACTTAGGCTCATTTCTTCTGTTTTTTCTATCATTAATTTTGGTTGTAAGAAGGCGTCAGAGCAGACTAAGTTTATGTTGTGGCCTGGTTGTTTGTGTGATTGGATACTATTGGTGAAGGAATGAGTTTTAGGTGTTAAATATTGAGTTATATTGGTGGTGAAGATCGATTTGTGTTCATTTGACGAGTTCGTGAGGTTTGTAGAGTCATGGAAGGAGATTTGGGGAAACTACTCTATCTAACACCGCAACTTGAGGAGGAGGTGTGGCTGATAGAATCCGTGGATTGAGCCAGGAAGCTACAACATCCATTTTTGGCATAAAATATGGATATTTCACTTTCAGTTTACTCAAATAAGAGATATGTGGCCTTAATGTTGAAATTTGGTTGACACCAATTCCATTGATGATGCTTGGAAAATGAGTAACGCAACCATGGCCACGGATAATCGAGATGTTGGAACACAGTGGGTTCATGGGGTTGTGGTGTGGAAATTGTTTTGTTTGCTATTAAACAGAGTTTTGATTCCAGTGATCGAGTTTTGACAGTGCAGGGAGGCACCGAAAGGGGATCCACATCTCATCGCAGACTCTTTGACAGTGGACGTAGGTGTACAAGTGCAGTGGGCGTGGAGAAGCGTTAGGAGAGTCAATTGGTGGAAGAGTAGAGTCTTGGTGAAAGCCGACAACAGGAAAGATCAATTTTTATATCGAGCTTGGAGAGACAACGTTTCCACCATGTTATGCACTCAAATTAGCTGAAACTAGATATCTAGCTGCTAATATCATTAGAGTCAGAAGAACCGATTTTGGGAGGATCGATATGTCACCCAGACAATTCATCTGTTAGCGGAAGTATTGTCAATCTGTGTGTGGATACCTTTTACTCCACTAGAAGAGAAAGTTTGACCTTGCGGCTGTCACTTGGAGAGGAAGTCAATCCCTGACAATGTATGAGAACTCTGGAAGTTATATGATTCTTTTTTGATGAGTTTTGATGGTGGAGATATGTGCATGTGTGTGTGACTGTGTATGTTGCCAGAAAATCTGCATATATGAAAGAGTTGAGAGTTGATTTGTCACCTAGAAGCAACAGAGAGCCGAAGTGTGAAGACCTGAGTTTGAAGAAAATTGTCTTGTTGTGCATGTGGAAAGAACTGAACCTACAGAGCCTAATCTTGAGAGTTGAAAATCGTGAAAGAGCTAAAGCGTAGGCCGTCGTCGGGAGAATAGATGTTGAATCTCGTGTTGAGGCTTTCACCTAGAGAAGTTGCATTGTCCTGTCCTGTCCTACGTGAATTGTGTTTCTATCACTCTATCCTTTTTGTGGAGAGGAGTCGACAAGAATTGAACTGCTCAGTAACTGTGTTGAGAGGTCAACTAATGTAGGTGACTGCGGTGTGTGATGGTATTGTGAATCTGGTGTTTGTGTTGTCCTTGCATGGTGAACCCAACATGAATATATGTGCAGAGCTATCAGATTTTATTAGCCCTGCAACTGTGGGAGATTGACCTGCTAGTTGGACATACATTTTTGACTGCGAAATTGACATGAGTATGAAGCTCTGATTGACCAACGTGAGGAGACTGGAGACGAGACCACCTAGCGACCTGCATTGTAGTGCGGAGAGAGTATGTCGAACGATTGCCACCGCTAAAATAATGAATTTACAGAGAATATAGAATATCAGGGCCCGTAACCATTTCCTAGGTGAGCTAAGCGAATGTGGAGATCATCATGAGGAGGTTGTTGAAATTTGGAGTGTAGCATTTTTCACTCTACTCGTTTATTAAAATCGTGGATGTGGCTTGGTGCATTTAGGTGTTGTACGAGTGCAGAGCCAGTGTGGGTACAGGCACGTGTATGTGAAGCTGGTGGAGAGTTTCCCACTTTATGCAGTTATCGAGCCATTATATTTGAGGGTCGGTACTGATGACATGGCTAGTGCAAAAATTGATGCCTTGGAGAGCATAGTCATTCCTATTGGCTTTATTCCACATTATCTATTTGTTTTCCCAGATTTTCTGTCACCCAATTTTAAAGGTAAAGGAGCTTGCATGCTACATAAGACCAACAACAAGAGAGAATCGTTGGAGAAGTGCAGAACTAGTTGCTTTATATGAAAGCACTAGGAATCTGGCGTAGATTACGGCCTGTTTGTAAACCTCTCTGAATTTATTTCTATGTCATTTTTAATTGGCGTGGTAACTGTTATAAATCTCGTCTCAACTCAGCATGTTATATCATCGTGGTAGAGCCAGTTATAAAATACAAAGGAGTATGCAAAGCAGTGATGGGTCAGCAAAGGAGACTCAAATAGTTCTAGAGAGAATTGAAACAACTCAGGAAGAATGAAGGCATAGAGATTTGCAGTAGAATATGAAATGTTTGCAGTCATTGAACCATGCCTAATGAAGACATGAATCATCTGTGAAGAATATGAGAAACCACTGCAATATTGGAACTATTAATGCAAATTCTACCATCTTTCTCATGTAAAAATTTTTAATCTTTGGGCAATTAAGATGGAGGGACAGCTTGGTTTTAGTAGATTTATGGGAATTATCATCCATTTCTTCTCATTATATCAGTTCTGGATACAAGCTTATTTAGTCTAGTATTTTGTATGAATTTAAGTGAAATATGTGATGCTAAAATGTTTGGGATATTTTTGAAATGAGTATAGTGAGAAATCTAATGAAAATGGAAAGACATATATTTAGTAAGGAATTTACAAAAAGGTGCAGAATTCTGAGAGAGAAAAGAAATGAATGACTTAGTAGAAACTCATGAATTGAAGAAAGTGAATAGCCTCTTTGAAGTAGAGGTGATGAATCCAACAAATATGGTTGTTGGTTGCAGATAAATTTGCAATAACAATAAATTTTATGATGGATATTTGTGCTATGGAAATGGTGCAATTATCTTTGAAAATAGTTGATTAATAAATTTGTTTTTGCTTTAGAAAGTTACTTATCTTCCCATCACACTAGAAATATGAGAAATCATAATAGAGTCTTATCACAATAGTAAAAGTAGAAGAATAAGAAAAAATTTTATAACAATAGTTATGAAACAAACCATTTTTAAAGTTGTGAAATAGGTTATGATGCAAAAATACAAATTATTGAAATGACTTGAATTCCTTTGAATGAATAGATTGATGAAGGTATAAAAAGCGGTAGTCATTACATGGAAAAAATGAATTGAATCGATAAATAATTTAGATGATATAGAAAATGGAAACAATGGTGATTTTCATGAAGGTGTTCATGGCATTTTGATGCATTAGAGCCCAAAGAAAATCATATATTACTACGAATTGATGATGCAACATCCAAGTGAACAAGAAATAAATGAATATGAAGTTCAACATTCCATTTATTAATCTAATGAAGAATTTGTAAGTCTTTAGACAAAACTGTAATGAGAATATGACAGAGAATTGAAAATAATGAGAAAGAATACCACAACCTAGTTGCATCATGGAGTTAAAGAGAAAACCAAAGAAGACACATTATTACTATTTAACAACAAGAAAGTTAAAATGAAATTGTTAAGGTAAAATTGTAACCCTCCTTCGAGTTTGACCAGCAAAATTATGTTTCAAAAATCCATTTTTAATAAAGGGAGACACGGAAATAATGGAGAAATCTAGTTAGTTTTAGATTAATTCATTATGAGTCACTTCTTGTAGAGCATTGAGATTGTGTTGTCTTATTTAGGATTGAGGCCTTGTTTGTTAGGGGGAGTTGTTAAAACTCCTCCAACAATTTTTTAATATTATAAATGTATGAGCTTTATTTCTCATGAATAGAAGTAGTATGTGAGCAGCACTCTAAGGTTGAAACTAGTCTCATGAAGTTACCAAATATTTCATAGTTTGTCCATCGTTAATTTTGACTATTATTATTGTCCCTAGGATGGGATTCTGGATTCTCACGGAATTGGAATTAACAAAACACCTCCATTTTCCAATTAGTAAAACGTAAATTATTGGATTCTAATCTTTAACATAACTTGAATTCAATATTTTTACTTTATTTATCTATATTCAAAGAGCGGGTACTGGCTACTATGTAGCACTTGTTTGTATTAAATTCTTTTATTATCATCATTCAAAATAATACATCTTCATATTTAATTAGATATTAGATTTAAATAAATGTCATAAAATTGAATAATTTTAATTTTAATTAGTTATTTAAATTTGAAAATTGCCCATGTTCATTTGTGGAAGAATATTATTTTAAATGAATATATTTGTTGAAATATTAAACTGGCTTGCCGCGAGACGGAGAAGGACGAGAACTTAAATGAAGAAGGATGGAACTTAAATATTTGATAGGAGAGGAGAGTAAAAATCTGAAGCGGTAGAAAACCAATTTCATTTGACACTCAATCTCGCATTCAATTTTGTTTTAAATACACAAATCAATTTTTTTACATATGGTCGTGGCCATGTCACCTTTCCAACCACCTTTAAAACCTCCCACCAACCACATTCAACGCACATTAACACCATTTGTCGGTAGCAAATATGGGCGACGAGGGAAGGTATTGGGATGAGTGACATCACCTTCCTCCCGGACAATAGGCAACTGACTCAGTGAGGCAAAGAAAAGGCTTTTGAAAAGTGTTTGGCTCACGGAATATGGAGTGAATGACGTTTTAATGTTTAGTTTTATTTTTACGTGACATAATTTTATTTTGTTTAAGCATTAGGTTATAAAAAAATTATATAATATATATTATAAACATATTATATTTACAATATATATAATTATTATTAACGAAACATGAAAAAGATATATGTTATGTGAATTGATAATGTTTTTTTTAAATGGAAAAAGCCAAATATAAAAGTAAAAAAGGCGAGAGAAGACAAAAAAAGAGGGGCTGTGAATTGTAATTTCTGTGAGAAGGCAAAAAGAAAAACGACGAGACGAGAGACCGATTTTTTTAAGCGTTGTGTTGTTGTGGCAATGGAGAAAACATCTCATTTTGTAAAATCGAACACGGTAGTTCGAAGAATATTTTCATTTTGTAATAGTTTAGAAGTTTAATGAAGAGTTTTTTACTCCATATCTGTCACGTTTTATTTATTAAATCTCTGTGTTTAGTTGAGGAACTCGGCTTTCTCTGTGTGTTGAGATATTAGAAATTCCAACATGGTATCGGAGCTAGTCGGGCTCTTTGCGTTTGGCCACAAAGAAGGCTGAAGGAAGAAGAATGAGCTTGTTGAAGTTTTGTCTAGCAGTGTGAAGAGCTCAAACAAAATAAGGTATTTATCAAAACGAGTTTTTTTTTTTTTCGTTGTAAAAGTGCGGTCAAAGTCTCTTGAAAATTAAATTCTATCTCTCGGCGGTGAAAGGTTTATTTTAAAAAAAAAACACAATCAGTTTTTAAGCATAGTTGATAAGTTAGCCATGGCGAGAACCAGCAATGCAGTATGGGAAATACTCAACTCCCACGAGTTCAATGGGAAGAACTATGGCTATTGGGAAAATCACAATGAGAGCCGCTAGTTGAATATGGGCTAGAAGAACCAACAGATGAACAAGCATATAATGCCTTAACACAGGAAAAGAACGATTTGTTGAAGAGTAATAGGATGAAGGACTCAAAAGCCCTCTTCTATCTCTATCAGGCAGTGCATGAAAGTGTATTTCCAAGGATTGCAGCAGCAAAGAGGTCCAAGGATGAATGTGATACCCTCCAAACAACCTACCAAGGTATGGAGAAGGTAAAGACAACAAAGCTTCAATTAATGAGAACGGATTTTGAAGTCATTTGCATGAAGTTATCCGATACAATAGATTCATTCTTCACATTTTTTATTGGGTTGGTTACCCAAATGACATCTCATGGAGAGACCATAGAAGATAGAAGAATAGTGGAGAGAGTGTTGAGGAGTTTACCCTCAAGATTTGATGTGATAGTCGCAACCATTGAAGAGACAAAGGATCTCTCAAAGTTTACTGTTGATGAGCTTCATGCATCATTGATGACACATGAACAAAGATAGGGTAGAACAGAAAACTCATCTTTGGAGCATGCCTTCAAGACCCAAATTTCCTTTGGAAGAGGAAGAGGTCAAGGCAGGGGAAACTACAGAGGAAAAGGAAGAGGCAGAAACCAAAACAAAGGAAGGAACAACCCTGCAAATACAAGTGGAAAGGGCAGCAATCAAAATCATAATCAAGGCGAAGGCAGCAGCCAACAAGGTGGAAAAAATCAAGTACATGGACAAAGGTATGATAAATCCCAAGTCTAATGTCATTACTGTAAGAAGTATGGCCATTATGCCAATGAATGTAGGAAGAAACAAAGTGACATGGGTAATAGACCCAGTGCTAATTTTACTAAGGAAAATATCAGTCAACAAAATTTGTTTTTAGCATGTAATATGGCTGAAGAAAAGAATGAAGATATATGGTTTCTAGATTCAAGATGTAGCAACCATATGACTGGAAACATTTATATGTTTTCCATGATTGATGAAAATGTAAAGTCTTAAGTAACATTGGAAACAAACAATAAAGTCTATGTCATGGGAAAAGGCAGAGTAAGTGTTTTGACAAAAAAGGTGAAAGGAAATCCATATCAGATTTTTACTATGTGTCGGGTATGAAGTGTAACCTTTTGAGCATTGGACAGCTCATTCAGAAAGGCTACAATGTTTTCTTTGAGAATGATGCATGTACCATCATAGATAAACCACCAAGAAAGAAATGCATTGCACAAGTGAAGATGACAAGAAACATAATGTTTCCTCTCAAGATGAAAGCGGTTTTGAAGAAAGGAGCTGCAATGGCAGTAGTGGCACAAGAGACATTACAAAGAGAAGAAAATGATAAAAACTGGTTATGGAATTTGAGATTTGGACATCTCAACTTTGGAGGTCTGAATTTGTTGCATAGGAAAGGAATGGTAAACGGATTACCATTGATTGAGAAATTGGACAACCTTTGTGAAGGCTGCATCTTGGGCAAACAACATAGAGAAAGATTTCCATTAGGAAAGAGCATAAGGGCAAAGGCACCCTTAGAAATAGTCCATTTAGATTTGTGTGGACCAATGAAAACACCATCATTAGCAGTCAGCCACTATATGCTGACCTTTATTGATGATTTCACAAGAAAAACTTGGGTTTATTTTTTGAAGTTGAAGAGTGAAGTGTTTGAGAAATTCTGCCACTTCAAAGCTATTATTGAGAATCAAAGTGGGCAACATATTGAAGTCTTAAGAACAGATAGAGGAGGAGAATATATCTCCAAAGATTTTTTGCATTTTTGAAGAGAAAATGGGATTCATAAAAAAATTACATCAAGGTATACACTACAGCAAAATGGAGTTGCTGAAAGGAAAAATAGAACCATCATGGATATGGTAAGAAGCATGTTGAAGGCAAAACATTTTCCAAATGAATATTGGGCTAAAGTTGTACATTGTGCAGCATATGTGCTGAATAGATGCCCAACAAAGAGTGTTATGAACAGAGTTATGGAAGAAGCATGGAGTGGCATAAAATATTTTGTCACCCACATGAGAGTTTTTGGTTGTGTGGCTTATTCACACATTCCAGATCAATTAAGGAAGAAGTTGGACAATAAGGGGGAGAAGTGCATATTTGTTGGATACAGTGAAGAATCCAAAGCATGCAGATTGTATAACCCATCCAACAATAAATTTATGATAAGTAGAGATGTACAATTTATTGAAGAAGAAGCTTGGGATGGAAGCATTGAGAAAACAGTTAATGTAAAAACTTGTTTCTCTCATGATGATGATGAGGAAGAAATGGTTGAAAAACATCCCTCATTAGCAGCACCACCTCCACCAACACAAGGAAAGCAAGGGAAACCACAAGCAGGTATGAGAACATCCTTGAGAAGTGATGACAGTGCTTCTCCAAGCACATCACAAGAAGCAGATTTGGGTGCTTCTACAAGCACAAGTTTAGCAAGTGAAAGAGGAACTAGATTCAGAAGTCTGAATGAAATTTATGAGCAAGAAGAAGGTATAAAATTTTTATTTTCATTGTATTGTCATGTAGAAGATCCTATTCATTTTGAAGAAGTTGTAAAAGATAAGAAATTGATAGATGCTATGGATGAAGAAATAAATGCCATAGAGAAAAACAAGACATGGGAATTAGTTGATATCCCAAAAGGTAAGGAAGTAATTGGAGTAAAATGGGTTTATAAAACCAAAAGCAATGCTGAAGGTAAGATTGAAAGGCACAAGGCTAGAATTGTTGTTAAAGGCTACAAGAAACAACAAGGAAGAGACTATGAGGAAAATTTTGCACTAGTTGCAAGAATGGAAACAATAAGAGCAGTGTTTTCCATAGCATCACAACACAAGTGGAAATTTTACCAAATGGGTGTGAAATCAACATTCCTAAATGGAGTATTGATGGAAGAGGTATATGTTGAAAAACCTCTGGGATGTGAGAAATAAGGCCAAGAGCACAAGGTATGCAAATTGAAGAAATCTCTATATGGGTTGAAACAAGCACCAAGAGCATGGTACAGTAGGATAGATGCCTATGTACTGGAAAATGGGTTTGAGAATTTTGAGGGAGAACCCACATTATACATCAAAGAAAAATATGGTAAGATGATGATTGTTGTTTTATATGTTGATGATGCGATATTCATAGGTAATGATGCTTACCTCATTGAGAATTTTAAAACAGTCACGAAGGATGAATTTGAGATGACAGATATGGGATTGTTGAGATATTTCTTAGGAATAGAAGTAGAGAAAAATGAAAATAATTTTTTTATCTCTCAAGCTAAATATGTGAATGAAGTTTTGGAAAGATTTAATATGCAGGATTGCAAGGCAGCAATTACACCTACAGTAATGGGATTGAAGTTAAGCAAAGAAGACAACAACAAGGATTTTGATCCAAGTTTGTATAAGAGCATAGTTGGCAGCCTTATGTATTTTACTGCAACCAGGCCAGATATTATTGATGTTGTGAGTTTAATTTCCAGATTTATGGAAAGGCCAAAGGAGGCACATTGGCAAGCAACAAAAAGAATTCTGAGGTATTTGAAAGGAACAAAGAGGTATGGTATTTTGTACACCACTTCAGAAAATTTTGAATTGATTGGATATACCGACAGTGATTGGGCTGGAAGTATAGATGAAAGGAAAATCACCTCTGGATATGTTTTCCATATGGGATCAAGAGCCATTTCATGGTCTTCTAAGAAACATCCAATTGTAGCTTTATCAACAACAGAGGCAGAGTATGTGGCAGCTACAACAACAACATGTCAAGTAGTATGGATGAAGAGAATGTTAAGAAGTTTGTGTCATGAACAGGTAAAAGGCACAACAGTTTATTGTGATAACAACTCAACTATAGATTTATCAAAGAATTCAGTGTTTCATAAGAGAACGAAACACATTGATGCCAAGTATCACTACATCATAGAGCTAGTGAACAATGGGGAAATTATTTTTCAATATTGCAGAACTGAAGAGCAGTTTGTTGATATATTGACAAAACCATTGGGGCAGAACAATTTTAATTATTTCAGAAAATTTCTGGGTATGCAAGAGAATGCAACAATTGAAATTAAGGGGGATTGTTGGAAATATTAATTCCAACTGCAATTCTAAAGCAGAAGGGTCAAAGAAATTAAAATTTTGATGTGAATTTTGTAAAGGACAACATCAGAAAGTCTTCATTGTTGTCTGCACTCCATCGTACATTAAAGACCTGGTTTAAAGCTTGAAAAATCATTTTTTTAGTTCATGGTCGTAGCATGTTTTGTGATTAAAGGCCATGGTTCAATCACCAGGAAGCCACCGTCTTAAACCCTCGTCTACCGCCTTTAAAACTCTGCAACCACCGTTAATAACTCCCATTGTTTCATTTAAATTTGAATGGGCCACATTAGTCCCATGGAGCCCACGTATCGACGTCCTCATTATCCTCTACCAATCAATGTTTGTTCATGTAGTTTTGAGCCTACGTCACCATATCCCTTAACCATGTGATAAGATAATCCTCACCTTGCCGTGTCACCAAGTCGTGGACCAATCACAAACCGATTGCACAAAACTGAGCTAATGGCACCAAGCTCTCGGATGGACGCAATAAAGTTTTAATTGTTTTTTAATCGACCTTTGAAGTTCGCCACCGTGTCAAGTGTTCGGCAATCAGAATGCTATCGCACCGATTGAAGGCACAGTTAGCATGACCTAAATTGGATGCGATAAACGCATCAACCATTTTGCATAAAAAGGTTTTGAATCCGTGATGAAACATTTTGCAAGGTTTTAAACCTTAGGTTAAAATTTTAAATGTTATTATGTTATGTGTGTGCAATGTATAAAGGTTTTATACCTTTGGTTAAATGTTTATTTTATATGCTGCGACAGTTTTAAAACCATAGGGTATATATGTATATGTTTTAATATATATATATTATAAACATGTAATGTTTATAATATATATATAGATAAAGCAAAGTTTGTTATATAAAAAATATACAATGAAAAAGACAATGTGTTGACTGTGTATGTCAAAAAGGCCTGAAGGCAGAAAACAAAAAAAGACAGAGAGCAAAAAAATTGTAACACTGTGTGTGTAGCAGTTAGCCATTTTTTTTGAAAGCCAGAACAACAGTTATGAGGAAACTTTGTAATAGATTTTATGATTAATGAAATAGTGTTTTAAAGAATATCTGTCCATATTTTGTATTCAATCTCTATGTTTAAGTTAAGGAATTTTATTCCTCTATGTGTTCAGAATATTTATAAATTCCAACAAATTTCAAAATCATAACTTTGAACAGTTAATGAAACTAGTATCATTTATAACTCACCATTTGATATACTCATTAAAAATTTCTAGATTGACCTAATGTTTGCTAACCATTATGGTGAACTATAGAATAAGCACACATTTTTTATCTAACATTTTTTGGTTGATCATTATATTCTTATTGGCACAACTTGTGATCAAGATGTGTGATATGACTTGGAGGGTGATGTGATGCTTTGTATTTTCTACATAGAAATTTTTTCGTGTGAAACTATGAACCAATCATGGTATGCAATGAGAGTACAAAATGAGGGCTTCAATGGATCTTAATAGAGACTTGTTGAAGACATTTTGAATATAATCTTGTAGCAAACCCTATAGAAGTCTTAGAGCTAATCTAGAAGTAGTAATTCAAAAATATCTTTTGAAGCATTGCTTGGAGCATTTTAGTGAAGTATTGATTGAATAATTATTGGATCTTTCATTATAGAACTATTGGAGAACTATTGAAGCATTTTTTAAGCCTTGTTGGGAGAAAAATTTAACCTTCTCTTAGACAAAAATTGTCTACTAAAACAACCTCATTGAAGCTTTGTTGAAGAAAACCTAAAACCTTCATTAAAGAAACCATAGAAGATTCATTTGGAAGACATTCTCGAGTAGTTGTGAAGGTAGTATTGCAACAATTTGACAACAATCTTGGAGCACCCTTTAAGAGGAACCTTGAAGACATCCATAGGAGTGGTTTTGAATACCCCTTGGAGACATCCATAGGAGTGGTTTTGAATACCCCTTGGAGACATCCTTCAAGCACGATTGAAGATATCCTTCAAGACTTGTTGAAGAAACCTTTGAAAGTCTTGAAGAGGCATTGAAGTCACCTTCAAGAATTGAAGTGAATGGAGAGGGTTGGAGCACTAGAGGGTTGGGCTCCTCATACAAGGTTGGATCTTTGTAGGAAACTGGGTTGGAGCCTGGATTGTCTTTAAGGATTGGATTCCTCATAAGAGGTTGGAGTCTCATGGAGACCAGGTTTGAGCCTTGAAGGAGTTAAAGATTTTTTTGTACAAGTTGGAGCTTGATTTTTTTTAAGAGGATTGGAGTCCTCATTATTGTTCATTAATAAAATTATTTTATGTGTTCTACATCGTGGATTTTGTAACTAAGTGATATTAATTGATATAATATAACAATTGTAAAATAAATACTAATTCACCACCCCACCCTCTTAGTGTTTCCAACAATTGGCATGAGAGCCAATACCTTCAAACACAAACTAATAGTTTAAAGCTAGATCTTAAGAACACAAATCACAAAGTCAAGAATAAAAGTCTCCATACCTTCTAAAAATATTTCCTCCCTAGTTATGAAAATAGATGTAAATCAGGTTGGAAAAGCTCCATTGTCTAATGGAATAGATTATGTACTATGGAGCAAAATAATGGAGTTCTAGTTTTGTTGTGAAGGAATTCCCCTCTGTAGACACAAGAAATCTCTCTAGCCCTAAAGTGGCTCTAGAAATGCACGAGATCAACTAATGAACCCTTTTCTAGCTTTCATTTGAAATGGAAGAAGAAGAAGAAGAAAAACATTCCTCTTCTTGATGTTATCATCCAGTCCTTTGGTGAAGGCCTTGATTCTATGATCCTTTAGGATTGCTCCTCGATGCTTGTGGTGTTCGAATACGTGTAAGAAATCAAGAGCCAAAAACAGGAAACATGACAAGATACATAACATACATCAAATAAAAACTACTTGACAGATCAAGGAGTATTAGTATACTTGGATAGATATCTAGACAAATGTGGAAAGTGAAACATCAAATGTATTCTAGTTATACAAAAAAGGAAGCATACAATCATGGCCTTGATGTTGGAGACTTCTCTTTGATGATGCCCAAGTCCAAACCAAGTCTCTTCAAGCAATTATTTTTCCAAGTGGAAATTAAGGCATAATCAGAGTATAGGGATAAAAAGGATCAATGATCAAGCAAGACCAACCAGTAGTGGAAGTATGGATTCAATTTATAGGTAGGGAGAGGGAGTTAGGGGTTCATAAAAGAAGGAGGATGGCCCACTTCTCAAGGTAAAATCCCTTAATGACAAGATCAAGAGCTCCAAATGAGAAAGCTCGATCATATATACATCGAACCATATCCAACTTGTCGTTCAGGAAGCTTCTCCTCCATTTGAGGAAACATTTCCAAAAGAGGTTCAATGCACTTTTTCCTATCCAAAATTGCATTGTAAGTGCTAGTTGAAAGTGTTACAATAAGCCATCAGCACGGGCATGCAACTAGAAAAAAAATCTAACCCAAAAATTTAGGTTTTAAGTTGAGCTTCTTCATAAAATCTTCAAGGCAGCTTTCTATTGGTACTCAAGGGATATCTTGATGTATTATCCATGGTGGATATGCTGCACACTTTTCATCTTAGGGAAATTCAGGATCAAGGATGGGAAGTGAACGAAGTGAAAAATTACTATGTAACAGATGCCCCATAAAGCATGAAGGTAGAAAAAGGAGTGATGGGTGAAATTCTTTACGAACCAAGGCAAGGACTCAAAATACCACCAAGAGACTCACAAACTAAGAACACATAATAAATATCTGACATTGTTATATGAATCATGAATCCTCGGCATGGGCGCAACCATTCGACTAGAAAGGATCATATATAAGGATCCAAAGTATGGACGCAACCATCTGAATGAAAGGATCAAGTAACAAAGATCCACATCATGGACGCAACCATCTGTATAGAGAGAGACATGTGTACAATCATGAATAATTAACAACTCCATGCAAACTGGATTTATAAAATAGAATCCAGGGTATTCACCTCATTCTCAACCCAACCAATATTACGAATTCTATCATGCGATATATTCACTGAAGTCGAACATGAAATAAAGCCACTTGATTATTGGTCAATGATTAAAACCATTAATAGGTATGAGAGAAACTGCGAATGATGACAATGGTGGTCAAGGTACAATAGTATAAGCCATGAGTGTGAATAATGTAGCTGAGGTCGAAACCCCACAAAATCATCTGATTGAAGTTAAATGAGGTACACATGTTGTCTAATATAAATATCTTGCCATTGAGGCATGCAAGCTCGAAGGTACTGAAAGGTGTTTCTATATCATATTCCAATATAATTAGCGGGAAGTCGACAAGAAGTGATTCATCGAAGGAGGGACATCATTTATCCCACATCATCAAAACCAAACAAAGGATATAACATAGTAGATGAAAGTAATCCAGGACTATAAGTGAAGGTCAGATGAAATTTATGAATGGTAAGACACTACAAACATTACTTCTCAAGAACATATCGACGACACGACTCCAGAGTGTGGCAAAATTTGACTCAAAATGGGATCAGAGGTCATGATGACAAAATGGTGATCATATTAGAGGAAAATGGATTTCCCAAACCCAGGAAGACAAGAGATGAATAAGGATATCCCCAACCCGACACTAGAAATATAAAAGTGTCATGTTCAAGAGTGACATGTTGCCTCAAAACACATGGGAAGTTTCACTTTCAATTTTCCCCAGTTATTGCTAACGAGTACCTCCTTATTGTTTACAACAAGCTTGAAGAGGATATCATATCCTTATCATATAATTTCATTCTATGAATGAATCCATCCTATTAAGTTTAACAAGCCCTGGGAAGGAGTAACTCGTTATTGTCATGGTGACAAGTCTTTCGCAGTTTAAATTTTACAAGTTCTACGGAAGAGTAACTTAGTGTCTTTTTCATGTTTAGGGAGTTTAAAAAAGAGACAGAAAATAAAAATCCATCAGGTCCCTTTTCGTAAATCATCCCTTGAATCCTAAAAGGTAGAAAACAATATTCGAGAGAACCTCTTCACCATGTTTGATCAAGGTATTCCTTTTTTGTAAATATTCAATCACAGCCCAAAAAATGGGTAAACATATATTGAGGTGACGTAAATTCATTTAATTTAACAAGTTAAAAATGACAATTACTTGGCTATATTTCCATTTTTTGAGAGTTCGGAAAGAGCTTGAAGTTGACTCCTCATGGAGGAACGAGTTGTATAGAAGGTAGCAATTGGTTCCGATGATGATGGAACTACTCACAACACGCAAAGGTCAAGAGGCTGGCTAATAAAACTACTCATTGCAGTTGTTCCCCAGGAAAGGGTAAAACAACCAAGTGAGAGCGCATGATCATCCAAACATATGGTGACGATGGAATGAAAAAAAAAAGTATCATCTAGAAGAAGAGGCTAATAAAAAGGAAATCACGAGAGATAGGATCAAAATGGTTTCATTTTTACAGAAGCTTGAGAGATGGTAAACTCTACTTGAAATTCGTTTCATTTTTTGCAAGCTTGAAACTATGCTTGAAAATTTTGCATGCCCCTAACATAATGAGTCAATTCGAGGTACATGCCCCTTAAAATTCATTACATTCACCTAAGTAGACCAATGGTTACTAATAGATGGATGGAATGAAGGTTGATTCACGAGATCAAGTGAAATACTCGACTCAGAATTTATGAGATCTAATTAAAGACTCAAATTAGAAGGAGGTTGTTTACGGTTTAGAGACACAAGAAAAGGAACTCTGATCCCACACCTTGTTTAATTTTTTAATGAGCTTTACACAAGAAAAGGAGCTATGCTCATAGGGACCTATCTCATTTTTTAACAAGGTTGACATAGTAAAAAAACTATCCGCAGTGGAGTCGCTAATTTTGTTGTGAAGAAAATCCCCTATGCGGATAGAGGCGATCTCTCTAGCCCTAGAGTGGGTCTAGCAATGCACGAGACCAAATAATGAACCCTTTCTTAGTTTGTATTCAAAATGAAAGAAGAAGAAGAAGAACCTACCTCTTCCCGATGCTATCGTCCAGTCCTTTGCTGAAGGCCTTGATTCTACGATCCTTCAGGATCACTCCTTGCTGCTTGTGGCATTAAAATACCTATAAGAAATCAAGAGACAAAAACAAGAAACATGACAAGATACATAAAATACATAAAATAAAAACTACCTAACAAATCAAGAAGTATTACGCTACTTACATAGATATCTAGAAAAATATGGAAATTGAAACATCAGATGTATTATTAATTATAGAAAAAATGAAGAATACAACCATGGCCTTCATGTTGGAGACCTCCCTTTGGTGATATCCAAGTAAAAATTGAGGTTCCTCAATAAATCCTTCTCCCAAGTGGCAATTCAGGCATAATCACAGTATAGGTATGCAATGGATCAATGATCAAGCAAGACCAACCAGTGGTGGAAGGGTGGAATTCAATTTATAGGTAGGGAGAGGGAGTTAGGGATCCATAAAATAAGGATGAAGGTCCACTTCTCAAGGAAAAATCCCCTAATGATAATATCAAGAGCTCCAAATGAGAGAGATCGAGCATATCTAAGTCGAACCATATCCAACTCACCGTTCTGGAAGCTTCTAGTGCACGAAGCTTCTCCTCCATTTGAGGAAACACTTCCAGAAGAGGTTCAACACACTTTTTCCTATCAAAATGCATGCTGGCAGTGCTAGGTCAAATTTTTGCAACATGCCATCAACACGGGTAGGCAACTAGCAAAAAGCGCTGACCCATAAATTTAGGTTTTAAGGTGAGCTTCTTCGAAAAATATTCAAGGCAAGTTTCTGTTAGTCTTCAAGGGATATATTGATGTATTTTCCATGGTCGATATACTGCATAACTGTATGGATGTATTTTTCATCTTAGGGTACTTCAGGATCAGAGACGGAAAGTGAACAAGGTGAAAAATTACCGTGTAACAATTTTATTTCGCTAAAATATGAGGTATGGGAAACAATTGTTAATGGAGACACAACTACCCATGAGTCAAAAGATTAAAATACTAAAAGTGATGGAAAAAATCTTGAGTATTCTATTAGATTGTGTAAAAATAAAGGTGGGTCAATTTATTCAGCTAAAATACTTTTGGAAAAACTAAAAAACCCTGATGAAGAATTTGGTTTAGTGCCTACTAAACCAGAACTAGAGCATGTAGAAAAAGAACATAGGGATGCTCATGTCCTGTTAGCCCCCCCGTAAATTTTTGATTTTTTGACTAGCAAAGTAAGGGGCCTAATTTTTTGAGCCTTCAATGAATGCATCTCCCCTGGAGACACATCATCCTTGAAGTCTCCTGTGTCTTTGCCCTTGATAAAAATCCCACTGTTGTATCCATACAAGAAGCCTCTCTGATTGTGATAAATTGTGTTACTTAAAGCCTTCATTTACCCCTTTCACCCCTGTAGAATTATTCATTTCATCCTTTTTTCCTTTTTTCAAAGTCCCCCTACCTTACCCCCAAATTTCCCCTAAATCTTCTAAATTATTCCCATCCCCTTTAAACCACGCATTCACCCCTTGGTTTAACCAAACACCCTTTTTCCTCTATCGTTACCCCAGATTGGCTTTAAATTTCATTGAAAACGAGCCAAAAATATTTTTTTCTCCATAATATGGGTCCTAGCCCCTTCGGCCTAGCCCCCTCAGCCCTCTCCTCCATGTGACCCGGGCGCTGGAACCACCCGCCAGCCCAAAAGAGTGCTTATCTCATATGATTCATCGGGCGTGTTTACAGCTGTTGATCTAAACGGAATGGACGGTGATCGCCGCCCCCGCAGTAACTATCGTTAAATCCGTTCATCGCCGATCATCGCATCTTAACCGTTTATTCACCCGCTAGATCGACGGTCCAGAGCACCCCTGCCCCTGTGGTCCCTGCCACGCACTATTCAAAAACCATCCAGTTTCTATTGTACCGCCTTTCAGAGGTGGGCGGTATTTTCCGATGAGCCACCGATTCCACTCATCGCGCGACGCGTGGCAGCGGCACTATTTCAAAACTGCTTGCTCATCGCGTGTTAACGTTCGGCACAGGATATGGAGCGATATGCATATCAATTGTCTGATCTAGGGCGCCTCATCCAATGGTTTTCGCTTCGCAAAAATTTAAACGAGGTTTACTCAAGGTCACCGGCCTCCACCGGCCACCGTTCGTGGCGCCCTCCACTTTGCATTTTCTTGTCGATCTCCTTAAGGATCTAACGGTCCAGATTTTTTCCCCGCTATTGACTTTTCCTTGTGGCCGGTCCCACCACGTCACCATTCCACGTGTCTCCACACACATTGCCTTCCCATTACATCACATATTCATTCAAAAAGGTAAAAATTAAGGTTTTCACGTTAATTTTCTCTTGCATCCGCCAACCTTCCCACCGGAGCACTTCTCCACCATTCCTCGTTTTTAGCACGATGGTCGCAGGTCCACGGCCGCCCCTCGCGGTCATCTACACCATCGACCCCATGCATGATTTCATAAAAAGTTTTACGGCTGCCGAGGGTTTCGAGGTGGTGAAAGCATAATAATTTTCACACGGCTGTCACGATGACGAAAACACGAGAAAGGAAAGCGGGTATGCCGAGCGAGAAATCATGAAGAAAACCCGAGGAGGTCCTACGATAGGACTTGCATTAAAAGACCAGGGTATTACTCTGTGAAAATGTCTCGGCACCATTAACACACATATTTCACAGTCAGAGATTTAAATTAAGCAGCAGAGAGCTTAAGGCATGCAAATGAAGATATATAAGCCTTATGTTCAGAGATTTAAAGGTAAAGAATCAGATTGAAGACCCATGGATCACGCAGAAGGTACAGCACGAAAATTAGTGTGTCAGGGTTTCTACATCAGCAGAATGTTTTTTCCTAAAAGGGACGAAGCACCCATGCAGCTTTTATTATACGCTGTGTTCGTAAAGAAATTTCCACCCTGCCAACAGTCCGAAGCTACTAGAGCATTTGTTTCATAAGTATGGCAGACTTCTTAATCATTCATTTATCTTTTGTTTATTCACCAATAGTACCACAGAGTCCTGCAGCCAAAGTACGTCAGAGACATACCTGGAGTAAATAGAAGTCTGATGAGGACCACTCTTTCATCCACAGAGTGCCAAAATTGAAAGCTCAGAATTTAAACAGAATGGGCTTCGGCCCTCTTTCTTTACTGAAGTTTTAATGTTGCATTTAGTTTTCACCTACCTCCTCAGCCCATCTTTCTGCTATAAAATTTCATGAAGAAACATTGTAAAGGTTGTTGATCAGTTTGTTGAGGATGCGTAATTTGTTAAAGATTGGCGAGTCCAGGTACACTGAGCAACATCGTTTCAACCAACTTTGGGATTCTAGGATCTAGCCCTCCTGAATCCGGAGAGGGATCTCTCCAATAAGTGAAAAGATGGATTTGTCTTTGAAGTTTGGGGTTATGATATTAGGCTAGTTATAAGGCCAAGGGTTTGTTTCATTTTTGGATGGTTGAGCATGAATACTGTTTGAGGTGGAAATTCCTAAGTGCAAAGAGTTTCAAAGGTGAGAAGTTGCAAGTGAATGGAACAACTAGGCTAAAAAGATAGATATAACGCTGGTTTTTAGTCCATTGGGCTATGGAGTCATAACGGGGCTTTAATTGAACAACAACATCAAGAGTGATCCGAGGGGAAAGTCATCTACATCACAAGATTATTGAGATTATAATGATGGAATGGAAACAATAAAGTGTTGGAGATGGTGGAAACTGATAATAATTTCACAAAGGATTTATAGTCAGTCCAAACAAGAAAAGCCTCTTAAGTAACTGTTTAAAACCAACCAAGTGCAGGGCTAACCATTGACCTCTTGGGCAAGTTTGTATTAAAGCAACTTAATTTACAAACAATCCAGTAATCCACATAATTACCTTTAGAAAGTATGAAAACATATAAGAGAAACAAAGTGTAACTTAAGATCAAATAAAGTAATTTTAAACCTATTTTGCTTTCAGTCAACACCAAGGGAAACTTTCAGAATTTTCTTTTGGAGAAAAACTAGGACCAGGGCACACCATATCTTCCATAGTCATCTTTAATAAGCACAATAAGGAAAATAACTTTCAAGAACAATATTTTTAAGGCAAATAGTAGGACGAGGGAACTCCGGCATTCCTAACTGCTTAACTATATTAAATCATTCTTAAATAACAATTTGGAGGAAAACATTGAGATAAAGTTTTTCAGTTAGAGAAGGTTACTGATATACAATAGGTCCTAACTCTGCAAATGATGTTCTTTATCAGAGAAATAGTGAACAATATGACATACATAGAAGGAAAACACTAACAAAGAGAGAGACACTTCACTGATGATATAGACCAAGATCCTAAGAAACAACTTTTATATTGATGTCAAACCAGTTACAGTCTTTAAGTCCAATGTTTCAGTTTAGCAATCATCTTCACTGTTCAGCCTATCTAATCTATCACAAGCAGGGCTCCAAGGGCCAATGAACACTATTTATAATCAGAAGTTTTTACTCAAATGTATTTCCAAGTTCTGCAACCAACAGTTTCTCATCTTCTACTGAAGTATTTATAGAAGAATGAGGAGGTGAGACCTAACAAAATATCTCTTAGGTCAATTAATACAGATTCAAGACTTCTCGGCCTTTTGAGGGGCTCGATGGAGAAGTTTACAGGTGGACTACTGTATTAACTGTTTTACAATAAATATCAAAGCTCGGTGAGAGCTTTTATTGACTTTGAGGCTCTGTGTAATGTTTGGAGTAACTCTGCAGAAATATTTCTGCATTGATTTCCTTGCAGAAGTAACTCCTTGGCTGCACTGAGGAAAAATCTGATCTTCTTCAATAACTTCGGCCCCTGTTTGAATGGTTTGAGGCAATAGGTGGCTCTGTGGTAGCTGGGAGAAATTGACTAACCTCATATGTGGCGGTGGAGGTTTCCTGTCTGATAATCCTTTGTGCTTTCTTCTTTAACTATGTTTTAAATCGGGGATTAAGCTTTTGATAACAGTCTTAGCCGTAATCCCTGTAAAACTATCTTTATTCCTCTATTCTGATATATTCTGGTCTTCGACACTGATACTCTTTAATTGTGCCTGATTCATGGTGTTCCGCTGGAGTGCAGGGTTACGCAGGGACGATATGGCATCAATGCCTCACAGATCATTGACGAGACGTGAAATTTACACCCTGCAAGTGATTTCCTCTGATAAATCGAAAGCAAGAGGGTCATCACCCTCTCTTTCGAATTTTCTTCAAACATAGCGAAAAGATCATTAAACCCTGCAAAATACAAACAAAATGTTATAAAATCCTGCATATTAGGTCAACTGCATCAGAAGGCATGTGGAGGAAGCGGGGCCGTTGGATGGCATCATCCAACGGTCAAGATTGATCGAGAGAGGTCATGGATCGGATGGAAAAGAGATTGAATCAGGAACGAAAGTTGAAAGTCAAACGGAGAGAAAATGGGCGATGAAATGTGGACCATCGATCTGCAGATCAGATCGATGGCGGAGGTTGCTTGGACGACGCGCCGTAGCCTAGTTATTGCGTGGGCACCCTCGTTAATTATCGAGCATCTTCGGCGAGCGATCACCGTTGGATGGCATGGCCCAGATCAGATGGTGGACAGCGATATCGCTAGGCATCCGCGTCCGAACAATAGTGCGTGATGGACTGCGGTTATGCACGATGGACGGCGGTTTTGAAAAAGGTACAGGGGACCCGTGGCGACAAGCGTGTGGAATCGCTGCTGATCGGGAGAAAACCACCTTCCGCCCAAAGGCGGTGTGATAGATACCACGCGGTATTTGGAAATAGTGCAAGACATGGCGGGGTCCACCGAGTTTGACAGGTTTCACACCGTCGGATTTGCAAATCAAATCAACGGTGGATATCGCTCGGATTTCGGACCGGCGGAGAATTTTAGAAAATAAAATAAAACCCAAAGTTTACGAATAACAAAGGTTTTTTTATGTTTTGGACGTGATATATAATAGGGTCAGGCGCCCGATTGCGGGGCCATTGGGCGCATGGAGAATGACATGATCGGTGGTTAAAAGGGAAGGGGCTTATCGCATATCAGAACTTTGGGCCTGGGCTTTTTCAATCAACCCATTGCATTTTCTGCGATTGTGATCGCGCGATCGGTCTTTTTGATCAACCCATTTAATATTTAACATGCGATTTTGGTTTTTAGACCAAAATTTGGGAAAGTGGGTCTTATATTTTACAAAAGGAAAAAAGCAGATCGAGGAAGAAATATTATAAGATTTTAAGTGCCAAGGCGGGCCCATAGGATATGTATTAAAATAATGATGCGATCGGGGGTTTTCAATCTAAGGTTGATCACATCGCAAGTTTGTAATGGCACAAGAAGCGCGCACTCTTGAACAATTTGCAATGCGATAAGTGCCAAAATGAGTTAGCATGTGGTTCCAGCCCCCAAGGCGCATGGTGGGGTGGTTAGGACTTATCCCAAGGGGGCTTAGGTCCATAGTAAATAAAACTTGTTTTTTATGAAATTTTCGAGGTTTTTCAAGGGAATCGGGGGTTTCAGAATAGTTAAAAAGTGAGTCTTTAACTATGAAAAAGTGATTTTTATGAATGGAAGAAGGAAACTTCATAAAAATAGAGGAAAAATATGGAGAAAAGGGGAGTAAATGAAGGATTGAGAAGGGGGAAAAATGAAGGTGCTTCAGCAGTCTTTCTCTTGGAATCAACAGAATTTTCTGAGTATAAAAAGGCAAAGGTAATGAAGATTTTGGACAGAGGCATGAGGCCTTCAAGGAGTCTTCAAGAGCCAACAATTTTTAGTAATAACATTTGTTCCTTGGAGGCTCAAAAAGTCTTAGCCACCTTTTGGTATAACAAATATTATAGGTGGCTAATAGTGGCTCCGCTTGGGGATGGTGCCTACTTGAAGGCATCAAGAACTTTAGACTTGCATTCTATGGGAGGCTGATCAACTGCCTCATCTATTTGGTTTCCTTTCCTGTGCTGGGATGATTTTTCTCTGAAAACATATTAGCAATCATGAAAACAATGGATCCTCATCAAACAAGCTTCTACCTACCCAATCCTACTGATCTAACATTTTTTCTTCATTAGAGTTCACTTGGATTGGCAAAATCTTTTCACAACATTTTATTCTTTTGAAAGCAGGAAATATAATCTATTTATAGTCCTTATTTCTCCTTGAACTCATATTTAACAGTTGAGTTCAGATGATTCTCTACCTAATCTACCATCTGTTGGGATTAGACTGTCCAACAGATTTTCATTCTCTAAATTTCTAAAACATAAATTTAAAAAGAGTCAAGTCAAGATTAAGCTATTTGACTTGCTGTGATCTATGGCATAAGACAAGCTGCACATAGACATTTATTTTGCAGAAAAAATAAATAAAAAATGGAAGGCTTAAGATCTGAAATTTGAAAACATTTCCTTCCTCGTTTCTACAGCTCTGATTTGACTCTTATTGAGTTGTCTTTTTTTTTCTCAGGTTCAGATTTTGATCTGATTAGAACCAGATTTATACATCTTTTTGACTCAGAAAATAAAACATATTTGAGTCATCTCTCTTTGGAAACTGAGGTTCAGGTTTTGAACATGTTTGAACCTTTCATTTCTATCCGAATCTATCTACTGATAAGCCAAGATTAAACAATTTGGCAAATCGAATTCACTATCCTATCAGCAGAAAATTTAAAGCTAATTAGTCAAGATTAAACAGTTTGACTAACTAGAAGTGTGTTTTTCAGGAGTGGCGTTTGAGCTTGCACACTTTCAGATTTGTTTCTCTTTTTTGGTATGGGGCTATACCTTGCTTGTTTTCAAAATCTGCCCTCTTTCTTTCTTTTCTTTGTTTTTTTATTTTTGTTTTTTAAAACTTTGAATGCAATGGTGGCTGAAATATTTATAATGGAAAAAATATAAAAGGCTTTTACAACATGACATGGATCAAGAGAAGTAATGTTTGAGCATCCTGCCATTGACAGGACCCCGAAACAATTCTGCTCCATTCAACTCCTGCAGGAGAAATGCATTGTTACCAGTAGCTGAATGGATAGAGTAAGGGCCAAGCCAGAGGTTGTCAAATTTTACATGCTTTCCCTTCTCTTCCCTCCTTGAGTCCCATTTTAAAACTTTGTCCCCAATCTTGAAATTTTTGGCCTTTGTTCTTCTGTCAAAAAGCTGTTTAATGCTCTCCTGTTTCTGCAATGCTTTGTTATAAACTTCCTCTCTAGTTTGCTGAAGATGGATGGTCTGATTCACTCTTCTGATCATGTCATTTTCTTCAGTTTGTAATTCTTGAATCAACTTCATCACTGGAACACCAAGGCTGTTTGGAAAAATTGCATCAGTACCGTACACAAGCTGGAAAGGTGACATACCAATGGATTTCTTCAAAGTCAATCTGTCAGCCCAAAGTGCATGAACCAGCTTTGTGTGCCAAGACTTCTTATTGTCCTCCAATAGTTTCTTGATTATGTTCACTCAGCTTTTGTTTGAGGATTCTGCAAGTCCATTACCTTGAGGATAATAGGCCTAGAATGCCCCAATGTTATCTGATATCTATGACAGAACTCAACCATTTTCTTTGATCTAAATGTTGCTACATTATCAGTGATAATCTTGGTAGGACAGCCAAACCTGGAGAGAATGTTAGTCTCCATGAATTTTATGATAACTGAATCATTGGCCTGCCTACAAGGAATGGCTTCTATCCACTTAGTGAAATAGTCTGTGGCAGTGAGAATCCATCTGTGCTGGGCAGAATATGGTGGATGTATTTCTCCTATAAAGTCAAGTCCCCACTGTTGAAATGGGGCTTCAACAGTGATTGGATGTAGAGGTAAGGGTAGCAGTTTTCTTTTGCCTTCAAAAATTTGACACTTATGACAGGCTCTGATCATCTTGTGTACATCATGGAAAAGAGTAGGCCAATAGAAACCAGCCCTCAAAATTTTTTTGGCTGTTGTCTTCCAGTACAAATGACCTCCACACTCCCCTTCATGGAACTGGTACTTAACCTTCTCTGCATCAAACTCAGGAAAACATTTAAGCAATAGACCACTTGCATTTTTCCAATACAGACATTTATCTATAATGCAATATTTTACAGCTTTCAATTTTAGGAACCTTGCCTTTGTTTTTGTCAAACCAGGAGGTGTATTCAAGTTAAGCAGAACATAAAGAATATCAGCATACCAAGAGGAATTCATAAAATGGTTTTCAACAATGGGTGTTGAGATTTCCTCTTGATCATCTAAATCATTAATCATATTAATATCAAGAACTTCAAAATTTCTTTCAGCGATTAATCTAGCTAGACCTTGGCCTTTGATGAGTTTAGTGGGTTTTATCTCTAAATCATATTCAAGGATAACAACAATCCACTTACCTCTCTTACCATCTGGGTCCTGTGTTAGAATGTATTTAACAACTGAGTTTGGGACAAAGGCAATGATGTGTGAGTGAAGGATGTATACTCTGAAGTCTTTCAAAGCTTTAACCAAAGCAAAATCTTGCTTTTCCATAATGTTATACTTCAAAGGGGCATCCCTCAATGCCTTGCTAAAGAATGCAATAGGCTGCTCTTGTCCTTGTGGATTTTTCTGTAAAAGGACAACAACTATGGTATGTTCTGATGCAAATGAGAAGATATAAAAGTCTTTTGAAAAATCAGGGCTTATGAGAACCGGTGTTTTGGTTAATGCTTGTTTCACCAGCTCAAAGGATGTCTTTGCTTCCAAGGTCCATTTTATCCCTTGCTCCTTCTTCAACATGTTTGTGATATTTCTAAGGAGCTCTGCCAAATTAGGGATGAACCTTCTCAAAAAGTTAATCTTTCCAATGAAAGACTGCAACTCTTTGATATTTCGAGGATGAGAGATTTGCAATATAGCCTCAATCCTCTTTGGATCTATCTTTATACCCTCTTCTGAAATAATGTGTCCAAGAAGTTTACCTTCTTGGAGCCCAAATAGTGTCTTCTTAGGGTTTAAAGATATTCCAAACCTTCTGCACTTCTCGAAAAATTTTCTCAAATGTTCTAAGTGTTCTTCATCTGTTTTTGAAAACACAGTAACATCATCAAGATAGATAATGATGAAGAAGCCCAGTTCTTCCAAGAATGCTATGTCCATGGCTCTTTGAAAGGTTGCTCCAACATTCATTAGACCAAAGGGAATTTTTACATACATGAAAGTGCCCCATGGTGTTGTAAAGGATGTCTTTAATTGATCAGCAGGGGAAACCAAGATCTGATTGTACCCTAAATAGCCATCCAGCAAAGAAATTCTTCTAGACCTTACCAACCTTTGTAAAATATGGTCCATCTTGGGTAGAGGGTAGTTGTCTTTTAATGAAGCTTTGTTTAAGTCTCTAAGGTCTATACAAAGCCTGATTTCTCTAGTTTTCTTCCTAACAGACACCAGATTAGATACCCACTCAAAATATCTAATAGGGACAATAATGCCAGCATCGTACATTTTCATGATCTCCTTTTGAACCAAAGGTAATTGAACAGGGTTTATTCTGTGCAGTTTATGTTTGAAGGGTTTGTGGTTTTCTTTAAGGGGAATTTTGTGCTGTATTATTTCAGTGTCATAGGATTTAAGATCTTCGTAACCCCATGCAAAAATATCAGAAAACTCTTTAAACATCTCAATGTATTTGAGTTTAATGTGAGCTGGTAAAGTTTTAGACAGTTTAATAATTTTTGGTTTTTCCTCACTGCCTATATTGCACTCCTCCACTTCGGTCTTTACAAGTTCCATTTTTGGTTTATTTTCCACATCATTAAAATCGAACTACTCTTCTAAAGGAGCCAGACCTTTAGGCAAACTTTCATCTTTAGAGTGCAGAGTTTCTAACTCCTTTGTTTCTGACTCTGCAATCACCTCTATTTTGTTTCTAAGTTTGCTAGATAACAGGTTTATATTAGTAGGTTCAGGAGAAGGTTCTTCTTCATCAAGTAAATTTCCTTCATTGCAGTCCGTATCATGATCTGAGTCTGAACTGTGTAGTTCAAATTCATTTCTAAATTGCATGAAGTCTTCTATTTGTTTGTCATTTTCAAACACCTGCCAATAATTTTCATTATCAGGTATAGATGGTCTAAATTTTATCTCAGTTGTGCAGTCTTTGGTGCTATATGGCGTTAAACATGTCCTAGCTGCAAAGGCTAAATTGTGGGCTGCAATATTTATTTTTCTTGGGACAAAAAATAGTTTGTACTCCTCGAATGTTTTCAAAAGGTCCATGGCATCGTTTCGGTAGGCTCTAAGTCTGGGATGATTTGTGTTATATTCCCCATTGACTTGCCTAATGACTAACTCTAAAACCCCATACACATTGAATCTTCTGGCTCCTAACTTTTTCAATAGGTGTAAGCCTAAGAGAAGGGATTCATATTCTGCTATGTTATTGGAACACTGAAAGTTTAATTTGCAGGAAATGCTTTCTATGTGGTTTTTTTCAGTGTTAGTAATCCAAACACCTGCACCATCATTGTTCTTAGTGCAGGACCCATCAAAATACATACTCCATAGAGGACATTTCTTAGTTTCATCCTGGTTCCTGTTCTCTTCAACTAACATGCTCAAAGGTTGTTGTGGGATCTCAACACTTAGTTGTTTTTGTTTTGATTCCTCAGGATTTGCATTTGTTTGAGGGTTTTTTTCTTGATTGTGAACGTTCAAGAGCAAAGGACATCTGTCTTGTAGCTCAAGACCTTCGTTTATTTTGCTAGATTTTACAGGTTCAACAAACTGTTTTGACAGTTCTGTGACATTTACCTTCTCCTCTCTATTTTCCATTAACTCCGTTAGAGTTACTTGTTCATCTAATTTTTCATCATTGAACAAAATAAAAGAATCTAGGCCCGTATTTACAGAATAGAGGGGAGAGTTTTGTGGTCTGTCTTGACTTGTAACTGTGTATTGCATATGAGACTCCCTGTAAAGTCTTCTAGTCTAATTGAAAATAGGGATAGTTTCATAGGTCATGTCCATCTGCATATTCCCCTGCAACTTAGCCCCCCAAGATCTAGATAATAACATTCCATACTTTGGGGGCACATCAGCCACGACAATATCCATGACTAAACATTTGGCTGGAATTTGCGCTAAGTTAACACAGAGGTCTTTGATTAATCCTAAACATCTTACTCTGTTGGAATCAAAGGAGTAAAGGTCTTTGTAAGGTCTGGTGATTTCTAAACCCAGGCTCTCCATCACAGCTTTTGGCATTAAATTATGAGAAGCCCCGAAATCATGCATAGCGTTGTGCAAAATTTTGTCATGGACGTTTAAACTGACATAAAAGGGAGGAACAGGTCCCTTTTGATATCTACCTTCAATCTTAGCACCAAAAGTCAACTTTGGTTGGTCATCGCTAAGATTGACTGTGTCCTCATTTTCTTCTATCCTCAAAGCCTTCAAAATTTGGGTTCTATATACATGTTGGGCAGCTAACTCAGTCAAGGGAATATAGATTTTGATCTTTGAAATTTCCTGCTCCATGCTGAAAGGAATTTGACTCTTTAAGGTGCTAGTTTCAACCTTATTAGCTATCATTCTATCAGCAATATCAGCTTGCTGATTTGTTTTATTTACACTTGACAAAATTGTTTTTGCAGGAGCACTAGCTGAAGTGTTACTACTGCTAATGTTTGCACTATGATTTTCATTGTTTTGAGTGCTTTTATCTTTTCCTTTATCAGAATTTACAGTCACTGTTTTGTCCTTTTGTTTAATATTTTTAGGCTTGGTTGCAGTGTTGTTTTGTGAAGATTGGTCAGAGGTTTTGTTGTTGGGGGGTTGCTGACTAGTTTTACTTCTAAGGTTGTATTCTCTTTGAGGCTCTATGATGAAATTTTCCATGTCTTGATAACAATTTTCATCATCATCTCGTTTTTCATCGTAAGGTGTGTATAGACCTTGTTTCCTATCATAATGAATATCAAAGTCATCATTGCCTACTCCCAGCATGTTGATATCTTCTTCCTCTACTATTTCATCTGTTTCCTCAACCTCACTTACATAGTTTTGATGAAAGGGAGGAGTGATCTACTGATCATATTCCCTAGGTCTGTTCGGAGGTTGGTTCCTTCTAACATTCTGATTCTGGTTTTGATTTCTATTTTGAGGAGAAGCTTGGTTTTGATTTGCTTGTGCTCTCTTGATTATGCTCATCTCTTTCATCATTTCTTCCATCATTTTCTCCATCTTTGAGTTGGAAGTAGAAGGTGTGGCTTCCTCTCTAAATGATACTCTCTTTTCAGCTTTCATCCTTGCTCTTTTCTCCATTAAGTTGACTTGCACAAAAAGAGCACCTCTTTGCATATCTTCCAGAGTTGCAAAATCTCTCTCTCTTAGCTAATAGGTCATGTCAGAGTCAAACCCTTCAGGGAACTTGTTTAAAGCTGAGCCTTGTGGAGGTTTTAGTTCTGGGGAAAGTGCATTATACACACTATTAAACCTAGTGCAATAAGCTTGGACACTTTCCCCGGGGTTTCTATGGAGGTTCTTGTAATCAGAAAGGACTTGGAGAGGATTCTTCTTCACTTCCCATTTGTTTAAGAAAGTTTGATGGAAGCCTGGGAGATCGTTTATACTATGGGGGGCTAAGATTTTAAACCATTTTCTTACTTCTCCCCCTAAGCTTTGAGAAAATAATCTAATCTTGACAGAATCATCATCAATTTCATTTCTGTCAAAGTAGTCATTCATATTATCCACATGTTGTGATGCAGTTGTAGCATTGCTAGCATCATATAATGGAATTTTGGACTGATAGTCATGTGGAAGATTGACTAATGGTGCAGGAAGGACTAGGGGAGCATACCATGTAGCCATGATAGGAGGTGGAGGTGGATTCATAGGTGGGTTGACAAAAGGGAAGGTGGGCTGAATTGGAGTGGTTTGAACAGTGGATGAAGGATGAGTAGATGTGGATGGAACAACAGTAGATTGCTGAGCTGATCTTGGATGAGAGACACCTAAATTCAACAAGAAGTGTAGATCAGGTGGTGTTGTTTCTCTACTACCAGGATGTTCACTTGTCTCTGGGGATGAAAGTGAAGACTCAGAATCTAGCTGAATTATATCATCAAATGACCTAGTTCTAAATGGATTTACTAAGTCAACTTGTGATTGTTGTAGAACTGAAAGATTTTCAGGAACTGATTTAGCTCTCAAGGGTGATTTGAAAACAGTTGATAATTTAATCCTAGGAGACTTCCTAAGGATACTTTCTGGGTTATCAACTAACTCAGGTGGATCAGGGTCAGGATGGGCTCTAGTGTGAATCTTTCTAGGAGCCACTATGTTGTGTTTTTTAGACCCAAATAAACAAGACAAGTTCAGCCAGATATGACAGTCTCTGAATGGTTAACTAACTTGTTTACCTAAATTTCAATCCTATAGTCCTCTAACTGAGTTTGAATGATGTTAAAATGATGTAGGTTCTTCCCAGTGGAGTCTTAAGGTCTGCTAAGGATTGTGGAGTCGCCAAGTGGAAGTTTTTAGCTCCTAAGGAGGTAAAAGGTTTTATGGTCCACCAACATGTTTATTGAATACCAATCTGAATATATATATATATATATTAGTTATTTTTCAGTCGTGTGGTTTTTAAGAATATGCTAACTCTGTTTCAAAACTTAGATATGGTTAAGAGACAAAGACAATATACTCTTATGGCTAAGCCAGCTGATTTTTCAAGGTAAGATAAAGTCTTAAGAGAATCCTAGGGTTTACCTAGATTGTCACTGATTCAAACAAGTTTCATCATGATTACCATTCTTTTGGTAGTGCTTGAAAAGGTTTCTTTTTACTCACAATGTTTTCTTGAATCAAGGGGTGCTCTGAGGTCTTAAAAGGTATCAAAAACACTCAGTTCCCTAGCGGAGTCGCCAGAAATGTTAGGGATCTGTAATTTATTAGCAAGATTGGCAGAGTCCAATTACAGAAACAACATCGTTTCAACCAACTTTGGGATTCTAGGATCTAGCCCTCCTGAATCCGGAGAGGGATCTCTCCAATATGTGCAAAGATGGATATTGTCTTTGAAAGCTTAAGGTATTGATATTAGGCTAGTTATGAGGTCAAGGGTTTTGTTTTGTTCTGGATGGTTGAGCATGGAATGTTACTTGAGAGGAAAGTTCTAAGTGCAAAAGCTTCAAAAGTGAGAAGTTGCAAGTGGATAGAACAGTTATGGCAAAAAGATAGCTATAAGGCTGGTTTTTGATCCATTGGGCTATGGAGTCATATCTGGGCTTTAATTGAGCAACAACATCAAGTGTGATCCAAGGGGAAAGTCATCTATACCACAAGATTATTGAGATTTAAATGATGGAATGGAAACATTAAAGTGTTGGAGGGTTGGAAGCTGATAATAATTTCTCAGAGGATTTATAGTCAGTCCAAACAAGAAAAGCCTCTTAAGTAATTGTTTAAAACCAACCAAGTGCAGGGCTAACCATTGACTTCTTGGGCAAGTTTGTATTTAAGCAGCTTAATTGACAAACAATCCAGTAATCCACATAATTACCTTCTGTTAGCCCCGGTCTTTACATCCCTCGTCGGGAGATCATTTCTCTTATTGAATTTCATTGTTTAGGGGTCATCATTAGAGTCATTCATCTGCATTCCGACCCAAGGCATGCCTCGTTGGTGACGGAAGGTCTTGGTTTTCTCGTTTCCCTCATGTTTGTGCTATTTGAGTTGGTCAAAATTTCTCAAAATTCATCAAAGTTCGATTCTTTCTATTTACCATCCCTTAAGTACATTTTGGTTTGTCGAAGTTATTTTAGTTTCTAGGTCTAGGGTGTGGTCTTTCGAAATGTTAAACAATGCCCGCAGGCCATGACGAGGTTTTCAATAAGTTTTCAGTTCAAAAATTTTCATCATCGAATATGCTCGAGGACGTTTCTTCTTCAAAACTCTGTTTTGAAGAAGAAATTGTCTAAATTTGTTTTTGTAATAAAATGTATCTTTCCACCATGTTGTACTTCACCATGCAAACTCTGGTCATCCTTTGCCAAGTTTCGATGCCACCATCCCTGTAAAATCAACCAATTTCATCATTCAAGCTCCAGAAAGTCAATGAGGAAACAAAAAGACAAAAGTTGTATTAAATGAAAAAGTGCCAAAGTCAAAAATATTACAAAATGGGTTTTGAAGAAGATAAAATTAAAACCATGTCTATATGAGATATTTCCCAAGATTATTAATTCATTTGCAACAAAGAGTTATTGAGAAAATCCAAGAGAAAGTCAAGTTTGAAGTTTGGAGGGACGAAACTGCGTTTAGAAGGGCTGACTGTGTGTTTGAAAATAGCACGGCGCATTGGGACAGGGCGCGGCACACCCACAGAGCGCGGCGCGTAGGGCCACATTTCACAGTGTTATTTTGTGCGTGCGCGGCGCATACAGCCTGCCCGGCGCACTGGGCGTGCGCGTGGCGCACAGAGCCCCAAAGGCCAAAATCACTTCCTCTCTATAAAAACTCGATTTGTTTCAGCGCAATTTTCTCCAAGTAAGTTTGACAAAGCCTGTTTAATGATTTTTAGTTATGGTGTTGTGGTTTAGAAGTGAAGATATCAACGAACTGAGTGGTGAAACATAAACCCTACACCCATATTAAATCTGCTCCATAGGGTTTGAAAAGAGGTGTTGAAAGTTGTTTGGTGCTATCTTATTGCTATTGACCACTATATTCTCCCTTTCCTCCTTTGTCCACCTTTGTCATACCAACTTTGTCCCATATCCCTTATACCCTTTTATGCCCCTGTGTTAACCCTCTAACCCTATCACTTACCATCACTTCCCTCCATTGACAAAATCCTAATTTCCACATTCAAGGGCTGCCTCCATATCCTCGATTTCACTTATATGTTGCCATTTCATTGACTCTTGTTCCTAAAACTACCCCCCATCACTATCACCTATTCCCATATCACTTGTAAAGGTTCTTAATCTCGAAATTCCCTAAACAATGAGTGACTGTCCTTCCACTCTGAATCACTTGACAGTCTATTGCATTCATGGTGATACTTCCTTGCAGCCTCTCATCTCATATGTAGCACACTTGGTATTGAAAAACAAACTCTTGTTTTGACCATATATTTATCACCACCTATTTGTCAAACACCTTGTTTTCAGCATCATGTCAGAAACAAATTCATCATATGAGCAGGGATATGAGCAGGACGGTGATTCAACCACAGAGCTAAATGTACCGAGGAGGTCTCATAAAAGTGGCAGGCACGTCAGGGAGGAGCCCACTTCTTTGGCTCAATTGCAGGCTTGCCCGCTTGCAATGACATGCTTTCAGCAACATTCATGTTTTCGGTATTGTGAAATGATATCTCAGATTCAGCACCATCCGGAGTTGGTTCGCTTATTTGTCCTACATTTGCGTGATGGTCATGTAAACCTTGCTGGAGTGAACTTCACTTTGACACCCGAGACCATTTCTGAGGCGACCGGGATACCAAACATAGGTGAGGAGTGGAATAAGAGACAGCAGCTGGATAGAGCATATTATGAACCTTACATCAGGCCTGGATATTTGAGGCAGTTGAGCAGATTATTTCCATTCCGGTTTCTGAAGGAGTCCTATGCGCCATTAATGAAACTCATCATTAGGTACTTCAGCTGTGAGGGTAGATTCTCGCGCCTTTATGCATATCATATCAGACTTTTGATGCATTTCACGAGAGTGCGACTGATGAATATTCCATATTTCATGTGCCGAAACATAGAGCGGATGACTACCCTTGTGCAGAGGAAAACTCTGGAGCAGCAACATAACAACATTTATCATTATGCGCTCATCAAAATCATTGTGGTACATCAGCTTGGTTTGCAGGGCATCACATGGGATGAGTTCATTTCCCGTGACTTCTTTGCAGCCCCCCAGCCTCCTCCCGAGATTTTTCATGATGAGGCAGAGCCTTCACATCAGTTTGAGGTTCCTAAGACTGAGCCTATCAGTGCTCCAGTGTGTGTGACATATCAGAGAGGCCACAGAGCCTTATTCGCAACAGCACGACGAGTACTATCTCCGCCCAGGGTGGAAGGGGTCTCGTTACCTTCATCAGCAGCGTGAGTACTATCTCCACATGGTGTGGAAGGGGTCTCGCCTTCTACATCAACACAGGTACAGGATAGAGGCAAGAAGCCTATGCACGATGAGGGCCCCTCGGGAGGCCAAGATACTGATTTTATATTGATCGATGTTGATTCGAGCTCTCCTAGCTCAAAGCTGAAAGAAATCATCCAGGAAAAAAAGGCTGAGATTGACACTTTGACCGTGAAGTTGCAAAGAGCTCAGTGGGTTATAAATTACTTGGAGCAGCGGAATAAACAACTGGAGGATCAGCAGACACTCATAGAGTTGCGGCAAATCCGTGAAGACCGTGAATTGGCCCGGAAGAGACCAGGTGACATGACACCATTTGAGCGAGAGACTTGCCTTACGCACGTCAACATTCATCTAGAGAAGCTCTTGGCGAAGGCCAATAGGGACAAAGACATGCTCAGACATATGAAAAACCACTATTGGGCCCGCACACACGTTTGCAGAGCGAAAATGAAGATCTTGAAGGCGAGGTTGAGAAAAGCACTAAAACGTCGGAAAAGGCCGGATCCACTCCGAATCTTGGCCGAAGCTTCCTTGGCTGAGCATGAGACATGATGGGAGACCTTCACTCCAAATTTCAGCAAATTTGGAGAAGATTTTGTCATTTTGAAAATTTTGGTTGCAAAACAGGTTTTTCCGCCTGACGCGTCGCGCCACTTGACGCACGCTTATGATTGGGACATCTTCTGGAGGAAAAATTTGCATTTTTGGGTTTTTCATGATATATTATGTATGTTCAGGAATGGACGAAGCATTTCATCAAATTCTGGGCTGCCTAAAGGGCCAAAAACACTCCAAAAATGGCCTTTCTGCCACTTTTTGCACCAGCAGGAACCAGTCTTGGGAGATTGCAGTTTTGGAGGGTCAAATGACATCCACATTGAAAAATTCCACTTGGGTTGGATAGCAGACATCTAGGGATTTCCAATGAGCTATCATGAGCTCAATTTGGACTTCGTGAAGTGCCTCAAAATCACCTCCAAAGTGGCACAACGCATTGAGTTTTTGAGCGCGGTGCATAGAGAAATTTTGCCTCATTTTCACTCTTCAGCTCAGAAATTCGCCCAGTTTTGACTAGTTTTACTTTTTCATGTGATGATTGACCTAAAATGATGTAATTTGATGACTATGATGTAAATTTGGCATGTTTTTACTTGTTCTATAGGATTCATTCACTAAAAAGTGAAAATTGAGTGAATGGATCAGTTTCCTAGCATATAGAGGCAAGTTGTTTGGCTGCCTAGATTTTAGCTCCATGTTTAGAATTGGTTGAAACAGCTCCTAGAAGGATGAGCTCGACCCCTAGAGGCATGGGAAGGGGTTAGGATAGTCTATATATTGTATTTTCTGAGACATTTTTAGGGTTGGATACTTGGGAAAAGTTTGGCACCTCATTGTACATTCATTTCAGATTTTTGGCAAAGGAAAGACCAGAGTTTTGCAGCACTTGTTGGGATCCTTATGGCTTCTGAGTTTTGATGATTTTATTCTCATGTTATTGTAAGTTTCATTAATGTTATATGTATTCCATTTCCCTTCTCTTTACTTTTGAATTAAACAAATGAGTATTTGAGGTAGAATTCATTGATTTGCTGGTGCTCAGCCTTAAACTTTTGTTTAGTTTTACGTGTTTTTCGTCAGTTTGAAGAGGATCCTTGCACTCTCTTTCCATCTTCATCTCCTCAGTAGTATTTTACATCCATTCATTTGATTTAAGACATCAAAATCATTGCCTACTCTACCCCAACTTGAACTCTGCAAGAATTTGGCCTCATCCCCAAGCCCAAAATTGTTTTTCCCTTTTTCCAACAAAAACCCCTAAAAATCAAAATCAAACCCTCCTATTTGTTTATCTAGCCTAAGATCAGTTGTTGTTTTAGTCATCTCAAGCCCCTTTGAATATTTTCATTGAGATTGACCCGGAGAGAGCCCTCTCCTATCCTCGTAGGGCTAGCTACGAGGCTGAGCGTGGTTTGGTGTTGTCCTTTTTCTGCCTTATTTCAGCCTAAGGTAGATTTGGGTACTAACATAGTGGAGACCATACTGGGGAAGAACTAGTTTTCTGGTAAGTGTTATTTAATTTATAGCTATAGACGGAGCCTGAAGTCATGCTAGGTAGCCTTCAAACTGCTCTTGCTCTGCAAGTGCATAGTAGATAAACGCTGCTTCAGTCAATCTCCGGTTTAGCTTGTAGTCGTAACGCTTAACTTGTAAATTTCCCCAGTACATGTAATCAAGTTCAAATCTGATGGTTGATGGTGGACAATGATCAGACATAAGAAGGCTGAAATCATTCACCTGGCGACTCCATTCACTGAAAAATCCAGAAATCAATCCTTCATGGTGACTCCACTGCAGAGAGATCAATAGCTTTGAGACTTTCAAGATGGATCGAGTTGCAAGAAGATACACTCCCATGAGCTGAGATCACATCCCAGGTTTTCCAAATAAAATTCCCAAGGTGGATTGGCTTCAGAATTTTCCTATGTTCAGAAATGTGGAAGGTAATGACGCTGCTCTTCATCTAGTGAAATTTCACATTCATGTGCATAAATTAAAGATCGATTTTCCTGAAGACTGTTTGATGAAAATGTTTATGGCTACTCTGGAAGATGAAGCCCGATCTTGGTATGAAAGTTTTCCACCTGCTTCTATTTATTGTCTAAAATATTTTCATACAATATTCTTTGAAAGGTATAAAGAATCTTGTCCATCCTTAATATTAGTGCAGAATTGTTGTGAACACGTTAGTAGTTTCATTGAAGATCTTGAGAATTTTTATGGAGATAATGAATTGATGGATGGAGAAATCATGGAAGCATTGTATGAAAATTCGTTTCAGCAACACACAGAAATCTTAGAGGATACTTGTCAAGATCAGCAGGTTGAATATTTCCATATGGTTGAAGATGATGAAAGAAGAAGTTTCATTTTAGATCTGGCTGAAATAAAGGATGATACGCAGGAAAATGATGTTCCAATCTCAGATAGTGATGACGATAAATCAGATCGAGAGATAAATTGTGATGAGGAAAAACATGTTGTTCCAGATATCATAAAAGAGAGTTGTATTGTTGAGGCTGCCTCAAATGAAGAAAACAGAGTTACAGACCTAAATGCTCTCATCCCACCAGAACTAGATCTTCACGAGGAGGTAGTTAATTCCCTCTATGAAAAACAAGATGAGATCCTTGTTCAAGTAAGTGAAAAAGTTTCCTTGGATGAATCGTTGGTAGATGATAGAAATGTCATGTTTGAGTATCAAGAAACATTTGAAGTTTCTTTTCTTATGATTGATGAGTGTAATGAGAAACATGATAATCTGGCTGTTATATCATATGAAGATGATCAAAATAATATTCAAACTACAGAAGATCAGAACATTCAGGACTACCTTTCAGATTCTTCTTCATATGTCTCATGTTTTGAAATGTTTTTCCAAGAGGAGATCTGCTCATCTACTTGTTCAGAATTTTTTGAGGACCAGGAACATACTTCTACTGAAGTACATTTTGAAGGAAGATCAGAAGCAGGAGAAAAAGACACCTTGTTCTTTCAGCAAGAGGTAAATCTTCATATTTTTCACGATCCATTGGAAAATTTGTTGTAGTCAGCAGTGAAGGTGATTATTGCAGTATTCAGTGATGAAGGAGATCATGGTCGATTATATTTTTGGATGCCTAGTTACAAGTATCTATTGTCGACCAGGAGATCTGATCAGGAGAATCAATCAAGAAGGCATCTGCTTGATTGGTTACATTGGCATTTTGATATAGTTTGATGGTATATTGTCTTGTAAGAAACACAGGTGATCATGTACTGCCATCAACCTTTAAGTTTTAAGTTCAGGTCTTATTCATTTTGAGTTATTTTGTTAAATTCAAGTTTTTTCAGTCATTTCATTTTTTAAATTGAGTCAGTTTGAAGTCATATTTTCAGTCAATAAAACAGTTAACAGTCTGGTGTGTATTTGGACTCCATAGCCCAACGGACGAAGGCACTGTCTGCTCTCCCAAAGATCTGTTGTTCTTGGCACCTCCAAGGAGCTACCATCCCCATTGGAGCCAATGTTAGAGTCGGTCTTTACATCCCTCCGTCAGAGATCATTTCTCTTATTGCACTTCATTGTTTAGTTGTCTCATTCCGCTCATTCATCTGCATTCCATTAGGGGCATGCCATTGTCTGACGGAAGGGTTTTGGTTCTCTCATTTTCCCTCATGTTTGTACCTGCTGGGTTGGTCAAAATTTCTCAAAGTTCACCAAAGTTCGGTTCATGTTGTTACGATCCATAGAAGTTGTTTTGGTCAAAAAGAGTCTTTCAGTTTCTAAGTCTAGGGTTTGGTCTTTAGTAATGTTAAATAATTCCTGCAAGCCATGAGGAGTTTTTCAATAAGTTTTCAGTTCAAAATTTTGATCATCAAATATGCTCGAGGACGTTTCTTCTTCAAAACTCTGTTTTGAAGAAGAAATTGTCAAATTTGTTTTTGTAATAAAATGTATCTTTCCACCATGTTGTACTTCACCATGCAAACTCTGGTTTTCCTTTGCCAAGTTTCGATGCCACCATCCCTGTAAAATCAACCAATTTCATCATTCAAGCTCTAGAAAGTTAGTGAGGAAACAAAAAGACAAAAGTTGTATTAAATGAAAAAGTGCCAAAGTCAAAAACATTACAAAATGGGTTTTGAAGAAGAAAAAATTAAAACCATGTCCATATGAGATATTTCTCAAAGACATTCATTCATTTGCAGTAAGAGTTATTGATAAAATCCAAGAGAAAGTCAAGTTTGAAGTTTGGAGGGACGAAACTGCGTTTAGAAGGGCCGACTGTGTGTTTGAAAACAGCGCAGCGCATTGGGATAGGGCGCGGTGCACCCACAGAGCGCGGCGCGTAGGGCCACATTTCACAGTGTTATTTTTTGCATGTGCGGTGCATACAACCTGCGCGATGCACTGGGTGTGCACGCGGCGCACAGAGCCCCAAAGGCCAAAATCACTTCCGCTCTATAAAAACTCGATCTCTTTCAGCGCAATTTTCTCCAAGTAAGTTTGAAAAAGCCTGTTTAATGATTTTTAGTTATGGTGCCGTGGTTTAGAAGTGAAGATATCAAAGAATTGAGTGGTGAAACATAAACCCTACACCCATATTAAATCTGCGCCATAGGGTTTGAAAAGAGGTGATTAAAACTTGAATTTTGGTGCTTAAACTCTCAATCCATTTTCATTTGTGCTCTTGTCATTGTTATCATTGTTATCACTACTAGTACTGTCACATTATTATAACATAGTCCCTCTTCTATTCCCACTGTCCAATATCCCTTATACCCTCTTATGCCCATGTGTTAACCCTCTAACCCTATCACTTACCATCACTTCCCTCCATTGACAAAATCCTAATTTCCACATTCAAGGACTGCCTCCATATCCTTGATTTCACTTGTATGTTTCCATTTCATTGACTCTTGTTCCTAAAACTACCCCCCATCACTATCACCTATTCCCATATCACTTGTAAAGGTTCTTAATCCTGAAATTCCCCAAGCAATGAGTGACTGTCCTTCCACTCTGAATCCACTTGACAGTCTATTGCATTCATGGTGATACTTCCTTGCAGCCTCTCATTTCATATGTGGCACACTTGGTATTGAAAAACAAACTCTTGTTTTGACCATATATTTATCACCACCTATTTTTCAAACACCTTGTTTTCGGCATCATGTCAAAAACAAATTCATCATATGAGCAGGGATATGAGCAGGACAGTGATTCAACCGTAGAGCTAAATGTACCGAGGAGGTCTGATAAAAGTGGCAAGTACGTCAGAGAGGAGCCCACTTCTTTGGCTCAATTGCAGGCCTATCCGCATGCAATGACATGCTTTCAGCAACATTCATGTTTTCGGTATTGTGAGATGATATCTCAGACTCAGCACCATCGGGAGTTGGTTCGCTTATTTGTCCTACATTTGCGTGATGGTCATGTAAACCTTGCTGGAGTGAACTTCACTTTGACACCAGAGACCATTTCTGAGGCGACCGGGATACCGAATATTGGTGAGGAGTGGAATAAGAGACAGCAGTTGGATAGAGCATATTATGAACCTTACATCAAGCCTGGATATTTGAGGCAGTTGAGCAGAGTATTTCCATTTCGGTTTCTGAAGGAGTCCTATGCGCCATTAATGAAACTCATCATTAGATACTTCAGCTGTGAGGGTAGATTCTCGCGCCTTTATGCATACCATATCAGACTTTTGATGCATTTCACGAGAGTGCGAATGATGAATATTCCATACTTCATGTGCCGAAACATAGAGCGGATGACTACCCTTGTGCAGAAGAAGACTCCAGAGCAGCAACATAACAACATTTATCATTACGCGCTCATTAAAATCATTGTAGTACATCAACTTGGATTGCAGGGCATCACATGGGAAGAGTTCATCTCTCATGACTTTTTTTACAGCCTCTCAGCCTCCTCCAGAGATTGTTCACAATGCAGGTGAGCCTTCGTATCAGTTTGAGGTTCCTGAGACTGAGCCTATCAGTGCTCCAGTGTGTGTGACATATCAGAGAGGCCACATAGCCTTATTTGCAGCAGCACGACGAGTACTATCTCCGCCCAGGGTGGAAGGGGTCTCGTTACCTTCATCAGCAGCGCGAGTACTATCTCCACATGGCGTGGAAGGGGTCTCGCCTTCTACATCAGCACAGGTACAAGACAGAGGGAAGAAGCCTATGCACGGTGAGGGCCCCTCGGGAGGCCAAGATACTGATTTTATATTGATCGATGTTGATTCGAGCTCTCCTAGATGAAAGCTGAAAGAAATCATCCAGGAACAAAAGGCTGAGATTGACACTTTGACCATGAAGTTGCAGAGAGCTCAGTGGGTTATAGATTACTTGGAGCAGTGGAATAAACAACTGGAGGATCAGCAGACACTCATAGAGTTGCGGCAAGTCCGTGAAGATCGTGAATTGGCCCAAAAGAGACCAGGTGACATGACACCATTTGAGCGAGAGACTTGCCTTACGCACGTCAAAATTCATCTGGAGAAGTTGTTGGCAAAGGCCAATAGGGACAAAGACATGCTCCGACACATGAAGAATCACTATTGGGCCCACACACACGTTTGCAGAGCAAAAATGAAGATCCTGAAGGCGAGGTTGAGAAAAGCACTGAAACGTCGAAAGAGGCCGGATCCACTCCGAATCTTGACCAAAGCTTCCTTGGCTGAGCATGAGACATGATGGGAGACCTTCACTCCAAATTTCAGCAAATTTGGAGAAGATTTTGTCATTTTGAAAATTTTGGTTGCAAAACAAGTTTTTTTGCCCTGACGCGTCGCGCCACCCGACGCGCGCTTATGATTGGGACATCTTCTGGAGGAAAACTTTGCATTTATGGGTTTGTCATGATATATTATGTATGTTTAGGAATGGCCGAAGCATTTCATCAAATTCTGGGCTGTCTAAAGGGCCAAAAACACTCCAAAAATGGCCTTTCTGCCACTTTTTGCACCAACAGGAACCAGTCTTGGGAGATTGCAGTTTTGGAGGGGAAAATGACATCCAAATTGAAAAATTCCACTTGGGTTGGATAGCAGACATCCAAGGCTTTCCAACGAGATATCATGAGCTCACTTTGGACTTCAGGAAGTTCCTCACAATCACCTCCAAAGTGGCGCAACACATTGAGTTTTTGAGCGCGGCGCATAGAGAAATTTTGCCTCATTTTCACTCTTCAGCTCAGAAATTCGCCCAGTTTTGACTAGTTTTACTTTTTCATGTGATGATTGACCTACCATGATGTAATTTGATGACTATGATGTAAATTTGGCATGTTTTTACTTTTTCTAGAGGATTCATTCACTAAAAAGTGAAAATTAAGTGAATGGATCAGTTTCCTAGCATATAGAGGCAAGTTGTTTGGCTACCTAGATTTTAGCTCCATGTTTAGAATTGGTTGAAACAACTCCTAGAAGGATGAGCTCGACCCCTAGAGGCATGGGAAGGGGTTAGGATATTCTATATATTTTATTTTCTGAGACATTTTCAGGGTTGGATACTTGGGAAAAGTTTGGCACCTCATTGTACATTCATTTCAGATTTTTGGCAAAGGAAAGACCAGAGTTTTGCAGCACTTGTTGGGATCCTTGTGGCTTCTGAGTTTTGATGATGTTCTTCTCATGTTATTTTAAGTTTCATTAATTTTATATGTATGCCATTTCCCTTCTCTATGCTTCTGAATTAAACAAATGAGTATTTGAGGTAGAATTCATTGATTTGCTGGTGCTCTGCCTTAGACTTTTGTTTAGTTTTACATGTTTTTCGTCAGTTTGAAGAGGATCCTTGCACTCTCTTGCCCTCTTCAGCTCCTCAGCAGTCTTTTCAATCCATTCATTTGATCTAAGACATCAAAGCCGCTGCCTACGGCCCAGCGCTCAAATCTGCCTCAGGCTGAAAAAGGCAAAACTTGAGGCAACATCAAACCAAGCTCAGCCTCGTAGCTAGCCCTACGAGGACAGGAGAGGGCTCTCTCTGGGTCAAACTCAGTGAAATATGTCCAATAGGATCTGAGATGACCTAAATGAAACACTGAAATTAGGCTAGTAAACAGATATGAATGAGGTTTTTAATAAATGATTGGGTTTTCTGGGCTGTGTGGGGCAAAGACAGCATGAGCAGAGATTAAATGAAAAACGCAGATTATCTCCTGAGGCAAGATAAGCATGAATTTTAACAATCAAATTGGAATTATATGGAGTGAAAGATCGCTGCGAGGTTGACAAGGGCAATAGTTGAATCCTTATCAAACTGAAGAAAACATAGAAAATGAATACCTCCCAAGGTAGAGCAGTAAACTGGATTCTGCCTTTCTCACTTAAAAGTATTCAACAGGAAATGATTATGAAATGAAAAAGTAAACATAACAAGGAACGTATTGAGACAAAGAAGAAACATATGTCAAATGTCATACCACAGGAATCTCAGGAACTAGAGCTGTATCTTTTCATTAAAATCTCTGTCAAATTGTACAATAAAAGCTCTGTTTTTCTCCTACACCAGCCTTCAGAACTCTCCCCCCTTACAAATGATTTACAACGTATAAATAAACTTAGAGAGGTGATAACTGATCGATAAAAATAAAGAGCAGTTTCACCTAAAATCATAAAAATAGGGAAAGTCTGCCCTAAAAAGGAGCAGCGTTACAATTTGTTTATTGATAACAAATAAATGGGAAAAACCTGTAGCTAAACTTTCTGAACTGCAACTGAAAACCAAAAATAGGCCAATCAATTCGATGGCTCTGCTGGGATAGTTATCTGCACTTCAATTTGGCTTCTGACTTTGATTGCCACGTTACTTTTACCATTTGAAAATCTCTGCTGGCCAATGAAAAAACAAAGTGTGGATCCCATTCATTGTGACTAAAGACAAAAATAGACTTCCGTTCCTAATCTTCTGCATGATAGATGTCTTCATTTTAATTTGGCGTGATTTGACTTGGCATTTACATTTGATATTTCAATAAAAATTTACTTTTTAACAAAATGCCTTTTAAATTATGCTTTTGATTACAAAAATGAACAATCCAGCTGGAAATTTCGCTTTCAATTTCCCCTTATGAAGACGCTCTGCATTCACCTTGAGATCTCCAGCGCGATTCACTTCTAACATTAACACACCGAAGACATTGCTTAACTTTGTCTCGACTCGCACGTTGGTGTTCCCTTTCTACAACGATTCACCTGTCTCTCATGCACCGAGATCCTTCGGGTGATCTCAACAAGTGGCATAGATAGCGCATCTGCTTGCCAGGGTCTGAAAGAATTGCATATGCTGTCTTTTCAGCATTTGAAATGCATCTTCACTGTGATAAGACCCTAATATTTTGGTTGACAAATTGAGTCCCATTTCATTTGTTTCTTCGTGCATGTTTGGAACAAATATAGCTGACTTGATCGACACTTTTGGAATGGGATTAATAATGATGGTCAGAGTTTTTTAAAGTGCTACTCAAAAGGAATCATTCAACTGCGAAGTCAATGTAATTCTAAATAAATGATTCTGTCTGTTCCACAGTAGACCCAGTCTCTGCCACGAAAGTTATAAGATGAAAATTTACCAATTGAATATCTGCTGAAGAAAAGACGTGATAATTCTGAGTATATTGCAGAAAAATCAGCTGTTCGAGACATATACAAGGTGCTTTGGAGTCTGCAAAACTGATATCGATGATGATCGCGCGCTTGCAAATTTTGCTCTGCATATATCAACGTCAGAACGACTTCTCCAGCATGTTAAAACGTTTTCCATGTCTTCGCTCAGCTAACAAAAACTATCCGTCAACAGCCTCATAATAATAACAACTAACACTCCCTGAACCTTTCGAGACAGTTGTAATTTTTCCATCGACTCCTCTGTTAGGGCCCTGGCAATGCTTCTTAGGACTGGAAGATTTACATCTTTCGACATTAAGTCCAATGATGAAAAATAAATCCCTATCAATTGTCTGTGGCACATTGACAGGATTTTCCTCATTTGCTAGGCTTTTGAGAGCATTCATGAACAATTGGGGGAGCTCATTATCATTGAACTTGGGAAGCATGGGCTTCTATCGCAGAATGTTCGAACTCCCTTGTTACTGTAACAGAGCAAGTGCAGCAAATTTCTGAAAATCTATGTTATGAGCAGACATGTAAGGCCCCATTCCCGTGTTATAACTTCCTAATTGCTGGTCTGCAGTTACGAATACATTGGTCGTCTGGCCTGGTATGATCATCAAGTGCTCTGTAACAAAGGGCTTAGTATACTCTCCATCCACTTCAACTACTGTCATCTTGTGATTGGCTATGGTGAAAAAGTGTTCCATGTTAAGGGCTGCATTGATGATTCTCAGAAGATATGTCTTTCCAAGAATTGCACGTATGGTGTACATATCATGCTCTGAGAAATTATAAAGAGGACCTGGACCACTCGACTTGAATGGAGCCTGGTAACTATAATATGTTTTACATTATAATCCCATTACAGCTGCGGAGCAACATATTTGTGATCCTTATTTAATTGATTTTGCTGGTCTGTCTTCGTTAACCATGCAGGCTATTTAATATGCAATAGTCATTCATTTCTGCATACAAGTTTATGGTTTATCACTGATGAATATGTTGAAATATTGACATCTTCTCGACAAACTGGAAAAGATCTATCACTGTCTTTTTCAAAACGCAGCAAACACACACTACAATCATGCTAAAAATCTACTGAGCAATGATAACAACCTGTTTGCAATTTGCCGGAGTCGATTTGAATCGAAACTGGGCGCAAACAAAGTTTCGCTCTCGTTGCTATGTGGGTAGTGCCCTCATGGACATGGCATAATAAACTGAATGGTGAAAGTAGCGCCCGTGTTATTTAACACCGGACGTGGTATCTCGAGTGTATGCGCTCAAGTGGGTAGCGCGCCCCAAGTGGGTAGCGCGCACCTCAAGTGGGTAGCGTGCACCTCTGCCAGCTCCAATTCTTCAGAGATTGCGCAATTTTCCAAACATCCAATTCCATTGTTGAATACTGTTGTGATCTTTATATTTCTTGTCATATTTTGTGGATACTAACTGCAACTGGCTTTGATCTTGTCTATTGCCCAAACCCATTCAATTTTTATAAACGGATTCAATTCTACAAGGTTCATCACTTGTTTGTTTCTGCTTCAAAACAGACGATGCTTTAACTTCTGAAGGCTGTGGCATTCTTTTCATAAAAAGTTCCCAAACAACATGAAGGCGAGAGCCATGAATCGGTTTATGTATTATTAGGTCGCATGGAACCATTCCACTTTTCAACTTCTCTAAATCCATACTTGAAGTATTTGTAGTAGCTAACCAGACTACCTTGTATTTAGGAATCTGTCCACCTCCATAAAACTTACTTAAAAGCATTGACATTTGTTCCAACAATCATGTTGATGTCCAACAAAACTAAAGATAAGTACCTACTCTGTCCATTTCTATTTGCTTGATAACCTCACCAATTGAACCACAACCAGCTGTAGGAGGTTGCTCAACACCATAATCAAGGCATGTATCACTAAAGTGATACTCTGGAGAAACCAACTCAAAAGAACTGGAAGATCTACAATTGTTGAAGAAAATATCATGTCCTAAGTTTTCAAGCATCGGAACAAGATCTTCCCATCAATGCCAAGACCCAAACCAGTTCCATCATTTCTGTCATTTGGATGCAACACTCTGTTTTGTTTGATTTCTTTGTCTTTGATTGCTGATGATGTTCTTTTTGTTTGTGCTTTTGCAGGGACAGGAGCTGCTGAAGCTGCTGCCATTTGAAGAGCTGGAGAAGTTTGAAACATTTGACAAATTACATATTCTAAAAAACACATTTAATGATTTCTTCTTCAAAACAAGGTTTTGAAGAAGAATCAATCTCACATTATTGACGATGACATTCCTGAAATAAACACCTACTGAACCTTCCTCTAGCCTGCAGACATTATTCGACATTTTTGAAGACCAATGACGAAGGACTGATAGGACTGTGTCTAACATTGGCTCCAATGGGGATGGCAGCTGCCGCTTCTTCGAGGTGCCAAGAACTGCAGAGCTTTGGGAGAGCAGACAGTGCCTCCATCCATTGGGCTATGGAATCATTATTCTGACAAACAGACTAAAGACTGATAACTCCACTTATTAACTGGAAAATCGACTCAAACTGACTCGATGCAAACTGAAATGACTGAATTAAAACAAAAACTTTTTGAAAAGGGCAGCAGTCCATCAAGCTCTTAAAATCATGATGGCAACCACCTGCATACTGATGTGATATATACAATCATGTGTAGTGTGCCTTCCAATGTAACCAATCCAGCAGATGGCTACACCCCAAATTTCTGCTCTTACTCTCTTTGAGCAGGCGGAATGATGAACCTGTAGGCAACTCAAAATAACCACTGAAACCAAAGCTTATGATAATGAACCAGGCAATATTTATCCTTTCTAATGTTTGCAGAAGAATGCTGAAGGGGTCTTGAAAATCCTGAAGCACTGGCTTATCTGGAGATCCAGCTGCAAAAATACAAGTATTTACTCCATTCTGATCTGAAAGGACAATTGATTTCTGAGGGATAGAAATGCACAGAGAGGTATCTGCCATCTGAGTGTTAGCTGTAGGTTCCTTGACCATGAGAAATTTTGGCATATATTCCTCAACTTCATGATCTAGGTCATTCTTAAACAAAAAACAATCTTCAAGATTATCAAACATGACAGCCTTATCATCTTTGTGAAAGAAAAAATTATCTGTTTGCTGATCTACAAAACTGATTACAAGACAGTCATATTTTTCAAAAGAGGAAGAAGTTTCACCAACACTTTCCTGACTATGTGTGCACTGCAAATCTGCTGTAGCTTGGGCTGTAACAAGACCTTTCAAAAGTAGATCTATCTCATCTTCAGACAAAGGAGACAATGCTTTTTTTTTTCTTCTGCTTAAACAGTAATTATCTTCATATGACAGGGCATTCAAACTATCATTTATTACTGAGTTATCGAAAGGATATTTATCACTTACTTGCACAAAGGTCTCATTCTGTTTTTCATGAACTGACTGGATTGCTTCTTCATGAAGGCTGTGTTCTAATGATGGACTAACAGTATGACTGAGAACATTTGGATCCATTACTGTGTCTTCTGCATTCCAGATGATTTCAACAGCAGAATTCTATTTGATGGGTTTCAACACAAGATATGCTTGGTCATCACAATCTGAATGTAGATCTGAAATAGCAGGCTGGTCATTATCACATTCTGAAATTAGCACTGGACTTACTTGCATGCTGCTGTCTTCTGTGGGCAGATCTGAAATGACATTCTCCCTTTCATCATTTTCAGCCATATGGCCATCAACCTGCTGCAAAGTCTCCTGAGCACCTTGATGGGTATCCTTTAGGTCCTCTTCATGTTGCTGAAATGGATTCTCATATAGAGCCTCCATGATTTCTCCGTCCATAAAATCATTATCACCATAAAACAACTTTAGATCTTCAATGAAATTATGTACATGGCTACAACAGTTCTGAACTAAAATCAAGGATGGATATGATGCTTTATACTTTTCAAAGAACACGGTATGAAAATCCCTTAAACAGTAAATAGAAGCAGCTGGCAAACTTTCATACCATGATCGGGCTTCGTCTTCTAGAGTAGCCATAAACATTTTCATCAAACAGTCTTCAGGAAAACTGATCTTAAATTTATACACATGAATGTGAAATTTCACCAGATGAAGAGCAGCGTCATTACCTTCCTCATTTCTGAACATAGGAAAATTCTGAAGCCAATCCACCTTGGGCATCTTATTTGGAAAACCTGGGATGTGATCTCGGCTCATGGGAGCGTATCTTCTTGCAATCCGGTCCGTCAGCAGTGAGGTCGCCATGAAGCATTGATTTCTGGATTGTTCAGTGAATGAAGTTGCCGGTGAATGATTTCAGCCTTGCGGTGTCTCATCACACCACCATCAACTTTCTCCTGATCTCAAGTTTGTTATCCCATTGGGGTGAACTTCCCCAGCATGGTCGCCACTATGTTCTTCATGATCTTTGTCAAAGGAATAGATATTCTTAATTTGGAAATTTCATTTTCCAAACTAAATGCTAAAACTTTCTCGACCTCTTTGACCGGAACTTCCTTCTTTTCAGCCTTGTCTTTCACTATGTTTGGCTGATTTATCTTTTCTGCTGATGATACTTTACTAGCTGCGGGATCAATTGTCTCTTTTCCTTTCTTCTGTGGTATCGGTGAATCTGCCTTTGGTGCTGAAGCTTCTTTTCATTTCTGAATTGGATTTATGGGCACATCTCGGTTTCTCAATGAGTATTGCTTCTGTTGAGTGGACAAAGCATTCAAATATCCTCTTTGGTAATCATCTGACTCTTCCTCTAACTCCGCATCATTTGCTAAAATGAAGTCTTCATCTTTCTGTGCAGCTGAACTTTCTCCATATTCTTCATCCTCAGTAATATAAATAGGCAAATCATCGGGAGTGAAGAAATGATTTTGCTCACCTGCTACATCATCATCATCGTCTGAATCTTGACTCACAAAATTCTGCAAAAGAGGTGTCTTGATCTGCTGTTGGGCTGCCGGCTCTTGTGGTCTTTGTTCACGCTGCTTTATTCTGAACTGTGGCTGCTGCTGGCCACGATAGTTTGGATTCTGAATCTGCGTTTCTGGTTTGTCAAGTGTCATCCTTTTGAACATTTTTTCCATCTCACGAAGCAAGTGCTGTTCGGATGTAGATGTGGAAGGCTCTTCTTTTATAGTCACTCTTTTCTCTGCTTTCAACCGTGCTCTCTTATCGGTCAGATTTGCCTCAACACTAATGGCAATCTTCTGCATATCTTCTAAGGTAGGCGGATCTCTGTCACGTAGCAAATAAGCCATCTCCGGATCAAAACCATCCGGGAATTTAAGAAGAGCTGACTTTTTAGACGGTCTTAAGTCATCTGGAATTGCATTATACACTGTATTGAATCTGATAATATAATCCTGAACGGACTCACCAGGATTACGCTTGATGTTTGTATACTCTGAAGTAATATGCAACGGATCTTTTTTCATCTCCCATCGATCTAAAAATTGTGTCTGAAGGTCTTGCAATGTATTGATACTTCTGGCCTGTAGAGCTCTGAACCATTTATGAACCTCTCCTCCAAAAGTCTGGGCAAACAATCTCATTGAAACATTTTCTGCATCAATTTCATGCAGGTCCAAAAAGTCTGTCATCCGGACAATATGCTGCTGAGCTGATATACTCTGTGGTGTACCATCAAATATGGGAATCTTGCTCTGGTAATCAGCAGGCATAGGATCTAAATTGGCTGGCAAAGCAAGAGGTGCAAATCTGGCTGCCATGACTCTTGGCGGATTTATAATCTGCTGTCTCGGAGATACAGGAGGACTGGGAGCAGTAGGTGAACGAGGTGTATGTGGTGGAGACGGAGGAGAGACTACTGTTGATTGCTGATCAGAAATCTCAGGCTGAACGGGAATGGTAGGAATAAAGGAAGGTTCAGTAGGAATCCGTGAACTAGATGCAAATTCAGATGGTCCAAAAGTTTGTGAAGCAGATTCAGTGAATTCGGGAGTGTTGGTAGCCACAATGGAATCTTGCAATTGTCTATCCAAGTGATATGAAACAAATCTAAATTGCAAATCTTCAAAAAACAAAGGATCCGGAACTAATCTTGATAATTCAGTTTCAAAAAAATTTACGAATAAGGATGTTTCAAACCGTTCATCAAAAGGAATTTCATCAACATATATAATTTTCACAGGACAGGATGCAGATCTAGAAAGCGATCTAGAACTTCCAGAACTCTCTTGAATTTCTCTTTCAGAACTTTCTTGACTTCCTTGTCTTCTAAGGATCCTAGGAATCAGATTTGGATTTTCAAATACCGTTGGTGGATTAGGGTCAGGATTTGACCTAGTATTCCTTCTTGAAGCCAGTGTATTAATCTTCTCGGGATAAATTTCAAGGAACACAATCAATTATCTTCAGCCTTTCGACTTCTAGACTCAATCATCCAAAGGTCTAGAACGAACAAGTATACTGGGGTAATTTGCAAATCAAGTGCTGCATTCACAAGCTTACCAGAGATCGACTGAAGCAGCGTTTATCTACTTCGCTGATGCATAGAAAAAGCATTTCGAAAGCTACCTGGCGTGACTTCAGACTCCGTCTAAGACTTATGACACAAACACATCAACAAGCAAACCATTGAGATTTTTCCCCAGTATGGTCGCCACTATGTTAGCGCTCAAATCTACCTCAGGCTGAAATGAGGTAAAACTCAAGGCTACATCAAACCAAGCTCAGCCTCGTAGCTAGCCCTACGAGGACAGGAGAGGGCTCTCTCCGTCAATCTCGATAAAATGAGCAATAGGGTGTGAGATGACTTAAAATGGGAACTGATTTTAGGCTAGTAAATAGATATGAAAAGGGGTATTTGATAAATGATGGGTTTCTGGGCTGTGTGGGGCAAAGACAGCAAGAGCAGAGATTAAATGAAAAACGCAGATTATCTCCTGAGGCAAGATAAGCATAAAGTTTAACAATCAAATTGGAATTATATGGAGTGAAAGATCGCTGCGAAGTTGACAAGGGCAATAGTTGAATCCTTATCAAACTGAAGAAAACATAGAAAATGAATACCTCCCAAGGCAGAGCAGTAAACTGTATTCTGCCTTTCTCACTTAAAAGTATTCAACAGAAAACGATTATGAAATGAAATGTAAAACATTACAAGGAACGTATGAGACAAAGAAGAAACATATGTCAAATGTCATACCACAGGTATCTCAGGAAACAGAGCTGTATTTCTTCATTAAAATCTCTGTCAAAACTGTACAATAAAAGCTCTGTTTTTCTCCTACTCCAGCTCTCAGAATTCTCTCCCTTTTACAAATGATTTACAACGTATAAATAAACTTAGAAAGGTGATAACTGATCGGTAAAAATAAGGAGCAGTTTCACCTAAAATCATAAAAATAGGGAAAGTCTGCCCTAAAAAGGAGCAGCGTTACAATTTGTTTATTGATAACAAATAAATGGGCAAAACCTGTAGCTAAACTTTCTGAACTGCAACTGAAAACCAAAAATAGGCCAATCAATTTGATGGCTCTGCTGGGATAGTTATCTGCACTTCAATTTGGCTTCTGACTTTGATTGCCACGTTACTTTTACCATTTGAAAATCTCTGCTGGCCAATGAAAAAACAAAGTGTGGATCCCATTCATTGTGACTAAATACAAAAATAGACTTCCGTTCCTAATCTTCTGCATGATAGATGTCTTCATTTTAATTTGGCGTGCTTTGACTTGGAATTTACATTTGATATTTGAATAAAAATTTACTTTTTAACAAAATTCCTTTTAAATTCTGCTTTTGATTACAAAAATGAACAATCCAGCTGGCAATTTCGCTTTCAATTTCCCCTTATGAAGACGCTCTGCATTCACCTTGAGATCTCCAGCGAAATTCACTTCTAACATTAACACACTGAAGACATTGCTTAACTTTGTCTCGACTTGCACGTTGGTGTGCCCTTTCTACAACGATTCACCTGTCTCTCATGCACCGAGATCCTTCGGGTGATCTCAACAAGTGGCATAGATAGCGCATCCGCTTGCCAGGGTCCGAAAGAATCGCATATGCTGTCTTTTCAGCATTTGAAATGCATCTTCGCGGTGATAAGACCCTAATATTTTGGTCGACAGACTGAGTCCCATTTCATTTGTTTCTTCGTGCATGTTTGGAACAAATATAGCTGACTTGATCGACACTTTTGGAATGGGATTAATAATGATGGTCAGAGTTTTTTAAAGTGCTGCTCAAAAGGAATCATTCAACTGTGAAGTCAATGTAATTCTGAATAAATGATTCTGTCTATTCCACAGTAGACCCAGTCTCTGCCATGATAGTTATAAGATGAAAATTTACCAATTGAATATCCGCTGAAGAAAAGACGTGATAATTCTGAGTATATTGCAGAAAAATCAGCTGTTCGAGACATATACAAGGTGCTTTGGAGTCTGCAAAACTGATATCGATGATGATGGCGCGTTTGCGAATTTTGCTCTGCGTATATCAACGTCAGAACGACTTCTCCAGCATCTTAAAACGTTTTCCATGTCTTCGCTCAGCTAACAAAAACTATCCGTCAAAAGCCTCATAATAATAACGACTAACACTCCCTGAACCTTTCGAGACAGCTGTAATTTTGCCATCGACTCCTCCGTTAGGGCCCTGGCAATGCTTCTTAGGACTGGAAGATTTACATCTTTCGACATTAAGTCCAATGATGAAAAATAAATCCCTATCAATTGTCTGTGGCACATTGATAGGATTTTCCTCGTTTGCTAGGCTTTTGAGAGCATTCATGAACAATTGGGGGAGCTCATTATCATTGAACTTGGGAAGCATGGGCTTCTGTCGCAGAATGTTCGAACTCCCTTGGTACTATAACAGAGCAAGTGCAGAAGATTTCTGAAAATCTATGTTATGAGCAGACATGTAAGGCCCCATTCCCATGTTATAACTTCCTAATTGCTGGTCTGCAGTTACCAATACATTGGTCGTCTGGCCTGGTATGATCATCAAGTGCTCTGTAACAAAGGGCTTAGTATACTCTCCATCCACTTCAACTACTGTCATCTTGTGATTGGCTATGGTGAAAAAGTGTTCCATGTTAAGGGTTGCATTGATGATTCTCAGAAGATATGTCTTTCCAGGAATTGCACGTATGGTGTACATATCATGCTCTGAGCAGTTATAAAGAGGACCTGGATCACTCGACTTGAATGGAGCCTGGTAACTATAATATGTTTTACATTATAATCCCATTGCAGCTGCGGAGCAACATATTTGTGATCCTTATTTAATTGATTTTGCTGGTCTGTCTTCGTTAACCATGCAGGCTGTTTAATATGCAATAGTCATTCATTTCTGCATACAAGTTTATGGTTTATCACTGATGAATATGTTGAAAGATTGACATCTTCTCGACGAACTGGAAAAGCTCCATCACTGTCCTTTTCAAAACGCAGCAAACACACACTACAATCATGCTAAAAATCTACTGAGCAATGATAAAAACCTGTTTGCAATTTGCTGGAGTCGATTTGATATGAAACTGGGCGCAAGAGAAAAAGTTCTGGGCTCTGTCGCTATGTGGGTAGCGCCCCTGCCCAATGGGTAGCGCCTGTGTTATTTAACACTGGCCGTGGCGTTCAAGTGGGTAGCGCGCACCAAGTGGGTAGCAGTGCCAAGTTCTGAGCGCACCATGTGAGACAGCGTACATTCGTATCGTTGCGCGCACCTCTGCCAGCTCCAATTCTTCAGAGATTGCGCAATTTGCCAAACATCCAATTCCATTGTTGACTACTGTTGTGATCTTTATATTTCTTGTCATATTTTGTGGATACTAACTGCAACTGGATTTGATCTTGTCTATTGCCCAAACCCATTCCATTTTTATAAACGGATTCAATTCTGCAAGGTTCATCACTTGTTTGCTTCTGCTTCAAAACAGACGATGCTTTAACTTCTGAAGGCTGTGGCATTCTTTTCATAGTAAGGTCCTGTAAAAGTTCCCAAACATCATGAAGGCGAGAGCCATGAATCGGTTTATGTATTATTAGGTCGCATGGAACCATTCCACTTTTCAACTTCTCTAAATCCATACTTGAAGTATTTGTAGTAGCTAACCAGACTACCTTGTAGTTAGGAATCTGTCCACCTCCATAAAACTTACTTAAAAGCATTGACATTTGTTCCAACAATCATGTTGATGTCCAACAAAACTAAAGATAAGTACCTACTCTGTCCATTTCTATTTGCTTGATAACCTCACCAATTGAACCACAACCAGCTGTAGGAGGTTGCTCAACACCATAATCAAGGCATGTATCACTAAAGTGATACTCTGGAGAAACCAACTCAAAAGAACTGGAAGATCTACAACTGTTGAAGAAAATATCATGTCCCAAGTTTTCAAGCATCGGAACAAGATCTTCCCATCAATGCCAAGACCCAAACCAGTTCCATCATTTATGGCATTTGGATGCAACACTCTATTTTGTTTGATTTCTTTGTCTCTGATTGCTGATGATGTTCTTTTTGTTTGTGCTTTTGCAGGGACAGGAGCTGCTGAAGCTGCTGCTACTGAAGAGCTGTAAAATGTGAAGCTTTTTGACCAACTATATATTTATTACAAAAACACATTTGATGATTTCTTGTTCAAAACAGGGTTTTGAAGAAGAATCAATCTCACATTATTGATGATGACATTCCTGAAATAAACACCTACTAAACCTTCCTCTAGCCTGCAGACGTTATTCGACATGTTTGAAGACTAATGATGAAGGACTGACTGGACTGTGTCTAACACCTACCTCCTTCCAACCCAGACTGCGCAAGAATTTGGCCTCATCCCCAAGCCCAAAATTGTTTTTCCCTTTTTCCAACAAAAACCCCTAAAAAATCAAAATCAAACCCTCCTATTTGTTTATCTAGCCTAATATCAGTTTTTTTTCTAGTCATCTCAAGCCCTTTTGAATATTTTCATTGAGATTGACCCGAAGAGAGGCCTCTCCTGTCCTCGTAGGGCTAGCTACGAGGCTGAGCGTGGTATGGTGTTGTCCTTTTTCTGCCTTATTTCAGCCTGAGGTGGATTTGGGAACTAACATAATAAAAAGTATGAAAACATATAATAGAAACAAAGTATAACTTAAGATCAGATAAAGTACTTTTAAACCTATTATGCTTTCAGTCAACACCAAGGGAAACTTTCAGAATCTGCTTTTGGAGAAAAACTAGGACCAGGGCACACCATATCTTCCATAGTCATCTTTAATAACCACAATAAGGAAAATAACTTTCAAGAACAATATTTTTAAGGCAAACAGTAGGACGAGGGAACTCCAGCATTCCTAACTGCTTAACTGTATTAAATCATTCTTAAATAACAATTTGGAGGAAAACATTGAGATAAAGTTTTTCAATTAGAGAAGGTTACTGATATACAATAGGTCCTAACTCTGCAAATGATGTTCTTTATCAGAGAAATAGTGAACAATATGACATACATAGAAGGAAAACAATAACAAAGAGAGGGGCACTTCACCGATGATATAGACCAGGATCCCAAGAAACAACTTTTATGTTGATGTCAAACTAGTTACAGTCTTTAAGTCCAATGTTTCAGTTCAACAATCATCTTCACTATTCAGCCTATCTAATCTACCACAAGCAGAGCTCCAAGGGCCAGTGAACACTATTTACAATCAGAAGTTTTTACTCAAATATATTTCCAAGTTCTGCAACCAACAGTTTCTCATCTTCTACTGAAGTATTTATAGAAGAATGAGGAGGTGAGACCTAACAAAAGATCTCTTAGGTCAATTAATACAGATTCAAGACTTCTCGGCCTTTTGAGGGGCTCGATCGAGAAGTTTACATGTGGACTACTGTATTAACTGTTTTACAATAAATATCAAAGCTTGGTGAGAGATTTTATTGACTTTGAGGCTCTGTGTAATGTTTGGAGTAACTCTGCAGATATTTCTGCATTGATTTCCTTGCAGAAGTAACTCCCTGGCTGCGCTGAGGCAAAATCTGATCTTCTTCAATAACTTCGGCCCCTGTTTGAATGGTTTGAGGCAACAGGTGGCTCTGTGGTAGCTGGGAGAAATTGATTAACCTCATATGTGGCGATGGAGGTTTCCTGTCTGATAATCCTTTGTGTTTTCTTCTTTAACTGTGTTTTAAATCGGGGATTAAGCTTTTGATAACAGTCTTAGCCGTAATCTCCGTAAAACTATCTTTATTGTTTTGTTCTGATATATTCTGGTCTTCGACACTGATACTCTTTAATTGTGCCCGATTCATGGTGTTCCGCTGGAGTGCAGGGTTACGCAGGGACGATATGGCATCAATGCCTCACGCATCATTGACGAGACGTGAAATTTACACCCTGCAAGTGATTTCCTCTGATAAATCGAAAGCAAGAGGGTCGTCACCCTCTCTTTCGAATTTTCTTCGAACATAGCGAAAAGATCATTAAACCCTGCAAAATACAAACAAAATGTTATAAAATCCTGCATATTAGGTCAACTGTATCGGAAGGCGTGTGGAGGAAGCGGGGCCGTTGGATGACATCATCCAACGGTCAAGATTGATCGAGAGAGATCGTGGACCGGATGGAAAAGAGATTGAATCTGAGCCGTCGATTGCGCAGAGATCGACGGCCGAGAACGAAAGTTGAAAGTCAAACGGAGAGAAAATGGGCGATGAAATGTGGACCGTCGATCTGCAGATCAGATCGACGACGGAGATTGCTTGGACGACGCGCCGTAGCTTGGTTATCGCGTGGGCACCTTTGTTAATTGTCGGGCATCTTCGGCGAGGGATCACCGTTGGATGGCCCGGCCCAGATCAGACGATGGATAGCGATATCGCTGGGCATCCGCGTTCGAACAATAATGCGCGATGGACTGCGGTTATGTGCGATGGACGGCGGTTTTGAAAAAGGTACAGGGGACGCGTGGCGGCAAGCGTGTGGAATCGCTGTCGATCGGAAGAAAACCACCTTCCGCCCAAAGGCGGTGCGATAGATACCACGCGGTATTTGGAAACAGTGCAAGACATGGCGGGGTCCACCGGGTTTGACAGGTTCCGCACCGTCGGATCTGCAAATCAGATCAATGGTGGAGATCGCTCGGATTTCGGACCGGCGGAGAATTTTATAAAATAAAATAAAACCCAAAGTTTATGAATAACAAAGGTTTTTTATGTTTTGGATGGGATATATAATAGGGTCAGGCGCCCGATTGCGGGGCCATTGGGCGCATGGAAAATGACATGACCGGTGGTTAAAAGGGAAGGGGCTTATCACATATCGGAACTTTGGGCCTGGGCTTTTCAATCAACCCATTGCATTTTCTGCGATTGCGATCACACGATCGGTCTTTTTGATCAACCCATTTAATATTTAACATGCGATTTTGGTTTTTAGACCAAAACTTTGGGAAAGTGGGTCTTATATTTTACAAAAGGAAAAAGCGGATCGGGGAAGAAATATTATAAGATTTTAAGTGCCAAGGCGGGCCCACAAGATATGTATTAAAATAATGATGCGATCGGGGGTTTTTCCAATATAAAGGTTGATCGCATCACAAGTTTTGTAATGGCACAAAGACGTGCACTTTTGGACATTTGTGATGCGATAAGCGCCAAAATGAGTTAGCATGTGGTTCCAGCCCCAAAGCGCATGGTGGGGAAGTGGTTAGGACTTAGCCCAAGGGGGCTTAGGTCCATAGTAAATAAAACTTGTTTTTATGAATTTTTCAGAGTTTTTCAAGGGAATCGGGGGTTTCGGAATAGTTAAAAAGTGAGTCTTTAACTATGGAAAAGTGATTTTTATGAATGGAAGAAGGAAACTTCATAAAAATAGAGGAAAAATATGGAGAAAAGGGGAGTAAATGAAGGATTGAGAAGGGGGAAAATGAAGGTGCTTCAGCAGTCTTTCTCTTGGAATCAACAGAATTTTCTGAGTATAAAAAGGCAAAGGTAATGAAGATTTTGGACAAAGGCATGAGGCCTTCAAGGAGTCTTCATGAGCCAACAATTTTTAGTGATAAAATTTGTTCCTTGGAGGCTCAAAAAGTCTTAGCCACCTTTTGGTATAACAAAAATTATAGGTAGCTATCACGGTTATCGAGGAGTGAAATGAGTTTCTTTGAGACACGGTCTCTGTGTAGATATGAATAGCCTCGGGAATATGATTTTAGGTAGTATTCAATAGTTGGCAATGTTTTACTTATTTGAGTATTGCTATTTAATATGACAAGCACATTTCTTTGGATCTTGATCTAAAGCAGTGGTGATGTTTTCCTATCTCTGTGTTTATATTCATTTCATTTCATTTCTATTGGCTTGCATCAGAATATTGGCATAGGATTTACCCTTGTTAGGTACCCTATGTTTCTTCTCTCCTTGCCATTGATGTTTTTCTTCTAAATGTGTTATCTAAGAATCGATTCCAGATAATTTAACCAGTGTAGTGGATGTTATTGCCTACTCTCTGATGTATGAATTAAAGGTATTTGTTCTTAGATGTTTCTTGTTATGGATTTAGTTGGAAGATTTGGGAACACTGGGGATTAGAGTTAGCCATGTCCACTAGGATCCTTGTGCGACCAGCTGGTCTTTAACTTTGTGCCCTGAATTTTTGTTGTCTCCTCCTCTCCTACCATTCCATATCACACAATCATATTTAAGATCCAATGTTTTAGATGACTATCCCAATTGAAATCCTGCCTATTGATTAGCAAGAAAATCCTTTCCTGACTCCATTGCCTAATGGTTTTGAATGCTCCCTGGAATACTTCACCTCTGCCCTTTTCCCTCTTTGCTCATCCTGGTCTTACATTGAACCCTTCTTTCCAGATAACCAGGAACCAAACAAACAATCAAACAAACAAACCTCATGCCTATAAGTAGCCTAACATCTTAAAACCTTTGAGCTTCAAAGACATAAAACCTTTTCTTATATAGAGAGATCCCTCTCCGGACCCAGGAGGGCTAGATCCTGAGGTCTAAAAGTGGTTTGATGTTGTCTCATCTTTTGGTATTTCCAACCTTGCCAAAACATGGGAACCCCAACATAATGGTGACTCCATTGGGGAACGTTCTGAAATACTCTCCATCCTACTACATTATAAGAACTTCAGAAACCTAAAATCTCTGGTTAGGTTTTCAGTTAAGCACTCATATTCACACATCAACCTCTACACCATTTTTTGTGTTCTCCCACACTCTTGGACAGAGTCTGGAAAGGGCTAGGTAGCCTCCAGATCTCACGCTCTTTCAGAGGTGACTTATCTGGTAAATGCCCTCCCAGTCAATCTCTGGTTAGATTTTGTTGTGTTTGGAAGATATCCCTGAAAGGGGACATCTCATAAGCACTGTGGTGGACAGTGTGCCCTCTAAAAACATCCTAAACCTTCCACCTAGCCACTCCATAATTCCTAAACAATTTAAAGACTCCACTGGTGATTAGTAGGCCTACTGATTATCTTGGTTTCACATTAGACTTCACTGGGAGACCAACCTCCATAGCAACATCAACCATAGTAGAAGTAACAAGTAGGGTTAAGCTGCTTGGTTAGAAAACAACATTCTGGCTTCAAGAACCATTCATACAAGAGCTTACCCTGACCTAGACCCACCTGAAATAGTTGATAACCCTGAGAGCATCCTCAAGAGATCTCATACACCTAAAGGACCAACTATTTCCAGCCACATCCATAGTGCTAACTCTACACCAGAAAAATTTACAGCTCTACCAGACCCACTTTTGGACCTAGGCACTCAAAATAGTTTGCCAAGAACTAGGTCATTCAGTGTCCTAGACCAGCCAAACCTTGAGCTTCCTGGTTCATCACCCCAAAGTGGTGGACACCTTGGGAATAGACAGACCCCTCCCTCTACACCTCCTGATATACATTTCATACAAAAATTCGGGCTCAGTCACCCTAAATCCTCTCATCAGTCTTCTGCTGGTCATAATATCCCTGTCATCCACATACCAACTGCCCAAGTCAACCCTTTACCTAATCAAAACATCATCATGGCAACCTGGTATGCACCTCTGGTTTTACCTCAGCCTCTAGTTCCCTTACCCAATGATTACCAATCAAAGATCCCACACTTCACTGCAAAAGAGTCTACCACAGCACAATATCATGTAGATAGGATGGAAGATTCCTTTAACTACATGGAAATAGATGATGATACAGTCAAAATGAGAATCTTTGCCCAGAGCTTAGGGGGTGATGTGAAGAAATGGTTTAAAGGCCTACCCCCGGGTAGCATTAATGACCTCCTTGCCTTATATCAGACTTTTATCAACAAATGGGAAGTTAAGGCTAACCCTTGCCAACTCCTAGCAGAGTACATGAGCCTTAAAAGAAACGTAGGAGAGAGTTTCCATGATTACACAACGAGGTTTAAAAGCATTTACAATGCTCTCCCTCCACATATGAAACCTCCCCAAGGTATGGCCCTAGCGAAATACCCTAAAGGCTTTGATGCTGACATGGCCTACCAGCTTAGGGATAAAGAGTACAACACATTGGAAGACATGAAGAGAGGAGCAGTGAATATAGAAGCCAACTTGATTGAGAAAAGGGCAAGACTGAGAGCTGAGAGGAGGGTAACATATAGAGATGACAATGTAGCTTCCACATCTGACCCCAATTATGACTGTTTATCTAAAAACGTGGAAGAGCTACACCAAATGGTAAAAAAAATGGTTGTCACAGTTAGTAACCAAAACAGAAATCAAAACCATAAATAGAACCAGAACTTTAGAAGAAACAATGCCACTCCCAACAGACAAAGAGAATCAGATCAGCAAGTTATTCCCCCATTCCAAGAGAATTTTCTTGATGAAGATGAGGGAATCATAGAAGAGTCTGAGGGAAACACAATTAATATGTTTGAAATAGAGGATTCAATCCATAACTGTTATGATCCCTCATATTGGGGAGAGGAATGGTTAGAATCTGAATATTACAAGTTAGGGTTTGAAAATGCCATGATGCAGGTCAGAGAACAATATGAACTTAGAAGAAAGAAGAGCTTAGAAACTACCAAACCAAAAGCTTCTAAGGTCACCATCAAGAAGAGACCTGAGAAAACTTCTAAAGTAACTGCTGAAAGCAACAAATCAGTAGCTGAGAGTTCTGGGAAGAACAAAGAAAAGGACAACCAAAACACTGATACACAAGGTCAATCAACTAGCAGCACTAGCACTGTAGTTAGTGCTCCCGATAAAACAGTTTCTAACACTGTACATAGTGAGGATCACCACACTAATTCAGCCACTAAGGTGGTTTCTAACAAAACAGAGTTGAACGTTCCAAAGAGTCAGTCCACTTTCAATTTGGAGAGTGAGATTGCAAAAATTAAGATCTCTGTCCCACTCTCTGAGCTGGCCACTCAGGATGTATATAAAGGCCAAATTTTGAAAGCATTAAATTTAGGTGAGAACAGTGACACTGTAAATCTGAGTGATGATCAACCTACCCTTCTGTTTGGTCCAAAGATAGAAGGAAAGTTTCAGGAAGGGGTAGTGCCCCCTTTTTATATCAATCTTAATATCCATGATAAGATTCTCCACAATGCAATGCATGATTCTGGGGCATCACACAACCTGATGCCTAAAGTAGTAATGGAAAGATTAGGCCTAGAGATAACCCATCCCTATAAAGACCTATATTCATTTGACTCTAGTAGAGTAAAGTGTCTTGGCCTGATCAAAGATTTATGTGTGAGCCTTGCCTAGATTCCAGCAAAATGTATGGTCATGGATGTTGTTGTGGCAGATGTGCCACCCAAATATGGCATGTTATTATCAAGATCATGGGGAGCCAAGCTGCAAGGAACAATGCAGATGGATGGGGCTTATGCCACAATCCCAATCTTTGGCCAACTTAGAAGACTATACAGGGAAGCACAAATGAAATTCCCGGTTAGTAGCCCTGAAAAGCCTGAAAATTCTCCTCTATACTCTGTACATACAGACCTGGATTCCTTTATCTTTTGCAATGATGAATCTTTGGGGGGACCAGAATCTGAAAACGTAGATACAAGCAAAGGTACACATGATGAAACAGAGCCAATGGAATTTAACATAATGGCTACCCTAGACTCAGAGGAGGAAGACATAGAAAACTTTGAACAGTGCACTGAAACAACAACGCAAAGTGAACCAGAAACAGAACACAATCATCCAACTAGTCACCTTTATGCTTTCCACACCCATAACGAAAAACAAAATGACCCATAGCCTAGCGCAGCTCCTATAATGCTACATGATGGCGAACCCAACTGTAGGGAAGGAAGTGAAGATAAAACGGAAAATGAACCCTTGTGGGAAATGAATTTCGACGGGTCATGCACTAGGAGAACTGCTGGGGCAGGAGTGTGGATACATAACATAGAGAGCGATTACGTAGAGAGCCATGCCTGCAACTTGCACTTGAAGTGTACGAACAATATTGCAGAATATGAGGCTCTGATCCTAGGTTTAACCCTGTTGAAAAAATTAGGAGCCCATAGGATAACCGTGCGTGGAGACTCTGAGCTAATTATTAAACAGGTGAATGGTGAATATACAATGAAACATCCTAGACCGTGAGCCTACAGGAACGACACTATGGATTTACTGAAAACGTTTGTTGAATACGAATTAGTGTTTGTTCCTAGGAGTCAAAATGTCATTGCAAACGGATTAGCTTGCCTAGCTAGTTCCTACCCTAAGACTCCCAGTGACCAACAGATCATCATTCAGACCAAATTCAGACCTGTAGTTCCGGACAATGAAAAATATTGGCAGGTTTTTGAAGGAGATAAACAGATTGAAGATTTCCTGGTAGGCGGAAACGAGTTTGAATTTTCTGATTCAGACTCCAAATCTGACAGTAGCTGCCTAAATGAAGAGTCCTCGGATGAGGAAAAAACACCCTGTAACATAGAAATAAAATCTTTAAATGAACAGATTGGAAATCCAAACGGAAAATGTGAAAACACAGATAGTGAAGAAGTAGAGGTGCTGCAGACCAAAGATAAGAACATACCTCGAGGTCTGGCCCCTTTAGAAGACCTTTTTGACTTTGATGATGTAGCAAAAAATCCCACTATAGAACATGCAGACTCTGATGTTGAGGAATGCAACATAGGCACTGAAGACAAACCCAAAATGATCAAACTGGCTAAGTCTCTGCCTGCAAACGTGAAAAATAAATACATTGACCTATTCAAGGATTTCATTGATGTGTTTACTTGGAGTTATGAGGACTTAAGGGCCTATGACACAAATATCATACAACATAAGATACCCTTGAAAGAAAATCAGAAGCCCTTTAGACAAAAACTTCACAAAATAAACCCAAAACAATTGCCTGCAGTATAAAAAGAGATTAAGAAGATGTATGAGGTAGGTATAATCGTGCCTATGAGGTTCTCTGATTGGGTATCAAACCTAGTGGCTGTGAGAAAGAAAACAGGTGAGATCAGATTATGCATCGATTTCAGGAATCTTAATAGAGCCTCACTCAAAGACAATTACCTTTTGCCTAAAATGGAACATATTCTTCAGAGGGTAGTAGGCTCTAAAAGGATCTCCCTGCTAGATGGTTTTTCAGGTTACAACCAAGTCTTAGTAATCCCAGAAGATCAACTCAAGATAGCCTTTACCACTCCATGGGGTACCTTTATGTATGTGAAGATGCCTTTTGGATTAATGAACGTTGGTGAAACTTTCCAAAGAGCGATGGACATAGCTTTTTCAGATGAAATAGGACACTTCATTGTCATCTATCTGGATGACATAACAGTCTATTCTAAGACTGAGGAAGAACACCTAGAACACCTGAGAAGGGTGTTTGAAAAATGTAGAAGGTATGGTCTGTCACTGAATCCTAAAAAGATTGTCTTTGGGCTACAAGAAGGAAAAATTCTTGGCCACATTATATCTGAAAAAGGAATTAGGATAGACCCACAAAGAGTTGAGGGAATACTACAGATCACACACCCAAGAAACATCAAGGAATTACAGTCCTTCATTGGGAAGATTAACTTCCTTAGGAGGTTTATTCCCAATCTAGCTGAACACCTTAGGAACATGACTAACATGCTGAAGAAAGGTGTAGGAGTTAATGGACTGTTGAAGCTAAGAAATATTTTGAATCTGTAAAACTTGCACTCACCCAGGCTCCTGTTCTAATCAGCCCAGATTTCACAAAGGATTTCCTGATTTTTTCATTTGCCTCCAAGCATACAATAGCTGCAGTTCTACTGCAGAAAAATCCAGAGGGAATGGAACAACCCATTTCTTTCTTCAGCAAAGCACTCAGAGATGCACCCTTGAAATACAACATAATGGAGAAACAGGCCTATGCTCTGATTAAGGCCTTGAAAGACTTTAGGGTGTACATACTGCATTCCCACACCATAGCCTATGTGCCAAATATAGTGGTTAAAGACATTTTGTCCCAGGACCCAGATGGGAAAAGGGGCAAATGGATTGTTGTGATCTTAGAATACGACCTTGAGATAAAACCCACCAAAATGATTAAAGGTCAGGGCCTAGCTAAATTAATGGCTGAATCAAATCTACAAGCCCTAGACATTAACATGGTAAATACCTTGGATGAGCAACAAGAATTGCCTGATCCCACTGTTGAGGAAAAGTTTCAGAGATCTCCTTGGTATTATGACATTTTGTATGTGCTTACACACCTCAATGACCCCCCTGAACTATCAAAGACCAAGTCCAGATTCCTAAAACTAAAAGCCAGAAGCTACTGCATATTGAATAGTTGCTTATACTGAATAATTCGAATGGCCTATTGCTTAAATGTTTTCCTGAAAATGAGGCAGAGAGGATTAAACAAGAATTCCATGCAGGAGAGTGTGGAGTCAGAGGATTAAACAAGAATTCCATGCAGGAGAGTGTGGAGGCCACCTGAGCTGGAAGGCTACTACAAACAAAATACTCAGAGCTGGCTACTATTGGCCCACACTCTTCAATGATTTCCATAAGATGATAATTACCTGCCACAAATGCCATATTTTTTAAGGCAAGAGAAAACTCCTTCCCCTCCCTTTACAACCCATCACTGTTGAAGGTCCCTTTCTGCAATGGGGCCTAGATTTCATAGGGGAAATTCACCCTACTTCTTCTTCACAACACAAATGGATCCTAAAAGCCACAGACTATTTCACTAAGTGGATAAAGGCCATACCTACTAGGAATGCCATAGATTCAGTCATCATTAATTTCCTATAAGGTCATATCCTCTCTCGGTTTGGCTGCCCAAGGAAAATAATCACTGATAATGCTACTGCTTTCGGATCCAAGAAAATGGGTGATTTTTGTCACAGGTATCAAATAGAACTCGGTCATTCAACTGCCTATTACCCTCAAGGTAATGGATTGGCTGAATCATCAAACAAGAGCTTGGTGATAATCATCAAGAAGCTATTGGAAGAGAACAAAAATTCATGGCATAACAAGTTAGTACATGCTTTGTGGGCTTACAGGCTTACAACAAAGAAATCTATTGGCATGTCACCTTATCAGCTTGTCTATGGAACAGAAGCAGTTTTTCCTACCAGCCTTGGGGTACCAGTGATCAAGCTAGTCCAGGAGATTCAAACAGAAGAAGACAGTATGGTGAGGAGAATAAACCAGACAATTCATCTCCATCAAACAAGGGAAGAGGTTTACAACAGAGAAATGAAGGTTCAGGAAAACATAAAGAAGTTGTTTGACAAGAGAACCAAAGCTGTTGATTTCAAAATTGGGGAGAAATTTATGAAGTGGGACTCAAGGAGAAAGGATAGAGGAAAGCACGGCAAGTTTGACAGTTTGTGGCAAGGTCCATACATCATCCAGGCCACTGTGGGTCCAAATGCCTTTTTCCTACAAGAATTAGATGGTACAGAGCTGTTTGGGGGTCCTGTCAATGGCAGGATGCTCAAACACTACTTCTGCTGATTTACAATTTCCGGTTTCCGTTACCATTGTACATACCATTGCAGTTTTTTATTTTCAAGAAAAAAGAGAAAATGTTTCAAAAAACAAAGGAAAAAGAGAGGTTCATACATGCTTAAAACATGAACCTCTGATGTGCAAAAGATTGGCTCTAATAAGCTCAAAACCTGAGCCAAATAAATTAAAACAGCTGGTCCTAACATGCCCAAAATATGGACCAGCAAAGAAGAAAGAAGAATCAGCTCTAACAAGCTTAAAACCAGAGCTGAAATGAAGAAAAGAAATTGACTCTAACAAGCCCAAAACTTGAGTCACAAAGAGAAGAAGGATACTTCAAGTTTCAGATTTCAAGCCTTCACAGTTTGTTTTCAGTTTTCTACAATTTTCTGTCCATGTCCAATTGTCTTTATGCCTTGGACCCACAGCAAGTCAGACAGTCTAATCTTGGCTTGATTGTTTTTCAATTTCTATCGTAGAATATAGAGAAGAAATCTAATGGACAGTTTAATCCCAACAGATATTAGATTAGGTAGAGAAACATATGAGACAAATAGTCTAATCTGGTCTCATGGAGCAATAAGGGTATATTTAAAATACATTTATTTTATGTTATAAAAATAAATGATGTAAAGGGTATGCTAGTTCAAATGCACCCCAGAAGAAAAAATGCTAGGATTGTAGTGTGGGTAGGTAGTTTGTTGGGAAAGGTGTTTCTGTTGATGTAATGTTTTCATATTGTGGCAGCTGAATCTAAAGAGATAAAGGATGTGCCAAGCAACAAGCATCTAGCCTACACCAAAGATTCATCCTCTGAATTCTTGAATCCTTCAAGAAGAAGCCATCCCCATGTAGAGCCACTGTTAGCCCCTTATGAATTCCTTGATAAGCAAGCAAGCGGCTAGATTGTTTTATGAGCCTTCAAGGAATGCATTTCCCTTGAAAACACATCATCCTTGAAGCCTTCCTAGATTCCCTACCTTTGAATGTTTCACCCCTGTTGTACTGATGTCAATGATCCTTGCTGAATGATAAAATTTTGCTCAAAAGGGCCTTATTTCGCCCCTTGTATACCTGCAGAATTCCTCCACTTGATCCATGTTTCCTCTTTTTCCAAATTCCCCCTTCATTCTCCCTAAATTCCCTCTTACTCTCCTAAATTCCCCAAAATCCCCTTGGATCCTACCTTTACCCTTTGGTTAGCCAATTTTCCCCTTCTTCTCCCTATCATTTCCCATTTTTGGCCTCAAATTCCACCAAAAAGGGTTGAAAATCCCATGCTCTACATCAAGTCTTAGCCCCCTTCAGGCCAGCCCCCTTACCGTTTCCTTCTACGTGACCCAGTGCCATGACCAGGTGCCCGAGCGAAAGGCGCTTATCGCATATGATATCGGGGGAAACATCGACTATTGATCTTCGCAGATCGGACGGTCCCCGTTAACTCCGCAGGCGTCCGTTGTTCTTCACGTTCACCGCTCCGATCGTGCCATCACTGTCTATTTACTGGCAGATCTGACAGTCCTCAGTACATTCGTCCCGGTGGTCCCCGCCGCAAGCACTGTTCACAAACCAGGTGGTATCTATCGCACCGCCTTTGGGTGGTAGGCGATATTTTCCCATTGCCTAGCAATTCCACTCAGCATTTGACACGTGGCTCCAACACTGTTACAAAACTGCTACCCCATCGCGCATTAACTTTTGTCCGTATACACGGAGCGATTTCACTATGAACCATCAGATCTATCATCACCCATCCAACGGTCGTCGTTCCACAGAGTTGCGCGGGGTTTAATCCAAAGTCACCGTACCCCTGGCCCACTGTCCATCGCCCTCCGATGCATTTTTCACCATTGATCTCCACCGAGATCGAATGGTCTAGATTCAATCACACGCCCGCCGTTGACTCGGGCCCACCATGTCATCCGTCCACGTATCTTCATCGTTTTTCTCGCCTGTCCCCTTTATAATCCATTCAAAGATTAAATTTTAATGTTTTTTACGTTAAACGTCTGCCTCGACACCTTCCACTATTTTTCGCCAACCTTCACTAGAGCATTTCTCCACCATTCCTCTACATTTTTTTGCCATTTCCCCGCAGTCCCACTATCATCCTCACAAGTCGTCCACATCATCCCACCCACATACATGTTTTTCGTAACAGGTTTTCGTGTTTTGCAGGGTTACCAATAGTAAATGGCCGCCATGATTCAGGGTTTTTGTCATAGCAACAGAAAACACAGGGAAGAGCGTGCACTGAGATCGTATCATGGAGAAAGGCCTGGGATAGTGCTTTGACACGACTTCCATTAAAAGAACAAGGTTTGACCCTGTAAAATTGTCCCGGAGCCATTAAAATGTGGGTTCCGCAGACAGAGGTATAAATGAAGAAGCAGAGAGCTTAAGGCATGCAAATGAAGATATATAAGCCTTATGTTCAGAGATTTAAAGGTAAAGAATCAGATTGAAGACCCATGGATCACGCAGAAGGTACAGCACAAAAATCAGCATATCAGAGTTTCTACATCAGCAGAATGTTTGTTCCTAAAAAAGGACGGAGCACCCATGCAACTTTTATTATACACCATGTTCCTAAAGAAATTTCCACCCTGACAACAGTCCGAAGCTACCAGAGCATTTGTTTCATAAGTATGGCAGACTTCTCAATCATTTATTTACCTTTTGTTCAGTTCATCAGAATTACTACAGAATTCTTTTGTAGAGTACATCAGAGCCATACCTGGAGTAAATGGAAACCTGACGAAGACCATTCTTTCACCTAAGAGCGCTGCTGATTAATGCACAGAATTTATACAGAATGGGCTTTGGCCTTCTTCCTCTTTTGAGTTTTAATGCTGCATTTAATTTTCACCTACCTCCTCAGTCCATATTTCTACCATAAAATTTCATGAAGAAACATTTTAAAGGTTTTTGATCAGTTATCAGAGAATTGAAAGTAGTTTCTCTTGAGACACAGTCTCTGTGTAAAGTGTTAGATAGGCTAAGGAATATGATTTCAGACTGAGTATTCAGCTATTGGCAATGTTGTACTCGATTGGTATTGCTATTTAATATGACAAGCACATTTCTTTGGATCCTGATCTAAAGCAGCGGTGATGTTTTCCTATCTCTGTTTTTAATTCATTTCATTTCGTTTCTACTAGCTTGCATCATAATATTGGCATAGGATTTACCCTAGTTAGGTACCCTATGTTTCTACTCTCCTTTCCATTGATGTTCCTCTTTCGAATGTGTTATCTAAGAATTGATTTCAGTTAATTTAACCAGTGTAGTGGATGTTATTTCCTACTCTCTGATGTATGAATTAAATGTATCTGTTCTTAGATGTTTCTTGTTATGGATTTAGTTGGAATATTTGGGAACACGGGGGATTAGAGTTAGCCCTGTCCACTAGAATCCTTGTGCGACCAGCTAGTATTTAACTTTGTGCCATGTAATTTGTGTTGTCTCCTCCTCTCCTACCATTCCATATCACACAATCATCTTTAATATCCTATGTTTTAGATGACTAGCCCAATCGAAAGCCTGCCTATTGAGTAGCAAGCAAATCCTTTCCTGACTCCATTGCCCAACATTTCTGAATGCTCCCTGTAATACTTCACCTCTGCCTTATTCCTCTTTTCTCATCCTTGTCTTACATTGAACCCTTCTTTCCTGATAACCAGCAACCAAATCAAAAAAATCAAACAAACAAACCCTGAGCCTTATAACTAGCCTAACATCTTTAACCTAGAGCTTCAAATTCATATACCTTTGACATATCATAGAGAGATCCCTCTCTGGACTGAGGAGGACTAGATCCTAAGATCCGAAAGTCGTTTGATGTTGTCTCATCTTTTGGTCTTGCCAATCTAGCCAAAACATTGGAACCCCAACATGCATATTCACAAACAGATCAGAAAAGAGGCGGCAAAGAGTATCAGTGACAGTTTAAAGGGATTAAAAGTATATTATTGAAGATTAATGATATAATTTAGTGATTAAAAAATGAAGATACAGTATGAAGACCAGAAAAGAAGATCAAGGCCTAATTAAGCCTAAAACACAGGATCAAGACCAATTAACATTGTTTTAAGAAAAAGACAAAGAAATCTATTAGTCCGAGAAGCCTCCACCGCCACATCAGAGGCCAATTGAACCCTCTCCAGCTACCAAAAGACACCTGTAGCCTCACAGAAATCAAAGAAGGCCTAGTTATTGCTAGAACAGAAGATATTTTCCTAAAGACAGCTGAACAATTTTTTCAAATCAAAGGAACTTATTACTATCTATCAGCAGAGTTATTATAAAGATAAGAAACAACCCTAAAGTCAATTTTCTTATCCATTAAGCATCAAAAAGTAGAAACAGAGTTATAGGTAGAATTCATTCCTTCCTTATGCCCTGCATGGTTTTCAAGGCCAGGAATTGCATTGATTATGGAATTAATGATACTTGAACCCTAGAAACTCTCCCACTTCCCGATTTTCTTATAAATTCTCCTTGAGGAGCACATTGAAAAAGGTTGGTCTCTGGATATCTGTTGTGTGTTAATATTTTTCTGAAGTTTCTAAATCCCGGTTTATAATTGAAGATACATAAGCTGAAATGAGGAGTTTGAAGTTGTAGAGACCCACCGGGCTTGATGATTGTAACTGGTTTGAATATCAAATACAAGCTGATTTATGGGATCCTGGTCTATGTCAATGGTGATGTGTTTCTTATTGTTAATTTTTATTTTTCTTTATGTTTTCATTTTGTCCACTTTCTCTGATAAAGAACAGCAAATACAGAGCTAGGATTTACTCTTACCAGTACCCTACTCTCACTGATAACCTTTATTTCTATGTTTTCCTCCTTCGAAAGTTTCCCTTAAGAGTACATTGAAAGCGGGTCAGTTTCAAAGCACTTAACTGATCTTAGACTACTCTTTATGTTTATCATCTGTGTTTTCCCATGGAATATGCTGAAATCAGGATAGGTTCAAAGTCCTTACCTAACCTTAAGCTATTCTAAGTGTATTAGATGTTTTGTATTGAAAGTACATCAAAAGCAGGCTAGTTTCAAAGTATTTACCTGATCTTAGATTACTTTTATGTTTTTCCTTAAGTGCATGCCAAAAGTAGGATAGTTTCAAAGTACTTACTTGATCTTAGGCTGCTCTTTGTTCTTCATTTGTTTGTTCTCCATTTCTTATTTGTTTCATTCTATAAAATCAACTTAAAGAGATCCTTTGACATAGATGACTTGCCCCATGGACCACTCTTGAACCTTGTTGTCCAATTAAATCCTCTTATGACTCCATAGCCCAATGGATTGAAGTTGTTATTTCCTATCTTATCATCTGAATCATCCCTTCACTTGCATACACCTTCACCCTTCATTTAAACTGCCTTCACCTTCATCATGTCTTTTCCCAACCAAAAACAAACAAAACCCATGCTCTTCATAACTAGCATAATATCACATTTCAAGCCTTAAAGATCACATATTTAAACACACTTATAGAGAGATCCCTCTTTGGATTCAGGAGGGCTAGATCCTATAATCCCAAAGTGGTTCATATGTAGGCTTTGCAGTTTTTATTTACCAAACTTGCAAATTACAGAGACCTAACACGTCCTAGGCAAAACCGCCTGTTTCGTGTTGATTTTGTGTGTTGACTCTTTACGGAGATACGAACGTGAAATTTATTTTGGGCTGTCATATATGGGGTAGCCAAATCGACGGTGGAGGGAGGGAGCGATGGAAAAAGGTGTGCGGTAGAGGAGATAGTGGAGGACAGGTGGCGAGCGGAGAATGGGCTGGAGAATGGTTAGTGGAAGGTGGGCTAGCCGCGTGATGTCAGCTCTTTTGTCGTTCAGCGAAATGTTTCTCAACGGGATGGAAAGGTGGGAGATGCAACAATAGTCGTCAGATCTAGGATATCTATGGTTGAGATCGGTTGCGGGGGGAACATATAAGAGGTCTAGCTGGGTGAGTGGAGAATGGGGAAAGCATGATTGTCGTTGGATCAATCAAGATCAATGGTGGAATTTTCTTTTGAAGATGAATGTAGTTAGGGTGGGTAGAATGGTGAGAGTGAGCGTGATCATGCGATGACCTTCAGATCAGCAATATCTACAGTGGAGATCAATCCAGGATAATACATAGCGCGGAGAAATGAAGGATAAAGGATGGGGGCTAGAGGTAAGCGTGGAGGTAAGGTCCTATGGGGAATGGATAGGACCGAGGGTTAGGGTGAGAGGGGCTTAGAGATAGCCAGTGGTTGTAGCTCTGAGTCATATGAAATAGAAGGTGGCAGGGCTTAAACCAAAAAAGGGGCTTAAGGCCTATTTTCGCAATAGTCGGACTTAGGCCTAAAACAAAGGTTTCTTGGCCTTTTTTGAGTGTTCCGATAGGAATGAAAAGAGGGTTTTTAACCAAGTAAAGGGTTTTATAATGGTTAAAAGGGGTTTTTGTGGAGAAATGGGAAAAATGAAGGGAAAAGGGGCCTTTTTAGAAGATAAGGAAGTGTTGTTAGGATAGGTGAGATAATGAGTGAAATGGAGGGATTTGGAGGAAATTTGTGAAGAGAGAATAATGTAAAAGAGGCTTGATAACAGCTTTCTTTGGATATTAACAAGAATTCATTGAGGAAATTTAAATGAAGGTTATCAATGGAATGGATTTCTTGAGGATAAATATCACAGAGAGGCTTCACGAAGTCACAAATTTTGCATGAAATTTGTTTCTTGAAGACTAATAGACCTGTTTTAGCCATCTTTGAATATGTCAAAATTATGGATGGCTAACAGGGGGCAAAAAAAATTTCAACCCATGTGGCATGGGCCCTACATTATTAAATGTGTGTTGCAGAATGGGGCCTATGAGCTCATTGATTATGAAGGTCATCCTATAAAACAACCCAGAAATGGGTTGTATCTCAAAAAATATTATGCATGAGTCATTCATGCATGATTTATGTACATAGGTGTTGTTTTCATTTCTGTACATGTTTTGGTTTGGTATGCTTTATGAGGATTTTTCCTACTTATTGGGTCTTTCTTATTGTGTAGATGTCGATTACCCCTTATGTCGGTTTCGCGGATGGTGCTTCCCGCAGTACCAGGAATTTGTCTTCAGCAGCTTTGGTGATTTATAATATTGCTGGTGAGTTGATATATCTTCAAGGTATTTGTCTAGGATGGACTACAAACAATGTCGCTGAGTATAGTGTTGTTCTCAAACTATTAACTGAGGCAATTAACCTCAAAATACATTCATTGCTTGTAAATCTAGATTTACAACTTCTTGTTCTTCAGATCAGTGGGCATTATTTGGTCAGAAACCCATACATTCTGAGACTGTATTTACGTGTTCGTTTGCTAGAAATACATTTTGGTTTTATCAAATATCAACATATTCCTAGACGAATGAATGCATTAACTGATACAATGGCTAACATTGTATTGGATAGACATTTGCGTAATCTGTAAAATCATCATCATATGTAAAAGATCCATGTAGGCAAATAGATGTGTGTGTGTGTATATATATATATATATATCGAATTTTTTCATCAGTGCACATCATAAATTCAAAAAATATGTGTATTTCTGTTACATCCTGATACATCATGTCTCTCAAAAATATGCAGATATAAAACCTAGGTATCTAATCAGCGTGATGCTCATGGTAACATGTCACCACCCGTACGAGCTGCCTTAGCAAGCGGTGAATTTGATTTGGCACCACTACGGTATGCCTCTGGTAGGCACGAGGAACATTTTTGAATCGTGCATAGTTCGAGACTCCACGTGTGATCCCTTCCAAGTTTTGCATCATCTCCTCCTCCTCGCCTCCCTCGCCACGAGGGTCAAAATTGGGAGGGATTCGCCTCATTATCGGAGACATACTTGTGGGTCTCTCTAGGCCAACATCTGCAAGCAAATGGGTTTAATGTCATAACATACATAATAAAAAAAAATCATAATACTCATGAAAATTAAAAATGAGTCTTACCCAAATCTTGATCCCAATCCTCTCCCTCTGGGAGTGGGAGGTTCGGATCACCAGTAAAATCTGTACCAGAGTAGGGCTAGTCCTCCATGACAATCAATTGTCGGTGGAACCAATTAAAGAGCTCTGGTCTCCAGGACATCTATTGACCGCCCTTTGCCCTTGGCATTAGAGCTACCCATCAGTCCATCCATCGTTCCCTCATTGGTGGTGTCGAGACTATGACCTCTTGACGCTGAACGATTGGTAGTCATTTCAGGAAGAACGATACTAAGATAGACCCGTAACCAAATTGCTTCAATTTGGTCTTCTTGCACTTTGTCAACTGGCGTTTCATGTTGATTGTCACAGCCTCTGCCCAGTTGTAGATTGTCGGTGTCAAGTAGTCTATAGCAAGAAGTAGCTATGTCTTTTTTTCTTCATGTGATGCATGTGATCCCGGAGCTTGTGTGATGGTATCTAGCACTAATTTTAGTACCAAGTCCAGGATATTCTGGATATCAACTTTCCCACTTCCTGATCCCTTCCGTGCCCCTGGACATACCCTGTCAATCACCATGGACATGTTCTCCATGATAGGACGGGTGTCGGTTAAGATTGGTGCTGCTCCCCTTCACGATAATCCTATTATGAAGTAGACATCAGAAACATCAATCTTGACTTCCTGGTCTTGAAGGATGAACTTCTCCTGATCCTCATCCCATATGCTGATCAAATACTATAGCAGCTCATGTTGAGCTCGGAGGCACAGTGTCAAGAAGAAATTTTTTAGTCCACAGTCTTTGAGAACTTCCATGCATCCCTCATTTTCCACGGCAAGCTCATCTTCTTTGCTGTGTTCCCGTTCTTTCCATTCAATCACCATTCTGTCACTTTATACTTGCAAACATATTCATATGGATAGTATTAGTTGATTTAGAAGCTTGGATTTGTAAACAATTGGGCCTTTAACTTGCATTTTTTAAAGCAAATATGGTCTGTACAGTTGGTGCAGTTGTTTCTAAAATAGTCACGCCAATGGGCACACCCCAGTTCATAAAAATGGGCGATTGGCCCGAGTCCCTGCCCGAAACTCGCACCAACCGCTGTGCCCTAAAATTTTCATTTTCCTCCTCATAAATCCAAATTTAAGGTTGCAAGCACTAAAAGAGGACTAAAAATGAATGGAAGGATGTCGGCTCTTACCTGGAACTAACGGATTCAAGATTTGTCTACTGGATTACCCGCTATCATCGCTACAAAGTCACAGTGTAAAATGGGTAACTATTGCTCCACAAGAGGTAAAAATGTGAAAAGTAATTATTTTTACCATTTTTGGCATTTATAACTTTTCACAACCCTAAATAGGTTTTAAGACATATTTGTCGACTATTTTATTATATTAGTTTGAGAAATTGGTTTTACACATATCTCTTGTGCAGCGACAGGTTTTCACGTGACAATGATGAAGTAACGAGTTATATTTTATACTTTTTCGAACTCGGTAAAAACATGAAAAATTCACTACTGGAGTCATCTTTCAGCTCTTTCTGACTCTCTAAAATTTAAAATATTTCCAAGATTCTTATCATTTTGAACTCGTTAAATGGTTGCGAAACGATATCTACCCAGTATACGTTTACCCCTTTTTCAAGTTGGGATGGATTATTTACGGAAAATGAAGACCTTAGCCTATTTCGACTAAGAGGTTCTTTCAGATATTGTTTTCTACCTTTTTGAATTTGAAATACTATTTACGAAAAGGGCCATGTTGTGGTTTTCTTTTCTGCCTTCTTTTCAAACTCTCTAAACATGAAAAGATGTCGAGTTCTCCCTTTGTAATACTCGTTAAACCTTGATTACATCAAACTTCATCAATATCACATTACTCGAGTTCCTCCTTCATAGGGCTCGTAAACTGTACTAGGTTGGATTTGTCTGAAGGACAAACTTACATTGCAAGCATATGTTATCCCTTTCAAGATTGTTTTAAAAAATAATTGGGGTACTCACCAAAAATCGTGGGGGAAAATGGAACCAATTTTTAGTTATGTTGGTAGTATGTCACTCTTGAACATGGCACTTGTCTGCATTCGTGTCGGGTTGGGGACATCTCATTTCGTCATTTTTGCCTCCATGGGTTTGGGTAATCTCTTTTGACCTCTCATTTTCTCTTTTCCACGTCATCATGACCTTAGATACCTTGATGTCAAATACTGTCAAATCTAGTGTCATGTCGTTGATATGTTCAAGAGAAGTTTGCCTCTGCATTTTTCAACCTCTGTCTAATTATCTGTTGGTCCTGATTCACTATCATCATGTTCCTCTGTCTCATGTCGATGATGATGGAAACATTATGGCCCTCCTTTGACCAGGTCACTTCTTGTCAAATTCAGCTCATTATCCAGGAATCTGATCTAGAGACTCCCTTCTGGTACCTTAGAGTCGGCATGCCTCAATGGCAGGTTCTTCGCATTCAACGCAAGGTTAACATCATTGGTCTTTGATCTAGTGGTTCTGTGGGTGTTCAATGTCAGATCACTGTTCACATTCCATGGATTGTACCTTTTGTACCTTGAGGTCCATTGTCATTATTGGTGCTTTCTCTCGTGTCTGTTAACAACTTCCATCATTGGCTGGTAATTAGAAGATTTTGTTGCATTTTCGACTTCAACTCATATATTCACATGCTTGAATTTATACTTGTTCGGGTCGAGATGGAGCGCAAGACCCTGGGTTTTGTCTGATGAAATCCAGGTTGTAAATTCTTGTGGATTATCATGACTCTCTTTGGATGGCTACGACCATACCTGAGTATATTTGTTGATCCTTACCGTTGGATGGTTGTGTCTATACCTCAGATCTTAGTTTTTATGAACTCTATTATGGATGGCTGCACCCATACCACATATTCATGTATTAGAGATATCAGTTGTATTTGTAATTGCAGGTTTCCAACACTGGTGTTTAGTTTGAACGCATTCTCATAAATCATTTCACCCCTCCCTCTCCCTCAGACCTCATGCTTTAGGGGGCATCTGTTACACAACGTTTTGTCATTGTCCCTGCAATCCCCATCTCACAAATTGGAGGGTCATTTCTGTGACTAATTAGAAGTGTCATTCCTTGCAAACACCATTAGTGCATCCCTTTACATTAGAGAAATATTCCTTCTATTGACAATTCCCTAAGCAGAGCTTCAAAAACCCTTGTTTTTTCCTTGGCGCGAGTAGTCAGTTCTGCCCTCACGCCGATGAGGAAGATCAGCATTGGGCCCTGTGCAAGTTGGCACTCTGTCCTAGTTAGCCACCCGCACTGAGTTGTTTATGGAATGTTTTTCAAAAATAGAGGCTGATATTCCACTCTAACAACTTCGAGGATGATTCATTGGGATTCTTTGGACTAATTAACCACAGACTCCCTCCTTTAGTTTATGGTTTCCACCTCTTGTGAGAACCTCCTAAAGGATAGGGCTCCCTTCCACCTTTGTAGGGATCCTAACCTCCTCCTTTTCCTCTATAAAAAGAAGCTATCTCTCCTTTCATAAGCTAGCTGAACATGAAGAATTGAGTATACTATAGCTAAATTGTTGAAGAGATAGAACAAGAAGGAACTTCGTTGAGAGAGCTTAAGTCCATGCCCTCATCCCATCCGAATCCCCTGATGAATATCTGAGACTCGCTTCAGCTGAACCTTGCTAGAGGAGACTGCGACATCAAAGCTTTGGTTGTACCTCTCTTCCTTCTATCAATACATACACGTGACTATTGTTTGGTTCCCATTTTGTGTTATTTCATCTGTTTAATGCAATATGCTTAGCCCTCTTTGACTGTCTAGTAGTTATGAATGAATTTATTATGTCGTATGTTGTTCTTGTTTGTTTTTCTATGTGCAGGTATTCGAGCATGAATATAGAAATATTGTGACTTTCCGAGGCAAGAGCGAGAGGCCACCACCACTACAGCACGACAACAGCATTGGACTCCAGGTAGGTCAATCTACCGTTTCCTCTTTTCATTCAGTAATTAGGAACTGACACTCTAGCATGTCTCTTTGTTTCTAAACCCACTCTAGGGCTAGAGGGACCACCTATGTCTTCAGAGGGGATTTACCTGCTTAACACCCATTGCCATATTTCCAAACCAAGGATATAATGAAGGATTCCCATGTCCTTCATTTCGAACTCCCTTGCAAGATCCTCCTTGCATGAGTGTATCAACTACTCATCACCAGTCAAAATTAGATCATCAACATAAAGAAAAATAATCAATAGCATACCCTCAACCACAATCCGGTATAGGTTTGCATCAGCTTCACTTTTGGTGAAGCCCGGTCTGGTGAAATAGTTTTTTATCTGAGTGTACCAAGCACAAGGTGCTTGCTTCAGCCCATACAGTGCTCTTTTGAGTCGATACACATGCGACTCACTCTATAAGATCTCAAAACCTTTTGGCTACTCTATGTACACTTCTTCCTCAATGAATCCATTTAGAAACACAATTTTCACATCCATTTGATGAATGTGCCACCCCATCTATGCTAAGAGTGCAAGGATGGATCTAGTGGAAGAGTAAATTGCAACTGGTGCAAAAGTCTCATCATAATCGATCCCCTCAATCTTTGAGAATCCTCAGGCCATAAATTTGGCCTTGTATTTCTCCACACTCCCATCAATAGCTTTCTTTACCTTGTAGATCCAACCACTAATTTTCCTACCGGTCTTGGAACAATCTCCCATGCAATGTTCTTGACAATGGAGTCATACTCCTCCACCATTGCATCAACCCAAATTGGTTTATGCACTGCCTCCTAAAAGGAATATGGTTCAGTCACAATAAATTTGCTCATAAGAGCTATGTATCCAATAAACCTGTCTGGAGACTGTCTCTATCTGCGTTGTGAAGTAGGGGCTCCTACATTCTTTGCAGCATCAATTCTCAATTTATCAGCTTTTGTGGTGCAACTTCTACGATTTTTGATGGATGGCTCTGCATGAGTGTTTTTTGCCACTCCATGATACTCCCCATGTGGTTGCTCCACATCTTTAGGTTCGTCCTTGGGAACCAAGATTTCCTCCTCTGCATGCAAATCCAACTCCCTCTCAAGGGACAATCGCATGGCTTTCTCCTCATCAAATTTTATATCATGTCACACAACAATCATTCGGTTGTTTGGGAAATACACCTGATAGTTTTGGGGAGTTTCAATGTACCCCACAAAAATCCCAATCTCAGATGTTGGTTCTAGCTTCTTCCTGGTGTCTGTTATCACTCTGAAAAATGTGAAACATTATTTGACATGGTCATAGAGTTCATTTGTCACAAGTTGGTATAGGAAAATTTAATTTTTTTCATCTTTAATCTATCCTAAGTTCAAACTCACCTCCATTTAGGTCATATCATGTCCCATCAATGATCATTAGGTGTCAAATTTATTTTCCCAAGTGTTAAAATTCAAAAAAGACACTTAAGCTACTTTTACATATTTTCGTAGCGTTTTACATTGTGAAATAGTAGTTTTCGCTACAAAACTGCCTAATAGTTTCGTAGCAAAACTATCAGAAAATGAACTATGTACGCTATGAAAAAAAATTTCCTATGGATCGTGTCAAACTTGAGGAGAAGTGTCAATTCATCATTGGAGGAGTTAGGGTGGATGTCATTCAAGTCTGTTAGGTTTAAATCAAGGTACAAAGGTCATGTCTGAGGTCATCATTATTGTTTTTAGCAAGAATGTGTCATGATTAAGGCATGAGTTGTCATCAAAACCATAAAACATTATCCAAATGAGTCTTTTTTTCATTCTCCTAATCATCTTTGCATGTTATTGAGTTCTGGAGAGCTTATTCATCAAGCCAAGTAGGTTGTTGGCATTTTCAAAGGTTGCAGGTGCCATTAATCAAGCGAGCCTAAGAATATATAAAGTCACCATGGCTGCAAGGAAGAAGACCAAAAAATGTGGTCACTACCATAGGTATGATCCCATGGACTTTAATTTTCTCAATGAAGACCCAACTGCTATGGAGGTATTCAGAAGAACAGGTTGCTTGCAATTATGTCAAAGATTGCAAGGGTGCCATTTGTAGGTTTCAAAGGAGTTTGCTAATAGTTTTACTAGGACAGCTTCAAAGGTGGGAATGCTAAACAGGAATCCCTAGAGGAGGGGAGAAATGGTTTAAAGGCATCAATTTCACCATGTAGGAGTGCAAAGAATTCATCAAGCCAGAGCATAGTGAAAGCGATCTCACAAATGCTATCCCAAGGAGCTACATGAAGGAAAACTGCTCAACACTATTGATGCTCATTCATAAGTACTTCATCTGTGAAGGTAGTTTCACATGGTCTACTCCTACCACCTTATGCTTATGATACATTTTGTGGGCAAGAGGTCTCTTGACTTGCCCTTTTACTTAGATAGAAGTCTAACTAAATTTCATATAAGGTCCAAGTTAAAAAATAAGAAAATGAAACTTCTCTCTTTCACCATGGTTTGATTAAGTTGTTGGTGTTAGAGGAGTTGAAGAGATTAGGCAGATATTGGACATCCTTTCTATTCATGAGTGGTTTTGAGGTAGATGTTGTCACTCCTAAAAGAGTTTCCAAACCTAGAGATGTTTCATCACCTACAGTGGCAGAGCAGTTAGAAATAATGAGCATAGAGACAGAGCCTTTGTAGAAGGTTGATACACCCAAAACTACAACTGCAAAATAGAAGCCAAAAGTTAGCAAACATGGCAGAAATAGAGTTAATAGGAGCAAAACAGTGGTTAAGGGTGACTTAGAGGACATCTTGCATGCCATTGGTATTGAAGAAACTCCCATTGTCCAAACTGATCATAAATGAGGAGGAAACACCACATGAGAAATAAGTTGAGATTGAATATGCTTTAGAGGGTTCATTACATGCATAAAATCAATATTTTTCAGCTGGAGGTAAATTTTTGAAGATATTTTTGAAATAGGTAATTTCTGTGCTTTTACACAGTTTCGTAGCGTTTCCTAGGCTTAAAGCCAGGAAAACGCAAAGAAAAAACATGTGGAAACCTTTTTTCTTCTAAAGTCACCTTTTGCAGTTTTCAAGGATGAAGATTCATTGTGGTGATGTGTCATAAGTTGATTGACATCATGGAACAGCAAAGGAGTGAAGTTATTAGGTGCAGAAGCCACTTTTTCAACACTACCAAAATTCGCTATGAAACTATCTTGTTTTCATAGCGTGCAATTGTTAAAGGTTTTGGATAATCTTAATGGAAATTTTGGACAGTTGGACTCCTCCAACATGTCAAGGGAGGTTATCATCAAATACTTATGAATCGAAGGGAGTGTGTTGGAACAAGGTCTCCTAAAGCAATGAATTTTGTCCATTTTTGTATAATTTTTGTAATATTTAGTCTACGCAGGGGTTTTGGGGTGGGACAAATCCCCTAATGCATTGTAACGGGTCAAGGGTAGACCAAGAGTCCACAAACCATGGTTTGCAAACCATTGGATGCGTAGGCTAAATCGGTACAAATAGATGAACCTTTTTGAGTCATAGACAAGAAAGAATTGAGATTGATGTTAAGCACGAATTGTTAGATCTATTGTTGGGTTTCTGGGGAAGGACTCCTGCTGGCTGTGTACGCGGAGCTCCTCAGTCCTACTGTGTGCAGACCCTGCAGGCTGTGTGCGCAGGCGGTATTTTGGGATTTTAATAAGTTTCTAGTATTAATATATATGCGAAGTACTGTTGATATTTGATGTGATCTAGATCTGTTTTGTTATGATTTATGCGAACTTGGGTTGTATGATTAAGCTATGAAAGTATTTGTTTGATAGCTGCAAAATTATCTTTGTTTCTATTATATGAATCTATGATCTGTTAGTTGTTGTGATTATATTTATTGTGCTAGTAGGTTGGTATTACGCACATGGATGCAAAGGTAATTATTAGATCTGAGCTTTGTGATATAAGCCTGTAACTAGATCTGTTAAATGCGAATCTTGATAAGCTGGGAACGCAGCTCTTCTTGACTTACCTACTCTCTCTCCAGGTGTGGAAACCTTGTTCTAACACCCTCCCATACTGCTTCGAGTGAGACTTTGGCCTGCACAAGCAAGTCACTTCCGAAAGGGCCAGTAGTATAGGGATTTGTTGGAAAACCTTAAACCTTTGAACCTGGGTCAGGACCCCTTGAGCTAACAAATGGTTTCATTTTCAAGACCGGGATCATTGTGAGAGAGAGATCGAGTAATGTCAAGAACACATTGGAGACCTGATAAAAAGGATATCGACGAGTGGTTCGAAAAGCAAATTCAGGAATTCGTAGTGAGAGAGAAACGTAGTGAAAAGCTAACCATGGAGAAGTGAAATAATAAGTACATTTTCATAGAGATCTACGAAATTTTATTTGTGACATTTTTTATCAAGCATCAAGAGTGGCTCGCGAGGCTCGTAGATTTCTAGAAGTGTTGGAAGGACGAACGAGTCACGCAGTGGACCCCAGAGTTGATTTAGTAGCTAGAATTGACTAATAACACCATCACTCACATGGTAGATCATTGGGTGGATAGTGTGATAGAAGGGTTTGTGACAGAATTTGCAATTGATCAATTTGTGTCCTACTCTAAGGCAGAATGAATATTCTTCAAGGGTTTATGAGGTAAGTTTCTAAAAAAATTTCCATTACTAATTAAGATCTTATTATGTGAAAAGAGAATTTTGTGTAGTCATACAGAGTGAATGAGCTCCGATAAAAGTGAGGGCACAATGCGTAGTGGTAAATACTACAGAACTAATGAAGAAGGAGATCGATCTGTCTATAGTCTAGTAATAAATTCTACTACGCATAACTCTCTATGTATGCCACCATTGAACCCTCATAGGGGTAAGAAATCACCTCCACCACCACCGAAAGATGATATGGCCTTGCATATGAAGCTAACCTTCAAGTGATCCAGGTGGATATCAGTGGCTTCCCACCTATTCCATTTGGACCTGTAGCATCAATTATTTCAGTTTTTGAGCTTCAGCACAACTTAATATTTTTAGCAGGTTTTTCGGGTCCTGCACACCTGGAGCCGTTTTAGGGACTTAATGATCCAGGTGGATATTGGTGGCCACCCACCAAGTCCATTTGAACCCCCACCATCAGTTCTTTCAATTTGTAAGTTTTAGCAGAACTTGCTATTTTTAGCAGTTTTTCGGGTCCTGAACTTCCGAAGCCGTTTTGAGGCCCTAAATGACGTTTTTTTGGGAAAATAGGGAGCAACATGGGTTATAGACCGATGTTTCTCACTTAAAATTTTTAGTCCTCAGATAGATCCTTTTATCGAGCTATTGAGCGTGTCAAATGGAGATCGGATGCCAAAGTTACGTCCCCGGGAAGTTGAACCACCAACTTACCCAAACGGGTCCATAATTTTGGTGCTTCATCTCCTAGGGTTTGGTTTTTGGACGTTTAGAGTTCTCCATTATTTCTCAGTAATAAATAGGCCCTTGAGCCTCATTGTAACATAGTTCCGAGGTCTGTAGCCACCACATCTCTTCTCAGAGATATGCCTACTAGTGCCCTAGCTTGTTTCCATTATGTTTGTAAGCTTATTTTAGTCATTCGTTTATTAATAAAATGAAGCATTATTTCCACTGCATCTCTATGCTTATGGTTATATCTGTATTTAGTTGCGTTCCTACATAAATCCGGATTATTGGTATCAGAGCAGGTTTGCTCTTTCTCTTTTTTTCTTTTCATATCCCCAACGCGGCCAGGGTATAAGGAGTTCAACCTCGCAACCCCGACGACCCCCTATGGCGAAAGGAAAGAAAGACGAGGGAGAAGGAGGTCCTATCAAAATATTTCTTGAGGAGGCCCTCGAGAAACAAAGAAACACGATGATGGATAAATTTGACCAGATCCTTCAATGCCTTCCCACCGACGGCACATCTACATCCAGCACATCTGCCAACAGGTCCGCGATATCCTGGACAAATCTAATACCAAGTTCAGCAAAATTCCCCCCCCCCCACCCCCCATGGAGGAACTTAAAGCAATGCAGACCATTGCTTCCTAAGGAGGGCTGAATGATCCAGGTGGATATCGGTGGCCTCCCACCTATTCCATTTAGACCCGCAGCATCAATTATTTCATTTTTTGAGCATCAGCACAACTTACTATTTTTAGCAGCTTTTTCGGGTCCTGCACACCCAGAGCCGTTTTGGGGACTTAATGATTCAGGTGGATATTGGTAGCCACCCACCGATTCCATTTGAACCCCCACCATCAGTTCTTTTAGTTTGTAAGTTTCAACACAACTTACTATTTTTAGTAGTTTTTCGGATCCTGAACCTCTGAAGCCATTTTGAGGCCCTAAATGACGTTTTTTGGGAAAACGGGGAGCTGTTAGAGTCGGTCTTTTCATCCCTCGTCAGAGATCAAAATCTATTTTGTTGCATTTCATTTTAGGTGTCTCGTCCAGTCAAGTCAGCTGCATTCCATTAGGAGCATGGATCATCTAATGGAAGGGTTTTTTTCACTCATATCCCTCATGCCATGTACCTGCTGGTCCATATTTGTTCATCAAAGTTCATCGAAATCATTTACAGTCATTCACAGTCAATGTTTGGTCTTTTGATGGGCAAAGAGTCTGTTTAGGGTTTTCAGTCTCATTAGGTCTAGGGTTTCGTTAATTTAGTAGTCAAAGTGTCCAATAATGCCAGCAAGCACCTGAGGGAGGTTCAAAATAAGTTTTCAATTCAAAAATTTCATCATCCGATTTTTGTAATAAATGCCATGTAATTTTTAAAGTCTTTTCAGTTGTGAAGTTCTTTAGGCGCAGCCCTAGTCACCTTTTCCAAATCCAATGCCAGCTATCCCTGCAAAAAATCGACAAAGGATTCATCATTCAGCTCAAAAAATCAAAGGAAACAAGCAAAATAGAGTTTACATTAAAATGTGAAAGTGCCAAAGTTCTGCAACATTACAAAAGTGAGTTGGTCAAAATGAAAAATCAAAATGCATTGATATATAAGGTATTTTCCACATTCAAATTTCATTTGTACACCAAAGACATCATTGAAGTCAAGGAAAATCATGGAGGAAGAAAAAATCAGTTTGAAAGCCGAAACTGTGGTGAAGGCAACCTGCGTGGCGCATTGGGTGAAGGTTGCGGCGCATATAAAGTGCGCAGCACATAGGGCAGTTTCACACTGTGCAATTTTGTTCTTGTGCGGTGCACTGGGTTATGCGCGCGGCGCACAGAGCCGACACATAAAAACTTTTCCACTGCTCCATAAATTTTAAATCAACTCAACCTCCTATGCACCATGTAAGTTCGAGTGAGACTTTGAATTGCTATTGAATAGTGTTTGGTGTGGTTTCGGAGATTGGTTTGGAGAATTTGAATGTCAAAATTTAAACCCTAATATCTTATTAAAGATTTCTCCTTAGGGGTTTGAATTGGTGTTTTGAAAACAACTTTGGTGCCAAATACTCCTTTTCCCCCACCTTGTTTGTTCCTTCCCTCACTTTAATCCTATCATCCCATTATCTCCTCAATACACCATTCTCTTACATCCCAAGGTCATTCACTCCCAAGTCCTATTATCCCTATCCCTAAACCCTACCATTCCCTATCACTCTCCCTCTCTCATATCACTTATAAAAATTCCCAAAACCTCAACTTCCCCAAACAGTTCAGTGGTTGTCCCTTCTCCCAAAGTTTGTCAAATCAAAAGCTTTCGAAAGACAAAGTACCACTTGACAAGACTTCAGTGTCCCCACTGTCCTATTTTTCCCACAGTCCCTTTCCTTTGACACACATTCAGAATTAAAATGAAAGGAACCAAAATTTTCATTCTCACTTTCAACAAGCTGAACATACACCTTGCAACACCATGGAGACGGATGCAGATACATCATATAACAAGACAGTGATTCCGCCACTGAACTGCATGCACCAAGAAGGCATTGAGGTGGCATAAAAAGCATGAAAAACTCCAAATCTTGGTCGAAGCTTCTTTGGCTGAGCATATCATTTGATCAGGGACCTTCAGCCCAAATTTCAAGAAATTTGGGAAAAATTTTGTCAATTTTGAATTTTTTGGTCACAAAACAGGTTTTTATGCCCGACGTGTAGCGCCACTTGGCGCGCGCTTATAATTGGAAACTCTTCATGGGGAAAACTTTGAATTTCTGAGTTTTTCATGAAAATTTATGCATGCTCATGGATTACCTAAGGATTTCATCAAGTTCTGGGTTGCCTAAAGGGTCAAAAACACCCTAAAAATGGCCTTTCTGCCACCTTTTGCACACACAGGAAGCAGTGTTGGGAGATTGAACTTTTGGAGGGTAAAATGGCAACCAAATCCAGAAATTCCACTTAGGTTAGAAATTAGACAAGTAGGGCTTTCCAACGAGCTATCATGAGCACAATTTGGACTTTGGGAAGGGCCTCAAAATCAGCTCCAAACTTGTGTTATGCATAGAGATTCCAAGCGCGGCACATAGAGGAATTTGGCCTATTTTTCACTCAGCAGCTCAGAATTTCACCTAGTTTTGGCCAGTTTCACTTTTTCATGTAATTTTTTATGTACCTTGATGTAATTTCATGTCCATGATGTAATTTTGGTAAATTTTTACTCATTATAGAAGATTCATTCACCAAAAGGTGAAATGTAAGTGAATGGATCAGTTTCCTAGCATATAGAGGCAAGTTGTTTCATTGCCTATTTTCTAGTTCCTAGTTTAGATATGGTTGAAACAGCTCCTAGAATGATGAGCTAGACCCCTAGAGGCATGGGAATGGGTTAGGCTTGTCTATATGATGTATTTTCTCAGTCATTTTCAGAGGTTGGACATTTGGGATTGCTTGGCACTTCATTGTACATTTCATTTCTGCAATTTTGGCAAAGGAATAGACCAGGGTTTGCAGCACTTTTTGGGATCCATGTGGCTCTGTGTTTTGATGGTGTGTTTCTCTATGTAACTGTAAGTTCACTGATGTTTATGTGTATCATTTTCTCTCTCCTTTATTCTTAGATTAAACAAATCAGTGTTAAAGGTGGAATTCATTGGTTTGCTCTACATTGCCTTTAGTTTTGTTTAATTTTTCATGTTTTCATCTGTTTGAGGAGGACTCTTGATACCCTCTTTCCCTATTTATCTCCTCACCGGTCTGATCCATCCATTCACTCAATCTAAAGCATCAAAATAGTTCCCTTCCTTGCCCCAATCAAAACTCTGCAAAAACTAGGCCTAATCCCCGCACCCAAAACTGCCTTTCCCTTTGTTTCCAACAAAACCCCCAAAATCATGATCAAACTCCTTCACTTATATACCTAGCCTAAAATTAGCTTTTATTTCAAGTCATCTCAAGCCCTATTGATTATTTTTGCTGAGATTGACTCGGAGAGAGCCCTCTCCTGTTCTGGTAGGGCTACCAGACTGAGCATGGTTTGATGTTACCCTAAATTCTGCCTTCCTTCAGCCTAAGGTAGATTTAGGCAATAACATGAGCAACATCAATCTACAAACTATATTTCTCACACAAAATTTTTATTCCTCAGATAGATCTTTCTAACAAGCTATTGAGCACGACAAACGGAGATCGGATGCCAAAGTTACGTCCCCGAGAAGTTGAACCACCAACTTACCCAAACGGGGCCCATAGTTTTGGCGCTTCATCTCCTAGGGTTTGGTTTTTGGACGTTTAGAGTTCTCCATTGTTTCTCAATAACAAATAGGCCCTCGAGTCTCATTATAGCACAGTTAAAAGGTCTGTAGCCACCACATCTCTTCTCAGAGATCCGCTACCAGCACCCTAGCTATTTTATTTCCATTATGTCTGTAAGCATATTTTCGTTATTTGATATTAATGAAATGAAGCATTATTTCTACTGAATCTCTATTTTTATGGTTATTTCTATATTCTGTTGCATTCCTTCATAAATCTGGATCATTAAGGGCATAGGGGATGAAGATATTGATCAGTTCTGGTTCGTTGGAAGATTGGTATGGACTACGCAAAACGTAGCCAACGATGTTGTGAAAAGGGCACAGTTATCCCTTGCCTTTGAAGGGAGGGCCTTGGATTGGTATATGGGATAAATTGACCAGCATGTGAATGTGACCATCAAGGAGATTATGAATGCCTTGAAACTGTATTTCAAGAAGCCTAAGTCCTACTCTCAGATAGTGAACAATCTGACAGATTTCAAGCAAGGACCAACTAAGTTTGTATGGGAGGCTGACCAATGGTTAAAGAAGGTAATTAGAGAAGGAGGATTTACGTATGATTATAAACAACACATAGAATGGTTCATTGCTATGTTGCTACCCCACCTGCGTGTACTAATGGGTCATCAAGCCATTGAGTCGCAGGAGAAGGCCTTAGAGATTTCTATGAAGCTAGAAGCTGCACCAAGGCATGATACCCAGTTAGGAGTAAAAAAAATACAAGGCCAGCTAGAAGAAATGCACATCGAGGTCCAGAATTTGCGAAAGGAGTGAGGAATAGAGGACAGCCCTAAAAGATGGTGCATATGATGTAGGGTGAATGGACACACCAAAGATAGATGTCCTCTGTTAGCAGACTACGTGCAGGCCGGGGGACCCAGCCCATTGCGTCCTAGGGAAGCTGCAGGGCCAAGTGGGCCAGTGATGTGGTGCGATGATTGTCGCTTTGCTGGGCTGCATGATACCAACCACTACCCCAGCCTTGCCACAGATGTCCCAAAAATAAAGAAACAATGGTGCAAGTATTGCAGATCTGTAGGCGATGATGAGAAAAACTGTTGGACTTATGATCTAATGATAGACACGGGCAACCTATATAGGGTACAAGCAGACCCTTCTTCGGCAAGATCTCCCTATGGTTTTTGTGGATCCCCAGCTAGGGGTAGGGACTGAGGTGGAAGCACAGGTAGGGGAGAGGACAACTGATTTCCTATAACTATGGGGAAATCGGGCACTTTGCAAGAGATTGCACGAACCCTACGAGACAATCATGCAGATATTGTAGACAACTGGATCATCTGATTGAAGATTTCTCGATCCTGAGAGCCAATATGCAGGAGAAGCATCATACACCTATGCAAAATGTAAAAAGGGTCAAGGTGGAGCCTCGAGATGAAGGGCAGAGTGTTAATGTTATAACACGTAGCGGCATGGCCACCAAAGGAGGTGCACAGAAAGCTAAGGCAGAGCCTCTTATCCGCAAAGCAGCCATTAAATAAGAAGGTTTGGACTTACAGAAGGAAAAATATACCTTTGTCGCAGCTCTCCAAGACATCGATAAGGTTGCGACATCTACTCCTCAAGCCCTCGCAACCTCAAAGCATATGATGAGGTCAAACCATTCCTACAGGCATGTATGAAGTTGTTGCACAACCAAAGGGCCGTAGAAAACCTCCAAGATTTAATAGACAGTTGTGCAGAAAGAAAAATTCCAACTATGGAAATTAAGGACGTACAAAAACTATATAATCATAAGAGACACACTAGTAGGGAGATGCGATTAACCGTGCAGATTGGTGACTATGGGATGGGTCGGGTTATTCTAGACCTAGGCTCAGATGTGAACGTACCACCTAAGCAAACTTGGCAGCGAATGGGAGAACCTAAGTTAGAATGGTCCACTATCCTGTTGCGCATGGCTAATTAGTAGAAGATCATACCATTAGAGAGATTATCAAATATCATGGTAGACATCACAGGGGTCAAGGTTCGAGCTGACTTCGAGTTCATTCAGATTGTAGAAGATGCAGACCCCTATCCTATGCTCCTAGGATTGGACTAGGCCATAGATATGGGTAGTATTATCAATTTAAAAAGGAGAAGCATGGTGTTTGAAAGTGAAGGAACATGGGTGGTAGTACCGCTAGATCTCGCAGAAGGAGAAAGGTATACAGAGTCAGTGCGTGAGGAAGAAGAGGTGGATCACATCTATAAGTTAACTTTGAGGGACAAAGATTGGATCAATCCTACAACTGATGGTGTGCTTGGCTAGGAAAGGGATAGCAGATGCTTTTCCGACTCTGACGAAGAAATGGAAAATTGGCAAAACCGGCTGCATGATGTCTCTGCGTTGCGTTGCCAGCGAATCACAAGGGAATTCCATTGCATATCGTCTGAGGTAAGAGAACTACCCTCCTTTGATGGTTCTGGTAGTATAAAATAATTTTTGTGGACATTTGAAGCTGAGGTTCCAAGAGAATGAAGGCTATGGGCCCTTAACCTAGCTCTGTGTGAAATTCCTACAAGATGTTGCGACACGCATAAGGGGGCATTCCAAGATTGGGAGGAATGTCAGGATATGATGGTCCTACAATTTGAGCCTCCAGCTGACGTGTGCGTCAAGATATTTCTTGGCCCAGGGGATCCGCGTGAACATTTGTTCACCTTTATGCAGAAATGGTGGGATCGCACTACAGAATAATGGGTTCACTTGTTTATTAATGCCTTGGGACCAATTTCCATCGCATGGTACCTAGATGCAGAGCTACATCAACGCACCTGCCAGTGCGAAACCTTAAAGGAAGAATTTTTTTGTACATTTGGGTAAACAGGAGGATCGAAGGCGCTTGACGAAGCTCTACAAGATATCGATACCTTTTTATTTGGTGAATTTTAATATTCCTAAATTAGCTTACAGCTAATAGGAATATTAATTTTTCTTTTGAAATCTAAATGGATGAATAATTGGGCAAGGAGGCTCATGATTTGCTCAAGTATGAATAAAAATCCATCATAGTGTGAAAAGGGATCATGAAATAACCAAATCAAGCATCCACATGTGTGAACCATCTCTAAACTATGTGGACAAGATCAAGTTTGCCCAAGTCAACATCATTTATTCTCAAAGAGTGGATACTAAATAAAGACAGCTCAATGTGAATGGAAATCAAGCTAACTAGTTAAAATGAATACACCTTGAGTGTGGAAAACGTTGATCACTTGACCAAGTCAACCATGACCATATCTACAACACAGTCTAGATGCATTGAACCTCTTGGAGGGACAACGCAGTTTTAGAAGGAGGTTCTACATGTGAAATAGGCTAAACTAATGAAGTGGTTTATGGTTTTAACAAGACTCCAATCTTATAAAAGGAGGAGGAGAGAAACATGAGAAGGTTGTTGATTTTATTATTTTCTAAAGGTATTGTATGTTCAAACATCCCTTGTTGGGCCTTTCTGTTCAGGAATCCCACCTCCTTCCTTGAGCATCTTTTGGAGGAGACTTGTGCTATATTGTCCACTATTAGGCTTGGGCCAAGCTTCACCTTACACCTACAACGCTGATCCTATTGAGGGTTGGGTTGTCCTTGTGAGTTGCATCAGTGGAAGACACTAGATCTCCTCAGATCTAGCCTATACTAGTGGCTCTTCTCAGTGAGTGTGTCTTCTAACCTCCTAGAAGAGTGCATTAGCACTTTTAGCTTCAAATCTAGACCTTGGCATTAGGCCAAATCATTCTCAAATCCTACGATGTAGTTTCTCTCCCTGGACTACGTTATTTGCAAAGAGGAAGTTGCAGGGTGTTTTTTCTACATTTTGGAGGAGAGATCTCTGGTGTTAGGATTCTTCCTCTCACTGTGGTGATCCATGGATTGGCCATCCAATGCATGTTTGTTTTAGATATGATCTACTATCTATTTTATTATTCAAAAATTTCTGAATCATTCTGCAGATCTACAACCTTAGATCTCAAATCTACTCTCTGTGCTTCATGTTCTGCACAAAACCCCAAGGGGAGTGTATATATTAGCATTTCTTGTACACAGATCTGTATTAGATCTAAATTTTTATGTACATATCTGCTATAGATCTGAGTATTAATAAACTATTTCTCCAGCCCCTGAAAATAACACTATCATGGTTATGCAATCTTTTCTTATGGTTGTAGCACCTCATTTCTGAGGATTTCTCCTGTATTGTCTTATTCTTTCTCTTGTATAATGTATGGGCTGTAAATTACATCTAATTTTTTTTCATATATCTGATTTCTGAACCTCCATATCAACCTCCTACTATGCTTTAGTGGATCTTCGTTATTTCTTAAGAAGTCCTTTGCATATAACTGCAGCCCCTCTCTTTGGGTGATTTTCAGCTAGACTATTTTGTGGGAGATCTGTTTAACCCACCTAGTCTATTTTTTTTTTCTCTCCTTTTGGATTTAGATCTTATATGATCTGATCTAAGGGATCCAGGAGCTTCAAACTCATTTATATGCACAAAATTCTTATAAGTGCGTTATTTCAGCGAGCTTGTTGAGCTGTTCCATATTTGGAATATTACAGTGGTATGAGAGCAAGATCTTTGGCTCAGCCTGTGGGCTTCAAGCCAAAGTGCTATAAAGCAAAGAGAAAGGTTAGAATGATGAAGAAGATGAGTTTACTCTCATCACTTTTTAGATCCAGTAAGAACCTCTCCAAGGAGGTTGAACAAGAAGAAGCGAGAAGGAGCAATGAAACTCTTAGAGAGTTTCAATAGCAGGAAGATCTCCCGATCAGATCTACAAGATCTATACATGAGGAAAATTCTAAATCCTCATCTAATGGATATGTGCACTCAGCCATATCACCAAATATTCAATGTTCTATCAGTGATTTCCTCATGAAGAGGAAGAAAGGAGGTGTACCCGAGAAGGAGACTCTTGGAGGGTATTTGCAAGAGTATGAAGCTCAATCTAAGGAGTTAAAAGATAACTTGAATTTCCAAGGGTTCTGCAAGGTCAAGGAGAAAAAAGGAAAAAATGAGGAGGATCATGGTATCGGTAGATTCTATCTGTCTACTTTTGATGGATCACCTAAATGTCCAGTTAAGGTTTGGGTGGAGGAGCTAGACAACTTTGTGCAACAACATCAAGTTTCCGAGATTGAAGCCATCAAAGTAGCAGTGCTTCATTTTGAAGGTAAAGCATATGATTGGTGGTTTTTTGAATCTTTTTCATTAAGGAATGAAAATACACCTACTTATGCAAATTTTATTGAAATATTAGTGGAAAGGTTTGATGAAGCTCCATGTGTAACATCTTTTGTTGACACTATTAAACCATATCAAACAAATATTTTGCATGATTTGGAAGGGTCTATGAATCCAACTCCATTTCTGAAAACCATGGAAGAAGGTGTAAGTTTGTTTGATGCATTTCCAAGGGCAAGATCTCCATTAGATAAAGGGTTCTCTTCTTAAGAGGAAAGCATGAAGATTCCTCCCTCAATAGATGGCTGAGATCTAAGGTATCTTGTTGATGATGAAACAATTTCAGTTATTGAGGAGGAGGGGAAGGCAGGAGATGATAATATAATCATGACAATGGCACCTCAAGCACTTCATGGAGAGAAGGATGGAGCACTTGCTCCAAGGAAAGAAGCTCTTGCACTTTTGCAAGGAGTTCCAAAAGGGCTCACACATAAAGGCATCACACATAAGCAACATGTAACATCATTGTCAAATGATGAGCCCTTGAGTATAGAATAAGGAAGAGAGGAGGAAGGGCATCATAATATGAAGAGCATGAACCCTTCTCTGTTTCAAAGCTTGGAAGAACAAAGAAGTCAAGAGGACCTATGCAATAAAGGTAGGGGAAAATATGTCCACCTACGTCCACATTCTACTCTATGCCTTGATGCCTCTTTGCAAGAAGGCATTTCACCAAGAGGACCTCTTGATTGGAGGGAATCTAAAGGGTTCTCTCAACTATGGGCAGAATTTGCATACTTGTCTAAGGAGGGAGCCTTGGGAGGACCCATCACAACAAAGAGAATCTCTCATGAATTCAGAAGAGAGGTGAGCAATTTATTGAAAGGGGCATTCCTATCTCCCACTCAGCCATCTACGTTGAGAGAGGAGAAATCAGAAGTCTATGATGGCATGAGCATGGGAATACATGGAAACTCCATAACTTTGGGGCAGCCCATTATATCTTCATTCACAAAGAATATTTCTAAACATGGCAAGGGGATGATAACCCTCTTGTATGAATGGGCCAAAATGAGGAAGTATTGGAAGACAAGGAATTTCTGAGGGGAAGTTGATTTCCATCTGGTTCAATCTTGTCTTGAGCAAGATCAGCTGCAAATGAGGCAGCGAATGGGAGATTATGATGCTCCAACATGTGATTTTGATATCAAGGATGTCAAAGAGGGGAGCTATGAAATGATAGGAGCTGCATTTCAGACCTCTATAGCTTTGTCATTCTTGGGGAGCCTAGATCCTTATTGGGACTCCCAACTCATGATAGAATACTCCAAGGACCTTTTCACACGTGGGGTTCTTGATGGGGAAGTAGTGGATGAGAGGTTTAAGGTATTTGATGGATTCATCTATTTCTATAATCTTATCCTTTTGGTTAGGGACTCTAAGCTCAAGGAGAGACTACTAGATGCAACCTATGAGATCCTGCTTTCCAAACCCATTGATTTCATTAGAGAATATCATACTATCTTGGGTGGATTCATATGGGAAGGTTTCAAGAGGTGTGATTCTTTTACACCAACTATGATGCACCTTTTCCAAGCATTCAGAAGGGATGGGGCAACAAGAAAGTGTTGGGGGAGGCACTTGTCATCTCTTATTCTATTGCATTCAAGGGTAAAAATGCGCTGGTTGCACATGAGGGAACATCTTCCCTCTCATTTATCATACATGGCAGCTAGCATGATTCTAATCATGATTCCATATGTTGAAAATGTTCTTACTCTTGGGAACATGGTTGGAGGAGAGGAACATTAGTGGGATGTGTCCTTGGGGGAATTAGTTCCCCACTCTTTTTGCATTGCATGCTTCAATGGGAGCATGAGATATTGTATGGCCACTATGATAGATCACTTGTCTCTTTGTAGAGTGAGCCATATGTTTGTTGGGAACATGCCTCTCATATGTATTGGGGAGGAGTTTTTCTATGGATTGCCAAGCTGGGAGGTGATCCACTTCATTTGGATAATAGCATGGGGATGGGAGTCTTTCATGAATAATGAAATTCCCCATGATTGTCATCACTTCTTTCTTGAGGAGGCCATGGATCAGCAAGAGGGTTTCCACATAGACCTTCCTTTTCTTCATGATGAGAGCCATTGGGTTTATTCACCAAATGCCAACTTGCACATTGAGGAGGGACCATTGGAAGATAGAACTATTGCAGGAAATTCAGTACAATGGTGGAGACTATTGGATGAAGAGGCCACAAGAGAAGAAGGGGAGATTTTCTAGCACCCTTGCAGTTTCTTGAGGACAAGCAACATTTGGGAGGGGGAGACTGTAATATTCCTAAATTAGCTTACAGCTAATAGGAATATTAATTTTTCTTTTGAAATCTAGATGGATGAATAATTGGGCGAGGCTCATAATTTTCTCAGTATGAATAAAAATCCCTCATATTTTGAAAATGGATCATGAAATAACCATATCAAGCATCCACATGTGTGAACCATGTCTAAACTATGTGGACAAGGTCAATTTTGACCAAGTCAACAAAATTTATTCTCAAAGAGTGGATACTAAATAAAGACAGCTCAATGTGAATGGAAATCAAGCTAACCAGTTAAAATGAAGACACCTTAAGTGTGGAAGAGTTTGATCACTTGACCAAGTCAACCATGACCATATCTACAGCGCAGTCTAGATGCATTGAACCTCTTGGAGGGAAAACGCAGTTCTAGAAGGAGGTTCTACATGTGAAAGAGGCTAAACTAATGAAGTGTTTTAGGGCTTTAACAAGACTCCAATCTTATAAAAGGAGGAGGAGAGCAACAAGAGAAGGTTGTTGATGTTATTATTTTCTGAAGGTATTTTATGTTCAGACATCCCTTTTTGGGCCTTCCTGTTCAGGAATCCCACCTCCTTCCTTGAGCAGCTTTTGGAGGAGACTTGTGCTATATTGTCCACTATTAGGCTTGGTCCAAGCTTCACCTTACACCGACAATGCTGATCCTATTGAGGGTTGAGTTGTCCTTGTGAGTTGCATTAGTGGAAGACACTATATCTCCTCAGATCTAGCCTATACTAGTGGCTCTTCTCAGTGAGTGTGTCTTCTAACCTCCTGGAAGAGTGCATTAGCACTTTGAACTTGAGATACAGACCTTGGCATTAGGCCAAAGCATTCTCAGAGCCTACAACGTTGTTTCTCTCCCTGGACTGTGTTATTTGCAAAGAGGAAGTTGCAGGATGTTTTGTCTGTATTTTGGGAACATGCATCTCATTTGTTGGCTTGAGGGGTCCTAACCCAGGTTCGGTGTGCAAGGTTTGCTAACAAACCCCTATACTAATGGCCCTTTCAGCAGTGACCTACTTTTGCATGTCACAGTCTCACCCGAAGTAGTATGGGTGGGTGCTGGAACTAGGTTTCCGCACCCTAAGAAAGGAAGGGTAAGGCAAGCAGAGCTACGTTCTATTCTGTAATTCCCAGATTACCTTGTTTCTTTGCAGGGTTAATAGTGTATCTAATTGCATTCACGTGAACTAGATCTATAATTATATGATTTCTATAACATCAACACAACATTATATAAACAGAGCGGAATAGATCTAGATCCAAACATTCAGTACATGAACCTTCGCAGCAAAAAGATAGAAAATACATAACACAAAAATTACCAGCAATTCATACAACAGTACTCACAGATTTAGATCTCTAATAATCCTTCGCATTCATTCATTCATCAATCTTCCCTTACAATTCCCTTCCCAACCTACGCACACAGCAGCAGGGTCCGCACACAGCTGGACTAGGATCTTCGCGCACACAGCTAGTAAGAGTTCGTTCCCCAAAAACCCAAACAGATAGCTTAAACCACAAATCGCATCAATAGCTCATCAATTCCTATCCTTTATGATACAAAATACATCTCTATTTATAATAATCCATCCTCTACTTTCCTATGGTCCAAAACCCATGATTTTCGGACCCCTAGTTTACCCTTTGACCCATTACAATGCATTCAGGGCTTTGACCCACCCCAAAACCCCGCGATATACTAAATATAATAAAAAATAATCAAAATGGACCAGTTTTGCAGCTTGTTAGGAGACCCCATTCCAACATTCCCCCAACACAATCTTGTGACTCATCCCGAGTCACTACACTGGTGCGGCTTCTATTTGTACGTGCAAGGTAGCCAGACAGCGGACAAGTGGAGGGAGTATGTCCTGACTTTGGGCCGCAGCTTGTTGTGCAATGTTGACCAGTGCCAGAGATGCAGGCCCATCTATATCCACAGCAACCTGTTCTAACAGCCGGTGGAAGCGTGCGATGGTAGACCAAGCATCATGTGCAAGCTGGAGTGTGGTATCATACCATGGCTTCAATTGTTTTTGAACAACCTGCTTGGAGTGGCGAAGGTCCGCAATCCTATCCATGGCAGCTAGGCACTGCGCAGAGATGGAGGAAGGTGTGGAGGATAGGACTTGCTCCTGAATATCTTCTTCCTACTGTAATTCATGTTGGACATATTGAAGCGTGGAATGGTGTTGTACTGCCATCAATAGCTGTGTAGCTATTTCGACCAATTGGGCTCCCTGCGCCAGCTGCTCCTGAATAATACGCATTGCATCAGTGACCACAAAAATCCGTTGGGATCGTACTTCTGGAGGTATTTCATACTGCTGTCTCCTGTCTTAGTCACGGCGAAGAACCTCTCACAACACTCTGGAGGATAGGCCTTGTAACTCTGTACTAGATAGCTGCGCTAAGTCTACTTGAACGTCCCAGTAGCTAGGTCAGGAGTGCAAACTATGGCAGCACGAGGGAGTGAACATACACTGATTCTGGTGGGCAGCGTTTGGAAGTGGCAAAGAAGTTGCAGCATATCCCTATACTGTAGCGTTCCTTCTGAGCGTGGTTCGAAGACAATCCTTTCTGTCGGAAGCCCGTGCTCACTCCTATTATTGCACTCAGCATTCCCAGGTCCTCTTAACAGTTCCTTTGGCGGGTTGGGATCCATCTTTCTAACAGAGAGACGAGGGTTACCAAAAGTATGGATGAACACAAAAAACCAGAACGCAGACAGCCAAAGCCGATTGAAGGGTGAATAAATAGCCTAACCCAAATTTTTCTAGCCATCTGCACCCCAGCCGAAGTTATTTAATGGAGAAGTAGCTCTTACGTGGCATGTACCCTCGATCTATCAGACCGTGCTTATCATAAATGGTTGCATTGATGATTGGCCGCTTGTTTTTTGTGCTTGCAAGGGTATTTTCTTATTAAATCGAGATATGCTGACGGTCATCCTTTGTGCCCAAGGTCGTGTCCATGGAATGTCAGACCATGGATGACACTTGTAGGTCATATGCGTACCTTGAGTGAGGGTTGACGCGAGGTGTACCTGCAAGTTGATCAACAGTCGTTTCGAGGCCTTTACTTTTTTCGTGGGTGGGATGTCCTTGTGTGAGAAGGCTATGTCATACGTCCTCATGTTATTTATTACTTGAGATGTTTGCAGATTCTCCCAGATATACAGGTTTGTAGACGGGTCCGTAATCCTATGCGTGCTTAGGTCAGTGGTACCCTAGTAAGTTTGGTTGGGCAAGGTTCGATCGCACCCTTGATTTTTATATGTCAACAGGTATCCATGTAGGTCAACTAACCTCGGAGCCCATTTTCCCACTGGGGTTCCTATACGCAGGATCACCCTACTCCAGTACTTCCCCTGAGTAACGAATACTAGTCCCTGCGTAGGTGCTTCGCATCGGGTTAGCGGTAGTGCTTCTGGCCTACGTTCCATGGGAATATTAGGTTCCTCAGGCTACTAATTATCACCTGCGTCCTCCTGGCAGGGCAAGGTTCTTTCTATGGTAGAGATGCGATGGAAATTCCTGATGGTCTGAAGGCTTTGAAGTGCTGAAACCTCATTCAACTGACCTTGCCAATTCTCTGGCTCCTCATCGGAGTCAGAAAAACATTCATTGTCCTTTTCCCAACAGATCATTCCTTCATCCATGGGGTTAACCCGATATTCATCCTGCACAGTTATCTTATAAATGTGATCTAATTCCTCCTTTGCATAGGCTAGCTCTGTATACCGCGCACATTTTGATGGATCTAGGGGCACTCTGACACGCGTAACTTTTTTTTCGAACACCATGCTATGTTTCTTGAGATTGATGAAACCCCCCCCCCCCCCCCATGTCTATTGCCAAGTCTAGCCCAAGGAGTGCAGGGTAGGGGTCCGTGTCTTCAACTATTTCTATTACTTCAAAATCAGCTAGGACCTTGACCCCTGCAATGTCAACCATGACCTTCGGTAACCTACCCAGAGGGATGATTTTCTGTTGATTTTCCATTCATAGCTAGATAGTAGACCATTCCAATTTTAGCTCTCCCATTTGCTGCCATGTTTGTTTTGGTAAGACGTTGGCATCTGATCCAAGATCTAAGATAACCTAATCCATTTCATAGTCTCCAATCTGTGTAGTTAATTACATTTCTCTCCGGGTGTGTTTCTTATAGCTGTACAGTTTGTGTACATCCTTGGTCTCAGGGATAAAATTGGGCCAAGCTGCGCATGTATTCAGTAATGCTAGGAGATTTCCTACAGCCCGTGAATTCTTTAGCAACTTCAAACATGCCTTTAAAAAGGGCTCAATTCCTTCCTCGATCTGAGGCTCCGTGGGGGCTACCAATGGTGCGTGTTCTTTGCAAGACACTCCTTTCCGAGAGGTAATCCCCTCTTCGTTTCCTTGGGTGTCTAGCCCACTACGTGTCATGACTTTTACACTTGGATCCACCTCCCTTAGCTCAGTTTTAACCCTCTGTACATTCTACGTAGGGGTAGGCTACTTTCCTTGCATCTTGGCTATTAAAATTGGGCAGTCTTCTACCTCATGGTACAGTTGTCTACAATACTTACATGATGGCCTGGTGGGATTAGGGCATTCTCTGGCAAAGTTCCCTATTTATCCACAGTTATAACAGATTAGCTGACCTCATCATCGGCCTATGCTTCCTTCTAGACCTCCTCTGACTCAGGCTGGTGATCCTCCAAAGTGCACAGCAAGTCTTGGAAATGCAGGGTCCGATTACACCCAATATAAGTTCCCATGATCCATAATTAAGTCATATGTGCGACAGTTCTTCTCATCATGTCCCACTGATCAGCAAAATTAGCATCAGTTGTTTTAGTTCTGAGACGTATGCACCCAGCAGAGGGCAATGGTTTGTATCATGTAGGCCTACTACCTGACAATCATCACACCATAGCGTAGATCCGCTTGATCCTGGTCACAACAAGAGAGGTTCCCTACTTACCCCTGGGCGTATCGGACTAGGCCCTCTGGCTTGCATATACTCGGTCAGCAGAGGGCACTGATCTTTCGTATGGCCAGATGCCCGGCAACGTATACACCAAAGATCTGTGCAGATGTCCTTTCCTCGCTCTTTTCACAGGTTATGTATCTCCATATGCATAGCCCCAAGTTGTTCCTAGATTTTTTGTACCCCTGCTGATGTATCCTCTCCGGGGGAAGCTTCTAATTTCATTAGCGGCTTCCACAAATTTCTCTTGTGATTCAAAGGTCTAATGACTCATCGACGTACACAGGTGAGGTAAAAACATGGCGATGAACCACTCTGTATGTTGTCTATCATCATACTCGAACCCTCCTTCCCTAATTTCCTTCTTCAATCGTTGATCAGCCTCCCATACTGACTCATATGCACCTTGTTTGAAGTCCTTTACTTCCACTACCAACTAGGAATAATATTCCGACTTCCGAAATTGTTACTTCAGAGCATCCTTGATATCTTGAATGGAGGTGGTCCCATTCTAGGTAACGTATCACATGTACCAATGTAGAGCTCTATCTTCGAACTCTAAAGACAGTTGCGCCCTGTTGATAATGTAACTTGCCACATTCTGCGCAGTCCAGACAGAGTCTTCCACAAACCAAAACTGGTCCATATCCTTGTCTCCTACCCCCTTGAAGGTAGGTATTTTTAAATGAGCCGCCATATCACTGTCTAGGGGGGGTGGTGATATAGGAGAATTCTTACCTTTGTGCATTCGAGGTGGCAATGGAGTCGGGGGATCTTTCACAGCTGGTTCCTGCAACGGATTGTAGGCGGATCTCCCTCCATCAAGGTTGGTCCGATAGTATTTACCATTGTGATTTGCGCTCCCGTCTAGATCCAAGGTCATTCAGTCAGTATGACTACACAAAATTCTCTATTCACACAATGATTTCTTGATCAGCAATGGTAATGTCCTCAGGAATTTGCCTTGGAATCCTTTGAAAAATCATCGTTCGGATTCAGATTATGATACAAACTGATCAATGGAAAATTCTGTCACAAATCCTCCCAGCACACTATCCACCCAGTGATCCACCATGCGTGTGATAGTATTATCAATTTTCTCAAGTTGTTTGAGCAACTATGGGGTCCACAAAGTGACCAGCTCGTCCTTCTAGCACTTCTGGAATTCCACCAGTCTATCCAGCCACTCTTGGAGTTCAATCACAAAAGTCACAAACAATATTTCATAGCTTTCAGTAAGGACGTACTTATTTTTCCACCTTTCGGCCGTTAACTTCTCACTGCAATTTTCTTTTACTATGAACTCCTCGATCTTTCTTTCGAACCAGTCCTTGATCTATTTTCTTTCAGGCTTCTAGTATTCTCTTTTCATTACCCGATTCCATTTCTCAGACTCCTTTCGGTCCCGGAAATGGAACCATTTTTTGGCTTGAGGGGTCCTAACCCAGGTTCGGTGTGCAATATTTTCCAACAAACCCCTATACTACTGGCCCTTTCAGTAGTGACCTGCTTTCCCAAGTCACAGTCTCACCTGAAGTAGTATGGGTGGGTGCTGGAACCAAGTTTCCACACCCTGAGAAAGGAAGGGTAAGGCAAGTAGAGTTGCGTTCTGTTTTGTAATTCCCAGATTACCTTGTTTCTTCGCAGGGTTAATAGTGTATCTAATTGCATCCACGTGCACTATATCTATAATTATATTCTTTCTATAACATCAACACATCATTATATAAACAAAGCAGAATAGATCTAGATCCAAACATTCAGTACACGAACCTTCACAGCGAAAAGACAGAAAATACATAAAACAACAATTACCAGCAATTCATACAACAATACTCATAGATTCAGATCTCTAACAATCCTTCACATTCATTCATTCATCAATCTTCCCTTACAATTCCCTTCCCAACCTGCGCACACAGCAACAGGGTCCACACACAGCTGGACTAGGAGCTGCGCGCACACAGCCAACAGGATTTTGTTCCCCAAAAACCCAAACAGATAGCTTAAGCCACAGATCGCATCAATAGCTCATCAATTCCTATCCTTTACGATACAAAATACATCTCTATTTATAATAATCCATCCTCGACTTTCTTATGGTCTGCAACCCATGGTTTTCAGATCCCTAGTTTACCCTTTGACCCATTACAATGCATTCGGGGCTTTGACCTGCCCCAAAACCCCTGCACTATACTAAATATAATAAAAAATAATCAAAACTGGATCAGTTTCGCTGCTTGTTAGGAGACCCTGTTCCAACAAGATTCTTTCATGAATCATGAAATTCCCCATGATTTTCATCACTTCTTTCTTGAGGAGGCCATGGATCAGCAAGAGGGTTTCCACATAGACCTTCCTTTTCTTCATGATGAGAGCCATTGGGTTTATTCACCAAAGGCCAACTTACACATTAAGGAGGGACCATTGGAAGACAGAACTATTGTAGGAAATTCAATACAATGGTGGAGACTATTGGATGAAGAGGCCATAAGAGAAGAAGGGGAGATTTTCCAGCACCCTTGCAGTTGCTTGAGGACAAGCAACATTTGGGAGGGGGAGACAGTAATATTCCTAAATTAGCTTACATATAATAGGAATATTAATTTTTCTCTTGAAATCTAGATGGATTAATAATTGGGCAAGGAGGATCATAATTTGCTCAAGTATGAATAAAAATCCCTCATAGTTTGAAAAGGGATCAGGAAATAACCAGATCAAGCATCCACATGTGTGAACCATGTCTAAACTATGTGGACATGGTCAAGTTTGACCAAGCCAACAACATTTATTCTCAAAGAGTGGATACTAAATAAAGACAGCTCAATGTGAATGGAAATCAAGCTAACCAGTTAAAATGAAGACACCTTGAGTGTGGAAGAGGTTGATTACTTGACCAAGTCAACCATGACCATATTTGCAGCATAGTCTAGATGCATTGAACCTCTTGGAGGGACATCGCAGTTCTATAAGGAGGTTCTACATGTGAAAGAGGCTAAAATAATGAAGTGGTTTAGGGTTTTAACAAGACTCCAATCTTATAAAAGGAGGAGGAGAGCAACAAGAGAAGGTTGTTGATGTTATTATTTTCTGAAGGTATTATCTGTTCAGACATCCCTTGTTGGGCCTTCCTGTACAGGAATCCCACCTCCTTCCTTGAGCAGCTCTTGGAGGAGACTTGTGCTATCTTGTCCACTATTAGGCTTGGGCCAAGCTTCACCTTACACCTACAGCACTGATCCTATTGAGGGTTGGTTTGTCCTTGTGAGTTGCATCAATGGAAGACAGTAGATCTGTTCATATCTAGCCTATACTAGTGGCTCTTTTCAGTGAGTGTGTCTTCTAACCTCCTGGAAGAGTGCATTAGCACTTTGAGCTTCAGATCCAGACCTTGGCATTAGGCCAAATAATTCTCAGAGCCTACATCACTGTTTCTCTCCCTAGACTGCGTTACTTGAAAAGAGGAAGTTGCAGGGTGTTTTGTCTGCATTTTGGAGGAGAGATATCTGGTGTTAGGATTCTTCCTCTCAATGTGGGGATCCATGGATTGGCCATCCAATCCATGTTTGTTTCAGATCTGATTTTCTATCCATTATATTATTCAGAAATTTCTGAATCATTCTGCAGATCTGCAACATTAGATCTCAGATCTACTCTCTATGCTTCATGTTCTACACAAAACCCCAAGGGGAATGTATATATGAGAATTTCTTGTTCACAGATCTATATTAGATCTAATTTTTTATGTATATATCTATTCTAGATCTGAGTATTAATAAATTTCTACTTCAGCCCCGGAAAATAACACGGTCATGGTTATGCAATCTTTTCTTATGGTTGTAGCACCTCATTTCTGAGGATTTCTCCTGTATTGTCTTATTCTTTCTCTTGTATAATGTATGGGATGTAAAGTACATCTGATTTTCTGTCATATATATGATTTATGAACCTCCATATCAGCATCCTACTGTGCTTCAGTGGGTCTTCGTTATTTCTAAAGCAGTCCTTTGCATATAGCTGCAACCCCTCTCTTTGGGTGATTTTCAGCTAGACTAGTTTGTGGGAGATCTGTTTAACCCACCTAGTCTAATTTGTTTTTTCTCTCCTTTTGGATTTAGATCTTATATGAGATGATATAAGGGATCCAAGAGCTGAAAACTCATTTCTATGCACAGAATTCTCAAAAGTGCGTTATTTCAGTAGGCTTGCTGAGTTGTTCCAGATTTGAAATATTACATGAATCCAACCCCTACGCAGCATGCAAAATACCCACATGGGAAACACAGATGCAGGATATTTTTGACTGCCACAATATCACCATAGAAGAGTGTGATGAAGATCCACACAATTTCTCGATCCCAGAATCAGAGGGGGAACGCGCAGTTGCAGGACCTCTGTTACACACTGTGGATGTTATAAAACAGATGAATTTGCGAGACGTTGACATTGGTATGGAAGATAAACCCAAGTTGGCTAAAATTGGGGATTACCAGGATGATGAGACAGTAGGCAATATTGCAAAACTGCTCACGAAGTATCAAGACTTATTTTCAACAAATTTTTCAGAGCTTAAGGGGATCATGGGGGACTTAGGGGTTATGCGCGTCACTCTAAAACCATATGCGCGCCCTGTAAAGAAGCGCCCTTATTACCTAAACCCTGAGTATAAGTAGAAGGTTAGGGAATAAATTGATAAAATGCTTGCTGCAAGTATCATCGAACCAGTCAAATAGTCAGACTTAGTGAGTTCTATGGTGGTTCAGGAAAAGAAGAAGAAGGGGGAAATCCGCATCTGCGTAGATTTGCGCAAGTTGAATGATGCATGCATACATGATCCTTTTCCTACACCATTCTCCGATGAGATCCTGGATAGCGTAGGAGGCTAGGAGGCATATTCCTTCATCGATGGGTTCTTAGGCTACCATCAGATCAGAATTGCACCTGAAGATCGTAGCAAAACTACATTTTCCACTGAAGGGGCGTCCTTTCAATATATGGTCATGCTTTTTGGACTTAAAAATGCTCCTGCCATCTTCTCATGGGTAGTATTCATCGTATTCAAATAGTTCATTCATAAATTTCTGGAGGTATACTTTGATGATTGGACTGTCTTTGGCTTAGTAAAGACGCATGTTTCAAACTTGCGCATAATGTTGGATGCCTGTCGAAAACACCAAATTTCCCTAAATATCAAGAAATGTGTCTTTTGTGTGCCCTTCAGAATCTTGCTCGAATATATAGTTTGTCGACAAGGGCTAATGGTGGACCCTACAAAAGTTGTCATGATCATCAATCTGGCAGTCCCTACGTACGATTGAGAAGCAGCTGCATTTGATCCTCAGACATACGGGCTATTATAGAAATCTCATTCAGAGATACGTGTTGATCACATCCCCTCTAGAAAAACTACTTAAGAAGGATGTTTCATTCTTTTGGGATGACGAGTGTCAAAAGAGCTTTGAGCTCCTCAAGGAAAATATGATCTCTGCACCTATCCTTATTTTCCCTGATTGGGCGAAGGTATTTCATGTCCACGTTGATGCTTCCAGAATATCCCTAAGAGTGGTCCTTACACAGCCTAGTGAGGGAGACATTGATCACCCAATTGCATTCGAAACTCTCGAGTGCAGAGCACAACTATGCCACCACGGTGTCGGAGGGATTGGCCATGGTCTATGCATTACAGAAGTATCAACATTACCTGTTAGGGGGAAACTTCAATATTTTTATAGATCATTCGGCTTTGAAGTACCTGGTGAATAAACCTGTGTTGGGGGGGGGGGGGGAATCTGTCGATGGCTCTTGTTTTTCTAGGAATATGACTTTGAAATCATTGTCAAACTAGGGAGGTTGAATGTTGGGCCTGATCACTTGTCTCAAATGGAGACTAGCGAGGAACCAACTAACCTGGAGAAATGATTACCTAATGCGCAACTATTTTCTATTAAGGTAGTCAATGTGCACTTCGCCAACATTATTCAGTTCTTGACTACAGGCATGGCACCCACGGGGTATTCGGTGCAGCAGAAGAAATAATTGGTAACCCGCGCTACAGATTTTACCATCATCAAAGGTCACCTCTATAAGATGGGACTAGATGAAGTGCTACAAAGGTACATTTTTGAACATGAGCGGCATGCTATCTTGGCAAAATCCCACGATGGGGTGGCAGGGGGTCACTACGCAGGAAATGACACAACGCGAAAGGTCTTAAGAGCTGGATTATGGTGGCCTACCCTGCATAGTGACATTGACGACTATTGTAAGGCTTGGGATACATGCCAACGCACTGGAAGGCCGTCCCATAGAGATGAAATTCCCCTCCAACCGCAAATGGCCCTACAATCATTTGACAAGTGGGCCATCGATTTCGTAGGACCTATCAACCCCCCCAGAAAGAAGAAAAGTGCACATTACATTATAACTACTACTGATTATGTGATTAGGTGGGCCAAGGCACAAGCAATGAAGGATTGCAATGTAGATACCATTGCGCACTTCATATTTGAGCAGATTCTAGCTAGATTTGGATGTCCAAAAATCCTAATGAGTAATAGAGGTACGCACTTTGTCAATGAAACCATACAGGCCTTGATGGAAGAATTTCGGATCCATCATGCCAAAAGAACTTTGTATCATCCTCAGGAAAAAAGTGTCATCGAATATTTTAATAAGGTCTTGGAGCATGCACTGACTAAGGTCTGTAATGCTGATTGCAGCAACTGGGACGTGTGCATTCCTTCTGTTCTATGGGCTTACTGAACCACCTATAAAATTTTTACAGGGAATACACCGTTTAGGATGGTTTATGGTAAGGAGGTCTTTATTTCCATGGAATATATTGTTCCTAGTCTGCGCATTGCGGCCCTCAAAAACATGGCAGAGTCTGATATTATGGAGGAGAGGTTAGCACAGCTTGTGGCTTTGGAGGAAGATTGTTTCATCGCAATTACCATGAACACGTATAGAAGGCATGCGATAAGGCCTGGCACGATCGACATATTCATCAAAAAACCTTTGTGTAGGATGACTTAGTCCTACTATATGATAGTCAGTTTGCCAAACACCCAGGGAAGTTTCGACAACACTAGCTTGGGCCCTATACAGTTAAGGAAACCATGGATGGTAGAGTTGTGCGATTAGCCACCCTACACAGCGATATGCTACCCAACTACATCAATGTTAGTCAACTCAAACCATATCGGATCAAATGATTATCTCACCGGAGTAGTTGTATGAAGTGGGCTAGCCCCACCAAGGAAGGTAAGCGCAACAGGTACCATGCTCCCCGCAAGAAGAAGATACAGGATTGGAAGCTTAGGGAAGTGCGCCAGAGACGTGGAAATAAATTTAGAAGGAATAAACTTAGAATGCATCAAGTGCACTGGGAGAGCAGGAGGTATGCTCTAAGCATAGGGGTACGTTGAGCGCACCTAGGGTGTGAAAACTAGCTGTTGGAACAGTCAAATCAGGTAAAAAGAAAAAATTACCATTGGATGGAGTGGGCGGCCAGCATTTAATGAGGTGATTTCTAGATATTTTTTACCATTTACTTGATGGTAAGATCCAAGTGAATATTACCTACTATTGGGCGATTTCCAAAGCTATAAAATGGGTGGGCTAGATCAGACAAGGGTTCCACATTGCCTGAATCGCTTGTACTTGGCATGTTTTTCCTTGGTGAATTGGTGCTGTAAGAATTTATGTGCCTATAGCGTCTCTTTCATGTCTGAGCAACCTACTCCCTCTGACAGTAGCAATCCCAAGTTTGTATTTTGCACCAGAATGATGGCCACAAGCCCTGCTGAACCTTCAGAACCAGTGACCTTGGTGGAACAAGGAACTGAGGAAGTGGTGGAGATTGAGTCCGAGGCTAAATAAGTTCTCTCCACGTCCATCACAAAGAAGGGAAAGGAAAAAGTAGAGGGCTCAAGGAAACCCTCGAAACCCATGAAATGGGTTGGGGGGAAGACCTGTACTTCCCTAGGGAACGTAAAATCCCCAAAGACAACGCCCCAGTCACGTGCTACTCAGGAGGAGGCCCAGCCTGCCAGCCCAATCAACTAGTTACCTCCCTTCATCTAGCCATGCAGGACCTTGATGCGCACGCCGAAGAACCTTGATGACCTGATCACTTATTTGCAGATGCTGCTGACCCCGGGAGAGGTACCTTTCATTGGTGAACTTATTGGAAAGCTTCATGAGATCAAATTTGACGATCACGACTTGGCCAGTTTGGAGGCCTTCCCTGAGCTGGCTCCTGAATTATACCTTGACACGATTCAGGTAGACGATGGGATCAAAATTGTTCCCCAGCACTGGGTGCGTGGATTGGTTGGGTCTAGGCTCCTAAACTTGCTATGGATGCCACACTTTAGTCACTACAATGTCACGGACTTACTAGCTCAACAGTTGCTAACCCTAATTCATGATCGCTGCCTATGGATCTAGGATAGGATCCCCATCGATGTTGTGCTGGTTCATAGAATTACTGGCCTTCCCATGAATGGACCGAACCGTCTTGAGCGTGTGGGAAAAAATTATGAGGCGGAAACTGCTGAGTATATGCACAAAACTTACCATGTGGAGAGAAATATTCGGGGTTTTATAATCAAGTCCGTCAGCGACCAAGGCACGCAATTGGGCACCATGTTGTTGGCATGCAAGATGATGAGAAAATTTCAGGTCACCTCTATCCTAGCCTACATAACTCATTTAGTGGGCCAATGTGGGAAAGGGGTATGTTTTAACTGGGCCCAGTATTTGTGTGATGAGTTTCTGACTAATGTCTGCAAGTCCCAAGAGTAGGGCCGCTCCTTTTTTTATTCTTGATTATTGTTCCTCATAGTGTTGGCTTCTTGGGAAGCCCCTGCGAATTCAATCCTCCCTGAGCTTACCCCGGACATGTGTGAAGGGGCTCGCTATGTGCACTTATGGGATTCTAAGGATTTGTAACGTCTCGAGGACAACCAAGTTTTCTGGGTCCTCTTTCAGAGTAGCTTGGTTGCAACCATTAACTCCCGACCATGGTTGTTGTAATATCCCAGAGTGAGAATGCATAAATAATAAAACATAATATAAGAACTATAGCAAAGTAAACAATAAATCTATATACACATCAGAATGCACAGAAATAGCTGAGCCATTTTATTATAATGGAGGTGAAAAAGCAAGCACAACAGTGCTCAAAATATGCGACACTCAAGCCACAAAAGTAGCCTAGAATGACCCTACAATGATATCCCAAGAGGGAATGCGTAACTGCTGCACTGCTGGAAGGTATACTGAACTATCCCTACTGCAAATATAGGGGCTGCAATAGCATGTAAGATAAAAATCCAAATCTAGTTAGAATGGGATATCCGATGATGCTGGAATTGTAGATCCGGGCTCTATGATGGATTCCCGAGATAACCCAGGTGGGGTTTCTCAGATATGTAAGTCTAAGACAACCTTCCCCTTAGGGATTCACATATATGCTAGTGGGAAATGAAGATATGAAGCTAGATCTAATGATATGATGGCTTCAATGATGTACAATCATGTCTATGCAAGAAGGGTTGATCCCTTCACTAGATTCTTGGGCTAAAAGCTCAAGATCTAGCTCCTCCAATCTCCTCCACTGAAAATAGTTTCTGAATGATAAACAGCTTAATAAAACTATGCTATCAGAGAGGGGGGCTCTTTAACCTACTGCTAGATGTGGCAAATCCACTCCTGAGTGATGGAAACAATAGATCCAATGTGAGGAGGTTATCCCTCACAGGATTTCCAACTGAAATACTGGAAACTTCCTTCCTCTAATAGATCCACAAGACTGATCTGCACAATCCTTGAGGGGACTGATGTTGCATGGAGGTAAAACCCAATGGCTTGAATGCCAGATGTAGATCTATTTCTATGAAAGGCTGAATATGAAGAACAAGGTGGAAGGATGAATCCTCCACTGGTTTCCTAGCTGAATGCTAGAAACAACCTCTTGAAGATGGCACAAATGCCTGATATGGAATGTAGAACAATCGTCTTTCTAGAGCTACTCAAATAAAGAGGTGGGATTCCCACTCGGGAACACCCTACAAACTCTGCTAAACAACCCAATTTTGCATAGAAATTTCCTTAGACAAATCTAGATCTAAACAGATCAAAAGATGAATAATCAAAATCATACTTTCCATTGTGTCTTCACCTTCATTATTTGCAAAGCCTTCCATATCCTGGGCCCACTCCAAATCTACATTGTACATGTGGACAAAATCTCCATGTTTGACTGCGTTGTTGATTTGGTCAATGTTGACTGAATCAACATGATCCATGTCCTCCATCATGTTCATATGGGATGATCACCCTCTCCATCATGCATGCATTAAATGCATCACTTCCTCCACTATCTTATCATAAGTTCTTAATGATATTCTTTGAATGCATTATGATCTCAGTTGACCATGTCAAATATCCTTATGATTTTATATTTAAGATGCATGATCTTATTTTACTGATTTATCCTTCATAATCTATCTCATAAGTGAGACATGATCTCCATTAATGGAGCTACTCCACTACTCCATGATTCTAGATCTAGATCTAAAATATCCACATACACACATAAAAGGTGGATTTGATTCATCTATGAGGTTTGTGGGTCCCTCCACCCTTTTATTTACTTAATTTATTAAGAAAATCAAGGACTCTAATATTCCAAATATGATGTGGAATTTGGGAATATTACAGTTCCCCCCACCCCCGCGACAAAATGTTGCTTGTCCTCAAGCAACCCCAAAATTAGATGCAAAGCCATCTATTCCCCTCCAAATGGCATCCACATAAGGAAGGCTTCCTCCATTTGCTGCAATGTGTCATACATGTTTGGTTCCAAAGTTTTCTCTCAAGTGAGCATAGAATGACCTCCAACTGTGTAGTTAGATGCCCTCCTGTCATCATGAAGTATCAATTGACAACCATATAATGTCCAACATCATCATCAATACATGAGATACATAAAATAAAGTAGCTCTTCCTATGAAGGAAAAGCTCCATCTCACCATACATCTCTTCATCCCATGCTTCATGAATTTGATTGAGCATTGATATGCTTTCATCCTCAACCCTGTTGGCCTTGTTGGATCCAAGCATCATTCCAAAATCATGCAAAAGAATAAAAGGAGATATATGGGTAAACAAAGATGTCAAACCATATTCTCCTAATAGTAACCACCGGAGTAAGGCCCTTTGCTTCCATCCTCCATCTCCTCCATGTAAGATGGACAAGCCAAACTCCCCAAAAAGCAACCAAAGCAACAAGAGATCTTGCTGCTTTCTCTCCTCCTCATGTGCATCATGGAGAAAAAACATACTAATGGAAATATGGAATGTCACATCATCCCAATACAAAAAAATATCATCAATGCACATCATGAGAGCATCATGCCAAGCTTTACCCAATACAAAACACATAAACATAGGAGATGTCATGTGGTGGCCAATCTCTCTCAAGGGAAACTAAAATGAACATACCTTCTTTTGCTACATTCTATCATTGATACACAAGGCATGAATCAGAAAAATATGAGCTATTGGGTGGTAACCATACTCACCCAAGAGCAGCCAGTGAAACCATGCTTCCTTATTCATTTCATAAGTGTTCTTCAAGGCATGGATCAAAGAAATAGGAGCCTTTGGGTAGTGACAAAATTCTCCCAAGGGAAACCAACGTAACCAAGCTTGCTCGCCCATGTCATAAATTTGCAAGTGGTCATGCAACCCCTTTCTTATCATCCTCACCCACTCACCCCAATATGGATGATAAGTGATGTGTTGCATAATCATGGTATCCTCCCTTTGTAGAATACCATCTTCCCCAAACTGATGAAGAACCTTGCACTTCATGAAATTTTGAAGTGCACCTCCAATGAGATCTCTTAATGAGATTCTCTTTTCACCAAAGGCCCTCCAAAACCAATGAAGTTTTGGATCTACTGCAGGTAGAAGTCTCTCTTTGAGTTGTGAGATTATCATTGAGAAAGGGTCATCTATAAAGGAGAAAATGTTTCTCATCTCAATATGTATACCATTTATCATCTTTACTTCCATTGCTTCATGAGTGAAGCTACCTTCATAATACTCCAAGAATGATGGGACCTCCTCATCTTCATAGCTACTAAGTGATAACACTGTAGATCTGCATGATAATGTATGTGATGTCTCAAAGCAAGGCACAAAACTGATATCATAACCAGTTATTGTACACAGGATTATGCTCATCCCATTTTTTGAAACTCTACACTTCAACTCAAAGGGTTGATTGTAGCTCAACAATGAGGGACTGGGATAGTTCTTAACCTCCTCCTTGATTAGATCAAGGGTCCTGTTGAGTCTCAAATCTGCATCTTTCCTATATACCTTTCTAGACCTTTTTCATTCACCTAAACCTTCTAAGTCGTCAATATCATTGCATATTAATTGTAAAAGAGCATCTAAAATGGTTTTTAACTATGTTTTGTGTCTGCTGTTTGATTTAGATTTTTGCTCATTTAGCTGCGGAATCTTGCCACTTTCTGCAGCTGCTGCAACTTTCCGCAGCCATTTTGTGAAAGTCTATGTTACAGGTGTCTTCAGGCAATTCGAGCCACATGGGCAAGTCGGAAATGATGTGGACATGGATCGTGTCCTATTGGCTCGGGCAAATTCACCTAAGGAGGCTGCGGTCAAAGGTGGCCAAGTGGAAGTCAACCGTAGAGTCCCACGGTGATAGGACTCTGTTTCTCATCACGTGAAGATTTGTATGACCGTTTCTAATTTACGGGAGACACATCAACACCTGTACACGGATCCATAAGCTGAATCCAACATCCACTCTTCATATATTTACTCCTCACCGTGACCATGATGTTGGATCTCTGGACGTGATGGTTCACGTGTCTTTATCAACACAAACTTTAGGGAATTAGTTATATCACCTTTGTTATAAATAACGCGTTTTCATACGCATAATAGTTAGCCTCCATATAGCTCTGTAATGTAATTGTGTTGCCACTGTGCTGTAATATCATTTCTCTGTTATGACTGCATTTTAATATATAAGAAGACTCTGTTTCCAAGCGTAATTCGTATTTGAAGGCTGTTGCCCGAGGCTGGTGCAGAGGGCCCCTACACACGTTGAGGTTTTGTGCATTACTGTATAGTTTCTTGTTTTATTTCTTTAAGTTCATTGTGCCATAAGTCATTCACGTGTTTATACATTTCATCTTTCATGGTATTTATGCTTCATCTCTGTTCATAATATTTCATGCTTTACATTTTACTTCTGTCCATAATCTTTCATGTTTTATGTTGTGGTTAACTGATCAGTGTTCTTGTTTCAGATTACAATAGGCAGCCCGGGCACTTGCACATCTTTTTATAATGACTAATGAAATGGAATCAATATTGTCCTTCTGCTAATTTACTTTTCTTAGTTTTTGTTTAATTCCAGCACTGTTTGTTTATTTCAGTCTTGCACATTTGCTTCAGTAGTTAGATTTAGATATATTAAATTGCTCATGTCATTTTCAGTTACCTCCGAAAGCCATAGTTGGACTAATGGTGAGGGATTGAATTATGAGTGTGTAGTTTGATATTAGTTTACTTTCTGCAAGTTAGAAATATTAAATTGCTCATGTCATTTTCAGTTACCTCCGAAAGCCATAGCTGGACTAATGGTGAGGGATTGAAGTATGAGTGTGTAGTTTGATATTAGTTTCTTTTTCTGCAAACTAGATATCAGGTTGCTCAAGTTGTATATGGTTACCTCCGAAAGCCATAGCTGGACTAATGGCGAGGGATCAAAATATAAGTTGATGTAATTTGATTTAGATTTACTTTGTTGCAATTCTTGGATTTATTTAAGCATAGTTTCTTTTGTATTTGGACAACAACAAGGATAATGAGTTTCATGATTAGTAGTTCACTGTTGTTTGACTAGAATAGTGATGCAATTTCATTTTCTTTGAAGAATTAATTTTGTCATTGTGTGTTTTAAAATTCTTTTGAAGTTTGGAAAATCATTAGAAGGACATCATTGTCTTGAATATTTGTCTCCATACTTGTCTGTTAGAATTTCATAAAAATCCAAAAACGACAAAAAGTAAGAGATAGGTTATCTTGCACATATAGTGCGCCACACTTCATCAGCTTACGAATCCCAGATTGATAAATTAATGTAGCAATTTAGGACACACTGAATTGACCAAACATTTTGGCGCCATTGCCGGGGAAGTGTAACTAGGTAGCCAATTTCTTAAAAAAATAATAATAATAATAATAAAAGAAAGGAAAACTTGATAACTTCTTGAAGTATGCTCTCCTCTTGCACCTAGTGTGACATGGAGGATCAGAAAAGAGAGTTATTGGTTCAGTAATTTCTTAAGTATGCTCTCTTCTTGCACCTAGTGTGACCTGGAAGATCAGAAAGAGAATTATTAGCCCAAATTTAAAAAATATATATATATATATATATATATATAAATGACATGCATAGAGCAAGAGATTCTAGGGGAAGGTTTATAGCTAAAGCCAAGAGTTTGATTTTTACAACTCCATCTTCTTCAAGGCATAGACAAGATTCACCACCATCTACCCCTAGCCTTAAGATTTTTGGAATTCAAGGAGCAGCTGAATTAGAGGATTCTCCTATACCACCTACTAAATCTCATTTATAAAAGGAAGAGACTCCCTCTCATCCTCCCTTGATATAAGAACCAGAGGACTTTAAGGACTCTAAAGAAACTATCATGGCAGAGGAAATAATAGATGGATTTGGAGGTAGAGGTAGAGGTAGAAGAGGAGGAAACAATGGAGATAACAATGGTGAAGGTAATAATGGAATAAATAGGGAAGGAGACAACTTGTTTGGATTCCCTATAGTTGATGAGGAAACTCATACAACAATGAAAAATATCTCACCATCTGTCCTCCCCAACTTTTATGGATTGCGAAGTGAGGATCCTGAAACATTTCTATTTGAGTTTGAAGTCGTGTGCCAAACCTATGACTATATGGAAGACTCTCAAAAACTCAAACTGTTTCCTTCAACATTGAAGGGATCTGCTTTGAAATGGTTCATGGGATTAGCCACTCAATCTATTAGGAATTGGAATGATATGAAACAAAATTTTTTGGATAGATACTTGGACTATTGTATGCCCACCAATCACAAGGATGAGGTATTCAAAATGATGCAAAAAGAAGATGAAAATTTGGAAGACTTACTTGAGAGATTTCAGTACAACTTGAAAAGAGCAAAGATGAGCAACTTAGATGATGAAACCTTGAAATCCCTCATATTAAAAGCCATTAGAGATGAATGGATAGATATTTTAAACATGATGGGGAAAGGAGACATTTCTCAACTCCCACTTCGTGACATAATAAAACTATGTGTCCATCTCTCAAGAGGAAAATCTAAAACAGGAAAAGGGCCTAGGGATCCTTCTCTTATTAGGGCTAACAAATCTGCAACTGGATCAGTAAGTAGGGCAGAGATTGGTAATATTCTTGATGAATTCAAAAATGATATCTTAGGGAGCCTTAGTGAACAACTAGACACCCTTAAAATCCAAAACAAGCAGAAAGCAGAAACAGATGCTCTAGCCATCTTTTGTCCGAAATGTAGGAAGAAACATGCTTTAAGGGAATGTCCCTTGGATGCAAAATTTGTAGAAACATGTATAATTTTCTCAGAGAATCATGAGATCAAGGATTGTCCTTCAATTCCTGGACTCAAAGCTGTTTTTCAAGAAGACCCAAATTCAGTAGAATCTCTCTGTTTTGTTGCAAGAAGACCTTGGCAAGGACAACAAACTCAAGGGTTTAACAACCCTATGAATTTTCAAACCCCACCAAATTGGAATCCTTGGCAACAACCTTGGCCCCAACATCAAAATCCATATCAACCATGGGTACAAGGGATGAAAAATCCTTATGGGATATTTGCTCAATTTTATCAATATCCTCCATCTTTTCAAAATCAACAAGCTCCACAACTTCCAAACCCAAATCCACAACTTTCATTGCCATTTCCACAACAACAACCTTCTCGACAAAATCCAAATCCTCAACTCATGCTCCCATACCAACAAAAGACAAATCAACTTCCAGCTCAGCCATTGCCAAATCCTAACAATAAAAATCCTCAGAATAATTACATGGTAGAAGGACAACAATTTCCTACCTATATGATTGTTCCTCTCAATGATGTACAACTCAGATCTGGTAGAGTTTTAGAAAAACCTTCTATAGATATTCAAGAGCAAGATACCTCTGAGGAGGACTCTCTTAAAGTCAATGAGGGTTCTGAGGAAGCATCTCTTCAAAATTCAAACATTCAAAAAGAAAAATAAAATTTAACACCCACAACTCCTATAGTTGAGCAACCTACATCTTCATCTACACCTCCTTTTCTTGAAACACTACAAATTGACAAGGGGGTGGAAAAACAAATCTTGTTGCCTAAATATGATTTTCTAGATGAATTGAAGAATGTTTGTAGCATCCCGAGACTACATGCCCAATCCAGCCAGGAAATTCCTAGCTACAACAAAAACAGCTCAAAGGGTGAGTTTCAAAAGACTGGAAGGAAACTAAAGGCTGAAAGGAATATTTTTGACAGGAAGAACAGATGTAAGAGTGGAAGAAAAAATTACTGTGGGGAAATAGCAGGTCAGGGAAGTCAAGATTGCTCGAACACACATATAAATGGGATAGAAACTCCAAACACATTGATTGACTTAGGAAATTTTGTATCAACATTATGATGAACGGAGACTATGGAACGGCTAAAACTTCCTAACCTTCTTTTTACCACCTTGTTGAGAAGGTAAATCCCCTCTGCGGACGGAGGCGATCCCTACTAGCCCAGCAGGGGTCTAGCAACAAACAAACAATGCTATGACGCAGGCTCCTAGTTACGAATGAAAGATTTGGGATAAGAACCTACCTGGATTCCGGCGCTCGATCTGAAAAAGAGATGCCCCCGTCCTTCAGTCCTGGCAGATCACAATCCTTCCACGATCTCCGTGGATGAACACCTGCACACAGAAAGAACAAACAGATACGAGCATAGGAACCAGCATACGTAACTAAACATCGGTCAGAAAAGACATTACTCACATTAACATAATGGAAAAAGGAGTGGAACCATAATCATAGTCATCTATTAAAGTGGTAAACGAATAGAAGTTACAACCAAGTTCTGACGCTGCAGCCTCCTTCGCGCGGGTCTCCGGTCGTCCACGTCTCGCAAAGCTCGCCGGGGGCAAGGGAAACCTCTCCAGAGTCTCGTAACAATGGTCTCCTTGCTCGAATGGGCCTTAAGGGAAAGGAAGGATTCTTTTCAGCACAAAGGCACTTGGGAATAGGAGATGCAAAGCTTCAGCACTTCAAGACTCTCAGCCCTTCAGCCCTTTCATCAATGGATGAAGGCTATATTTATAGAGGAGAGGAGGAGGTTGGGATCCCTACAATAGTGGAAGGGAGGCCTTATCCTTTGGGAGGTTCCCCATATGGTGGAAACAAGAGGCCAAAGGAGGAAGGCCGTGGTTATTCAGGTGAAACCACTCCTGATGACTCATCCACGAAGTTGTTGTAATCGAAACTTCGCCTCTTCTTTTAAAAAAACTTTCCATAAACAGAGTGGCGCGGGTGCAACACTGGGACAGAGCGCCAAGTGGCGCGGGCTCAGTGTTAATTTTCCCCCATTGGCGCGAGTACATAACGGGCTACCAGCGCCAATGCAAAAACATGTGTTTTTAGGGGTCTGTTCAGGAAATGATAAACAGGAGAAATGTTGTCCTCATGGAAAGGGATGCAATGAAGGTATTTTCAAGGCTTGACATTGTTCACAGGTCACATAATGGGTCCTCCATTGTGCGGGATGGGGAATGGTAGGGACGGTGACAAATTACTGTGTAACAGATGCCCCCTAAAGCATGAGGCCCGAGAGAGAGAGGGGTGAAATGCTGTACGAGAACATGTCCAACTGAAGGCCCGCCGTCGGAAAACCTGCACAGAAAGATACAACTGATATCTCAAGTACATGATGTATATATATGGTATGGACGCAGCCATCCTAACAGAGTATGCTATAATCCGGATCTAGGGTATGGGCGCAGCCATCCAACTAAGATCAAATAAATAGACTCAGGTATGGTCGCAGCCATCCAATTATTGAGTCATGTACATAATGACAATAATCCACAATCGCAGCCTGGATTACAACAGACACAATCCAGGGTCTTGCGCTCCATCTCGACCCAAATAAGTACAAGTTCTAGCATGCGAATGTGTGAGCTGATGTCGAACATGCAAGAACATCGTCTGATTACCAGCCAATGATGAAAGATGTTAACAGACGCAAGAGAAACCACTAATAATGACAATGGTCCTCAAGGTACTACAGGTACAATCTACGGCGTGCGAATAAATGAGTTGACGTCGAACACCCGCAGAATCATTCGATCGGAAGTCAATGATGTAAACTTCACGTCGAATGCGACGAACCTGCCATTAAGGCATGCAGGCTCCAAGGTACCATCAGGAGTCTCTAGACCAACTTCCTGGATAATGAGTTGAAGTCGACAGGAAGTGACCTTGATCGAAGGTGGGCCATAATGATTCCCACATCATCGACACGAGACAGAGGAACATAATGTTTTGTTGTGAATCAGGATTGTATGAGAAACAGAGGAAGGTTGATATTTGCAGAGGCCAACTTCTCTTGAACACATAAACGGCACGACAATGGACTTGGCAGTATTTGACATCAACGGATCAAAGGTCATGGCGACGAGGCAGTGAATAGATGAGAGGTCAAAAGAGATTACCCAAACCCATGGAAGCAAAGTGAAGCAACGAGATGAGATGTCCCCAACCCGACACGAATGCAGACAAGTGCCATGTTCAAGAGCGACATACTGCCGATGACAACGACGATGGTTCCATTTTTCCCCACCATCTTGGTGAGTACCTCTTTATTTTTACACAAGCTTGAAGAGGATACCATATGCTTGTCGTATAAGTCCACCCTTCGGGCGAATCCATCCTAGTACATTTAACGAGCCCTAGGAAGGAGCGACTCGAATAACGTCATTTCGACTGGATCCGATGTCATCAGGGTTTAACGAGTCTGACAAAGGAAGAACTCGGCGTCTTTTCATGTTTAGAGAGTTTGAAAAGACAGCGAAAAAGAAAACTCCACAAGTCCCTTTTCGTAAATAGTTCCCCGGATCCGAAAAGGTAGAAAACAATATCCAAGAAAACCTCCTAGTCGCGATAGGCTAGGGTATTCCTTTTTCGTAATCAATCTATCCCAGCCCGAAAAAGGAGTAAACGTATACTGGGTAGATGTCGATTCGTGTCCAATTTAACGAGATCGAAACGACAAGGGCCTCGGCAATCTTTTCATATTTAGAGAGTCAGAAAAGAGCTGAAAGATGACTCCACCTGGAGGAACGAGTGGTATAAAGGGTAGCAACTGGTTCCGGTAATGGTGGAACTACTCTGAACAAATAAAGGTCGAGAGGGTGGCTAACAAGACCACTCATAGCAGCGGTTCCTCAGGAACGGGTAAAACAACCAAGTGAAGGCATATGATCGGCCAAGCAGATAGTGACAATGGAGTGAGAAAACCAAGGCTTATCTGGTAAAAACAGGCTGATAAAATGACCATCACAAGAGGTAAAATAAGAATGGTTTCATTTTTACACAAGCTTGAAACAAAGATAAACTATGCTTGAAACCGGTTTCATTTTTACACAAGCTTGAAACGGAAACAAACTATGCTTGAAAAAGTGAGCATGCCCCCAGCATGGTGAAAAAAGTGAGCATGCCCCCAGCATGGTGACTCAATTCGAGGTACATGCCCCCCAAGCTTCATTCCATGCACCTGAGTAAACAGATGGAGGGAATGAAGGTTCAAGTTACGAGACCTAAAGACTCGACTGGTATTTTACGAGAACTTATCAAAGACTCGAATTGAACGGGAACGTGTTTCATTATTTTAACGAGGTTGACACATTAAAAGAACTATCCTCAAACACCTTGTTTCATGGTTTAGGGAGCTTGACACAAGACCATGAACTGTGCTCCGACAAACCTTGTTTCATTTTTTAAGGAGCTTGACACAAGACAAGGAACTGTGCTCCGACAACCTTGTTTCATTTTTTAAGGAGCTTGACACAAGACAAGGAACTGTGCTCCGACGACCTTGTTTCATTTTTTAAGGAGCTTGACACAAGACAAGGAACTCTGCTCCGACAACCTTGTTTCATTTTTTAAGGAGCTTGACACAAGACAAGGAACTGTGCTCCGACAACCTTGTTTCATTTTTTAAGGAGCTTGACACAAGACAAGGAGCTGTGCTCCGACCGACTTCATCATAATGAACAAGAAGTCATTGCTTCCAAGAGTTCCACACCAGATGGGAGGAAATCATCCTGGAAGTCAGGACCCAATGCCCCCAGCACTCGATGCACGACGGCATCATCACTGAGCACAGGCACGGGGTAAGTAGCCACATAGTTGACCTGCGGCGGAGCAGGTACAACGGGTGGATAGAAACCAGGAGGGGGTGATGGCGGACCAGATGCCATATTAGGACCAAAGAATGAAAGCTGATCAATGGTCACGATCCGTCCTTCATGTGGAAAGCACACCACGCGAAAGAGGGAGGAGACAAGGGCTCCCATGGCATAGGTGTAATCGCGCCCCAGGAGCAGATTGAAATCCAAAGGGCCTGGAACGACCATCACGTCCATATGGACGGTTTTACCTCCCAAAGTAACAGGTAACCTTGGAAGGATCCCCAATGGTTGACTCGTTCTTCTATTGAATGTCAACAGATTCTGCGTAACGGGCGCAAGCGGCGGCGAACCGAAAGCTTTCCAGGTAGTTGATGACAGAATACTAACAGAGGCACCTTCATCTATAATGGTGCTGGGTACAACCAGACCAAGAGCCTGTACTGTGATCTCGAAAGGCACATAAGACGGAAGGCGAAATCCTGCAAATCGATTCCAGTCAAAGGAAGCGACCAAACTACTCGGAGGGGCTACCATCGACATGCGAAGGTCTTCCCCTGATGTTACGGAAGCAGAAGCCTCTTCCATGACCTCCATCTCGAAGGCGGAAGGAAAATCCTCCGTAGCCTCCATCTTGGGAGGCGGAGGAGAAACTTCTTGAAGTACAGGGACAGGAGAATCTCTCTCCAAGTCTGAAGAATCTGAAGAAACCAGAAGAACATGAGGGTTATGGGGTCCACTCTCAACAGAAAAGACCTGGTGCATCGCAGATGGGGCCAGTTCAACCGATCCCACGACCAATGGTTGGTCGGGAACGGATTCCTGAATCTGAATTTCTGGAGGAGTGGGATCGACCAAGGATGACCCTTGACCAATCACGGCATCGGCCGGTGGAAGACTCAAAGAAAGCTGTTTATAACCAGCCGGGAGGCGTGGTGTAGAAACAGTCAGGTTGTCCAGGACTCGCTTGGCTTCATCCATATAAGGACAAAGGTGAATAGCATGGTGCCCTTCACACAACTTACAGGGATTGGTGATCTTACCCTGCTTCTTAGGAGCCTTACCAGTGCCCCCAACCTGACTCCTGGAAGCCAAAGACAACGGTGGGTGACCGTTGGACCATACTTCGAGTACCTTGGGAATGCCAGGGCAGTCTCGAAGAAGATGGTCTCCCGTGCACAACATGCAGGGGAACTTGACTTTCCGAGGAGGGTTGGAAGGACTATCGAGAGGAGATTCCTTAGGGACAGTAGCTGTACATTTAGCCTCTCGCTTATCGGACTTCTTCTTCTTAGTCTTCTTCTTCTTCTTCTTAGCCACCTGGTTACTCGAATCCAGACTTTCACCGGGCGAAGAGGAGGAGGAGGACTCAGAAACAGGCGAAGAAGGGGAGAGGTCCACCTTAGAATCAACATGATGTGGTTCGGGTGGAGGAACTGATTGACCAGTAACTGAGACATTTGGAACGACAGAGGTTGAGAACAACCAGACAGGCAACCCAATAGTTATCCCAGGAAGGGACAACGTCGCCATATAAGGAGCGCCAACATTTCCAAAAGGAGGAAAGTGACCAGGATTCCCTTCTGAGGGGATTCCTTGGTTGGTAAACTCTGAAAAAGTTGCCATCAAACTCAAAACCACACACGGGCTGAAAACGAGTTAAGACACACGATCACGGTCAACAAGCAATGTCTAAATAGGTGTGAAATTGTGGGCGATTAATTTTACCACATTGGAAAATAAGAAGTTCTACCGTTTCATATTTTAAGAGTCGAGAAACGATAAAAAGATGACTCTATCTCTTTCAGAGTTGACACAAGCGTGAAAGGACAAGCACTTGATGGTCTTTTCAAGTTTAGGGAGTCAGAAAAGACCAAATGACTGCTCAGGAAAAAACTAGGCACAAAGGGTGTACCAAATATCCGTGAACTGCAATATACACCTTGGTTTCAATAATGAAACAGAAATCGACCAAGGACTTTCCGTACGTGTAGGTAGTCTCCCCGAATGCCGTGTTCGGTGTATCACGGGTATAGGGCGGCAGACTCGGCTTCCTGTGGATAAAGGATTGAAAACCTAGAGGGGTCTCCCTTTATATACGCGACGCACGGAGCGCAACAGATGGTGCCGCCTAAAGCTTATTAGGGCGAACGACAACTGCTAGGTTTAACGACGCCGGAACACGTCTCTAGCCTAGACCTTCTAAATATGTTGCGTTAAGTTCCAATGTTGCCTTATGTTAATTGAATGAATTTTACAGTTGATCTTCAATTAAGTTTCAATTTCCAAGCCTTATCGTATGTAGTGTCTCCTAAATGCAAGCTATATGCCACGATGCAACATTTCGTTCGATGAAAACTAGTTAAATGAGAGTTGAGAGCTTTAATACAAACGAAATGAACGTAATACAAACAAGAATGTCTCTAATGCAACTAATGCAATTGCACATTTTTCATTCAAACACTAATCACTAGTGATACGGAAAAGATGACAATTTGCACTAATTAAAAAAACAAAAGAGATTATATTTTTTTTAAAATTTTCAATGTCTAATGGCTAATGTGCACTGAAAACAAAAGGAACAATTAGAGAAATGATAACTAAGAGAGCAAAGCAAACAACATTCACTCACCAAGCAAGCAACCAAATCTCTAAATCGACCCAAAGTCTCTCAAATCGAAGAAAGACTCAAAACACCCCAATGGACCGTGTGATCTGGGTCCAAAGCAAGGGCAAACGAATCCTGAATGAAAGAACGAACAATCACTCAAAAGACGCAACAAAACAATCAAAGACTGCTAAGAGGGCATGGAGGGTTAAGCAACAAGTCGACAGGACAATCAAGACACCAAAGCTCCCAAGGAGGGCTTGATTCACTATGCCACTAGATGCCCTAGGGCTCAAATCGTGAAACCGATAGATAGAGGCAAACAACCAAAGGATAGCGGTGAATTCCAGTCAAACCAGGCTCCAATGCACTCAAACAATCAGGAAATCAAGAAGAAAAGTATTGGTCAAGCTCAGAAAGCCAAAAATTGAAGAAATTCAAAAAGTCACAGGGGTGGCGCGACTGTGGCCTTGAAACTAGCGCCAGAGGCCGAGTGGCGCGAGACAGACAAATGCAACACGCGCCAAGTGGCGCGACTGTCAGGTAAAAACCCGCGCCAGTCGAATTCTTCAATGAAAACTAAAAACAAGCTAATCCGAGAAAAAGACCAACACAAGCTAAGCAAACCACAAGGCTAAAATAATGAAAGAACCCAACCCAGAAGGTTCATCAAGCAAGGAGAAACAATCAAAGCGAACCAATCATAAACGAGACAAGGAAAACCGGACGGTCCCCAGCTGAGTCGCCAATTTGTTGAGAAGGTAAATCCCCTCTGCGGACAGAGGCGATCCCTACTAGCCCAGCAGGGGTCTAGCAACAAACAAACAATGCTATGACGCAGGCTCCTAGTTACGAATGAAAGATTTGGGATAGAAACCTACCTGGATTCCAGCGCTCGATCTGAAGAAGAGATGTCCCCGTCCTTCAGTCCTGGCAGATCACAATCCTTCCACGATCTCCGTGGATGAACACCTGCACACAGAAGAGACGAACAGATACATGCATAGGAACCAACATACGTAACTAAACATCGGTCAGAAAAGACATTACTCGCATTAACATAATGTAAAAAGGAGTGGAACCATAATCATAGTCATCTATTAAAATGATAAACGAATAGAAGTTACAACCAAGTTCTGACGTTGCAGCCTCCTTCGAGCGGGTCTCCGGTCGTCCACGTCTCGCAAAGCTCGCCAAGGAAAGGGAAACCTCTCCAGAGTCTCGTAACAATGGTCTCCTCGCTTGAATGGGCCTTAAGGGAAAGGAGGGATTCTTTACAGCACAAAGGCACTTGGGAATAGGGAGATGCAAAGCTTCAGCACTTCAAGACTTTCAGCCCTTCAGCCCCTTCATCAATGGATGAAGGCTATATTTATAGAGGAGAGGAGGAGGTTGGGATCCCTACAATAGTGGAAGGGAGGCCTTATCCTTTGGGAGGTTCCTCATATGGTGGAAACAAGAGGCCAAAGGAGGAAGGCCGTGGTTATTCAGGCGAAACCACTCCTGATGACTCATCCACGAAGTTGTTGTAATCGAAACTTCGCCTCTTCTTTTAAAAAAATTTCCATAAACAAACAGTATCGTGTGCAACACCGAAACCGTAGCGCCAAGTGCGCCCGTTGTTAATTTCCCCATTGGCGCGAGTACATAACGGGCTACTGCCAATGCAAAAACATGTGTTTTTAGGGCCCTGCCAGGAAATGAGATAAACAGGAGAAATGTTGTCCTCATGGAAAGGGATGCAATGAAGGTATTTTCAAGGCTTGACATTACTCTAATGTGTCACATAATGGGTCCTCCATTGTGCGGGGATCAGGAATGGTAGGGACGGTGACAAATTACCGTGTAACACACCTACTTTACTGCAACTTGCAGATCGATCAATTATTAAACCAGATGGTGTATTAGAAGATATTTTAGTCTCCTTAGATTCTTGGGAATATCCATTATATTTTATGATTTTGACTCCCAAGAGTAATCTAGGAGGGCACCCACTTATCTTAGGAAGACCTTGGCTAGCCACAGCTGATGCTTTCATTAGTTGTAGATCTGGGAATATGTACATTTCTAATGGTAATTCGACAAAGAAATTCAATTTGTATCCTCTAGCAAAAGCAATCACAGAAGTAGGAGACAATGAATGGGTTGATGATGAGGACACTATACAACCTGTCTTTACCATTTCTGAAATCAAATAAGTACAAGTTCTAGCATGCGAATGTGTGAGCTGATGTCGAACATGCAAGAACATCGCCTGATTACCAGCCAATGATGAAAGCTGTTAACAGACGCGAGAGAAACCACCAATAATGAAAATGGTCCTCAAGGTACTACAGGTACAATCTACGGCGTGCGAATAAATGAGTTGATGTCGAACACCCGCAGAATCACTCGATCGGAGGCCAATGATGTAAACCTCTCGTCGAATGCGACGAACCCGCCATTGAGGCATGCAGGCTCCAAGGTACCATAAGGAGTCTCTAGACCAACTTCCTGGATAATGAGTTGAAGTCGACAGGAAGTGACCTTGATCGAAGGTGGGCCATAATGATTCCCACATCATCGACACGAGACAGAGAAACATAATGTTTTGTTGCGAATCAGGATCATATGAGAAACAGAGGAAGGTTGATATTTGCAGAGGCCAACTTCTCTTGAACATATTGACGGCACGACAGTGGATTTGGCAGTATTTGACATCAACGGATCAGAGGTCATGGTGACGAGGCAATGAGCAGAGGAGAGGTCAAAAGAGATTATCCAAACCCACGGACGCAAAGTGAAGAAACGAGATGAGATGTCCCCAACCCGACACGAATGCAGACAAGTGCCATGTTCAAGAGCGACATACTGCCGATGACAACGACGATGGTTCCATTTTTCCCCCACCATTTCTGGCGAGTACCCCAATTATTTTTAATGACAAGCTTGAAGGGGATAGCATATGCTTGTGATATAAGTCCGCCCTTCGGGCGAATCCATCCTAGTGCATTTAACGAGTCCTAGGAAGGAGAAACTCGGAGAACGTCATTTCGACGGAATCCAATGTCATCAGGGTTTAACGAGTCCGACAAAGGAAGAACTCGGCGTCTTTTCATGTTTAGAGAGTTTGAAAAGACAGCGGAAAAGAAAACTCCACAGGTCCCTTTTCGTAAATAGTTCCCCAGATCCGAAAAGGTAGAAAACAATATCCGGGAAAACCTCCTAGTCGCGATAGGCTAGGGAATTCCTTTTTCGTAATCAATCCATCCCAGCCCGAAAAAGGGTTAAACTTATACTGGGTGAATGTCGATTCGTGTCCATTTTAACGAGATCGAAATGACAAGGGCCTCGGCGATCTTTTCATATTTAGAGAGTCAGAAAAGAGCTGAAAGATGACTCCTCCTGGAGGAACGAGTGGTATAAAGGGTAGCAACTGGTTCCGGTAATGGTGGAACTACTCTGAACAAATAAAGGTCGAGAGGCTGGCTAACAAGACCACTCATAGCAGCGGTTCCTCAAGAACGGGTAAAACAACCAAGTGAAGGCATATGATCGGCCAAGCAGATAGTGACAATGGAGTGAGAAAACCAAGGCTCATCTGGTAGAAATAGGCTGATAAAATGGCAATCACAAGAGGTAAAATAAGAATGGTTTCATTTTTACACAAGCTTGAAACAAAGATAAACTATGCTTGAAACCGGTTTCATTTTTACACAAGCTTGAAACGGAAACAAACTATGCTTGAAAAAGTGAGCATGCCCCCAGCATGGTGACTCAATTCGAGGTACATGCCCCCCAAGCTTCATTCCATATGAAAAGCAGATGGAGTGAAGGTTCAAATTACAAGATCAAAAGAAAAGACTCGACTGGGATTTTACGAGATCTTATCAAAGACTCGAATTGAATGGGAACGTGTTTCATTGTTTTAACGAGGTTGACACATTAAAAGAACTATCCTCAGACATCCTTGTTTCATTTTTTAAGGAGCTTGACACAAGACAAGGAACTATGCTCCGATGACCTTGTTTCATTTTTTAAAGAGCTTGACACAGGGGAACTGTGCTCTAACCGGCTTACATCAAAATGAACAAGAAGGCGGCGCTTCCAAGAGTTCCACTCCCGATGGAAGGAAAACATTCTGGAAGTCAGGACCCAATGCCCCCAGCACCTGATGCACGACGACATCATCACTGGGCACAGGCACGGGGTAGGTGGACACATAGTTGACCTGCGGTGGGGCAGAGACAACAGGTGGATAAAAACCAGGAGGGGGTGATGGCGGACCAGTTGCCACATTAGGACTAAAGAATGACAGCTGATCAATGGTCACAATCCGTCCTTCATGTGGAAAACAGGCCACACGAAAAAGGGAGGAGACAAGCGCTCCCATGGCATAGGTGTAATCGCGCCCCAGGAGCAGATTGAAATCCAAAGGGCCTGGAACAACCATCACGTCCATATGGACGGTTTTACCTCCCAAAGTAACAGGTAACCTTGGAAGGATCCCCAACGGTTGACTCGTTCTTCTATTGAATGTCAACAGATTCTGCGTAACAGGCGCAAGCGGTGGCGAACCGAAGGCTTGCCAGGTAGTCGAGGATAGAATACTAACAGAGGCACCTTCGTCTATAATGGTGCTGGGTACGACCAGACCAAGAGCCTGTACTGTGATCTCGAAAGGCACGTAAGACGGAAGGCGGAATCCCGCAAATCGGTTCCAATCAAAGGAAGCGACCAAACTACTCGGAGGGGCTACCATCGACATGCGAAGGTCTTCCCCTGATGTTACGGTAGAAGAAGCATCCTCCATGACCTCCATCTCGAAGGCGGGAGGGATATCCTCTGGAGCCTCCATCATGGGAGGCGGAGGAGGGGCTTCTTGAAGTACAGGGATAGGAGAATCTTTCTCCAAGTCTGAAGAATCTGAAGAGATCAGAAGGACATGGGGGGTGTGAGATCCACTCTCGACAGAAAAGACCTGGTGCACCGCGGACGGGGCCAGTTCAACCGATCCGACGACCAATGGTTGGTCGGGGACGGATTCGTGAATTTGAATTTCTGGGGGAGTGGGATCGACCAAGGATGACTCTTGACCAATCACGGCATCAGCCGGTGGAAGACTCAAAGAAAGCTGTTTATAACCAGCCGGGAGGCGTGGTGTAGAAACAGTCAGGTTGTCCAAGACTCGCTTGGCTTCATCCATATAAGGACAAAGGTGAATAGCATGGTGCCCTTCACACAACTTACAAGGATTGGTGATCTTACCCTGCTTCTTAGGAGCCTTACCAGTGCCCCCAACCTGACTCCCGGAAGCCGAAGACAACGGTGGGGGACCGTTGGACCATACTTCGAGTACCTTGGGAATGCCAGGGCAGTCTCGAAGAAGATGGTCTCCCGTGCACAACATGCAGGGGAACTTGACTTTCTGAGGAGGGTTGGAAGGGTTATCAAGAGGAGACGTTTCAGGAGCAATAGCAGCACTTTTAATCTCTCGCTTATCAGACTTCTTCTTCTTTGTCCTCTTCTTCTTCTTCTTAGCCACCTGGTTACTCGAATCCAGACTTTCACCAGGCGAAGAGGAGGAGGAGGAATCAGAAACAGGCGAAGAAGGGGAGAGGTCCACCTTAGAATCAACATGATGTGGTTCGGGTGGAGGAGCTGATTGACCAGTAACTGAGACATTCGGAACGACAGAGGTTGAGAACAACCAAACAGGCAACCCAACAGTTAACCCAGGAAGGGACAACGTTGCCATATAAGGAGCACCAACATTCCCAAAAGGAGGAAAATGACCAGGATTCCCTTCTGAAGGGATTCCTTGGTTGGTAAACTCTGAAAAAGTTGCCATCAACACTCAAAACCACACACGGGCTGAAAAAAGAGTTTAAGACACACGATCAAACGGCCAACAAGCAATATCTAAACGGGCGTGTAATCGTGGGCGATTAATTTTACCACATTGGAAAGTAAGAAATTCTACCGTTTCATATTTTAAGAGTCGAGAAACGATAAAAAGATGACTCTATCTCTTTCAGAGCTGACACAAGCGTGAAAGGACAAGCGCTTGACGGTCTTTTCAAGTTTAGGGAGTCAGAAAAGACCAAATGACTGCTCAGGAAAAACTAGGCACAAAGGGTGTACCAAATATCCGTGAACTGCAATATACACCTTGGTTTCAAAAATGAAACAGAAATCGACCAAGGATTTTCCGTACGTGCAGGTAGTCTCCCCGAATGCTGTGTTCGGTGTATCACGGGTATAGGGCGGCAGACTCGGCTTCCTATGGATAAAGGATTGAAAACCTATAGGGGTCTCCCTTTATATACGCGACGGTATGGGGAGCGCAAGTCCGTACTAGCGCTGTCTAAAGCCAACAGGCGAACGACAGCTGCTAGGTTTAACGACGCCGGAACACGTCTCTAGCCTAGACCTTCTAAATATGTTTTGTTAAGTTCCAATGTTGCCTTAGGTTAATTGAATAAATTTTACAGTTGATCTTCAATTAAGTTTCAATTTCCAGGCCCTATCGTATGTAGTGTCTCGAAAGACTCCTAAATGCAAGCTATATGAGAAAAGAAAACTTTTAATTCGATGAATGCTATCTAGTTAAGGGAAGAGCTTCAAACAATGATGCAACAAACAACAAAACTGAAAACGAAACTTTTCCAAACTAGATGACTTTCACTATCCAAAAGTATTCTAAACATTCAACGAAGCGAATTATGCAATGTAATCTATGCAAAATCCTTTTTCGAAAACTATGCAATTGTAATCTATGCACAATTTCCTTTTTCTTTTCAAATAATAAGAATGCACTCAATGCATTTTTCGATAAAATGAGAATCTACTTAATGCATGCCTTTAACAAAAGAGAATGCACTCAAAGCGATTTTTAGTTTTCAATCACTAAACAATGTGATCTAAGTCCAATGATGAATCTCAAAAACACTTTTCGATGCAATGTGATCTAATGCATTTAAACGAAAAGCAAACTATGAGATGAAAACTAAAAGAACGCAAATCTTCTTAATGAAGGATGAAAGCAAAAGGGATGCAAACAAACACTAAGAATGCAATCGTTGTTTCAAAATACTTTGTGACGAAATTCCTCAAAAGGTGACAAAACACAAAGAGGACTTCCAAAGAATGAAATCAAAACAAGGCATTCATCCCTTTTACATCAAACAATCATAGAAAGAAGACATTCCAAATAATGAGCAATGTAATCTATGCTCATACAGAGGAAAGACCCAAAGGGAAAGACACACTAGTGAAGGATTAAGGAAAAAAAAACTCAATTTTCATACACCCTGAAAGTGGCCCGACTTGTACATTGACAACTAGCGCCACTTGGCGCGACTTTTACTTGAAAACTAGCGCCAATGGCCAAGTGGCGCGGGTTGCTAACTGACAATAAGCGCCACTGCCTGAAAATGAAAAAACAAAGAATTTCTCCCAACCAAAACCAGACTTCCCACTTCAAGCTGAATCTAAAACAAACCCAGAAGCAAAATACTGACCAAAAGAAACTTCCGAACAAGGATAACCCTACCACCTACAGGAAATGGCGCGACTGTCTGGTTGTAATCCGCGCCAGACAGGGGATGGCGCGAGTGATAAACTGGCAACCTGCGCCAACTGGCGCGACTGTCAGGGCTAAACTCGCGCCAATCAAGCCAACTATGAAAAGGTGAAAATTCGGAAAAGCAAAGGTCAGATCTGATCCTCTGGGGGCTGAACCAAAAGCCAAAACACAAAAAGAACCCAACCCAGAAGGTTCATCAAGCAAGGAAAAACGATCAAAGCGAAACAACATAAACGAGACAATGAAGACCGGACGATTTCCCCAGCGGAGTCGCCAATTTGTTGATGAGGTAAATCCCCTCTGCGGACAGAGGCGATCCCTACTAGCCCAGCAGGGGTCTAGCAACAAACAAACAATGCTATGACGCAAGCTCCTAGTTACGAATGAAAGACTTGGAATAGAAGCCTACCTGGATTCCAACACTATGATCTGAAGAAGAAGTGTCCCCGTCCTTCAGCCCTGGCAGATCACAATCCTTCCACGATCTCCGCGGATGAACACCTGCACATAGAAGAAACGAACAGATACAAGCATAGGAACCAGCATACGTAACTAAACATCAGTCAGAAAGGATATTACTCGCATTAACATGATGGAAAACGGAGTGGAACCATAATCATAGTCATCTATTAAATGATAAACGAATAGAAGTTACAACCAAGTTCTGACGTCGCAGCTTCCTTCGAACGGGTCTCCGGTCGTCCACGTCTCGCAAAGCTCGCCAAGGAAAGGGAAACCTCTCCAGAGTCTCGTAACAATGGTCTCCTCGCTTGACTGGGCCTTAAGGGAAAGAAGGGATTCTTTACAGCACAAAGGCACTTGGGAATAGGTGGGAAGTTGGGAATAGGAGAGCGAAAGTCTAAGACTTCTCCGTGACTATCGCCTTCCTTTCAGCAGCTCCATCAATGGATGAAGGCTATATTTATGTAGGAAAGAGTGAGGCTGGGGATCCCTACAATAGTGGAAGGGAGGCCTTATCCTTTGGGAGGTTCCCCCTATGGTGGAAACAAGAGGCCAAAGGAGGAAGGCCGTGGTTATCCAGGCGAAACCACTCCTGGTGACTCATCCACGAAGTTGTTGTAATCGAAACTTCGCCTCTTTTTTTAAAAAACTTTCCATAAACAGAGTGGCGCAGGTGCAACACTAGGACAGAGCGCCAAGTGGCGCGGGCTCAGTGTTAATTTTCCCCCATTGGCGCGGGTGCATATGCTTAGAGAGAGATTAGTATAATTGGCTGTTTGTTGCTAGTTACCTTTTGTACTAGAGAGATCGGTCTTGTCCGCAAGACGGATTAATCTACACAACAGGAGGTCAAACCCTTTTTACAGGCATATATGAAGCTGTTGCACAACCCAAAGGCTGTGGAAAATCTTCAGGAATTAATAGATAGCTTCGCAGAACGAACTAGCCTACCTCCGAAAATCAAGGATGTGCACAAACTATACAGATATAAGAAACACACTAGTAGGGAGATGCGGTTGACTGCACAAATCGGTGATTACGAGATGGACCAGGTTATTTTGGACCTAGGGTCAGATGTGAATGTATTACCTAAATAGACTTGGCAACGAATGGGGGAACCTAAGCTGGAATTTTCCACTATCCAGCTGCGTATGGCCAATAACCAGAATATCATACCCTTGGGGAGACTGTCGAAGATCGTGGTAGATATTGCAGGGGTCAAGGTCTGGGCTGATTTTGAAGTAATTCAGATTGTAGAACATGCAAACCCCTACCCTCTGTTCCTAGGCTTGGATTGGTACTTAGATATGGGAGACATCATTAACCTGAAGAAGAGAAGCATGGTATTTGAAAAAAATGGTACAAGGGTGATAGTACCATTAGATCCCGCGGAAGGTGAACGATATACAAAGCCAGTGCACGATGAAGAGGAGGTATATCAAATTTATAAGTTGACTGTACAGAATGAAGATTGGATCAATCCCATGACAGATGGTGTACTCTGCTGGGAAAAGGACAGTCACTGCTTCCCCGACTCCGACGAGGAGATGGAGAACTGGCACAATCGATTATATGATGTCTCTACGTTGCGATGTCTTCAGGTCACAAAGAAATTCTGTTGCATCTCCTCAAAGGTAAGAAATCTACCCTATTTTGATGCTTCTCATAACATTAAGGAATTTTTACGAACATTCGAAGCCGAGGTTCCCAGAGAACGAAGGTTATGGGTCCTTAACCTAGCTATGCGTTCAAGCCCTGCACGATGGTGGGATATGCATAAGGGAGCATTCCAGGAGTGGGAGGATTGTCGGGACATGATGCTTCTGTGATTTGGGACTCCAGTGGAGGTGCGGGTCAAGACGTTCCTTGGCCTAGGGTATCCGCGTGAACACTTGGTTGCATGGATAAAGACGTGGGGCGACCGAACTACAGAAGAATGGATTCACTTATTCATTCATGCATTGGGTCCAATCCCTACTTCATGGTACATAGATGCAGAGCTACATCAATGCACCCGCCATTGGGAAACTATGAAGAATGACTTCATAGGAACATTCAAACTAATAGGGGATTCTGAGGTGCTTGATGAAGCCCTGCAGGATATAGATACATTTGTGTTTGGAAAATCCAACACCTCGAATATTGCAGAGGAGACGACATGGGAAACGTAGATGCAGGATATTTTCAACTGCCACAGCTTGGCAAGGGAGGAAGGTGAAGATGATCCGCAGTCTGTCTCTATCCTGGAGTCAGAAGGGGAGCACGCTGTTGTAGGACCTCCACTGCAAAAAGTGGATGTCACTAAGCCTCTCAAGCTACGTGAAGTAAAAATTGGGACGAAAGAGCACCCTAAGTTGGCTAAGATTGGGGACTACTAGGATAAGGATACAGTAGGCAAAGTGGCTGAATTACTTACATAATACCCGGACTTTTCCCGACAAATTTTTTGGAGCCAAAGGGGATGACGGTGGACTTAGGGGTCATGCATATCACTCTCAAACCCAATGTGCGCCCCGTAAAGCAGTGACCTTATAGGTTGAACCCCAAGTATAAGTAGAAGGTCAAAGAAGAACTTGATAAAATGATTGTTGCAGGTATCATCGAACCTGTTGAATAATCAGATTGGGTTAGTCCAATGGTGGTTTAGGAGAAAAAAAAACTAAGGGGGAAATTCTGATTTGTGTGGACCTACGCAAGTTAAATGATGCCTACGTTCATGATCCCTTCCCGAGACCATTCTCCGATGAAATTTTAGACAGCGTGGGAGAACAAGCAACATACTCCTTCACGAACGGGTTCTCAGGATACCATCAGATTAGAATCAAACCTGAGGACCACAGAAAAACCATGTTTGCCACTGAGTGGGGATTGTTTCAGTATACTGTCATGCCGTTTTGACTCAAGAATGCCCTTGCTATCTTCTCGTGGGTCGTTGTCACAGTGTTCAAGGAATTCATCCATAAGTTCCTCGAGGTGTTTAGGACACTCGTCATCCATAAATTGCTCCCTTCTTATGGAAAAGATAACAAATTTATGGATGACGAGTGTCCTAAACACCTATTCTCGACACCTATTCTCATCTTTCCTAATTGGGAGAAGGTATTTCATGTTCACGTCGATGTGTTGGGCATTGCTCTCAGGGTTGTCCCTATGCAACCGGGAGAAGGAGATATCGACGACCCGGTTTCCTTTTCAAGTAGGAAACTCTCTGGTGCAGAATGCAACTACTCCACCATAAAGCGGGAGGGATTGACTATGGTCTACGCTTTGTAGAAATATAGACGTTACTTGTTAGGAGGACACTTCAAAATTTTCACAGATCATTCAGCTTTAAATTACCTAGTAAATAAGCCTGTGTTGGGGGGGAAAATATGCCGATGGCTACTGCTATTTCAGGAATATGACTTTGAAATCATCGTCAAGCCAGGAAAGTTGAATGCTGGGTTGGATCACTTGTCCCGAATAGAGAGTGGTGAGGATCCAACCAACTTGGAAGATGGATTTCCTGATGTGAAGCTATTTGCTATTAAGGTAGTAGATGCACACTTCTATGATATCATTCAGTTCTTGACTACTGGGACAACACCTCCAGAGTACTCCGTACAATAGAAGAAAGAGTTAGTCACACAAGCAACATATTTTACCATCATCGCAGGTCATTTATATAATATGGGAGTAGATGAAGTATTGCAGCGATACCACTATGCATTTCATCTTTGAAAAAATATTGACCAGATTTGGATGTTCGAAGATCCTCATGAGCGATAGAGGTACGCACTTTGTTAATGAAACAATCCAAGCTCTGACCAAGGAGTTTCGGATCCATCATGCGAAGAGCACACCATATCACCCACAGGAAAATGGCGCGGTTGAAGCTTTTAATAAAATCTTGGAGCAAGCGCTGACAAAGGTATGCAATGATGATCACAGTGATTGGGACGTGCGCATCCCATCGGTCCTATGGGCCTATCGAACAACCTGCAAGAAGCTAACAGGAAAAACCCCATTCAGGATGGTTTATGGTAAAGAGGCCATTATTCCCATGGAGTATATTGTTCCTATTCTATGTATCACAACATTTATGAACATGGCAGAACCTAACATCATGGAGGAGCGATTAGCACAGCTTTTGGCTTTGAAGGAAGATCAGTTTCTTGCGAATTTCCATCAGCAGGTCCAAAAGGTCTGCGATAAAGCCTGACATGATCCAAATATTATCCAAAATACATTCGCGAAGGGAAAATTGGTCCTCTTATACGATAGCTAGTTTGAAAAGCATCCTGGGAAGTTCCGGTAGAATTGGCTTGGTCCCTACACAGTTAAGGAGATCATGGATGGCGGAGTTGTTAGGCTAGATACCCTACGCGGTGATATGATATTAGGTTATGTCAATGGTAGCCAACTAAAATCGTATCGGATCAAATGACTATATGGCCAGAGTAGCCGTACAGGTGTAGGTGGAGAACCCGCCATCACAGTGACTCGGGACGAGTCACAAGATTGTGTTGGGGGACTGTTGGAACAGGGTCTCCTACAAAGCTGCGATTATGGTCCATTTTGTATATTTTTGATTATATTTAGTCTAACGCAAGGGTTTTGGGGTGGGTCAAAGCCCCTAATGCATTGTAAGTGGGTCAAGGGTAGAAAAATAGTTCGAAAACCACAGTTTGTGGACCATTGGATGCATAGGCTAAAGTAGGATAAGTAATTGAACCTTTTTGAGTTGTATGGCAGGAATGAATTGGAATTGATGCTACATGTGAACTATTAAGATCTGTAGGGTTGGTTGGGTAAGGACTCCTACTAGCTTTGTGTGCGAAGATCCTTTGTCCTACTGTGTGTGGACCCTGTTGTTATGTGTGCAGGTTGGGTTTTGGGTATTGTAAGTAAATATGAAGGATTAATGAATGTGGAAGGCCGTTGGAATATCTGAATCTATTGGACTTATTGCTGATGTAAATCTATGGTATCTGATTAAGTATGTATGCTTCTATGTTATTGATTTAAGTTGCAAAAGTACTTGTGTTACTTGTTTATGCTGCGATCTGGATCTATTTTGTTATGCTTTATATGATAACTACGGTAATGTGCTATAAGTCTATGATTTGTTAGTTACTGTGATTATAATTGGTATTGCGCACGTGGATGCGAAGGATATCAGTAGATCTGGGTTCTGTGATATAAGATTTGGTAATCATAAGGTTGAACGCAGCTCTGCTTGACTTACCTACCCTCTACAGGGTACGAAAACCTGGTTCCAACACCCTCCCATACTGCTTCGAGTGAGACTTTGGCTGAAATGGCTAGTAGTATAGGGGTTTGTTGGCAAACCTTAACCTCCGAACCTAAGTTAGGACCCCTCAAGCCAACACTTCAATAATCAAAATCCCCAAAATGGTAGCTCTGATACAATCTGTCATCCCCCTATATGTGTGGTAGTCTCCCAACCACTCTATAAATGGGTGCGACACTACCTTGTTTTTCTTTTTTCCAAATACTCCACAAGTAGACTACGCCTAACTCAACATATTTTTATTTAATCTGTCAAAGTTTTCTTGTGTGGAAATAAAACAACATAAACATCAATATCAAATCCACAGGAAGCCCATAACATTTAAGGGAGGGGCAACTCCAAATATTAATTATGCCCGATATTATGTTTCATAATAATATGTATAATTTACAATTAATCATACAACAAGTATGCATAAACCATTTATTCTCTTGCCAAGTCAATTTTACTCTTGGTACGGCCCCCAAAGCCACCAATACTCAAACCCAGCTCGAACACTTGTAAGGAACCCCAAAATCCAGCAAAATTGTGTTTATAGGAATCTACCTGAAAATATGTTCAGAGGGTCATTCGGGTCACGACGCCCTGACCTGCCGCCCTGAACGCGGGTCGAGTCGTGTCTGACCCGACTGAACTCTTAACGCATGTGCTGTAATCACTGTTATGCCCGCTAGTACTATTCCACCTGTCGCATTGCTCTGCACGTTACTTCTGCCTGACCTGACCCATTGAACACGCTCTGGTCACAGCGTTGAACGCGTTTAAAAATTTCGCCCGACTCGACCCAAGAGTAACACGACCCACACGCACTACGTAATACGTTGCGGTTGCAACTCCTGTTTCTACCTGGATCGACCCTACACACAATACACATTCCGTTTCAGTCCTTTAACTTTTGTTTTTGCTGATGCTGATGGAGGAAGCTCACATCAACAAGATGTTTTATGCTTGCTTGATGCATATATTATTCTCCCTTATTGATTCGATGATGAACCAATCCTTGATATCTTCTCCAACCATGTCCTCCACCTATATATATGCAGCTAAAAATGTTGAACGCTGTGTGGGGGCTCTTACCACAATTCGACCCACCTCCAACCTTTATCACATCGACCTACCTTATGTCATAGTGCTGTCCTATCCATTTATTTAACTCGATCTCTATACTTTAGTTACCAAGTGACGTTCTTATGTTGGTACCTTGACGTTTAGTTCATTCAAGTGCCCCGAGTCGACTCATATCACCCATGCCCGCTATAACCAACACGTCGGTGTGTTTATGGGTCCATACAAAACACACCTGCTATAAGTAAATGTCGCACGCTGTCCGTATTAAATTCACTTCATATCCAATCATTCATTGTGCACCCTTCTTACCACACTTCTAGTTTTCGTCGCTTTGTCGACCATCGTTCGTCGCATGCCCACCGAGTTGGGCATTGGCATGCCAAGTCACGCTTGCCGCACTTGGACTCCATCCATGACTTGTGCTCCTTATAGGTTAGGTCGTGTGAGGGTGGGTGTATAAAAAATGCTAAGTTGTGACTACTCGTGTGCCTTGCGCACGTTTGTGTGATCCGTTTTCTATTTTCTCCCCCATGTCTTTGTTAGAGCGGGTCAGGTCATGTCGTGTGAGGGCTCCACAGGAAACACATTCGAGTCAGATCATGTGAGGGAAGTCGTATAAAAAATACAAAGTTGTTATCGCATGTGTTCCTTATGCACGTTCGAGCGACTCGTTTTCCATTTGCTCCCTCGTGCCTTAATTGACGTTTAGGTGGGTCGAGTCGGGTCATGTGATGGCACCCAAGGAAACGCGTTCAGGTTAGGTTGGGTCAAGTGATGCCATACTATGAGAATGCCCAAGGAAACATGTTCGGGCGGGTCGGATCGGGTCAGGTCATGTGAGGGCACCCAAGGAACGTGTCTGAGTCGGGTCATTTTAGGTTGTGTGAGGGCGCCCAAGAAAACATGTTTGAGTGGGTCGGGTTGGTTCAGGTCGTGCCCTATGAGGTTGCCTAAGGAAACACATTCTGGTGGGTCGGGTTAGGTCATGTCATGTGAGGGCGCCCAAGGAAATGTGTTCGGGTTGGTAAGGTCTGGTCAGGTCGTCTCATGTGAGGGCACCTAGGAAAATGTGTTCGAGCGGGTTAGGTTGAGTCGGGTCATGTCGTAACGTGTGAGGGTGCCTGAGGAAATGCATTCGGGTGGGTCAGGTTGGGTCAGGTTGTGTGAGGGCGCTCAAGGAAACGTGTTCGAGCGGGCTGGGTCAGTTCGGGCCGGGTCGTGTGAGGGTGCCCATGGAAATGCGTTCGTGTGGGTCAGGTTGGGTTGTGTGATGGCATCTAAGGAAACACATTTGGGCAGGTCAAGTCCGGTTGTGCCATGTGAGGGCGCCTAAGGAAATGTGTTCGGTGAGTCAGGTTGGCTCATGTGAGGGCATCGAGAGATTTTTTGGATTGTTGTGTGAGGGTGGGTTGGGTCATGTGAGCATCACCTAACATCTCCAAGATGGATGTTTTGGATTGCAAGCATAATCACAGGATCTAAATGTGAACAAATACGCAACTAGATACTTGCAAAACAAGAAAGAAAAGAGAATAAAATTGTTGAGAAATTGATTAATAAACCAAGGAGACTCTCTAGGATTCTAACTAATTCAAATTGGGTTGGGATTCCATGTGCATGCACTTGGTATATCTAAAAAGCAGTTTCCCTAGTTTGAAAATAAGTCAAATTAGATTGGGAGACCCAAAATTCAAAAAATATTCTAAAATAGAGTGAACGAGAAGTAAGTGTAATTAGAAATCAATTAGAACTAATTAATGATTCTCGCATGCAAAATAATAACTAGTTAAACTTTGTTGAACTCCAAAATAGGAATAAAAGTCAATTTAACAAAGAGAGAAGAGAGAAAAATGACGACTAACTATTGCAAAGTAGGGAGGAAGTTCATACTCACTCTAGGAAGGTATTTGAATAAGGTAGTACGAATAAATGGATTGGAATTATCCATTTAATCCTCTAACTAGAGTCTAGTTAGTGCCACATGTCATCCTAGGTGGCATCGCCTATTAAAATAGAAAACCCTAAAAATAAAGAATTTGAAAAATGATAGGGAATGCCCAATAGGGAATGAAAAGTGGCCATATGTGCCCCCTAATAATGTATGGAAGAGGGTTTAATGATGGAAAAATTGTGTGCCTTAATGAGCTAATGAGTATAATGTACCCCAACACCACCCCACTACCCAACTAGGGAGTGTGCTATTGAACGAGTCTTAGAAATTCTCAGCCATGTTAAGTACTCATGTACAACAAAAAATAATCAATGAGTCCCAATAATTTGCTGACATGTCAAGTACTCATGAAATAAATTATACAATACACAATATCAGAAGAGTGAGGTGCTCTACGGAATTATGAATTACAGATAAAACATTCTTCCCTAAATGTGGTGCATTTCATTTAGAACAACAGGTTAAAGAATTTGCAGATACTTTTCCTAACAATAAATAGACACACAAAACAGATCAAGAAAATTACTTGGAGTCCAAGCTCTTCCAATTCTCCTTCTGTCGGTCTTGCTATACCTTCAAATCCAAGCTAGATTGCAAAAATATTTCCTGAAGAATGAACACTAAGAAACAAATAGATAGAATATACAGATACCTATTCAAGTTATTCAGTTAAATCAATGAAACATGAACCATGTACATCAGATAAAAATTCATAATATGAAATATAGAAGCTTATACAGATACATATGTGGGAAAGTAAACATCAATCTTTATTAATGGATATAAGGGGAGGTTACAACCAGTGATTGATTTTATGTCACCATCTCCAAAATCATCCCAGCCTCATCAAAATGAACATCTCTCCAACAACATATCACTCAAATCAATTCCTCAATTGAAATTCCACCAACATTTCTCTACTCCAATTATTCCTCCTCAAGCACTAGGATTTGTGCTCAATTTATAGATGAACTGAAGGTAGTTTTACAATCAATGACTTTCTAATAATAGGGAAGACATGTTCCCAAGCTCAGAGGTATCAAATGGACACATGGATTCGAAGTTTGACACATATGCACTCTTCTAAAAGGCATTGGCCAAGTGGATATTCTGGAACAATGAGAATTTCGCTCCCAATTGACCAACGCACCCATGAGTGTCAGGAAGTGCTTTGCAGAGAACCTTTGAATGGAGGTACCTGCATATGCAACACACTTAGCCCCTTGAGAGACTGTGTAGGTGAGCTCATAGGTGATATAACATGTACCTTAAATCTTGGAAACCTTGTAGTGGAAGTCAGGAATTGTTTGCCTTTGTTCTTTGGCTTAGGGCATATAGCAATTGAAATGATAGGGGATGATAGACCCTATTCATTGGTTCTGGGGATGATGTCTGGTTAAACCAGGTCATTGGGAATGATGCCCAAATTGACCTATAACAGATTTCCCCCTAAAGCATGAAGTTAGAATAATAATAACAATACTTTTTGAATGAGATGATTTACACTGTGATGGGCTAGAGCTGAAGTGGAGTGGAAACCTGCATCAATATTTTTTTTTTTCTAAATCTGACTAATTCTATTTATGTAAGTATAATGATACAAAACTGCCTCAGCTCAGCTGGACTAGCCTGAGACTGGGCTTGAAAGCCAAACATAGTTCTGGTTCGAAGCTGCCCATATAGGGAAACCAGCTCGAAAGCAACATTTACACCGCCCATGTGCAGGGAAACCGGTGGAGTATTAGTGTTTGTTATATCACAGTAGCAAAAAACTAACATTGACATAAACAAAGACCAGAGAACTGTAATGTGCTGTAAAAAACCAACATTGCTAACAGGAAAAACGGGTTGAACGAGCCTACTGCGTCCAGACATAGCAATTTCAGATGGAGTTGGTAGGTGATGGCTGTTCCTCCACTATCGGGCAACTGTAGGCAGCTCCAGGATCTTCTACTTCGCTTTGCTTGTTGTGCTCATCCGCAGCCTGTTCAGCTTCAGTGTTGACCTGCAAAGGAGAGGGTGGTGTGGCAAAGTTTGCTGGTTCGGGGTAGGCTGCATTATGAGAGGGAGCAGGGGGGGGGCGAGGCTCGCCAGGAAGGGGGGCGCGAGGAGACAGAGGAGCATCAGTCCAGGTGGGGGGGTTGAGGGTGGCGTCCTCACGCAGTGTGATGGTGATGTACGCAGTGATAGTTGGCCGATTGAAGGCGCTATCGAACTTCAATTCTGCTCTTTGAGTGGTTTGCCGAATAAGGCGACTGCTGGCTGATGGAGGTGCAGGGGAGGTGGTGCGTTGATGAGCAATGGGCATATGAGAGGCAGGGGGAGGGCCATAGTCACAAGCTGGGGGAACTTCAGAAAAGAGCCTGCTGGAGGAGGGGTTATCGCCCGTCGAGCTGCCTCTGGAGCTTCCGCGCCTCGCGGTCATGCGTGGCCTGAGTCGAGGCATTGCAATGGCGCGAGGCTGGGAAATCTGGAGTAAGTCAGCAGCAGAGATAGAATCCGGACCAATCTGCAAAGGAGCGCGGAGAGGTTGCTGTGTAGCACTGTGAACACCCGAACATAAATCACTGTGGGAGAAATGAGCGCCCGATTCAAATTCTATGCAACTGTAAATTGAGCATCGCCTGCCCGTGTTTGTGCGTGCGTTCGGCTCCGCGCAGTGGGGCGGGCATGCGTTATTCAAAGGCACCATACATACGCTCAGAGCACCGAGCAGGGTCACCATACGAGCGTGTCGAGAGACGGTGGTCTCGTCTAACCAGAGAAGGAGAGGCCTAATGCTCGAGCCAGGCAGAACAAAAGGCATGTAATGCCGGCGATGGAGTGAGTAAATGCAGCCTGCAGACATAGTAAATGCAGAGGTTGTGGCGCCGTGGAGGCCCATGTGGCTACCACGCGCCGAACGCCTTGGGAATTGGCCGGAGCCAATGAGCGCCATTTTCCTACTGTTCATCCGCATCCGGAGGAAACCTGCATCAATATTACAATACATTACATCATGATATATCCTCTTGATCATAAGTTGCTGAGGGAAGGCATTCCCATGCTCAGCACATAAACTATCTAATAACATGTACATAGTGCAGAAAGTTGTCTACGTTGGAATGTTGCCCAATACAGACGTGTCTACAGATATAGGTCCATGTTCGGATGATGATCTGTATGTAAGGTCACCGTACATATGATGTGTACAACAATCCTGAACAGAGCCCGGATGGCTGAAACTAGATCTAGGGTCTTCTTATCTCGTTCACTCGATCATTTAGGTACAAGTCTAGTTATGCGAATATATGACTTGTAGTCGAACATGGGAAGACATTGTTTGATTACCAGCCAATGATGTGAGATGCTAAAAAACACGAGAGAACCACCACTGATTTCAATGGCCCTCAAGGTACTGCAGTACATTTCGTAAGGTGTGAATAGATGTGTTATCACCAAAAAATGAAGCATCATTTGACAAAGTTAAATAGGTTCATGTGTCAATGGTAGGGTTGTAGGATTCAATTTTTTATATTCTTGGTCAAGGGAAATTTTAAATTTTTCTTGTTTAAGCTCACCCTAAGGTCTAAACCCACTCACTTTCAAATCCCCTCATGTCACATCACTCATAATTTTCTGACAGATTTCAATTCCCAATTTTTTTGTACCGAAATGGTCATTTTAGCCAAGAAACCATATTTTCGTAGCGGAATACACTGAGAAATGTCACTTTTCCCTACGAAAATGCTGATAATTTCGTAGCGAAAACACCCAGATTTACACTAAATACACTATGAAAGTGTGGTTTCCTATCTGTTTTGTTAAGTTAGCTGTTATGTGTCAGAAAATAATTGGGAAAGGGTAAGTCAGATACCATTCAAATCATTGAGGGATAAGTTCAAGGTACATGGTCAGGTCTGAAGTCATCATCACTATTTTAGGCATGAATTGGTCATCATTGTGTTATGAAGTGGACATCAAACTTCAAAATATTTCCTAATTCAGTCATTTCTCATTCTTCATTTCTTCTTTGTGTGATATCGAGCTCTGGAGAGCTATTGCATTGAGCCAAAGATGTGGCTGGTGTTTTCAAAGTTTTATCAAGCGAGGCTGCAAACTATCAAGCGAGGCTGAAAAGACATTAAAGATACCATGGCAGAAAAAAGAAGGACAAATAAGGGTGTACAATGTCTGAGATATGAACCAACAAATATGAATCTGATCAATAAAGAACTAACAGCTGTGGAAGTCTTCAAAAAGATAGGTTTCTTACAGTTTTGTGAAATATTATAAGGATGCCGTATACAAGTTTCCAAAGAATTTTCCTTAAACTTCAGTGGAATAGCTACCAAAGTGGGGATGATTAATCTTTCCATCACACTAGAGGTTATTGCAGCAACTACAGGGATTCCAAGGGGACAAGAAAAGTGGTTCAAAGGTTTCAAGTTCAAAATGGAGCAGTGCAAAGAGTTTATGAAGCTTGAAAACAATGAAATGGATCTCAGTAATGCCATTCCAAGGAGCTACATGAAGGATAACTACTCAAAATTGCTACTCATCATCCAAAAGTATTTTACTTGTGAAGGGAGATACCATAAAGTTTTCTCATACCATTTCAAGCTACTCCTACACATTACTGGTAAGATTTCCCTTGATCTGCCTTTCTATTTACATAGAAGTTTATCAAAAATGGAAGATAAGTTCCAATAAAAATATGAAGGGAGTGAGATTTCATTGTTTCATCATGGTTTAATGAAATTTCTGGTTTTAGATGAACTCCAAATACTAGGCAGAGACTAGTTTTCATTTTTGTTTGTTAGTGGTTTTGAGTTGGATGCTTTTACTCCTTCATGAACTCCTAAACCTAGGAGAATTCCATCACCCTTAGTAGCAGAACAGAGTGAACCATTTGTGGTAGAACCAAGTGAACCAACAAGAGTAGAACCAAGTGAACCAATCATGATGGAAATAAAGAAATTACAGAGTTTTGATACACCAAATGTCGCACCTGCAAAACATAAGTCAAAAGTGGTCAAACCTACAAAACAAAAATAAGCTGTGAGTAAACAAGGAACTAAAAGGATTACAAGGAGCCAGAAAATGGCCTTAGAAGAGAAAAAAATGGCTATAGAAGACAGAGTAGTAGCTAAAGGAAATCTCGAAGATATATCACATGCCATTGACATAGAAGAAACTCCTATAGTCCAGGCTGAGGACATAAAGGAAGGTGGACAGAAGCTAAAAGAGGCCAAATCTGCAAAGAAATTAGAATTTGAAGGAGAAGATGTAGGTTTTATGTTCCAAGCAATAAATCCTATGACAAGGCATGCTAGAAAGCTATTAGAGAGTATTAAAGAGGTTCATCCACCTACTAACACAGTCCAACCACCACAAGACATCATTGACCTTTCATCACTTGTAGAGAAAGATACAGTTAGAAAATCAAAGAATTGAAAAGAGAAAGTGATGGAAAAAACAGAGTTTCAACTCCTTAAAGAACAATTGAAGTTGGCCAACCATGAAATTGTTGTTATGAAGAAAGAAGCAAGGAAACACAATGTAGAGAAGGTTCAGTTTGAAAAGATGAAGGAAATTTGGGAAGAGTAGGTTGATTGTGTTTCCAAGACTCTAGATAATATGCAACAGCTTATCAAATGGACCATTCCATTGAGGAAAGACATCAAACATGTCAGGAAAATGAACATATATTTGAAAGCCACCAACAAAAAGTTGAAATATCAGGTTAAGGACCTCCAGGAATAGCTTGAACAAATCCATGAGGAGTTGGAGAAAAAAGGCCTTAAAATGACAGTAGTTGAGGAGCCAATTGCTCAACTCATCATCAATGAGGAAGAACCCCCTCAAGAATCATAGTGTGAGCTGTTTTATGATTTTTAAGACTAATGAAATGTTAGAAACTAAGTTTTTTCACTTAGAAGGTAGATTTTTGAAGCTACACAAATTTCTAGAATTTTGACTATTTTCAGCAGTTTTGTAGCATGCATGGGCTTGAAGAACAACAAAACGTTGCGAAACTACTGTAGCTTTCCTTTTTACATTTTGAACCGGTTTTTGGAGCTCCCAAGAGATGAAAATGGTATGGAAGATGCATTAAGGCATAATGAACATCATGCAAAAAAAAAAGAATCAGAAAGGATGATGGCAAAAGGCATTTTTTGCAGCGCTACGAAATTTCGCTACGAAACTGTCTTACTTTCGTAGCGTACTGTTGTGGAGCTTTATAAGCAGGTTTTTGGGAATTTTTAGACAGCTAGATACTATCAAAGATTTAAAGGACCGTGATAGAAGTTATTCAAGACTTAAATATGACGAAATGAAGACAAACTACTAGCCAAACCATTTGTTGAAGATGAGGACTAGTTTTCCTAAAAAACAGGGTTTATTTCCAGTTTTAGAGGAGGTCAATTAAAATGTCATGTAGTGATGAGTCCCATCACACCCTATTCGAGCAGGTGAAAGCATATTTATCAAGATGTAATTATTTTTAGGAGATAAGGTTGTTAATGTAATAATGAACAGCTTTAGTCCTATTAGGAAAAGGACTGTGATAACTGTCATTTTCTCATTAAATAGATGTTTTGTGGTTATGCAAGGTGTCATTAAGAAATAATTCGATGAATCTAGCTAAGAGGCAGATCATCTCATCATGTAACAAGTATATTAAAGGGCAGAGAGTCAAATTTGTCAAGGGTTTGGAAAAACTACAACTTTATGTAAATTGACTATTTTTAGTAATACAAAGACTTGCTTCTTGACCAACCTGAGATTCTAATTGAGTTTTTAGTGCCTATCTTATCTATATCTTTGATCTGTACTATTTGCAGTGGTTTTCATCTTTAATACTCAAAATTCATTCATGTAATGCTCTGACTTCCTTTATAGATGAATTGATTGTGTGATTTCGTGTTTCATGTGTGTGTACTTTTGCTAAAAACTCTTACCCGCCTTAGCTTCCATGTCAAGTGAACTTACTACTGAATCAGTGAAGTTGTTGACTCCATAAGCCCAAAGTTTGTAGACTGATACTATTTTCAACCTATAATCATCATAAGCAAGTTATTTTCCAAGTAGAGTTAGCCATCTAAATATATATTTATTCAATACCATTAACCCTTTGAGAGAGCCCTCTCAGACTAAAGAGCCTAAGCTTCAGTCACAAGATTGGTTTGAAACAGTTACATGAGATTGTTTGATTAGCAGCTTATCAGGTGCAATTTTGTGATAACAAGATGATTTGATGTCGAATGCCAAACAAAATATTTTGGTCAAAAATCCGGAAGTGAGGATCGTGTTGATGATGTAACAAGCCTCATGGTATTGGAATAAGATGTTTCTAAGTGAATATCTTGGATAATTATTTGTCTTTGACAGGAAGTCACCTTATTGAGAAACGAGAATTACTGATTTCAGAGACAAAGGCAGGACTTGATATAGCAATTTTCAGGGATGAATGTCATGAGAATGAAGGTTTATGAGTATTGCATAAGGATGAGTATTCACTGGATGACTTCTCTTGAACATATCAGCGACACTGAGATGAGTTGGCAACATTGAACCGAAATAGAAGTGAAGGTATGATGAACCATAGGTATGAATGAAACGTTAGGAATATTACCCAACCCAAAAAGTCACGGTGATGGAGTGAAGTGTCATGTTCAAAAGGAACCTGCTATCGTAAAAATTTCTGTTCACTTTCCCAAATTTTCCCCTTCATTTGTCGACCAGTACCTCTTTATTTTTTAACAAGCTTGAGGAGGATAACATTTTCTTGATCTATAATTCAACCCTTCACGCGAATAATGTATTGCTATTTAATAATTTAACGAGTCTAGTGATGAATGAAACTCGATTATTTCCATGATTGACAAGTCTGTCACTATTTGATGTTTTATTGAGCCTAACGACAGTGACAACCTGGTCCTTTTTCATATTTAGAGAGTTTGAAAAAGAGGACGAAAAGAAAACTCCATAAGTACTTTTTTGTAAAGTTGTCGCTCAGATCGGAAAAAGTGTAAAATAATATCTGAGAGAGCCTCTTTAGTCATGTTTGACCAAGGTATTCCTTTTTCATAAATAATATATCTCAGTCCAGAAAAGGGTTAAACTTATACTGAGTATATATCAATTCATTTACTTTTACGAGCTCGAAAAGACAAGCGCTCGAAAATATTTTCACATTATCAGAGTCTGAAAAGAGCTGAAAGAAGACTCCAAGGGTTCCTTTTTCACTGTTATCAAAGCTCGAAAAAGAGATAAAAGTGCGCTTCAAGTCCTTTTTCATTTTGAACAAAGCTCGAAAAATAAGGATAAAAAGTATGCTTTGTGGTCAAATCATTCTTGAAATAAATCCGCATGACTAATTTGTTCATCAGTTGTAAAACCTATTCAGAACAACATCAAATGGATTAAAAATACCCGTTTCATGATTAAAAAATATAATAAAACCATAGTCATAGCAATAAATATTCATTGCAAACAATTAAATGACTAAATAAAAAGAGTTTTACTATTCATTTTCACCATTCAATAGTTACCATTTGCATTTTGGAGCTCTGAACTTGTTTTTTTCCCCGAACTTCAGTAGCTGATTGTGATTGATTCTGTGGACGGTTTTCATCTCTGTTTGATTCAGGTTAGTGCCATGAACCTTCTCTTTCTTTCAGTAATCATTTCATTTCCTTTCATTGCAAATAGGGTTTTGAGCCCCTTAGGGTAAATTTTGCTTCCAAAAAGGGCAACCCACCCTTGAGCATTGAAAAGTGCATTGTATAGTAGCTACAATGAAGGCTAGTTGCATATGAAATGCATTGTCCCTTGTTTAGGACTGCATTGGGCGCAATCTTCATTTTTTATTCTTGCACTATGCTCAAAATCTGTCTAATTTTTTGCATTGAAGGGAGTCTAATGATTCTTATGGTTATGTTTTAGGATTTCATCGGACTATAATGATGATTACATGGAGAGAAAGAGATAATTAAGAACATAATATGGTTGCCCTAAATGATCTGGGTACAGTAAGAGCCCTAAGAGATTTTGGCTTGTTAAAGTACTTTCGTTTGTCAGGGATGAGAAAACAAATAGAACTCTCGGAGTTCCTAGTTCAAGCATGGGATTCGGCTATCGAGGCATTTCACATTAAGAAAAAAGTGGTTCCTATAGCAGTGGAGGATGTATATTTTCTCTCAGGTTTTTTGAGGAGAGGCTTGCCCATTTCCCTTTCAAGGTATGCTCTTGGAGGAGAGACTATGAAATATTATGTTTCACAGCATTGCTATCCAGGGGCAGAGCCAAGTGAAGATGGGAAGATAAACATCCGAGATGTTAGAGATTTTCCTTTGAGAACCGTTCTTCTCATGATCGCAAAACTTGTTGGCACCGTTATACTACATGTAGCGAATATATCATATATGCAGTATGTGCTAGAGTGCATGTAGCCAACAATCTTTAACTGGTCTAAAGTTGTACTTTCTCAGATAAAAGAACAACTGAACAAGGCAAAGGGAGGAAGGAAGAAAAAATTTAGTTATGGTTTGATTCTCATTTCATTTGCCTTAGAGCAGATTCCACTGATGCATTCTTAGCATGTGACGTTGGGTGTGTCTAATCCTTGAGATCCGAGGATGCAGAGATGGGCAGAACTAATGGGTAGGGATGAAGGCCAATATACCATTGCGTTCTCGACTACGTTCTTCACCTGGTTCAGGTGACAGGTTGTCACCATCGATGAGTATGCATACACAGACGTTCATTTCCGAGGAGATCCAGACTTAGCGTTACTAAAAGGCACTTAGTGGGGTGCAATAGGTAAGAATTTTTTGACCATGTTTTTGATTTTCCTAAGGTTTATACAATTTTTTTGTATTTTTTATCTTTGTCCAAGACTAAGCTAAAGTTTTGATGTAATTCAGATGTTGGTCGAGTTCAACCGGTGGAGGAACTAGAGCATGGAGCAGATAAGCCAACAGAGAGGACTGTCAGGAGAGCAGTCCTTCAGGATCTAGACATGCTGAGACTTTAACTGAGCTTCGACAATGCATAGAGGGGTTGACCTTCGGGATTCAGGATTGCCAGATTGAAGAGTTACCCATGCAACTGCAACGTCATACTATAGGTGTTCCTAAACTTTGGATGCGGTAACTGTGTAGGATAGCTATATCTGTAGCATTTTACCATAAGCACCACTAGTTTACTTTTGACATGTTTCATACATTTTGAGGTCAGATGACCAATGTGTCTTAGGCACATTTTTTTGTAAAAACCTATAACTATATATCTATTTTACTTTAGTGTTTTCCTATGTTTATTGTGCAATCCTATTCAATTATGTGAACGTTTTCTTTACATGTGTTGCAAATGTCTGTCTAAAACTTGATTAGCCAAAGAATCAATAAATGTGTTCAAATTTTTGGAAATGTGTTGATATTGAATAAAATAAAATTTTCTTTCCAAAAGTCGAACTCTTAGAAACAAACGATGCAATGTTGGATTTCTAACAGTATAAAAACTAATAAGTTGTAATAGCACAAGTTGTGAGTCTAACCTTATGATAATTCGGTTAATACCAAATGAAATGGCATCAGAGAGAAGTTTGATCAACGCGCTATAATCAGCCATATTATTTGTTGATCTAACAATACAAATCCCTTTAAAACTCACTAACTCGCCATTCGGAGCGAAAATGTCTCACGCTGTAGAGGATAGATTCTACGTACTACGACTAGCACCATCATCATATCCAACAAATGGTTCCAAAGATTCAGACATCTGCAATGAAATGTAAAGTGGATTACTAATGTCAAGAAAAATCTTAAAAAAAACTAAGATAGTGAATGAAAATCAACAGCACATATGTACAATATAATACAAAAATTCACTACGCTCATGTTTAAGCATAGTAATGTTTCAGATACAACCCATTTCTAGGCTGTGCCAATGAAATTCCATCATAATCTACTAACTCGTAGGCACCCTTAGCAAGAACTCTTTTGACAATATAGGGGCCATGCCATAATGGCTCAAATTCCCTTGTACCTATTACATCAGCTTCTTGATCATAAATAAGGACCAAGTCTCCCTCTGAGAAAATGCAAGGTTGGACATTTTTGTCATATTGCGCCTTTATACGTCTCTTTTGCGCTTTGTTAGACAATTGGGCTTCACAACGCGTTTCATCAAGATGGATGAGGTTAAAAAGACACACTTATTCTTTTGAGGTGTCAGGTAACAAGTCGATTGCAAGTTTTAACGATGGTATTTCACATTGGATAGGCAGGATAAATTCTAGACCATACACCAATTGAAAAGGAGTAAATCCGGTTGCGTTTCTCACCGAGGTTAGATATGCCCATAATGCTGAGTACATGATCAAATGCCAGTTTATTTTATGAACTCCTATCATTCGTTGAAGCATACATTTAAGAATCTTGTTGATAGCCTCAACTTGTCCATTTGATTGTGGATAATAAGGAGTAGAATTATCATGTGACAATCCTAACTTGGCAGTCAATTCATTCATCATATGGATGTGAAAATGCTTCCCATGATCTGTAACTATAGCCTGTGGGACCCCAAACCGTGCAATAACATGATTAAAGAAAAAAAATGCAACTGTCTGTCCTGTGTTGTTGAATGTAGGCATCACTTCGACCCATTTGGTAAAGTAGTCTACTGCGACAATAATATAACCATGCCCCCCGGACAAACGAGGGTTACAGGTCATGAAGTCAATACCCCATTTTGAAAGTGGCCCCACAGAGACAACAGGATGCATTGGCGCTGATGGTTTGTGGATTTTATGATTAAAAATTTGGCATGCATGACAACTTCTGACCGCAAGGATGGAGTCTCGAAATATTGTAGGCCAAAAGTAACCGGTACAGAGTATATTTTGCGCGGTAGCATATCCAGACAAGTGTCCACCACAAGCCCCAACATGGCAGTCATTTAAAACCTTTTTGTCCTCCTCATGAGTGAGGCACCTCCTTAAAATTGTATCGACACCACGATGATAAAGCGTATCGCCGATGATAATATAATCTTTCGCTTGGTATCGAATACGTCACTGTTCAGAGCGAGAGGTATCAAGATGAAAAGTTGATTTTGGAGATAAATGATGAAATATCCATACCAAGGATCAGATGATTTGATCAGAAACAGAGACTCATCAGGAATTGATGGTTCTGATGTAGTAGCAGTACTATGTAAGGGAAGGTCACAGAGAAGCTCAGCCAAAACTAAAGACTTCTTTGACTTGGATTTGATGAGTTCCAAATCAAATTCCTTCAAAATGACAATCCATTTTGAGTATTCCCCCCCCTAGAAATCGACGTGATAAGATATAAGTCATGGGGTTGCAATCCAAAACGACAATTGTCTTTCAAAATAGGATATGTGGCGAAATATTTGGATAGCGAAATATTTGGACAGCTTGAACAACTTCCAAGACAAGATTTTCTACATACGAATACTTAACTTCCATATCATTGAGATTTCGACTCAAATAATATATCAGATTTTCTATCCCATTTTCTACTTGGACCAATACAATAGCAATGGTCGTATCAACCATGACAATATATAGGAAATAATCATTCTGATAATTAGGGGGATACATTAATGACGCCTGGACAATAGTATTATTGACAACTTCAAAAGAAGCTTGCGCAACTTGGTCCCAATGGAAGGAAACCCATTTTTTCAATAGTCGAGTAAATCCTTTAGCCATTTTGGCATAGTTGGGAATAAAGCTCTTTAGGAAGTTAGCTTTTCCTATAATTTTATGTATCTTAAGTAAATTTGATGGCGCAGGCAAATCCAGAATGGTCTGAACCTTCAATGGGTCGATTCAAATTCCTTCTTTTGAGATGACGAATCCAATAAAACGACCAGAACAAACAAAAAACACACATATATGTGGATTGAGGCATATTTTGTAGAGTTGACAACATAAAAAGATGGATCTCAAATGCATCAGGTGATCAATCCGATTTTGTGAATATGCTGGTAAATCATCTAGATAAGGTTGAACAATGTGCTTGATGTCATTGAAAGCATAATCCATTGCTCTTTGAAAAATTTCCCCAACATTCTTTAAACCAAATGGTAGTTTCCTATAAGTGAATGTACCCCAGGGAAAAATGAATGATGTCTTATGTTGATCCTCTAGGCAGATATTGATTTGATTTTAGCCGGAAAATCCATCCATGAATGAAAAAGTTTCACATCTAGCACAATCGTCAATGATCTGGTCGATAAAGGGAGTAGGATAGTTGTATTTTGGACAAGCCAGATTGAAATATCGATAATCGATGCACAATCTGATGGTTCCTTGTGTTTTCATGATATGATGTTGGAAATCCACTCAGTTAGCGGAACAGGGTAAATGAAACCAACACGCAAAATTTTCTCGACTTCTGCTTTAATGGCAGTAACGTTATTTGGATGAATAGGATGAAGGCATTGATGCACTCATTTTACATCAGGATACATATTAATAGTGTGTTCAACGATACTAGTATCTATGCCTGGAATTTCCTCATAAGACCAAGAAAATACGTCACAGAATTCACGAAATAGAGAGTGATATGTTTCAAGTTCTGATGGAGAAAAAGACACACCGACATGAATATTTTCTACTATGCCAGGTTTGGTTGAAATATAGATAGAAATGGTTTCTTCAATATTTGACAAATTTCACTCAGAATCAATTGCATTAATAGGTAAAGAATTCAAAAAGAAATTTTTGATTGATGGGTGATATAGTTCACTAAGATAGTTTTCTTCATAATCGGGAATATGGGAACGATGATGATAATATTCCCATGTTTCTCCTTCTGATATCATTGTTTCCAAAATATTCTCATCTGTCAAGAAAGTTGAGGAAAAAGGATCAAATGGAGTACCAAGTTCTAAGGAACGATCAACCCAAACAACCAGCGATGCTAATTTCAGATTCGCCGCCCAAACCAGATAGATTGATTGCTATGCCAGCTCAATAGGGCTGGGTGGAAAAAAATCATCCTACGTAACAATTTCATAATCACTCATACTATTCCTTAAGACAGATGGAGTGGAAGAGATCATGTAGCACGTCTCTATACTTGCAATTTTTGTCGACGTCGTAGGCGGCGGTAATGCAAAGGTTCCCATGAGAGTGGAATCCTTTAAAAGTCCTACACCAATGTTCTGAAGTTCTAGTTGGGGTGCATGAATGAACGGAAAAATTCCAGTTACCTGTGAAGGAGAGGCAAAGAAGGGTAACTAATTGATGACTGTGATTTTAACTTTATATGGAAATGCAATCATTCTAAAATATGTAGAAACAATTGCAGTCATAGCATATACCCATGGACTTCCAAGTAGAATATTATAGTCAAGGGGTCCGTCAACAACCTCAACATCAACATTCAATATTTCCCCGCCCCCCCCTAGTTCAACATGTAGGTTATTAATAATACCACAAGGTTTATATGTACATCCATCGAAAGCCTTCAACGTTGTTGATGATTGAGATAAGCACGGCGAGCCAAGTGACTTCCAAAAATTTAGAGACATAATGCATGTAGATTCTCCCTCATCAATAATAGTGTGATGAACAAGGTGATTGAGAAAATTTACTTGTATGGAGAATGCCAATTCTGCTAGTAGTTGCAGCACATAGCCCGTATGATTAAAGACGACGAGATTAGAATCAGTCAGATCAATTCCACCAATAGCTGACAATAAAGCCTGTTTTTGGGAGGGACAATTTTGTAATACGTCAAGAGCAGACATAGCTGAAGGGGATTGAGCCAAATATTCAACTATATTATAATTTTTAGAAACCCTTGCTCAAGGATTATATGTTGATTTGTGAATTAATCCCTTAGGTAGCTTAATTGTCAATTCAGGAATACTAGTAGGCGGTACTGATTCCGTAGACGGATTTGTAGTCAAGGTAGTAGGTTGATCAGTTGCATAAATACCATAATATTTATTATGCGTTGACACCAAAATATCTGTTGAAGGTTTTGTGACAGATAACATAAGTACTTGGGAACTAGAAGGTGGATTTGTAGCAACCAAATTTGTGTCTGGATTTGGAAACGGATCTGTCAACACAGCTAATGCATGGGAAGTCTTAATGATTTTTGAGACTTCAACGTGGTGAGGAAAATCTCGAAAAAAGTGTTCCTCATTAGATATTATGCATGGATAACGAGGTTTCCTAGGTCCAAATTTTTGATCAGATGATCTTTTCTGCGGGTTAGAAGTTTGCCTTTTCTTATATTTCCCTTTTTTCTTACTTATGGGTTGCGTGTCACTTTTGCCTTTGTCAAATGACACAAAATTTATATCGAAAGAAGGTGTAGGATCAGATGCAGTTGTATGATGTGTGCTTGTAGTACCAATCAAACCATCTCTAGCATGAGAGTCCTTTAATGGTGGAGGAACAATAAAAATAGATTACGGTGCATTTGGAATTTTTTCATAGAGCGTGTTAGATTGGGTATAGATCAAGTATAAATAGTGGGCATGAGCAATGACTTTCTCTTCAGTGATGACACAACCCTTAGCCACATCCTTATTTATATATGGTAATAGGGACTTAATGAACCACTTAGCAAGGATTTGACCAGGAAAAAATGTCTTAACCATTCTATGATGACGACACCACTCATGAATATGATCAGAAATGTGAGTAGCATTAGTCTGTTTGAAATCGGTCAGGAGTTCCGTTCTAGTTTCATATCGTATTGGTAATTGGAAGTGAGTCAAAAATACAATAGCTAGGGCATTGAAATGATCAAAAGAAGCTCTAGGTAATTCAATGTACCATTTTGTAGCCAGACCAGTGACGTACGCTGGAAAAGATGTAGTCGAAAAGAGTCATCATTTAGGGAGTTTGATGAACACCACAAATGATAAGTCATAACATGAGTCGACGGGTCTTCCCCAAGGTTTCCATTGAACTTAGGAATATCCGAGGGTAATTGGTGAGGTATCACCGGCCACCAAGGAGCATAGTTGATTGGATCATTAGTTAGCTGATTTAAATCTGGTAACTCTAAATTTGTGATAGAAGGCAACTGTCGATTAAGGTCAGGTTGAGCATATCCAGGGTATGATGGAATTGCTTGAGAAACAGGCCTTTGAGCTCCAACATAAGGAATCTGCTGTTGGTAACTCAGATTGGGGTTGTTTTGATAAGAAAATGCTTGAGGATTCTGTTGACCAAAACCTGGATATGCCAACTTGTTGAAATGAAGGTTGAGGAATTTTCACCTGAGGCTACCAAGAGGTTAGTCCACCAATGTTATAACCAAAATTAGAATAAATTGGATTCGGTTGAGGATAAGTATAACCTGGTTGTGGCTGTGACATCCCATAAAATGGTAAACCAACTTGTGAATATATGATTCCAGGTACAGGTTGTTGTTGTAAATTGGCTGAAGGATTTGGATTCTATGGGTCCAATACTTGATGATATTGAGTTGAAGGACCTACCTGAAATGGTTGTTGTACAAAATTTTGATTCTGTAATAGGGGTAAAGATGTATTAACAAGTGGAAGTGATGTGGGTGTAACAAGTTGAATTGGTTGATACGAGTGTACAACTTTTATGAAGGTAAATCCTCTCTGCGAACAAAGATGATCCCTCTAGCCCTAGGGGGGTTGTAGTAAAAAAAGTACACATTTAAGTGTTTCTTCCTAGTTAATGAACGAACAAAATACATGGTAGATTGACCTACCTTGAATCCAATTCTATTGTCATTACGGAAAGAGTAATGGCCTCTCGCTCCTGCCTTGGAAAATTACAATCCATTCACTTTTATGCTCATATACCTGCACATAGGAAAAAGGAAAAGAACAACATACGATAGAATAGTTTCACTCATAACTATTAGTGAGTCAAAGAGGGATAAACATGTTGCATCAAATAAACATCATAACACAATAGTGGAACCAAACAGTAGTCATGTATATAAATGAATAGAAGGAAGAGTACAACCGATGCTTTGACGTCACAATCTCCTCCAGTAGGGTTCAGGCGAAGCATGTCTCAAATGTTGGTCAGGGAATTCGGACGGGATGAACGCATGGACTCAATATCTCTTAGAATTCATCGACTCAAGCTTCCTGAATGTAATTCCTTCTTATTCTATCTTCTCTAGCAGCTCAGCTATAGTATGTATAATTCTCCTAGTTTAGCTAGTTTCTACTAAAAGAGATAGTTTTTTTTATAGGGGAAAAGGAGGAGGTTGGGATCCCTACAAAGTTGTGAGGGAGTCCTATCCTTTAGGAGAGTTCCAAGGGAGGTGGAAACTACTAAATAAAGGAAGGAGTCCGTGGTTGTTTCAGATCAACCACTCCCAACGACTCATCCTCGAGGTGGTTGGAATGGAACCTTTGCCTCTATTTTTAAATAAAATTCCATAAAAATCTTGGCATGGGTGTCTAACTGGCACAAAGCACCAACTGGCACGGGCTCAGTGTTAAATTTCTCTGTTGGTGCGAGGGTGTAACTAGCTACTCGCTGCAAGGCAAAAATAGGGATTTTTATAGCTCTGCTCAGGGAATTGTTAACAAGAAAAATGTTGCTTTCATCAAAAGGGATGCAAGGATGGTATTTTCCAAGCATAACACTACTTATTGGTCATAGAAATGACCCTCAAATGTGCGAGTTGGGGATTGCAGGGAAAATGAAATTTTTTTGTGTAACATATTCCCCCTAAAGCATGAAGTTCGAGAGAGAAGGAGGGGTGAAATGCTTTATGAGAACGCGTTCGAACCAAACACCACTGTCGGAAGACCTGCAATTACAAATACAACTGATATCTGTGATACATGAATCATGTGGCATGGGTGCAACCATCCATAATAGAGTATATAAAAACTGAGATCCGAGGTATGGACACAACCATCCAGCAGGAAGGATCAATAAATAGACTCCGGTATGGTCAAAACCATTCAATCAAGAGAGTCATGCAATAAGTCATAATAATCCACAAAAATACGCAGCCTAGAGTTTATCGGAAAAAACCCAGGGTCTTGCACTCCATCTTAACCCGAACAAGTACAAGTTCGAGCATGCGAATATATGAGCTGAAGTCGAACATGCAGGAAAAACGTCTGATTACCATCCAATGATGAAAGCCGTTAATAGACTCGAGAGAAACCACCAATGATGACGATGACCCTCAAGGTACAAAAGGTAAAATATATGGAATGTGAACAATGATCTGACGTCGAACATCCACAAAATCACTTGATCGAAGGTCAATGATGTGAACCTTGCGTCGAATGCGAAAAACCTGCCATTGAGGTATGCAGGGTCCAAGGTACCAGAAGGGAGTCTCTAGATCAAATTCCTGGATAATGAGCTGAAGTCGACATGAAGTGACCTGGTCGAAGGAGGGCCATAATGTTTCCCACATCATCGAAACGAGACAGAGGAACATGATGAAAGTGGATAAGGACCAACAGGAGATCAAAGGAAGGTTGACAACTGCAGAGGTAAACTTCTCTTGAACATATCAACAACACAACACTGGATTTGGCAGTATTTGACATCAAAGGATCTTAGGTCATGATGACGTGGAAAATAGCAGATAAGAGGTCAAAAGAGATTACCCAAACCCATGGAGGCAAAAATGACGAAATGAGATGTCCCCAACCTGACACAAATGCAGATAAGTGCCATGTTCAATAGCGACATACTACGAACATAACTAAAACTTGGTTCCATTTTCCCCCACCGTTTATTGCGAGTACCCCAATTATTTTTAAAACAAGCTTGAAGGGGATAGCATATGCTTGCACTGTAAGTTTTTCCTTCGGACAAATACAACCTAGTAAATTTTACGAGCCCTAGGAAGGAGGAACTTGAATAATGTCATGGTGACAAAGTCCGATGTCATCAGGGTTTAACGAGTCTGACAAAGGAAGAACTCAACATCTTTTCAAGTTTAGAGAGTTTGAAAAGAAGGTAGAAAAGAAAACTCCAGCAGTCCCTTTCCGACGGTAGTCTCACAGGTCCAAAAAGGTAGAAAACTGTGTCTGAGAGAACCTCTTAGTCATGATAGGCTAAGGTATTCCTTTTTTCGTAAATAATCCATCCCAGCTTGAAAAAGGGTTAAACGTATACTAGGTAGATATCGTTTTGCAACCATTTAACGAGTTCAAAATGACAAGAATATCGACAATCTTTTCAATTTTAGAGAGTCAGAAAAGAGCTGAAAGATGACTCCAGTAGTGAATTTTTTGTGTTTTTATCGAGTCTGAAAAAGTATAAAATATAACTCGTTACTTCATCATTGTCGCATGAAATTTTTTTTGCTTCACAAGAGACATGTGTAAAACCCATTTCTCGAAAATAATATAATAAAATAATCGAAAAAGATGTGTTAAAACCTAATTAGGGTTGTGAAAAAGTTATAAAATGCAAAAAATGGTCAAAATAATTACTTTTCACTTTTTACCTCTTGTGGAGCAATAGTTACCCATTTCATTGTGCAATCTCATAGTGATGATAACGGCTGATCCAACAGACCAATCACAAATCCGTCAGCTCCAGTTAAGAGCTGAGATCCCTCTCGTAATTTTGAGTCATTTCTTACTATCTACAATTTTCAGTTTCGAATTTTGGGGGAGGAATTTAAAAAATTAGGGCATGGCAGTTGGCGCGGGTTTCGGGCACGGAGTCGTGCCAACCGCCAAATGTTTTACACTAGGGCGCGTCCATTGGTGCAATTATTTGGGAAACAGTCGCGCCAATGGCGCAAACTATTTTTAGGCAAAATGCTGATCAAATACCCTAATGATTCATAAATTTAAGGTTCAAAATTGACTAATAACACTCATATGAATGTGTTTGTAGGTAGACAGAGGAAAAATGGTCATCGAATGGAAAGAACAGGAACATAGCGAAGAATATGAGTTGGCCATGGAAAATGAGAGAGTCATGAAAGCTCTCAGAAACTGTGGTCTGAAAAAATTCTTCCTAATGCCATGTCTCTGAGCCCAACCAGATTTATTACAGTATCTGGTCAGCATATGGGACGAAAATGAAGAGAAGTTCATCCTTCGGGATCAAGAACTTGAGATGAAGTTTTTGACGTGTATTTCATCACAGGATTATCATAGAGGGGAGCAACACCAATCCTAACCGACACCCGGTATTGCATGGAAAACATGACCATGGTGATAGACAGAGTATGTCCTAGAGCACGGAAGGGATCAAGTAGTGGGAAAGTTGATATTCAAACTATTCCAGATTTGACACTATGAGTGGTGGTACATACCATCACACGAGTTTTGGGGTCACAAGCACCACACTAAGCAACAATGTAATATTCCTAATTAGCCCAAGCTAATAGGAATAGTTAAATTTTTTTTTATTTTCCATTTATGAATAAATGACTAATGGAGGACATGTAAAACTCCTTAGATTAGTGAATAAATCAATGCTCAATGTAAACACAGCTATATCTGAGCCATTTACATAAAATCCACTTGCAGGTGTGAAAGGGGTTTAAGCTATAAGAGTGGGTCAACCTTGACCAAATATACAGCGTTGTCTAGATTCAATGTATCTCATAAAGGGGCAGCGCAGTTCTAGAAGGAGGACCTCATGTGAAAAGGATTAAGTGATTCAAGGTGGTTTAGGGTTTTGCACATCCTCATCTTATAAAAGGAAGGAGAAGGCTCAAGAGAAGGTTGTTGAATGTATTATGATTTTGGAGAATTATGTCTGCTTAGACAAATTCTAGTTCTCTGGGCTGTTTAGCAAGAGACTATTGAGGATCTCATGTTGGGGATTCTCCATCCTTCCATTGAGTATCTCTTGGAGGGTTTGTGCTTATTCTCCACTATCTGGCATATGGCCAAGCTCCATCTCTCTTTAGCAGTGTAAATCTAGTGAGGGTTTCATTGTCTAAGTGAGCTGCAGCAAGTGGAAGCTAGATCTATTCATATCTAGGAAAATCTAGTGCCTCTTCTCAGTGAGTGTGTCTTTTAACCTCGTGGAAGAGTGTATTGGAACATTGGAGTTGCATTTTTAGATCTAGGCATCAGGCATATTCAGTACTGAAGCAAATAGCATAGTTTCTCTTGCTGATCTACGTAATTCTTGAAGAGAAAAGTTGCAGGGGTTTGGAATTCTCCTGGAGGAGAGATCTCTAGTGGAAAGGATCCTTCCTTTCACTGCGGTGATCCGTGGATTAGCCAACTAATCCATGTACCCTTTAGATTTGATTTACTTGCTGATGTATTTACTACAGAATTTTTGAACACTGCTGCAGAACTGTGACTTAGATCTTAGATCTACTCACTGTTGTTGATCATTTGCTGAGATCCCCAAGGGGAGTGTATTCTAGAGTCCATTTTGTATACAGATTTGCAATAGATCTACCATTTTGTATGCATATCTGTTATAGATCTGAAATTTGATCAAAATAAGCTCCAACCTCCTGAAATTTACGCTGATAATCTTTCTTGGTTCAATACTTTGCTGCAGCATCTATTTGAGGTTTTTTTTCCATGTGAATGTCTGTATTTCTCTTGTACATTGAATAAACCATAGAATATATGGGATTTAATATTTCTCACACCCTATTACAACTTTCACCTTCATAAATCACACTATCCATGCTTCAGTAAAATTCTGCATACTTTAAGTCATGGGGAATCAGGGTTTTTAAGCCTAGTCGGTATTAGATGAAGTGTTTAATATAGCTAGGATCATTTGTTTGATGTGAAAATTTACATGGGATTCCTACATGACCTAATTTAAAATAACCTACTGCCATTTCCCTTATTTTTACGCATATTTCTGAATACACTCATTTTAGGGCCAAAATCACCGCTTTTCCCCATCCTTTGTCAATAGAATTAATCTCTCTTCTTTCTTATATAAATAAAATTTATGCTGAGGTGTTTCTAAACACATTTCAGAGTTATTAGCTCGCTGATACTCCATTATTGTGTTTTATACTGCTGCAACCCTTAATTGGGTAATTTTCTGAAGACAACTAGGTGTGGGAGATCTGTTTAACCCACCTAGAGTGATTTATTTTGAGCCTCCTCTTGGATTTCGGTATTATATACTCTGATATAAGGGATACAAGGGTTGGTATTTGATTTTCAAGCACAAATCCTTGAAAAATGCATTTTTCAGGCCTGTCTTGCTGAGCAGTCCAATTTGGGAATATTACAGCGGTATCAAAGCATGATCTCTGGCTCAGCCTGTGAGATCAAAATATTAGAAGAATCAAGGGAATAATTAGAGACCAGGATGGTCAGAATGATAGAAGAGGAGATCTCGTTACTTCTCTTTCAAACTATGAAAGGCATTGAAGAAGATCCTGAAAAAATGGAGAAAGAAAGATGCAAGGAAACTCCTAGAGGGTTTCAAAGAGAAGAAAGAGGCAGTGAGCTCCAGAAATTATAGATTATAAAGTTGGATAAGATGAGCTTTGCCTCATCATGTTTCAGATCGATGAAGGACCTCCCCAAGGAGGATGAGTAGATAGAAGAGGAAGGCCCCTACACTTCCTATTCTCATCAAGGAGACAAAGGAAGAAGTAGGAGAAAGACTCCATATTTTGGAGGAAAGAAGGAGGAGAGGCTCTCAAAGCTTCTTCCTAGATCTGAAAAGAACATTAGTAAAGATCTCAAGAAGATCAGGAGGGAGATGTATAGAGAATCTCCAAACGAGTTTGAAGATGCATCAAACTGTAGATTTTCGCACAGTGAGTGTGAACATGCAGCCACACACTGTGATGTACAGCGCAGTCAGAAGCTCAGATCTGCCATGAGGAAGATGGGAGAGAAAGAAGAAATGACTAGGAGGAAAACTCTTAGTGACTTCTTGAAAGAAGATGAGTCTCAAGCCCTAAGACTCAGAAATTAGTTTTTTTTTTCAGAGTATTGCAAGGCCAAGGTGAAGAGAAGAAAGCAGAGTGATATATTTACTCTATCTACCTTTCAAGGATCACCTACAAGATCAGCCAAAGGATGGGTGGAAGATCTAGACACCTTCCTGCAGCTGCACCAAGTCCCTGAAGAAGAAGCCATCCGATTTGCAACACTACACTTGAAGGGTAAGGCCCATGCTTGGTGGAAATTTGAGTTCCTTCCTTTCAGAAATGTAAATACTTCATCTTACATAAGTTTCACTAAGGCAATAGTGAAAAATTTTGATAAGAAAGTTCATGGGACACCTATGATGAAGTTAAATGAGAAGGCCCAAATAAAATCCTTGCATAAAAATGCAAATCCATTTCAGAGGCCCATGGAAGAGGCTAAAAACCTGCATCATGCTTTGTTAGAGGCAAGATTTCCCTCCCACACCTTTGAACAAAAGAACAAAGAGATCTCTTCTTCAAAGGTGGATCCTATCATTGGGAGGTTGCCCAAATTTGTTGCAGAGATAAAGGGCAACAACACTATCAAATCTAGACTTGATCTAGCACCTCAAGCAGAGGGAGGAGGAGCTTTTGCTCCAAAAAGAGGGATTCTTGTGGCATGGCAAGAAAATCCCCTAGATCTCATGTATGGAGATCAAGGCATATTTCATGATCTACATGTGCCATCGATGAGAAGGTGTAGAACCATGGAGACACAAGGATGAGATAGGGAAGAGAACCAACCTCATTACTATCCATTTCAGGAGGTTGATGCACCTAAGAAGGTGATTTGATTGCACAGTGGAATCATGGAGGGTCTTCTCCATTCATATGTTCAGTCACCTCTTGTTGATGATGTCTCATTGCATGGAGACATTGCACCAAGGAGACCAATAGATCAACAAAGGAGGATGAGTTCTTCACCTATTAAGGCACCAATCATTGATTTCAGAAGAGTGGAGGCCTTGGAAGGTCTTGATACAACGCTGAGAGTCTTGGGTAGGCTAAAGGAGGAGAGAAGAATTCTCTCAACATCATCCACACCCAATCTTATTCCAGTTTCTGCGTTGTGGCAGAAGAAGCAAGGGAAGGATAGCAACCTTCCCACTTAAACATTTGGCATGGGAGCTGTCTATGCACATAACTCTTTGGAAGAGTTAATACAGTCACCTCCCTTCTCTACAAGGATGGAAGGGGACTCATCTATGAGCTACTCCCTTTGCATGAGCAAGACTTATGGTAAGGGTATTGATTATTTTGATTTATCGAATGTATGTATGCATCCCTTAACCATATATGTGTAGGATGTTGCTCCAAGGAGGAGAAATCTTTATTTAAGGATGCATGGTCTACTTGAGGCCATGAGCATTGTTGGTGACCACTCCCTAGGAGGACTTGGGGAGGAATTTTTTTTTGGAGGACATACTCACATTGCCTCATCCATCATTCACTTCCTCCAAACTTATGAGGAGATTGGGGCAGCAAGAAAGTGGTTGAGAGACCACACATTTTTTCAGTCTCTGTTGCAGCTGAGAGTCAAGTTGCATTGGTTACACATGAGGGACCATTTTCCTTCACATTTGCTACATAGGGCAGCCATCATGATTCTCATTTTGGCTCCTTATGCTGCTATTGTTCCTATTCTTAAGAGTAGCATGTGTGGGAGAAAGACACATTGGCTGGATGTGTCCCTTGGGGGTGAGAATCCCCATATTTTTTGCATTGCATGCTCTAAAGGGAGCATGAGAGATGATATGGCTGCCACAATCACACATTTGTTTCTTTAGGAAGCAAGCCATAAGAGCTGGGATATGCCTCTCACTGATATTGGAGAGGAGTATTTATATGAAGCACCAAGCTGGGAGGTGATTCATTTCATGTGGATGATAGCATGGAGACCCCAAAGAAGGAGGGGATATTTTGCAACACTCACCTTGTCAGTTGCTTGAGGGAAAGCAACACTTTTGGAGTGGAGGACTGTAATATTCCTAATTAGCCCAAGCTAATAGGAATATTTAAAGTTTGTTTTATTTTCCATTTATGAATAAATGACTAATGGAGGACATGTAAAACTCCTTAGATTAGTGAATAAATCAATGCCCAATGTAAACACAACTATATCTGAGCCATTTACATAAAATCCACTTTTAGGTGTGAAATGGGTTTAAGCTATGAGACTGGGTCAACCTTGACCAAATCTACAGCGCTGTCTAGATTCAATGTATCTCATAAAGGGGCAGCGCAGTTCTAGAAGGAGGACCTCATGTGAAAAGGGTTAAGTGATTCAAGGTGGTTTAGGGTTTTGCACATCCTCATCTTAGAAAAGGAAGGAGAAGGCTCAAGATAATGTTGTTAAATATATTATGATTTTGGAGAATTATGTCTGCTTAGAAAAATTCTAGTTCTCTGGGTTGTTTAGCAAGAGACTATTGAGGATCTCCTGTTGGGGGTTCTCCATCCTTCCATTGAGTAGCTGTTGGAGGTTTTGTGCTTCTTCTCCACTATTTGGCACATTGCCAAGCTCCGTCTCTCTTTGGCAGTGTAAATCCAGTGAGGGTTTCATTGTCTAAGTGAGATGTAGCAAGTGGAAGCTAGATCTATTCAGATCTAGGAAAATCTAGTGCCTCTTCTTAGTGAGTGTGTCTTTTAACCTCGTGGAAGAGTGTATTGGAACATTGGAGCTACATTTTCAGATCTAGGCATCAGGCCTATTCAATACTGAAGCAAAAAATGCAGTTTCTCTCCCTGATCTGCGTAATTCTTGAAGAGCAGAGTTGCAGGGGTTTGGAATTCTCTTGGAGGAGAGATCTCTAGTGGAAAGGATCCTTCCTTTTTCTGTGGTGATCCGTGGATTGGCCAACTAATCCATGTACCCTTCAGATATTATTTACTTGCTGATGTATTTAATGTATAATTTTTTAATACTATTGCAGAACTGTGACTTAGATCTTAGATCTACTCACTATTGTTTTTCATTTGCTGAGATCCCCAAGGGGAGTGTATTTTAGAGTCCATTTTGTATACATATCTACAATAGATCTACCATTTTGTATGCATATCTGTTATAGATCTGAAATTTAATAAAAATAATCTTCAACCTCTTGAAATTTACGCTGATAAGCTTTCTTGGTTCAATACTTTGTTGCAGCACCTATTTGAGGTTTGTTTTCCATGTGAATGTCTGTATTTCTCTTGTACATTGCATAAGCCATAGCATAGATGATATTTAATATTTCTCAAAACATATTACAACTTTCACCTTAAAAAATCACGCTATGCATGCTTCAGTAAAATTCTGCATACTTTAAGTCATGGGGAATTAGGGTTTTTAAGCCTAGTCGGGATTGGAGGAACTGTTTAATACAGCTAGGATAATTTTTTTGACCTAAAATTTTACATGGGAGTCCTAAATGACCTAAGATAAAATAACCTACCGTGGTTTCCCTTATTTTTATGCATATTTCTGAATACACTCATTTTAGGGCCAAAATCACCGCTTTTCCCCATCGTTTGTCAATAGAATTAATCTCTCTTCTTGCTTCTGTACACAAAATTTCTTCTGAGGTGTTTCTAAACACATTTTAGAGCTATTATCTCACTGATACTCCAGTATTGTGTTTTATACTGCTGTAGCCCTTCATTGGGCAATTTTCAGAAGACAATTATGTGTGGGAGATCTGTTTAACCCACCTAGAGTGATTTATTTTTAGCCTCCTCTTGTATTTTGGTCTTAGATACTCTGATATAAGGGATCCAAGGGCTGGTATTGGATTTTCAAGAACACATCCCTGAAAAATGCGTTTTTCAGGCCTGTCTTACTGAGTAGTCCAATTTGGGAATATTACAAACAAAGACACAGTTGCTTCTTGCTGTAGACAGCTTGGAACTGACTATATACAACAGGGCAGAGGCCGTGACAATAAACATAAAGCGCCAAATAAAAAAATGCAAGAAGTCAAAATTGAAACAAGTTGGTTATGGATCTATTTTGGTATTGTTCTTCTTGGAACAACTATCCATTTTTCAGCGACAGGAGGTCATAGTCCCGACACCACCAGTGAGAGAACCACAGATGGCTCGATGGGCAGATTTGATGCCAAGGGTAGGGGGTGGTCAATAGATGTCCTGTAGACCAGAATTATTTGATTAGCTCCGCCGACAACTGATTGTCGTGGAGGACTGGCCTTACTCTAGTATAGATTTCACTAATGATCCGGACCTCCCACTCCCGGAGGGAGAATATTGGGATGAAGTTTTGGGTGAGATTCATTTTTTAAGTTTTATGAGTATTATGAATTTTTTTATTTATGCATTTCTGACATTAAATCCATGTAATTACAGACGTTGGCCCAGAGAGACCTGTCAGCATGTCACTGATAACGAGGCTAATCCCTTGCGATTTCGACCCTCAAGGCGAGGGCAACGAGGAAGATGAGATAGTGCACAACCTGGAGGGGATCACACGAGGAGTCCCGGATTATGCACATTTTGACGATGTTCCTCGCGCCTACAAGAGACGTGCCGTAGGGGTGCCCAGCCGAATTCACCGCTTGCTGAGGTGGCTAGTACGGGCAGTGACATGTTATCACAAGCACCATGCTGATTAGACACCTAGGTTTTATTTTATCTGCATATTTGAGAGACATGATGTCTTGGGATGTAACAGAAACACAAATATATTTTTTGAAGTTATGATGAACACGACTACAAACATGCGATATATATATATATATATATATGATGATACTGGGTCTTTCCCTACATGGATATTTTGCATATGATGATGCTTTTACAAATTATGCAAATGTTTATCTAATACAATGTTAGCCACTATATCAGTTAATGTGTTCATTCCTCTAGGAATATGTTGATAGGTAATAAAATCAAAATGTCTTTCCAACAAACGAATATGTAAATAAAATCTCAGAATGTGCAGATTTTTAACTGAATAATGATTATTGAGTTGTAGAACAACAAGCTGTGAATCTAGATTTACAAGCAATGCGCGTATGCCGAGGTCGATCGCCTCGGTTAATAGCTCAATGACAGAGCTATATTCAGTGACATTGTTTGTAGTTTGTCCTAGAAAAATACATTGCAGGTCTATCAACTCACCAGCAGGATAATAAATTACCTAGGCTGTCGAAGACAAATTCCTAATACTACGGGAAGCACCATCCACGAAACCGATATAAGGGGTAATAGACATCTGCACAATAAGAAAGACCCAGTAAGTAGGAAAACGCTCACAAAGCACACCAAACCAAAAGCATGTACAAAAATAAAAACAACACCTATGTACACCTATTACGCATGAATGTCTCACGCATAATATTTTTTGAGATACAACCCATTTCTAGGCTACTCAAGAGGATGACCTTCGTAGTCAATTAGCTCATAGGCGCCATTTTTCAACATACGTTTAAAGATGTAGGGCCCATGCCACATAGCTTGAAATTTTCCTGCCCCCAGCTTATCATGAGCCTTGTCATATAGGAGGACAAGATCTCCTTCAATGAAAGAACGAGGGGAAACTGACTGATTAAAATGAGCTTTGACCCGCTTTTTCTGTGCTTGAATAACGAGAGCAGAAAAGCGGCGGGTTTCATCGAGCCTTTCTAAATAAAGGATATTCTCTACTTCTAGTGAAGTATTCGACAATAATTCAACAACCAACTTGAGCGAAGGTATTTCACATTCAATTGGGAGAGTAGCTTCCAGGCCATAAACCAACTAGAAAGGAGTGAACCTAGTTGCATTCTTAATTAAGGTTTGGTATGCCCAAAGAGCCGAAAATAACATGAGATTCCAATTTGATTTGTGGATCCCAATCGTACATTTAAGCATTGTGACAAGAACTTTATTCACAACTTCAACCTAGCCATTGGCTTTAGGGTAGTACGACATTGAGTTGTCGTGACACAGACCCAACTTAGAAGTCAACTCCACCACCATATAATGCAGAAAATGGGAACCATGATTGGTAACGATGGTTTTAGGGACACCAAACCTAGTAATAATGTGATTGAATATGAACTGAGAATTTGGCATACAGTTAGCAGCAAGTGTAGGCATTAATTCGACCCATTTGGTGAAGTAGTCCATGGATACGATAATATAGGCATGCCCCTTGGCCGAGTGAGGGTTACATGTCATAAAACTGATGCCCCACTTTGCAAAGGGACCAACGATAATGACAGGATGAAGAGGAATGAGTGGCGCACACAACTTGCATTGATAAATCTAGCAATCATGGCATTTACGAATTGCAACAATATAGTATTTGAAAATAGAAGGCCAAAAATAACCAGCACGAAGAATCTTCTGTATAGTAGCATAACCAGACATGTGACTGCCATAGGCGCCACTGTGATAATCATTCAGAGCTTTCTCGACTTCCTCGAGAGTCAACATCGCCGGAGTATGGAATCGACTCCAATACAATAGAGAGTATCTCCAACTATACAATAAGGTTGCGACTGATGGAGGATGCGTCGGTGGACATCCTTTGTCAACTTAGATCTAAAAGATGAATTCTGGAGATAGACGATGATATCACCATACCATGGATTGAGGGCGCTAATCAAGAAAAGAGAATCTTCTAGAATGGATTCCTCAGAACGAGAAGGAGCGGAGTCGGAAGGGAGAGAACAGAGTAAATCAGAAAAGACCAATGATTTCTTAGACTTGGCAGTAGTAAATTCCAAATCAAACTCTTGGAGGATAAGAATCCACTTTGATTATTCCCCCCCCAGCAATTTTCGAGACAATATGTAGGTCATGGGGTTGCATTAAAAAATCACCGTCACTTTACGCAAAATAATATAATGACAAAAATATTGAACAACTTGAACAATTGCCAACGCTAACTTCTCGACGTGGGCATAATGCATTTAGGGGTTGAGAAGGTTACAAGACAAGTAATAAATAACATGCTCATGACCGTCATCATCGTCTTGTACCAAAACCATGGCAATCGTGCTAAAAGTGGCAGCTAAATAAAGGGAAAAATCACGATGATAATTTGGAGGGCGGAGGAGAGGAGCATTGACCAAAAATGTTTTCAATGCATCAAAAGATTTCTGAGTGATCTCATCCCAATAAAAAGGAACACCCTGCTTTAACAATTATGTGAATCCTTCAGCTACTTTGGCATAGTTAGGTATAAAACGATGTAGAAAATTTTCTTTCCCTTGTAAACTCTACAACTGATGCAATGAGGAAGGAGAGGGGAGATTGATAATAGCCTCAACCTTGAGAGGATCCAGGTGAATCCCGGCTCCGGAAGGGATAAACCATAAGAGTCTACCAGAATCGATGCAAAAGACACACTTGTGCAGATTAAGCCGATGTTATAGTGTCTACAACGAAGAAAAATATGATGAATATGGTCAAGATGGTCCCTATGCTTAGCTGAATGAGCTCGAAGGTCATCCAGATAAAGCTAAATGATGTGGCGAATATCATGAAAGGCATAAGACATCGCGCACTGAAATGTGGCCCCAACATTATTCAAACCAAAAGGAAGCTTCTTATATGCAAAAGTGCCCCAAGGACAGATGAAAATAGTCTTGTGTTGATCAGTCGAGAGAATGTTGATCTGATTATAACCCGAAAAACTGTCCATAAGGGAAAAAATCTCACTCCCAGCACAGTCGTCAATGATTTGATCGATGAAGGTAGTAGGATAATTATCCTTAGGACAAGATCGATTAATATCACGATAGTCAACAGAGACATGAATAGTGCCCTATTTCTTGTCTACAGGAACAATATTAGAGACCCATTTGGTCAATGGAATCAGATAAATGAAACCAGCTTTAAGAAGCTTTTCCACTTCGGCCTTAATGGCAGCAGCTTTCCTAAGATGCACTGGACAAAGATGCTGATGAACAGGTTTCGAACCAGAGTAAGTAGGAATTTCATGTACCACGGTGCTAGGATCAATGCCGGGCATTTATTCGTAGGACCATGCAAAGACATCACGGAATTCGTGAGAAAGGCTAGTATAGACTTGCACCTCATAAGAAGAACAAGTAACCCCAATATGGATGTTCTCGATGATTCCCAGTTTAATGGAAATGTTGATAGGCATCGTTTGAGTAATGTTACTCAAGTTACCTTCCAAAAAAACTTCATGAACCTGAACAGGTGTTTGAAGCGGAGGAGAAGGAACTTGAGAGGCAAAACGCTCAAGATAGGTAGACATGGCCCCGAGACTTGGTAGAAATGAGGAACGATGATGACCAATGTCCCACGGTAGATTTTCGAGAGACAGGGTTTCCACGATAGCCTCATCTGAAGGAAACACTTCTTTCAAAGGATCTGGTGAATCAAAATCACCAAGCCAGGGAGATTGAGAATAGATGTCAAGAGTCACGCTTGAAGGAGTAGAATTAGAGGACGAAGTGTCTGATGCAGCAATGGGTTCACAATAATCAATTTCAATTGGACTCAACGGCATTGAATCTCCGAACGAATCAATCTGTTCAGGAGAAGGTATAACCTAGGGGTCATCGGTGCAAGAAATAATGTTGACCTGAACAGTATTTGGTGGTGAAAGAGGGAAAAAACCATGAGGGCAGGATCCTTGAAAGGCTTGGCCCTACGCTCTCATAGGGAGTAGGAACCTTATCCACATACGGAACATTGTTCTCGGAAGAAGAAGTGAAAAAATACAATTGATCGACAGTAATAATATTTCCTTCATGCGGGAATTTAAAAACACGAAAGAGAATGGATGGAACACATAAAATTCTGTGAGTCCAACTGCGACCAAGGAGAAGATTATAATTGAGTTTAGCATCAATGACTTCAACCTTAACATTGACTATCTTCCCTTCTAATGTGATTGGTAAACTAGCGAGAACACCAAGAGGTTTAGAATCTCTTCCATCAATTGCTTCAAGGGCATTGGGTGACGAGGTGAGAGTTGGAGAACTAATGGATTTATAGCAAGTAGATGAAATAACACAGGTAGATGCACCCTGTTTGGTCAATTTAGTGTGTCCTAAATTGCTGCATTTAATTTGTCAATCCGGGAATTGTAAGCTGATGAAGTGCGGCGCACTATATGTGCAAGATAACCTCTTTCTTAACTTTTTGTCGTTTTCGGTCTTTCTAAGGTGAAATGGAAATTCTAAAATGAAAAACAAGTTTGGTTATATTTGTTCAAGGAAGTGATATCCCCTATAATGATTTACCAATCTTGAAACTTTAAAAGCAAATTGAAATTACAATGACAAGACTTTGAAAGAAAGTAAAAGTGTACTGTTGAAATGAAAAGGTGCTGCTAATCTAATGAATCAAAACAGGAAACTAGTGAACATGAAAACCAAACTATTCTTGCTGCCAACTGAACACAAAAGAAACTACGCTTATGGAAATTCAAAATCGCAACAAAATAAATCTAAATCAGATTACATCAATTCATTTTCTGACCCTTCATCATTAGACCAGCTATGACTTGCGGAAGTAATCATAAACAACTTGTGTAAGTGATATTTAATTCGCAGAAAGTAAACTAATACTAAACCATACACACATGATTCAATCCCTCGCCATCAGTCCAGCTGTGGCTTTCGGAGGCAACTGAAGATGTCACACATGATTTAATATATCTAAGTTTGCAGAAAAGAAACTAATACTAAACTACACATTTCATAATGCAGCCCCTCACCATCAGTCCAGCTGTGGCTTTCGGAGGTAACTGAAGACGCTATGAGCAGCTTAATATATCTAATTCTGCAGAAAAGAAACTAATACTAAACTACACATTTCATCATGCGGCCCCTCACCATCAGTCCGGTACAGCGGCTTTCGGAAACAGGCGAAGCGCTATGAGCGACAATATATCTAAATTTAACTACTGAATCGGATAAGCAAAAGCGAAGTGTACAGCAATGCGAGTTAAGCAAAAAGAAATTTATGAAAAAGCAAACTAGCAGCAGAACAATGTTAGTTTCATGTCATTAGCCAAAATACTATGAAAATGCCCGGGCTGTCTACCTAAAGCCTGCACAAGAAAACTGATCAGTGATTAACAATCATAAAAACATGAAAGACGGGAATGAAATGGAAATTATGGAAATGTATAAACAGGAATGAAACAACTATAAAATATGAACATGTAATGGATTATGATACAATGACTTTTTAAAGAAATGAAATGAGAAATATATACATTAATACACAGAACCTTGGCTGAGCAGGGGCCCTCTACACAGCTTTGGTATGATCCTCAAGCACGAATTAAGTTGTAAAACAGAGTTTTCTCATATTAAAAAGCAGTTCATTACAGACTGGTAGTATTACGGCTCAAGGCAGCGTAATCACTACAAAGCAAACATAACAGAGTACGCACATCAACTATCAACTAACAATGATCAACTGACAACTGATAACCAGCAACTAGCAACTAACTCTACGTGCGTATGCAAACGCTCTATATATAACAGCAAACTGTAACTGTTTCCTAAAGTTCATGATGACAGGGAGCACGTAGACCACTACAGCCATGGATATAGGAGTATGGCCGTGTTGGAAAGTGAATCTACGGAAGGTGGATGCTTGAATTCAACTCCAGAACTCTGCACAGATGTCGATTTAACCTCCGCCAGCTTAGAAACGGCCGTATGGATGTTTATTTGCCACGAAACAGAGTCCAGCCGACATGAAACTCCATAGTTGACTTCCACGTGGATGGATTTGACCGCGGCTTCTTTGGACGAGTTTACTTGAACCAATAGGACACGAACCATGTCCTCGTCATTCCTAGCCTGCCCATGTGGCTCATTTCCTTTGTAGACACCTGTAGCATATAATTCCACAAAATAGCTGCGGAAAGTTGCAGCAGCTGCGGAAAGTGACAAGTTTCCGCAGCTGTATGAACAAAATCTAGATCAAATAGAAAACACAAAAACATAATTAAAAACCATGTTAGATACACTTTTGCACATGATATTGACAATTTTGGAGGTTTAGGTGAGTGAAAAAGATATGGAAAAGTGTATGGAAAAGAGGCAAATTCGGGACTCAACATACCCCCACTGTGAAGGTGTTGCATGTCCTCATGCAACCAAAATTTTGATATTCTCTGTTCAATTCATGTGCCTTGATACTTCAGCCAGCACATCTAACCCCCTTCTCTTCTTCTTTGGTACTGCCATCATTCTGGGTTTCTTCATTAAGCACCTGAATTTGATATTCACAAGTTCTCTGCTCAATTTTTGGCATTTCCTTTTTAACTTCTTATTCTTCTTTTGCCAAATACCCAAATGTAACATAGTATTGTCATGGATGATCTTGTCCAGTTTTCCTTGCTCTTTGAGTGTTTCATTTTCATTTTTGATATGCCGATTCAAAAGCTCCAGCTCAAAAATTTCCTGTTTTAATGACTGAACTAAATCATCCTGCAATGTATGAGGCTGAATAGAAGAGGTACTTGGGCCTGTGGCTGCCTTCTCCAAGGATTCTATATAGTCATTTACCTCCTGCTGTTTGGGGTCTACTTCCGGTGTCTTTTTCATTGGGCTGTCCCCAAAGTGTTGCAAGGGAGAATTATGTTCAAAATCTGGCCGAGGAGAACTTACATCAATATTTTGCTGAGAATAAGATGGAGTATGCTCATTGTCTGATTGGGAGTGAAAGGAGTCAGGTTCACTAACTGACTGAAATGGACTATGGTCAGTTGGAGACTGTTCGGATGTCTCCTCACCCAAATCAATGAAATGAGGACCTTTAATTTGTGTTTTTCTCAATTTTCCCTTAAGCCTGCTGCTTCTCCTCACATGCTGTGGTACACTACTCTTTTGTTCTTGTTTTCTTGTCTCTGCCTTCTTGGATAGAGATGATTGTTTTTGAAGAAAAACTAATCTTTCAGATAGAATTTGGTGATCTTCTTCTTCAGAAGAAGGAGTTTTATGGACAGCCTCAATAATTTCTTTCCCTTTTTGTATTATTGGCTTCTTAGTTTTGATTTCCTTCTTCTTCCTTTTTACCAATCTCTCTTCCCTATCAGTTTTCTTCATAGTAGTAGTAGAAGTATTTTGGATTTCATCTACTGTTCTTTTCCTTCTAGTTCTTTTTGCTGTGCTAGCTGCGGGAATTTCCTGTGTAGGAGCAACTTGGGTTTCAACATTCATTTTCTTTCTTCTACTCCTTCTAATTGGACTACCGTCAGGAATTTCCTGAGGTTCTTCAAAGAAGTTTCTAACTAGGAATTGTTCCCATGTATCTTTTCTTTCCTTTAGCTCCTTTTCAATCAGAATTTTTATAAGCCCATGGTGATATAAATGAGGTTCTACATCTCCTAGGTGTTTTTGCACAGTCACAACCATTTTCTTCAAGCTATTGAATAGGAAATAAGGAAGATTGAGAGTTTGGTTTTCAAGAAAATTCATCAATAGCCTAGTATGATACATGTACATAGAGCCAAAACGGCCTTCACATGTAATAAATTTCTGAACAATGAGTAATAAAGTGGCCCATTCATCTTTTATTGCATGCACGGGGATTCCTCTTTTGAAAACAGTGATATCCATACCTTGATTTCGGAGGATTGTTCTCCATGCCTCATCACTGATACTTTTATTTTTGAACCAACGTTCTCCTTCCTGAAGAAGCTCTGTGGCTGTTGCTATAGATGCTTCATTGACCAAAAACTTGAGGTCTCCCACTTCTGCTTCCGAGCCATCAAATGATCTTGCAAACGCTTTTGTAACTTCTCTGTGGTAACCCCTGAATTGCTGAATAAAACGCAGCCATTTAGCTTTCCTCAACATCTCTTTTGCTTGTGGAAATCCCTCTATAAACTTCGGTCCTTCCGGCTCTGCCCTTAATAATTTTCCCATTTTACTTCTCTGTGCTTCATAGGCTTGCCTCTGTGAGGGTTTAAGTGGAAATGGAACGATGGAATACACAGGATCGAGCACAATACTGTGGGGATGTTATCATAAAATGGAAATGAGCACCATAAACGGAATGGAGTAAGACTGTGGGTGGATATACGGGAGTGAGAATGAGTAGAGTGGGGTTTTGTAAACACGACAGAGACACGACAAAGAGGTTAACAAAGTATAATGCATTCGGCCGCGTTTTGAATTTTGGTGGCTGTGTCATAAATATTAACACGTTTCAATCAATGATTATGAAGTTATGCGGCTTGTAAGAGTCCTTTGTCAACTCAAATACGTATCATTATCTACGGTGGGATATTTGAACATGAGTGAGAGTCGGAATTTCAATGATGAAACCATTTGTGAATAAATGCAAGAGGATAACATAGAGATCATGGAAGGTTACGGGACTATCAATATAATCATTGCGCGTTATGGGTAGAGCTCATAGTTTAAAATTATATAAAAATGTGTTTTTCGATACTATTTGAAATAAAATTTATTCATACCTTTGGAATCCTTGCTTTTGCCCTTGGTCTTCAACTGATTGATCTTCATTAGTGTCTTGAATGTTCCATTGATCCTCCCTCCTGCATTTTATTTCATAATTATGAAAATAACAACTAACTGTACATTCTTTTTGAAAACAGAGTAGTAGTAGCTGCGGAATCTGCTTCTGGCTGCGGAAACTGGAGTCAGCTGCGGAAACAGATGTCAGCTGCGGAAACTGACACAGTTATTACTTGGCTGAAATAGAAATGAACAAATGACAAATGACCAGGTGGAAATGGTCATAAAAAGATTTTTATTGATGGAATGGATGAAATGAAGTGGAATGAAGTGAAATGAAATGAAGTGGAATGAAATGGAGTGGGTGGTGAGATGAAATGAAATGAAAGACAGATTTTTTTTGGAAAATATAGAGTGTCAGGTGTCCCTGATTTTCACCCCATATTTTCTGTATAAGACTGCCAATCAATGATTGGTTTTCAGGCTTATACCATTTTTTTTCTTCTTTTTTTTTTTTTTTTTTTTTTTTTTAAGTTGAAAAACAAAAGCTAGGCTGGTGGAGAAGAAGAATTCTTCTGTACCAGCCTGATTGCAGAACTTTCTTGAAACAACTTGAAAAAATCCTCTTTAGAGAGTGGCTTATGATAAACTTTCAATCTATGGCCATTCACTATAAGAGGAGTTTGAAACTCATCAATGGTCTTGATTCTTACAGCTCCATTGTTAAAGATCTTGTCGATCTCATATGGCCCAAGCCAATGAGTCTGAAATTTCCCTTGAAAATCTTTAAACTTGGAGTCAAATAACAATGCCCAATCTCCTTCTTGAAACTTCTTCTCTTTGATATATTTGTCATGCCACTTAGTTCTTTGATATTGAACTAGATCGGTTCTTAGAATTGCTTCTTGTCTGATCTCATCTAGCTCATTCAATTGCTCCATTCTATGCTTTTGAGCTTCTGATAAGTCCATTCCCAACTGAACTTCTATCTTGAAGGTCTTGACTTGGAACTCAATGGGGAACAAGACTTCTTTCCCATAAACAAGTTCATAGGGAGAATGTCCTGTTGTATTCCTCCATGTAGTTCTGTAGGCCCACAAGGCTTCTGGAAGCCTTTCTGCCCAATCTCTTCTATGTAGATGAACAGTTTTGGTGATGATACTTTCAAGAACTTTGTTTGTGGACTCCTCTTGACCATTTGCTTGTGGATGGTAAGGAGTAGATTTTCTGTGCTTGATTTTGTATTCTTCCATCAACTTCTCCACCAAATTTGATGTGAATTGTCTCCCCTGATCTGTTACAATTTCTCTTGGAACACCAAAGCGAGTAAAAATATCCTCATAAAGAAAATGAACAACTGAATTTTCAGTAGCAGATACTAATGCTTTAGCTTCTACCCATTTAGTAACATAATCAATGCAAACCAATATATACTTCTTTTGCTTAGATGGTGGATTAATCGGTCCAATGAAATCTAAAGCCCATTTTTCAAAGGGTTCAATGAGTACCTGTGTTTTCAATGGCATTTCATTTGAAAGGGTAGGTTTCCCTACTCTTTGGCAGCTATCACATCTTTTGACATATTGTTTTGCATCTTTGAAGAGAGAAGGCCAATAATATCCCAAGGAAAGGATTTTATAGGCCGTCCTTTTGTCCGCAAAGTGTCCGCCGCATGGTTCATCATGACATGCCTTAAGAATATCAGACATTTCATCTTCCCTGGCACATCTTCTGATCACAAGATCTAGCCATGTTTTAAACAATTCGTTAGAAATCCATGAATATCTTGAACTCTCCTGAATAATCTTTCGTTTTTCTCTTGGAAATAAATGTGAAGGTAGTTTCCCTGTAACCAAATAGTTAGCAATATCTGCATACCAAGGGGTCTTAATAGTTACTGCAAACAAGTATTCATCAGGAAACTTATCTTCTACGGGAGAATCTTCTTTAGTATTCTGAATCCTAGACAAGAAATCAGCTACTGTATTCTGTTTTCCTGGTCTATCCAACACAGTAATATTGAATTCTTGCAAAAGTAAAAGCCATCTTGTCACTCTGCCATTAATAACAGGTTTGTTCATTAAATATCTAATTGCAGAATGGTCAGTATGAATAAAAGTTTCATAGCCTGTTATGTAATGTCTAAACTTATTAATTGCATGAACAACAGCTAAGAACTCTTTTTCAGTCACAGTATAATTCAACTGTGGGAGTCAAATTTTTACTGGTGTAATAAATGGCATAAGGAATTAAATCTTTTTGACCCAACACAGCTCCAAGAGCTGTATCTGAAGCATCTGTAGAAATATGGAAAGGAAGTTTCCAATTTGGTCCTCTCAAGATAGGTGCTTCAGATATTCTTGTTTTCAAAGTTTCAAAAGCTGATTGACAATCGGGATCCCATTTAAATTCACAGTCTTTTGTAAGCAACTTGAAGAGTGGAGATGCTATTTTAGTGAAGTTTTCTATAAATCTTCTATAGTAACCAGTAAATCCTAGAAAACTTCTAACATCTCTTTGACAATTTGGAATAGGCAACTTGGAGATGACTTCAACTTTTGATCTATCAGCCTTAATCCCATCTCCTGAAATATGATGTCCTAAAACAATCCCTTCAGTAAACATCATAAAGCATTTTTCATGGCTTAATGAAAGGTTTGTTTCTTTACATCTTATAAGAACTTTTTCCAAATTTTCTAATGCCTCTTCAAATGAATTACCATAAACTGTAAAATCATCCATATAAACCTCTACACGATCATGGATTAGATCAGAAAAAATTCCTAGTACTGCTCTTTGGAATGTTGCTGGTGCATTACATAACCCAAAAGGAAGCACTCGGTAGGCAAAAGTTCCCCATGGACAAGTAAATGTGGTCTTATCTTGATCTTCAGGTGCTACCTGAATTTGATTATAGCCATTAAAACCATCCAAAAATGAAAAGTACTTTTTACCTGCTAATGTATCTAATACCTGATCAATAAAAGGCAAAGGAAAGTGATCCTTCAAAGTTGCTTTGTTCAACTCCCTGTAATCAATGCATACTCTCCATTTACCATTCTTTTAGGTACTATAACCAAAGGAGAAACCCATCGGCTATCTGAAATTGGATAAATGAAGTTTACATTGAGAAGTTTTTGGAGCTCTTCTTTCACTATCTCCCTAAGATTTGGATTCATCCTTCTTTGAGGTTATCTGATTGGTCTACTGTTTTCCTCAATATAGATATGATGGATGCAAGTCTTAGGATCAATACCCTTCATGTCAGTATACTCCCATGCAAATGCAGTAGAATGTTTTTGCAAGATTCTGGTTAGTTCTTCTTGTTGTGACTTCTCCGGATGTTTATTGATATTCAATGTCTTTTCTGGAAAAATCTCAAAAACAGAATTACCAAATTCTTCCATAGAGTAAAGAGACATTTGTCTTGATGATAAATATTCTATGTCAGATTCCAACTGAAATTGTGTGGGGTCATATTCTGAAGTTATCTCAAAATTTTCTAATGTGTTTAGAATTTGACTATCCTCACTAATTTCAGAAATGGTAAAGACAGGTTGTATAGTGTTTTCATCATCGACCCATTCATTGTCTCCTATTTCTGTGATTGCTCTTGCTGGAGGATACAAATTGAATTTCTTTGTCGAATTACCATTAGAAATGTACATATCTCCAGATCTACAACTAATAAAAGCATCAGCTGTGGCCAGCCAAGGTCTTCCTAAGATAATTGGATGTCCTCCTAGATTATTCTTGGGAGTCAAAATCATAAAGTCTATTGGATATTCCCAAGAATCTAAGGAGACTAAAATATCTTCTAATACACCATCTGGTTTAATAACCGATCGATCTGCAAGTTGCAATAAAGTAGGTGTAAAAGAAGGTTAGGAAGTTTTAACTGTTCCATAGTCTGTCTACTCATAATGTTGATAGCAGCCCCTAAGTCAATCAATGTGTTTGGAATTTCTATCCCATTTATATGTGTCTTGACAATTGGACTTCCTGGATCTACATACTTCTGCATGGTAATTTTTCCCATCATAATGTCTGCAATTTTTCCTACCAGGTGGATTCTTCTTGTGTCCTTTAGCTTCCTTCCTGGTCTTTTGAAACTCAACTCCTTTATAGTTTTTGCTAGAATAGGAATTTCTCGAATAGCTTGTAGCAATGGAATCTTGATACAAACATTCTTCAATTCATCTAGAAAGTCATAGTTAGGCAACAAGATTTGTTTTTCCACCTCCTTATCAATTTGTAGTCTTTCCGGAAAAGGAGGTGTAGATGAAGATACAGGTTGCTCAACTATAGGAGTTGTGGATGTTAGCTTTTCTTTTTCTTTTTGAATTTTTGAATTTTGAAGAGATTCTTCCTCGGAACCCTTATTGACTTGAAGAGAGTCCTCTTCAGAGGTATCTTGCTCTTGAATATCTATAGAAGGTTTTTCTAAGACTCTACCAGATCTGAGTTGTACATCGTTGAGAGGAACAATCATATAGGTAGAAAATTGTTGTCCTTCTACCATATAAGTAGTTTGAGGATTCTTATTGTTAGGATTTGGCAATGGCTGAGCTGGAAGTTGATTTGTCTTCTGTTGGTATGGGAGCATGAGTTGAGGATTTGTTTTTTGTTGAGAAGGTTGTTGTTGTGGAAATGGCAATGAAATTTGTGGATTTTGGCTTGGAAATTGTGGAGCTTGTTGATTTTGAAAAGATGGAGGATATTGATAAAATTGAGCAAATCTCCCATAAGGATTTTGCATCCCTTGTACCCATGGCTGATATGAATTTTGATGTTGGGGCCAAGGTTGTTGCAAAGGATTCCAATTTGGTGGGGTTTTTAGATTCATAGGGTTGTTAAACCCTTGAGTTTGTTGTCCTGCCAAGGTCTCCTTGCGACAAAACAGAGAGATTCTACTGAATTTGGGTCTTCTTGAAAAACAGCTTTGAGTCCAGGAATTGAAGGACAATCCTTGATCTCATGATTCTCTGAGAAAATCATACATGTTTCTACAACTTTTGCATCCAAGGGAAATTCCCTTAAAGCATGTTTCTTCCTACATTTCGGACAAAAGATGGCTAAAGCATTTGTTTCTGCTTTCTTCTTGTGTTGGATTTTAAGGGTGTCTAGTTGTTCACTAAGGCTCCCTAAGATATCAGTTTTGAACTCATCAAGCATATTACCAATCTCTGCCCTACTTACCGATCCAGTTGCAGATTTGTTAGCCCTAATAAGAGAAGAATCCCTGGGCCCTTTTCCAGTTTTAGATTTTCCTCTTGAGAGATGGATACATAGTTCTGTTATATCATGAAATGGAAGTTGAGAAATGTCTCCTTTCCCCATCATGTTTAAAATTTCTATCCATTCATCTCTAATGGATTTTAATAGGAGGGCTTTCAAGGTTTCATTATCTAAGTTGCTCATCTTTGCTCTTTTCAAGTTGTATTGAAATCTTTCAATTAAGTCTTCCAAATTTTCATCTTCTTTTTGCATCATTTTGAATAACTCATCCTTGTGATTGGTGGGCATACAATAGTCCAAATATCTATCCAAAAATGTTTGTTTCATATCATTCCAAGTCCTGATAGATTGAGTGGCTAATCCCATGAACCATTTCAAAGCAGATCCCTTCAATGTTGAAGGAAATAATTTGAGTTTTTGAGAATCTTCCATATAGTCATAAGTTCGGCACACTACTTCAAACTCAAACAGAAATGTTTCAGGATCCTCACTTCGTAATCCATAAAAGTTAGGGAGAACGGATGGTGAGATATTTTTCATTGTTGCATGAGTTTCCTCATCAACTATAGGGAATCCAAGCAAATTGTCCCTATTTCTACCGTTATTTCCTTCACCATTGTTATCTTCATTATCTCCTCCTCTTCTACCTCCACCTCTATTTATTACTTCCTCTGCCATGATAGTTTCTTTAGAGTCTTTGTGGTCCTCTAGTTCTTCTACCAAGGAAGGATGAGAGAAAGTCTCTTTGTTTTCTAAGTGGGTTTTAGTAGGTGGTATAGGAAAATCCTCTAATTCAGCTGGTCCTTGACTTCCAAAAATCTTAAGGCTAGGGGTAGATGGTGGTGAATCTGGTCTATGCCTTGAAGAAGATGGAGTTGTGAAAATCAAACTCTTGGCTTTAGCTATAAACCTTCCCCTAGAATCTCTTGCTCTATGCATGTCATTTTTTTTTATTTTTTTTAAAAAGTTGGGCTAATAATTCTCTTTCTGATCTTCCAGATCACACTAGGTGCAAGAAGAGAGCATACTTAAGAAATTACTAAACCAATAACTCTCTTTTCTGATCCTCCGGATCACACTAGGTGCAAGAGGAGAGCATACTTCAAGAAGTTATCAAGTTTTCCCTTCTTTTATGATTTTATGTGTTTTTTTTTAAGAAATTGGCTACCTAGTTACACTTCCCCGGCAACGGCGCCAAAATGTTTGGTCAATTTAGTGTGTCCTAAATTGCTGCATTTAATTTGTCAATCCGGGAATCGTAAGCTGATGAAGTGCGACGCACTATATGTGCAAGATAACCTATTTCTTAACTTTTTGTCGTTTTTGGTTTTTCTAAGGTGAAATGGAGATTCTAAAATGAAAACAAGTTTGGTTATATTTGTTCAAGGAAGTGATATCCCCTATAATGATTTACCAACTTGAAACTTTAAAAAGCAAATTGAAAATTACAATGACAAGACTTGAAAGAAAGTAAAAGTGTACTGCTGAAATGAAAAGGTGTTGCTAATCTAATGAATCAAAACAGTAAACTAGTGAACATGAAAACCAAACTATTCTTGCTGCCAACTAAACACAAAAGAAACTATGCTTATGGAAATTCAAAATTGCAACAAAATAAATCTAAATCAGATTACATCAATTCATTTTCTGACCCTTCATCATTAGACCAGCTATGACTTTTGGAAGTAATCATAAACAACTTGTGTAACTGATATTTAATTTGCAGAAAGTAAACTAATACTAAACCATACACTCATGATTCAATCCCTCGCCATCAGTCCAGCTGTGGCTTTCGGAGGCAACTGAAGATGTCATATATGATTTAATATATCTAAATTTGCAGAAAAGAAACTAATACTAAACTACACATTTCATAATGCGGTCCCTCACCATCAGTCCAGCTGTGGCTTTCGGAGGCAACTGAAGATGCTATGAGCAGCTTAATATATCTAAATTTGCAGAAAAGAAACTAATACTAAACTACACATTTCATAATGCAGTCCCTCACCATCAGTCCAGCTGTGGCTTTCGGAGGCAACTGAAGATGCTATGAGCAACTTAATATATCTAAATTTAACTACTGAATCAGATAAGCAAAACTGAAATGTACAAAGCAAGACTGAAGTTAAACAAAAGCTATGAAAAGCAAACTAGCAGCAGAACAATGTTAGTTTCATGTCATTAGTCAAAATGCTATAAAAATGCTATAAAAATGCCCGGGCTATCTACCTAAAACCTGCACAAGAAAACTGATCAGTGATTAACAATCATAAAAACATGAAAGAAAGAAATGAAATGGAGATTATGGAAATGTATAAACAGAAATGAAACAACTACAAAATATGAACATGTAATGGATTATGATACAATGACTTTTTAAAGAAATGAAATGAGAAATATATACATTAATACACAGAACCTTAGCTGAGCAGGGGCCCTCTACACAGCCTTGGTAACGATCCTCAAACACGAATTAAGTTGAAAAACAGAGTTTTCTCATATTAAAAAGCAGTTCATTACAGACTGGTAGTATTACGGCTCAAGGCAGCGTAATCACTACAAAGCAAACATAACAGAGTACGCACATCAACTATCAACTAACAATGATCAACTAACTACTAACTCTACGTGCGTATGCAAACGCTCTATATATAACAGCAAACTGTAACTGTTTCCTAAAGTTCATGATGACAGGGAGCACGTAGACCACTACAGCCACGGATATAGGAGTATGGCCGTGTTGGAAAGTGAATCTACAGAAGGTGGATGCTTCAATTCAACTCCAGAGCTCTGTACAGATGTCGATTTAACCTCCGCAAGCTTAGAAACGGCCGTATGGATGTTTATTTGCCACGAAACAGAGTCCAGCCGACATGAAACTCCATAGTTGACTTCCACGTGGATGGCTTTGACCGCGGCTTCTTTGGATGAGTTTACTTGAACCAATAGGACACGAACCATGTCCTCGTCATTCCTAGCCTGCCCATGTGGCTCATTTCCTTTGTAGACACCTGTAGCATATAATTCCACAAAATAGCTGCGGAAAGTTGCAACAGCTGCGGAAAGTGGCAAGTTTCCGCAGTTGTATGAACAAAATCTAAATCAAATAGAAAACACAAAAACATAATTAAAAACCATGTTAGATACCCTTTTTCACATGATATTGACAATTTTGGAGGTTTAGGTGAGTGAAAAAGATATGGAAAAGTGTATGGAAAAGAGGCAAATTCGGGACTCAACACACCCTTGTCCATGACTACCCAATGAATATTCAAACCATTTATACCAACTTGAATGATGAGCGCAATTTGGTGTGGGAGTCGCGGGATGAAATTCTTTAAATTGAAACCAAGAAGGCTAGTGTTGGTAGGATCGACCCCACCTATCGCAGATAGCAAAGCCTTCCGTTGTGACGGACAACTCTGAAGTACTTCTAATGTAGACATCGCAGATGGAGCTTGAGCCAAATCCTCATCAATACTGTAATGCTGAGCGGCACGAGATTTAGGATTGTATGAAGACTTACGGAGTACGCCTTTGGAAGGCGGCCGAACAACGAATTCGGTGCTAGGTTGTTCAATCTCAAGAGAGCCAGAAACGGGTAGAGGAGGAGGACCATCAGCGATCTCTTTCCCCACTTCTTGACGTGAACTAGAATAATCTTTTGATCGAGTAGCAATAGAAACAGGTGTAGAACCATTCATCATGAACAATTGCGAACCAGATGGGGTAGAGGAATGAGGGTGCTCTACCATCTGGGTATGCTGAGGGAAAGGTTCTTTAAGAACGGCTGGAGCTCCTTGGGTGCCTTTGAGTAATAGACTCACTTCAGATCGTCGAGGAAAGTCCTTGGTGAAGTGCTCATCATCACAAATCAAACAAGGATACTTCGGTTTGCATTGAGAACTATCAGCAGAACGAGGTTTTGGAGAATCCTGTTTTTGGGTATCGGCTTTGGCCTTACCTTTACCCTTCTTTTTAATTTGGAAGTGTTATCTGTAGGATTGGCTTGAACAACATTCACTTCTGCGGGTTTGATAGAATTCAAAGTTGACTGAGAAGCTACATTATTGGAAGAAGTAGACTTCTGCTTCCCAGAGTTAGATGAAGGAGACTTCTGAGAAGTATATGATACGGAACCAATAATACCATCAACAAATGGAGTCACTGGCGGTTTAGAAGTTCTAGGTCGAGGAACATCAGTAAGATATCATATAATGTGCCAGACTGAGAGTACCCAAGCTCAAGGTATTGGGCGTAAGAAACGGCTTGTTCCTTGGTTACACATGCCCCCATAGCTATGTATTTGGAAATATGACTGACAAAGGAGGTAGTGAACCAATGAGTCAGACGCTGATAAGGTATCTCAAATTTTATCATGCGACGACGACGCCGCCACTCATGAATATGATCCGAGATATGAGTGGCTCGGTCCTGTTTCAATGAAGTGAGGAGATGCGTCCCAGTCTCATAGCGGATCGGTAACTGAAAATGTGTAAGGAATGCCATGGCCAAAGAATTGAAATCTTGGAAAACTCCACGACACAGCTCAATGTACCACTTTGCAGCGACACCAGTAAGATTTTGCTAGAAAAGATGGAGACGAATAGAATCGTCAACCCAAGAGTTAGAAGAAAACCCCAAGTGGTAAGTCATAACATGCATTTGGGGGTCTTCACCAGGTTTACCCTCAAATTTAGGACAATCACTAGGAATCTTGGTCGGAACCGGAGGTCAATATGGATTATGAAGAATAGGATAATTTGTCAAATTCGACACATCGGGTAATTCCAACGCATCAAGAAATAGTAATTGAGTATTAAAAGCCATTAGAGGTCTTTGATAAGGACCTATGTGTACATTCCACCCAGTCCGAGTGGGATTCTCTCCCCATACATTATGTCCTGAAGGATTAAGATCATAGGGATTAGAAACAGGATAATTCGGTTGATACTGGGGTTGAGGACTAGGATATTGAATCGAAGTAGACCCCTGAGGTCCTTGCTGAGTAGGATAAGGATTCTGCTGCGGAATGTAAGTATGAATTTGAAGTTGCTGATACAGAGGTTGATTTTGAGGGTAAGGAATCTGAGGTGTCCTATATACCGATTGATTTTGAGGGTACGGAATCTGGGGTGCGCTATATACAAGTTGATATGAAGCTTGAGGGTAATACGCGCTCTGCGGTTCCGTGGGTTCACCTTGCGGAGTAGGTTGAGCAGGCTGCTGAGTAGGACAAAAAGGTAAAACCAGCTGCGGAAATGGAGGAAGTTGCTGGTGGGCAGGTTGCAACGGTTACTGAGCTGGTTGAAACGACTATTGAAATGGTTGTTGAGGGCCACCAGTTTGACCTTGTGGGAAAGGTTGGCCTGATGGTTGGGACGACACAGGTTGTCCCTAATGACTAGGTTGACCCGGAGAAGGACCAAAGGGTTGTCCTAGTTGCACAATATTTGGGCCATACTCAACGTGCGACTGTGATTGAGGTGCAACAGGTTGTCCCTATGACAGATAAAATTTCCCCCCAGGACCAAAATATGATCCCGGTTGATTCAGAGGTTGACCCGAAAGACCAGAGGGTTGTCCATGTTGGGGTAAATGCTAACCTTGTGAATTTTGGCCTTGTGGACCATGTGGTTGTCCCTGTGGACCAGAAGCAGGGCCCTTTTGAGCTAAAGGTTGTCTCGATGAGGGTTGTCCTTGGAAGCCAGAGGGTTGCGCAGGAAGAGTAGGTCCTAGATGAGTAACAGTCTGATAAGGATCATAAACAGCCTGATAAGGATCAATAGGAGGCAAATAGACCGGATTACCATACACATCATAATGGTGTGGATAGATATATACAGGATTACCAACATCATCATATTGATGAAATTGAGGATTAGTAGGAGCCTGAGACTGCTGATAACCCTGAGAACTCTGCTACTTAACAGCCAAAAAATATTCGTCAAAAGTAAGACCACCAGGAATCACAAAAGTGGAAACTGAACTAGAAGCCACACAAACTGTTGGTTGAACTGGAACAGATGTGACAGTAAATGATGAACCAAGAGTCGAAGGTGATAGCCCCAACGAAGGTAGGACTGAACTCAGAGGAGGAGTTACTGTACTGGATTGTGCAATGGAGGCAACGCAAAATATGATCTAACTCAAGGATCTATATCCAAGTGGAAGTGAGACCAACGGTGGTGAAGATTGGGTGGAGGCACGAGAGAGATCTTTAGGAAAGAGTTGATATTCTCCTGTGGAAACATGCATTCCTTCACTTCCAACAGGACTGGAGGAATCCATATCTGAGTCCAACATAAGATCTTCGAAAATACTACGGGGACTATGAGGTACCACAACAGAAACAAAGGGCGATCTTGACGTAAGAGGAGGAAATTCTCCTTCTTCCCCAAAACCAGACCAAACACTTGAAGGAGGAAAATTTAATTCAATTGGCTCGCCAAGCGGAGATCAAGTAGCAAGGGTTTGGATAGATGGTAGAATCGGCTGCAAAAACTCAGTAGACCTAGTGGACTGAGGGGTTTCTAAAGAAACGTCTGAAAAAGAGCCACCACTAGGAGGCAGTGGAGACAACGAAACTGGAGGTTCCGCTACTTTGCTGTATATCAGAACAAGAAGGGAAAGAGAGAACCAATATAAGGTTCCAATATCAAGAACCAAGGAAATCAATCAGACCAAGTAACAAACTTTTAATAGGCGTGTAATCGTAGGTGATTAATTTTATAACATTGAAACCGAAATCCATTGTTTCATGTTTTAAGAGTCGAGAAATATACAAAATATGACTCTAGCCACTTTCAATTTGAAATGAGTGTGAAAGGAAAAGTGCTCAATGATATTTTACTTATTTAAAGAGTCATGAAAAGATCGAAACGACTACTCAGGTATTCTAAGAAAGAGGGTATACTAGGTTTCCGTGAACTTCCATATACACCTTGGTGATCAAATGAAAGAGAAATGACCAAGGACTTAAAGTATGTGTAGGTAGTCTCCCCAAATGCTGTGTTCGGTGTATCACGATTACAAGGCGACAGACTTGGCTTCCTATGGATAAAGGATTGCAACCTAGAGGGGTCTCCCTTTATATACACGACGGTACGGGGAGCACAAGTCCATACTAGCACTGTCTAAAGCCAAAAGGTGAGTGACAACTACTAGGTTTTAAGACGCCGGAACACGTCTCTAGACTAGACCACTAGAAATGTTTCGTTAGGTTTCAATGTTGCCTTAGGTTCATTGAGTAAATTTTAAAGTTTATCTTGGATTATGTTTCAATTTCTAGGCCCTATCAAATTTGGAGCTCAACTTCCTAAATGCAAGCTATATGAAAATGAACATCATTTCAATTCGATGAATGCTAGTTATAAGAAGGATAGAAATATTTCAAACAAGAAAGCAAGGAAAATATTCGAAGAAAGCTTCTAATGCCCTTAATGCAATCAATCGAAAAACGAAATTCCTTCCTAGATTGGCAAATGCTAGTTATGTAAAGGAACCTTTCACTTTCGATGCAACAAAATAATGCAAAGATATTTTTTTATTTTTTCAATGAAATAAAGCACACAACATACTAATTCAATGGAAAACAAAATAAACACTAGTTTGAGTTTTTAGAATGTAGGGTTTTGAAATTGAATGACTCAACCAAAGCAAAACCGACACAAAACCATGCAAGCTAATGGAGCAAACTTTCAATCGAAAAAGAGAGTTTCCCAAAGTGACCCAAACAAGAAAAGTAATCAATGCTCAAAGTATTGAAGAAGAGGGACTAATCAAAAAAACGAAAAGACCATTCAATCAACAAAACAAAAGGATCAAGAAAAACTCAGTCTAATGACCCGAAACGAGACTGATAACAATCAAAGAGACTTGTTCTCGAACATAAGGTTCGGTGTGAAAGAACACTTAGAAACCCTAAGGTCTTAAATGACACCAGTAGGAAAATGGACAAACGACTGAAAGACATGAGTCTACGGTAGTCAACACAGTCTCAAAGGATTAATCACACTAAAAAATAACCCAGAAGCAAGAACAAATGACCAAAACACTCATTAAGGAGGTCAAACCAAAACCTACAAGGGTTGGTGCGACTTTAAGGTTGTAATCCGTGCCATACAGAGGTTGGTGCGAGTGCTAAAAGAGAAAACTGCGCCAATCGGTGCGACTGTCCAGACAAAAACCGCGCCAAGCTAGATACCTATGGGAAAAAGAGGAAAACCATAACCTAATGAGTAGAGGTCAACCTTGACACTCTGGAGCTGAACAGAGGATGGAAACTCAGCAAACAAACCGGAAAAAGATAGATAAATAAACCAATAATCGAAACTAACCCAACAGGATGAAACGAAAAACTCACACTATTCCCTAGTGGAGTCGCCAATTTGTTATGAAGGTAAATCCTCTCTGCGGACAGAGACAATCCCTCTAGCCCTAGGGTGGGTCTAGTAAAAAAAGGACACTCTAAAGTGTTTCTTCCTAGTTAATGAATGAACAAAATACATGGTATATTGACCTACCTTGAATCCAACATTGTCGTCGTTACAGAAAGAGTAATGGCCTCTCGCTTCTGCCTTGGAAAATTACAATTCGTTCACTGTTATGCTCAGATACCTGCACACAGGACAAAGGACAAGAAAAACATACGACATAATAGTTTCACTATAACTATTAGCCAGTCAAAGAGGGCTAAACATATCGCATCAAATAAACATCATAACAAAATAGTGGAACCAAACAGTAGTCATGTATATAAATGAATAGAAGGAAGAGTACAACCGATGCTTTGACGTCAAAATCTCCTACAGCGGGGTTCAGGCGAAGCATGTCTCAAATGTTGGTCAGTGAATTTAGACAGGATGAAGGCATGGATTCAAGCTCTCTTAGAAGTCATCGAATCAAGCTTCCTACGTAATTCCTTCTTATTCTATCTTCTCTAGCAGCTCAGCTATAATATGTATAATTCTCCCAGTTCAGCTATCTTCTACTAAAAGAGATAGTTTCTTTTATAGAGGGAAAGGAGGAGGATGGAATCCCTAAAAAGGTGGGAGGGAGTCCTATCCTTTAGGAGATTTACAAGGGAGGTGGAAACTACTAACTAAAGGAAGGAGTCAGTGGTTGTTTCAGTTCAACGACTCCCAATGACTCATCCTCGAGGTGGTTGAAATGGAACCTCCGCCTCTATTTTTAAAAAACATTCCATAAAAAACTTGGCGTGGGTGTCTAACTAGAATAGAGCACCAACTGGCGTGAGCTCAGTGTTAAATTTCTCTGTCGGCGTGAGGGTGTAACTGGCTACTCGCGCCAAGGAAAAAATAGGGATTTTTACAGCTCTTCTCAGGGAATTGTCAACAAGAAGAATGTTGCTTTCATCAAAAGGGATGCAAGGATGGTATTTGGAAAGCATGACACTGCTTATTGGTCATACAAATGACCCTCCAATGTGCCAATTGGGGATTGCAGGGACAGTGACAAAATGATGTGTAAAAACAACCATTTGTGATTGGATTGGCAGAGTAGGATGCCATTGAAAAAAATTCATTTCGACATTAGGTTGACCAAAAAGTGACGGAGTACTATCAAAGTGGGTGACCAAAGGTTTCCCCCTTGCATGAGGAGGATAATAAGACGGAAAATATTTCTCTCCAAATGCAGGGAGTCCAGTTGATATGGTACTGGATGGAATAGACCTAGAAGGACCAACTTGATATTGCCTTGATGATGTGTATAAAGAATCAAGCCGTTCAATACTCACTATAGGTTTACCAATTAGAATACCGGATGATGAAATTGGTGAAGTCCATGGGTTTGAAGATGCACCACAAAAAATTCCAGATAAAGATTTATAACCTGATAGGACCAGTGTGCCACCATGAAAATATGATTCTGGTGAAGCTATAAACATCGACGGTGTAGTGAGGGCAGGTATTAACATAATTGGAACAAATGGCCCAACCGAGGATGTTGGTTCAGGCATGGTTACTTGACCAAAAGTATACCCTTTTGAATTGACATGAATATGAATAGGAATAGGATCAACAAAAGCAAAGGGTGGTGATTGAGGAAAATACTTGTACAGGTAAAGATCCTCCCCAAAATGGGTTGGAGTTAAAGATGTCTCGTCTTGTGGGATTTCTTCAATCGAAATCAAACCAAGTGGAAGTATTTCATCGTCAGGCCCAAAGTGCATTTCAGGAGGTTGAATGTGTGATATGGGATACTCAATGGCTACAGAAAATTGTGGGAAGACCAATGGATGAGAAAATTTTGGTTGTTTGACTTCGGGATTCAGGTTTTATGGCAAAGAAGAGACAGGATCTAGATCAACTTCCGGTTGAACAACGTCGGGTTTGGGAGGTATGGTCTCACTGATTGGATGTATTGTAACCATGGGTAGCTGTGAGAAGTCCGTCTTGACAACAGTAAATGAACCAGGATATGTAGAAACAACTTGTGCTTACTCTAGTATATGGGAAGATGATGCTTAACTAGAGGTACTGATATTGCCTTCGCCGACCAAAAGTAACTTCTACTGGTAAAGGTGGTTTCAATGCTAATCTATGCGAACGAAGGGGAAAAGGATTTTGTTCTTCTAAGATGATTGATTTAATTTAACCAAAAAAAATAAAAAATAAAAGGGTAATGATAGGCAAAAGGTTTACCAAGAAACTGTGAACTGTAGAATACCTCCTGGAAAACCAATAAGTACGAGTAGGAAATCTCCCCAAATGTTGTGTCAGAAGTGTATCAATATTTACAAGGTGACCGACTCAGTTCATTATGGATGGATAGCAACCTAAAGTTGTCCTCCCAAATATACCCGAAGGTATATAGAGGCCCAAGTCCTTATTAGCGCTATCTAATGCGAAACTGCACAGTGAGAGCACCCCTTTATACTTTTCGTAATGTAAAACCGCCTGATATACCCGAAAGTACGTGGAAACTGGACGAGCTACGATATACTTACATACATGGAGTGAGGTATCACACTCAGAATGTATCGCAGACAATTAACGACAACTTCGATGTTTTACGACACCGGAACACATCTCTAGCCTAGACCTTATAAATGTTATCATTATGGTTCCAATGCTTTGTTAGGTAAATTGAGATAAATTTTAATTTGATATTATTTATCAATTGCCTTTCAAGGTTCACCGTGATGATGTATTGGAAATTCCTAAAATGAAAACTAAAATGATAAGAAATATTTTCACTTTTAGTTTTTCAATGAAAATCCTAGCTACTAGAGGGAAAGAGCGATCAATTTGAGAGCAAACATTCAAAGAGAACAAACTAAAATGTAGCTTTCCTAATTGTTCCTATAAAAAACACATAATCCACTACATGCAAATGCAGGTTTTTCTTTCCAGTCCCTTTAATGTGAACGCAGAAAAGGAAACTAAGTGCATCAAATCAATAAGAACAAATGCCTTTTACTTTGAGAAATGAGGAATGGAACAACAATTTCTCATTTTAGGGAAAATGAAGATTTTAACTACAATTTCTCCTATCAGGAAACAAAGAATTTAACGACAATTTCCTTTTCAAAAGCAAATGGATCTAATGCAACAATGAAAATAATTTGAAATTATTTTGTCAATGATAAATAAAAACACTTTAAATAAACATTGAACAAACTTTTCTTTCAAAGGAGGAAGAAGTAGGTAAAGTCACTGGTCAATATGAGGCATCAAACACTTTGAAAACACAGAAAACAAAAAACTGAAAGCAAATGAAATGAAAAATTCAATGGAATTTAGTTGATTCTAGGGGGCAACATAGTCTCTAAGGGGATACAGAGCATTGCAACGTACCCCTAAGTGGGAGGCAGTGTTATGAAAAGCACTGTGTCCTGTTTAACAGTGCGTTGGGCGCAATAGAGAACATAAAATCAGGCTATAAAACACACTTCTAATGCAAATTTGAATTCAAAAAGCCTATTCTTTTAGAGTAAATGCTACTGGGTTGATAACAGAGGAAAAATACACCAGGCATGAAGGGTAAAATCCCTAGTAGAGTCGCCAATTTGTTATGCGGAATTATGAATTACGGATAAAACATTATTCTCTAAATGTGGTGCATTGCATTTAGAACAGTAGGTTAAAGACTTTGCAAATACTTTTCCTAATAGTAAATAGACACACAGAACAAATCAAGAAACTTACTTGGAGTCTAAGCGCTTCCAATTCTCCTTTTGTCGCTCTTGCTGTAGCTTCAAATCCAAGCTAGATCGCCAAAATATTTCCTGCAAGAATGAACACTAAACATCAAAGAGATAGAAATATAAAGATGCCTATTCAAGTTATTCAGTTAAATCAATGAAACATGAACCATATACATTAGATAAGAATTCATAATATGAAAGATAGAAGCTTATACAGATACATATGTGGGAAAGTAAACATCAATAATTATTAATGGATAGAAGGGGAGGTTACAACCAGTGATTGATTTGATGTCACCATCTCCAGTGTCATCCCACCCTCATCACAATGAACATCTCTCGAGCAACATATCACTCAAATAAATTTCTCAATTGAAATTCCACCAGCATTTCTCTACTCCAATTATTCTTGCTCAAGCACTAGGATCTGTGCTCAATTTATAGATGAGATGACGGTAGTTTTACAATCAATGAATTTATAATAATGGGCAAGACATGTTCCCAAGCTTAGAGGTATCAAATGGACACATGGATTTGAATTTTGACACATATGAATTCTTCTAGAAGGCACTCACCAAGTGGAGATTCCGGAAAAATAAGAATGTCGCTCCCAATTGACCAACACACCGTTGAGTGTCGGGAAGTGCTTTGCAGAGCACCTTTGAATGGAGGTACCTGCATATGCAATGCACTTAGCCCCTTGAGAGAGTGCGTTGGTGAGCTCACAGGTGATATAACATGTACTTCAAATCTTGGAAACCTTGCAGTGGAAGTTAGGAATGATTTGTCTTTGTTCTTTGGCTTAGGGCATATAGCAACTAAAATGATATGGGATGATAGATCCTATTCATTGGTTCTGGGGATGATTTCCAGTTAAACTAGGTCATTGGGAATAATGCCAAAATTTACCTATAACATGAGGTAAGGAAGGACAACCTAGTGGGAAGAAAACCACCAGTCAAAGTACAATGCATACTATGTCAACTATGTAGTTGCTATGAAGAAGGATGGTCTTGCGAATTGTTTGCCATTTTCTCCCTCATGCCTTCGACGTTCAGGCAGGTCGGTTCAGGTCGGGTCATGTGATGGTGCCCAAGGAAAAGCATTTGGGTCGGGTTGAGTCAGGTCGTGTCATGTGAGGACGCCCAAGGAAACATGTTCGGGCGGTTCGGGTCGGGTCGGGTCATGTGAGGGCGCCCAAGGAACGCGTCCGGGTCGGGTCGCGTCGGGTTGTGTGAGGGCACCCAAGGAAATGCATTTGGGTGGGTCGGGCAAGGCCATGTCATGTCAGGGCACCAAAGGAAACATGTTCAAGTGGGTTAGGTCGGGTTGTGTTGTATCCAAGGGTCTTCTTTGCTTGGGGTTATCCTTAGTTACTCCATAGGATCTGCATTGGGTCATCATCCTTTCTTGATGGGGATCTTGGTGCCCTAGGATATTTTTCTCTTTTTGGAGTTGGCTCTAGTACAAGTTTGTGGGTTAGGCAATGGTGAATTTCTAGTTCATAAGTGTGTGATTTAAAATTTATCAAGCATGCACAGGCTTGTAAAATTAAGGTATGGTAGACATTTTGTCTGGTGGACAGAATTAGAGTTTGGTTGGATTTTTCTTGATGACAAACAATGGTAAAGAACTTGCATCAATATTTCTTTCCTTTATGAAAAAACCAACATCAATGCCTTCCAAAAACAACTCAAAATAGAAGGAAACAAGTTTCCATTCTTATCAAGTCATGTTGGGGCACTAGGTAGCTGAATATAATCTATAAAAGAAAACACCTCCAACATTTCAGGATGAAATATAAACAAAATGAACCATTACTTAGATGAAATTGTAAGCCAAGAAAACAAATTTATCAATGCAAGGAACTATATTTGAGCCTCCCTATTTTTCTAAGGCTCCATTTCATAGTCATACTTCTTTTTCCATCTATCCCCAAATATTCCTTTTGAGTTTTTTCCACAATTAGTCTTAATTTTTAATCAATAAATTTTTTCCTTCCATTTTGTCTATAGTTCCCTCCACCTTTCAAGATGAAATACTTGCTACAAATACAACTTTGGAATCCTATATCCAATGGGGTTTGTCTATTAGGAAAGGTGTTTTAGAAAATTTCTCCAAAACTTTAAGGTTTTTGATGAATTTAATTTTTTCCACGGAGCTTGAATCCTTAGCCACAATTCCCAACCACTAACCCATTTAACCCTCTAAACCTCTAAATCCCTAACCCATTTAACCCCTAAACCCAAAACCTCTAAACCCCTAACCCCTAACCCCTAAACCCTTAAACCCTAACCCATTTAACCCCCTAAACCCCTAAAAACCTAACCCATTTAACCATCTAAACTCTAAACCTATAAACCCTTAACCCCTAACCCCTTAAACCCTAATTTCCAACCCCTAACCCATTTAACCCCATAAACCCCTAAAACCCTAACCCATTTAACCCCATAAACCTTAAACCCATTAACCACTAACTCCTAACGCCTATAAGTGTCCTCCATCATCAATGTCTGCAAAGTGCACGATCTCGATCCAACGTGTTCATAAAGCTATTCCTCTATCATTGACACACCTAAAACATCCTCTTCTTTACATGTCTTGGCTTCTTCTTCTTCATCTCAATCTACAGCTCCATCCTGCTCCATTTCCCAACCAAGTCGAAGAAGCTCTAATTCAACATTCTCCTCCAAGATTTCAAGTTCAAAACAAATCCGTGCGTTCTCTTCTTTCATATGCCTCAACCTGTATAAGGTTTGAAAAATCCTCCCTTGACATTATTCCCAACTTGCAATGTCTAGTTATGCAGCTTCGACCCTAACCAATATCTTTCCCCTGCCAATGTTTCACTAAGACCAACCAATATAATGTCCAGGATTTGATACCAACTGCAACCCTGTTGTTGTATTCAGGTCAAGTCAGGTCGTGTGAGGGCACCCAAGGAAACACGTTTAGGCAGTTCGGGTTGAGTTGTACCGTGTGAGGGCGCCCAAGGAAACGTGTTCAGGCAATTCGGGTTGGGTTGTGTTATGTGAGGTCTCCCAAGGAATTTTTTTTGGGTGGGTCAGGTCGGGTTGGGTCGTGTGAGGGCTCCCAGGGAAACGTGTTCGAGCGGGTCGGGTTGGCTCGAGTCGGGTCGTGCGAGGGCGCTCAACGAAACACGATCAGATGGGTCACTGGTTTGTGTTGTGTGAGGGTGGCTGCATAGAAAATGCTAAGCTCTGACCGCCCATGTACCTTGTGCACGTTCGTGTGACCTGTTTTCTATTTTCTTCCTTATTCCTTCTTTCGGGTGGGTCAGGTCGTGACGTGTGAGGGCGCCCAAGGAAACGCGCTCAGGCTGGGTCGAGTCATGTGAGGGAGGTTGTATCAAAATGATAAATTGTGACTGCACGTGTACCTTGTGGCGCACGTTCATGTGACCTATTTTCCTTTTGCTCCCTTGTGCCTTCGTTCGAATGGGTTGGGTAGGGTTGTGTGAGGGCGCCCAAGGAAACGTTTTGGGTCACTTGTGATGCCTATGAGAACTTTCAATATTGAACACTTCCACTAGCTTTTTTTTCTTCCAGAGTCTCTCGGCCTCCGATGAATACACAGTATGGTTCCAAATATGCTTGAAGAATCTGTTTGATATCATGAAAGGCATAGTTTATCACCCTTTGAAAAGTGTCGCCCACATTCTTTATACCGAATGAAAGTTCGTGGTATGAAAAAGTACTAGAAGGACAGATAAATATGGTTTCATGTTGATCGAATAGTTTGAAAACAATATAATTATAACCCTAGAATCCATACATGAAGTAAAATGACTCACATCCATCACAATCATCAATAATTTCGTCAATGAATGTGGTAGGATAATTTTCTTTATTATAAGTAGCATTCAAATCATGGTAATCAACACATACCTAGATGGTTCCTTTTTTTTTTCAATGGGAATTAGGTTAGATACCCATTCCATTAGCAGAACAAGATAGATAAAACCAACTTTCAACAAATTTCTAGTTTTTGTCTTGATGGCATCTCTCTTTGAAGGGTGGATTTGTCGAAGTCTTTACTGAATGGGCTTGCGATCCACGTAAATATTAATCTCTTGCTAAAAAATTGATTGATCTGTGCCGAGAATTTCCTGACAAGACCAATCAAAAACATCATGAAATTATTTAAATAGGAAGGTGAAGCTTGCAATCTCCTGAGGAGTGTAGTCATATCCAATCTGATTTTTTTCCACTATACCTTTCTTTATCGAGATGTATATAAGTAAAGTCTTGGAGAGAGTACCTAAGTTACCTTCTGCATCAATCTTGTGAATAATAATATATGGGCAAGGAATGATCTCTGGTTGATCAAAAGATGAGATTTCTAGATAATCCGTGTTCAAGATAGATGGGTAGGAGATTGAGATGCGGTGATGAAAATCATCCTAAGGCTGCTTTTCTAGAGACATGATTTCCATGATAGCCTCATCCAAAGGTAACACTTCAATAAGGAAATCAGTAGGGGGATAAGCGATGGGAGAATTTGAGGTACCATCAGTCATAACCAAAGCAAACATAGAGTTGGATGTAGACTAGATAACTTGATAAGTAAGTTTTGCTGGTGACAAATTTTTTTTCTCTCCATAGGAATCAATGGAAAAATGAGTTGGGAGGATCCAAGGATCCATTGGGTCATTCAAAATAGTAGAGATCACTGACACAGTTAGTGTAACCTCGGGCGACGGGAGAGGAAAACAACCTAAGAACGAGGAATGATTCATAGGACCGGTACCAACACTGACATAATATTCGGGTATGCCACACATTAAAGGAACATTATCACTGGGTAACACATGAAAATTATGGCTACAGAGGGGCAACTAATCCATAGTTACAATTTTCCCATCCAAAGGAAAAAGGATTATGTAGAAGACAAAAAAAACAATATCAGTCATAATATTGGTCAAACTGTGCCCCAAAATTAGATGTAGTTGAGATGGAGATCTATGACTTTGATATCCATCGTTACAGTTTTCCCATCAAAAGTGTTGGGGTAGCCAGCAAGGTATCCCATTGAGATGAAAGTTTTTCCATCAAAACCTTTTAAGGGATTTTTACGATGGTGAAAGTGTGGGAGAAACCAAGGCGAGCCAATAGGAAGTAGCCGCCACATAAGTTGACTCACCTTCATCGAGGATGGTGTGGTCAATGTCTTTGCCATTTTTAATAACTTTCACTTGGAATGTAAGTTGATGGGAGAGGCGAGATTTACTTATTTCCATGCCAAAAATCACTAGATTGGAATCCTAAGGATCGATCCCACCTATCGCTGAAAGTAAAGCTTTCTGTTGTGCTAGGAAACTTTGTAATACTTCGGGTGCCAACATAGTAGAGGGTGCTTGTGCCATATACTCTACAATATTTTATTTCTTGGTAGCGTGAGTAGATGGATTATGTGTCGTACGTTAAAGTGTTCCTTTTGGGGGATGAATCATGAGGTTAACGATAGGCATTTCGGTATGAATATTGTTAAGCGATAGTGGAATGGAACACGAGGTAGTTTCAAAAGAATTTGGGATAGGATTCCCATAATTTTTGGTTCAAATTTTCAAATCAAATGTTTCAAAGGCATAAAAAATTGATGATCCTTCGATAGGAGGAGGGGGATGTGAACTGCCATTGCCTCCTTACGGGGATAGTGGTGGGTTTGATATGATATGGTGTTGTTGTTGCTTCTATTGAGTAAGAAAAGGGTTATTGAGGACTGTAGGGGTCCTACCAGTGTCCTTTTCTGCAAGGAAGTATGTGAACTCTTGGAGATTAGGAAATTTATAGGTTAAATGGCCCTTAGTGCATATATTACAAGAGAACTTGATTGTTTTTTCCTTTCCTTTCTTAGATTTAGCGTTAGCAAGGGAATTCTGATTTGGGTTAGTTTGGGTCATCTTCTTCTCTTTAGAAGGAGCATTATTTTTCTTATTCTTCCTGTTCTTACAACTGAGATTTTGTGTATACTACATAGAGTTGATCACAGTGGTTGGAGTAGTAGCAGATTGGGTAGTAGGAATGGGATCGACTGTAACAAACAATTGGGCAACTTGCCTGTTGTTGTCACTCCAAAAAACACCCTCCAAAATTTCGCTCATCCTTGAATTTTGGAGGATGTTGAGGATCTTACAGTCTGTATTCCTATGGTTACTCCATGGTCATTTGATGTTTTGAAAATAGTTTAAGTATTCAAGTCACTTTCATACAAATGATTAGTCTTCGATGAGTTCATCAGAACACTTCCTTTATGCAAGCTGAGACATGCATAACACTGTCCATCAAGACAATTATTGTATGATGTTCAACTCATTATGACACTCATTGTGCTCTTTTATTAACAACCCCCCTCACTTTTATGTGTTTGTACTTATATTTTGGTTAGTTTTCTAAAATCTTATCTTTTGTGCATTTTTGCTTTCACTAGTGTCGCTTTCACATTTGCAACTATTATTATGACTTGCTTTTACTTTAATACGTGTTGTTTTCATGTTTTCACCCCTGCATATGTCACACCTTTGCATATAAAAAAATTTATTTCTATCGCACTCCTTTGTATTAGGTGGTCTTACATATCATTGAAATATGTTCTAGACACATTCCTACAGCTTAGCACACCTTTTGGCCACAATTGTCACTTCTATCGTAGCTTGTGTTCTAACTGTTGTAATGTGTTCTTTCAACTATCACACTTAAAAATAGGTGTAATTTTGATGTTGTTTTAAGGTGTGACTATTTTTCATGAGTCCTATGCATTCCGTTGGCTTGTATTGATTGAATTTATGTGTTTGATCCATTTTTGAGTTGAGTTACAATGCATTTCTTTCTCCTACTCTGTTGATCCCACACTTAGACATTTTGAGAGCTCTTCTTGGTCCTTCATCCCAACACAAGGTCTAAAGTCATTAATCCTCTTACTAGGTGATAAACACAACTTATTCATGAGCCTCATTGATGTATATTTCCTCCCATACTTATGCACTAAGTATTTTCTAAGGTCTCCTGCCTCTCACTGTGCATTAGTACTTCCTAAGGATAATTCACCTAACCTTGTGTTGCTTCCCTAAGTGAAAATCACATTCCAGATGAACAAGTATCCATTATTGGAGAGAAATGCATCTTTCCAAGCCTGAGTTCATTTCAAAAGAACGAAGCACACTTAAAAACAATGAAACACACTTTGAAACAACAAAGCGTGCTTCAAAAAAATGAAGTGTACTTCAAACGCTTAGTGAAAAAACGCACTTCACAAGAACAAGGACCTTCTCTCCTCTAAAAAGAGCACTCTAGAAAACAAGGACTTTATTGCCTTAAAAGGTGCACTTTGAGAGACTGAGTGCACTTTAAAACAATGATCACACTCCTTCGACTCGAAGAATTGCACCCTCCTTGAGAACATGGCACACTCACAAAGCATGAAGCTTCATTCTTCTCTTAGAGCACATGGTGCAGTAAAAAATCATGAACCCTTCAAAGTTCATGGTGCAATCACGAGGCATGAAGCTTCATCCTTCCCTTTGAGTGCATGGTACAACCACAAAGCCTGAAGCTTGAGCGCACTCCTCTGGAACAAAGAACTGCAACCTCTTTGAGTGCATGAACACATCATAAAGGCTTGAGTGTTTCTCATTCATCTCTTTTCCATGCACCCTTGAGCCATCCTTGTTCTCACAAGTGCATGAGCACACCTTTAATCCCTAAATGTTTTAAGCCTTAGTCCTTCGTCTCTTCAGAGTGCGCCCTTGCACCCTCTTGTTATATTTGAGTGCATGAGCGCACCTTGAAGGCCCAAAGGCCTAAAGCCTCACTTCTTCATATCTTTGGAGTTAACCCTTGCACCCTTAGTGCTCTATCTCTATTTCTTGAGCACACAAGCACACATTGAAGGCCTCTTGTGAACTTTTATGATTTTAACTGCGCCCTCCTAATCAAGCATTCTACTTTTAACCCTGTTGAGCCTCTATTTTGTTAATTTTTAATAATGTTTCTAAGGCCTTTATTCCCACTTTTATAACTCTTTTTAACCCTTAATAACTCTCTTTTTTCCATACTATATGTGTTTTGATCAAAAGGGTGTTGTGAGCTTTAAGGTATGCAATTAATTTTGAAAAGTATCATTTCACTTTATTCTTGAGTATTTTTGAAGTTAAATGTTACCTAATTGAATTATATACAATTTCAAGGGTGTTGACCGAATATTATGCAGACCAACTATCTTCCGAAGCGGTTCCATGACTTCCTGTAGACATCCTGTGATTTCCTGTAGGTTCGATGATTTCCTGTAAATACGTTGATTTCATGTAACCGCTTTGATTTCCTGCAACAATCTTGACAATTTAGTATCTTCCGGTCAACCTCGAGAAGAAAAAAAACATGGGTTTTGTTAAGAAATCCACTTACATGGATGATGTCATATTGGTTGCCTCAAAGCTGCCACCAAACTGCCCAAATCTTCAGTCCTCTCATAGATGGCCGCATTGGGAAATAGCTCCAGAAACTCAAGAAGATCAGTTTAATCCATGCTTTTAGTCATGGATCAAACTCAACATGTCTATTTTTATTGTCTTTTCTTGCTTTTGTAAGCAAATAGTTGTAGTATGTTAGTTTTCCTAATTCAGGCACGATTATGCTTCTGCACTTGTACAAATACTTTTATGTTTTATTTGCAAGCAAGGTCCAGATATACCAGACTTTTGTACTACTATATATTTTTCCAAATTAATATAAAACTTCATTTTATACTAATCTTGTTGTGTCAACTCATTTAGCAGTTAAAAATGGTTGTGAGTAAGGGAGGGCCCCCTATACTCAAAATTCCAGTAGTTGCATATTTTTGTTTCTTTTAATTAATTTTCATGAATTGACATAATTATTACACAACTGTTGTTTCTCTTTTCTAATTTGTAGCAGCACATAAATGATGGTTAAATGGTGAAGCTTATTTGATGAATATTTTGGAGTTATTTGACCAGGCTTTAATTTACATTGTGAAATGTTGAATTGGTTTAATTGATGTTTGATTGATCCATTATCTTTTTTTGATCAACATCAACAATTTTAGGTGTTGTAGAGGGATGATTAAATCCACTCCATAGCCTTTGCTTCAAAGTGTTGATGAGGAAAAGAGATATTGAATTTGTGTGTGTGTGTGTGGTTTTGTTTGCAAAAAACACTTAAAGTACTAGGCTGCATATATTTTGCGCAACATCTCATAAGGTTACCTACCCCTGGTTGATGATTTATGTCTGTCAAATTATAAGTCTATAATTGTCCCAAACATTTTGGTGTCGTTGCCAAGGAGGTGCTAAGGGATGATATGTATGAAAATTTTTTAGTATTATTTTTAGTTTTTTTAGATTTATAAGACTAGGGGAGCTGAAGTGGTAAGACGTGGGGTGAGGCCTATGCACTTGCAGAGATCAGTGTTTTCCAAAGCCATGTCCTAATCATTTGGTAAGTATAATTTTTTAATTTTTGCATAATATATGAATAGGGTCCAATATTTTCAAATGTTTTTAGTGGTGGTGTGAGAACCACTTCGTCCACTAATAAAATGATAATGAAAAGGAATTATGTAAAGAACAAGTCAAAGGAGACATCGGAATCCGAACAAGAGGTTGTAGTTATGAAAATATCTTGGTAGTTGATCCTAAGAAGATTAATACTCCCACTACAGATCATTTTGTCAGAAAATATTTTTTTGGTGCTCATCTAGAATCTCCTCTTACAAGGAAGACAACATATCTTCCTAGTGGTCAGCGTGAAGAGGAATTCCTTGTCAATCCTATATAAGAATCAGAGTTCTAGACCGATGAATTTGAAGAATCTATAGCTTACGAGGGTCCTACTCTCTCCTAGTCCGATATGGCTCATCTAGAGGTTATTGGTACTACATATGGGTACTATCATGAGAAGGAAGAGGAACTAGTCACATTTGAATTTCCTATCAGGGAAACTGGTGGAGCTACTCAAATGAAAAAATTTCCTCCCTCAACCTTACCTAAGTTTCGTGGTACCTCTAGTGAAGATCCTGATGCCTTCTTATTCAAGTTTGATGTATTGTGAAGGAGCTATGAATATTCTTCCAATGCTTAGAAGCTGAAGTTGTTTCCTCCTACATAAAATTATGCAACCCTCAAGTGGTTTATGCGATGGGGCTCAAACTCCATTGCAACCTGGGATGAAATGAAGAAGGTATTCCTAAAAAATTATCAGGATTATTGTAAAACTGGGGACCTCAGCGAAGAAATTTTTTTCATGACTTAGAAGGAATGGGAGAGTCTTGAGGAATTGGTGGAAATATTTCAATATAATTTGCAGAGATCCAAGATGAATAAACTAAAGAGTCCAAGAGGACAATTTCCTCACGACAATCAGACTAGAATTTCTAGAGGTTTTTAACCTGATGGGAGTAGGTGTTATATCAAAACTAGGTTATGATGACGTGTGTGAGTTGTGTCAACGTTATTCAAGGGGAAATTCTAAAGTTGGAGGATGATCAAGAGATACTTATTCCAGGCTCATCAATACAGTTGCTGGAGCTGGAGTAACCAAAACTGAAATGGGTAGTTTATTTGAAAATTTCAAAACTGACATTCTTAGCACTTTGTCTTCACAGTTAGATGTTTTCCAGGCTAAGAAGAAGAAGGAGGAAGTGGAGAAATCCCTGGTTGTGTTCTACTCCAGGTGCAGGAAAAAAAATCCCTTGAGGAAATGTCCTACAGATAATATAGAGGTATGCCAAATTTGTGAGGTTGATCATTATACTGATCAATGTCCTTCTATTTCATAAATTAAATCAAAATTAATAACATATCAGGGAATTTTCAATGAAATCTATGCAATTGCACCTCAAAAACCATGGCAACCACGTCCTACATGCATGTCACAATGAAATTTTCAATTTCCTTATACCCTGAATCAGATATGGAATATTCCAATTCCCTAGCAGCCCTGGCCTCCACAACAACCTTGGAAGGGGAACTTTCCTTACCATTTTTCATAGAATTTTCCATCTTAGAATTTATATCCTCCGCAACCCACCGCAACAGATGGTCTAGCCACAACAACAACATCTTTAGTTGCCTGCCCCACCAATCAACCTAGTCCCACACAAATTACTTCCCAGCCAGTATCCAACCCAAAAAATAAAGCCATCCAATATGCTCAGAATATTGGAGTGGCCACTTATCCCACTTTTCCTACAGATTTTATTGCACCACAACCTTTGCAGGAAATTTATGTTCCTATGTCGATGCAGGAAATTAAACTCAAATTAGGAAAAGTGGTGACTCAGCCCAAAAAAAATGAAGATATTATAGAGGAATACACTCTGGACACACTTGAAGAAGAAAACACACTAGGACCAACAAAACACACCATTCCAAAGTCACAAGAACCTTCCTTGTCCCATACTGTCTAGCCTCCTTTTCCAGAGAGGTTGGAGATGAAAATAAAACTGTCTGAGTTCGATCTTGTGTCTGAACTGAGAAATGTGTGCATTAGGATCCCATTACTGCAAGAAATTAGGGATATCCAAATTTATGCCAAAATAGTGAGGGAGCGATGTTCCAAGAAACTAGGGAGATAGAAGAAAGAACCCTCCACAATTCAAGTAGGTGGGAAACTTGCGAATCTTATGTCCACCGGATTTTCTACTGAGAAGTATGTAGACCCTAGAATCCATGTGGTTACCACTTTATCAATGGGTATCTGATTAGAAACACTCTAATCAATTTAGGTCCAACCATCAATGTGATGAAAATGGAGACATTATCCCACATAGGATCCTTTGTCTTACTTCAGACTCGTACCATGTTAGAATTATTAAATAGGTCTAAGGTAAAGCCATAGGGTGTATTGGAAGACATTGCCATTTCATTAGATTCTTGGGAGTACCCTATAGATTTTTATGTTCTTCAACCTAAGACAAAATTAGAAGGGAATCCTTTGATCTTGGGGAGACCTTGGTTAGCTACGACGGATGCGTACATAGGGTGTAGGTATGGAAACATGACCATCACTCATGGAGTTGAAACTAAGCATATCAATTTGTAACCCCCTACTAAAACCCTCTTAAGTTTAGAAAATACTAATTGGGTTGAAGAAGAAGAACATAATTCAGAGCTTGCCCATACATTTTTGAAAATAGCCCAGACCATGAGACTTAAGGAAAACACAGAGGAAAATCTGATAAATTGTTAAATTTCTAATCCAGATTTTCACAACATTTAGAAGGGCAGTCTAGTCATAATATATATATATAATTACTGACCTACATAAATATTATAAACATAGTACAACATATGAATTACATTCTAACCTCTTATCTGCATTCCCTACATATTCAATGACTGATTGTGGAGGTAAGGTAATTGAAATTTTTCCTGGAAAAAATCTAAATATTAATTCTGTCTTGACTCCTGAATAGGAGAAATAATTAATTCAGACATTGAAATAATTTTCGGATACATTTGCTAGGGAATAAACATACATGAGGGGTATTCACCTGGATACATGCATTCATCATACCTACATAGAGGGATATTCCAAGCCTATCAAGCAACCACAAAGTTGAATGAATCCCCCTTTAAGAGAAATTGTAAAAAATGAACTATAGGAATTGTTAAAAGTAGGGTTCATTTATCCTATTTTAGACAACCAGTGGGCATCCCCACTGCGATTTTTTGTAGATTATAGGGAACTAAACAAAGCTACATTAAAATACCACTTTCCCTTGCCTTTTATAAACCAATTTCTAGACACTTTAGCAGGGAATAAGTATTTTTATTTCCTAGATGGGTGCAATGGGTACAACCAAATTAGGATAGCTCTAGAGGACCAGGAGAAGATGAAGTTCACATTTCCTTGGGGTATCTATGCATATAAGGTACTACCATTTGGTTTATGCAAAAAACCAACCATATTTCAAAGGGAAATACTTGGTATTTTCTCTGATCTTTTGCATGATTGCATAGAGGTTTACATGGACGATTTTCTAGTAATGGCTGATAATTTTGAAGAAGCTTTACATAGTCTTAGGAGAGTTTTGAAGAGATGTAGAGAAATTAATATTTCATTGAGTAATGAAAAATGTTTTATGATTATGACTAAGGGTATTTTTTTTGGGTCATCATGTTTCTACTGCAGGAATTAAAGTTGATTTGGCTAAGATCAAAGTAATTGTAAATATGCCCCCACAAACCATTCAAAAGGGAGTTTGAAGTTTCCTTGGAAATGTAGGATACTACAAAAGGTTTTTTGAGAATCTTACAAAGGTAGCCTCGCCATTTTTTTAATTATTAACTTAGGAATATGAATTTCATTAGAGTGATGAGTCTCAAGATCCATTTGATACACTCAAGGAAAAGCTTTCTTGAGCACCTATCTTGAGAGGTATAGATTGGAAATTTCCCTTTCATATTTCCACTAATGCATCTGATTTAGCTATAGGAGCAGTATTGGGCCAAAAGGAAAATCTTGTAACCCATGCTATCTATTTTGTTAGTAAAAATTTAACTCCTGCAGAATTGAAGTACAACGTAACTTAGAAAGATTTCCTTGTTGTAATTTATGCGATTAATAAGTTTAGACATTCCATAATTAGTTATGGAGTTTTTGTACATACTGATCATTCTGCTATTCGATATCTCATGAAAAAACCAGTCACTAATGGTAGGATTACTAGGTGGATTTTGCTGCAACAAGAATTTGACATCACGGTATTGGACAGGACAGGAAAAGAAAATTAGGTAGATGATTTCCTATCTAGGCTCAACCATGCAAGTGAGGATATTCTTGTTAATGATAGCTTTCCTGATGAGAATTTTCTTGTTATTTCTATTAAAACACCTTGGTTTGCTGACATGGCCAATTACCTTGCAACAAGAAAGTTACCACCCTACTTCTCATCTAGTCAGAAAAATAGAATTATTAGAAAAAGTGTTGATTACTCTTGGATAAAAGGAGACATATTTTTCACCAGACCTGATATGATTATTCATAGGTGTGTCAGAGAGGATGAGATATATGATATCTTGAGAGCTTGTCACGATGAACCTTGTGGAGGAAATTTTGTAGATAATCAGACAACCTATAAGATCCTCCACTCACGTTACTACTGGAAAAGTATTTTCAAATATGAAAAGGAGTACACTCCTAAATGTGATAGCTGTCAGCTAATAGGGTGACCTGTTCAAGCAGATGAAATTCCTTTGCAACCACAAGTTCTCATAGAACCATTCAAGATGCGGGCTCTTGATTTTGTAGGTCCCATCAATCCTATTTCCAAAGGTAAGAAGTATATTTTAGCTTGTACTGATTATGTTATGAAGTGGGTGAAAGAGAGAGCACTACCTAGAGCAATGACAAAAGAAGTGGTAGAATTTCTTTTTTTCTTATATTTTTGTAAGATTTGGGGTACAAGGGGAAATTGTTACTGATCAGGGTACTCAGTTTGTGTCAAATATTGTGCATTGAATTGTACATAAATATCATATTACTCATCGGAAGTCCACCCCTTACCATCCACAGGCCAATGGGCAGGTGGAATCAATAAATAAGGTGCTAGAATCAATCCTAACTAAGACGGTGCAATTACATAAGAAGGATTGGTATGATCAACTTCCCGAGGCATTATGGGCCTACATGATGACATGGATAAACACATCGGCTTATCTCCGTATGAATTTCTGTATGGAAAACAATTTTTACTGCCAATTGAATTTCATATCAAAACTTTTAAGATGGAAACAGATTTGGGCATATACCTTAATGAATCACAACAACAAAGAATCCTGCAGCTTAATGAGTTGGATGAGATTAGGTAGGATGCTTTACATCATACTAATATGATCCAATAACAACAGGTTAAATGGCACAACAAATACATTAAGAAAAATCAGTTCAAAGAGGGAGACTAAGCATTTATGTTTGATTCGAAATTTAAGAATTTTAAAATGAAATTTAACACAAATTGTCTTGGATCCTATGAAATTGAGAAAGTTTTTGATAATGGATATTTTTGGGTTAAAAAAATTGATGATGGAAATGTTACCTTCTAAGGAGGAATTTTTGGAAGAGATTCCGAAGAAGAAAGAGATGGAAATGGTGGGAAAGGGAGTCATTCATTTCACTACTTCTTCTTGATTTTCTACCATAATAAATGTAGCTTACTTTGTTCCTTCTTGTGCTTAGTAAACCATGAGAGGAATGTCTATTGGGTACAATTTTATTCCTTTTTCCAGCCCCAATGGACTAATTGCGGAAAAGGAGCCCCCCTTGGAGTCTTATTTTTCAGTATTTCAGAATCCCTAAAATTGAAATTTGGTGAGCATGAAATGCCCTGGGCTCATTAAAATCACAGGACAATAGATCATTCAATATCCTCAAAATAATTTTTTTCTTTCAGTTTATTTTTGGTGTGCTCGTATTTGACTGATGTGGGATATCTTAAGGCCCTCCTTCCAACAATATTGGCCCATCGTCATCAACAGATTATCTGGGTTCAAGATTAGAGAATTTTTATGGCTTGAAGCTTGTATACCTTAACGCCAAGCTATCTCATCAACAACAATGGAGATTCATCATGGCTCCTTGACTGCTAGATCCTATAGGGGGTTTGACAACAGATCATGCATTCACATGTGATAGGATGCATCGGATGTACCTTGGTCCTCACTCTCATTAATGGTGATGGACCTCACATTAGTTAGCAACTGACCATAATGGCTGGTAATCGAAATATATCATTGCACATTCGACCATAACACCTATATTCATGTGTAGTGAATTGTACAAAAAGGGAAGAACACGGTTCCCTTCAGAGGGATTTCCTGTAGAGAAGTTCACTTATTTCCTGAAGAAAAATTTCAAGAAGAAAATTATCTTAAATAATATGGCGTGTACTGATCATCCTCATCATTAGTTGAGGCCACGTAACTGCGTGATCTTGCATATGATATGGTTTCAAAGTGGTTTATTATTCAAGTCAAGTGCAGTGATAACCCAAGGTACTCGACCGTTGTAAGGTAAGATCAACCAGGCACGTTTGGCATCAGAATACTTAAGGTAAAAAGGTAATGGTACAAAAATTCTGAATTTTCATGAGTATGAGTCATGGCTACCCTTACGAAATAAGGAATCTATGAGTCGTTTGTGTCATAACACGAGTTCCCATTCCCAATTATTATTATGATCTGTAAGTCGATTATCTTCCCAACACTTATCTTGTAGAACGAATAATGATGGAAATCATGATCACGTTCCATATCATTCAAATTTGCCTCATTACCCTGAACCTTTCTTAAATTAATCAATTCTTGTTTTTATTTGGTTTAGAATTATCTCACTTGGTCTTAGAATCATATCAACAAACTGAATCGAAATATGCTCTCTCCCACTCCTAGCTACTGTTGAAAATGCAGTCCGTCATTAGGTTCGAACCTTAGTGTCTTGAATTACTGGATGCTCACCCACAAAGTAAGGAAAGGTTGGAGAAGGCAGGATGGTTGCCTCTATTCCTAAAGTTTAGCCGACATAACTCAGAGGTGAAAAAGTATTTTTCCTTAAACTTAAATGGCGACAGGGCGCAGGTGGATAATGTTATGTTCAGATTGACGGAGGAGTTGGTAGCCCAAGCTTGTGGAATTAAACAGGAAGGAGAGAATTGGTTTAAAAAAAATGATTCAATAAGGACATTTGCACACCCTTCCTCAGAAAAGAGCATGCAAGCCCAAACTGGACTAAGGGAATTCCGCAGAATTACCTTAGAAGTAACTACCATCATCTCTTGTTTCTTATGTAGAAGTATGTCACCTGTGAAGGTTGTTTTGGGTTATCTTTCCTGTTTCATACTCGTCTCCTTGGCCAACTCTAAGAGAAACCCTTGAATTTACCATATTATCTTAGAATGTCTTTGTTTAAGATAGCTACTTCTGCCAAGGAGAGGGAAGCACATATAGAGGAGAATCTACACCATCACAGTCTTGTTAAAATGATCATGATGGAGGTTTTGAAGAAATAGAATGAAATGTGAGAAGATTTTTTGGTAGAGAATTAATTTGTGGATGACAAGAAGGAGCCCGATTTACCGAAAACCAAAGAGGCAAAACTAGCTGAGAGGCCGAGAAAGAAACCCCAGAACCATGGTCAGTTGACAGAGGAGGCTAAGAAAAATGAGAAGGTGGTGGTAATCATATGAATTGTATGAAATAAGCCTAATTCATCGAAGGGTACCTCTACTCCTGCTAATCGTTTTACGAGAAGCCAAGCTACGAAGCTGGTGACAAAGGAAACTACAAAGGAGGGGGTACAACAAATTAAAATTGATAAGAAGGATAAGGAGCCTTGAGACTTGTCTAAGGGGAAGCAAGTGAATATTGAGCTAGCTGAGTTTGTTGACAAAGAAGCATGGGAGGCCGCGTCTCTCCAAGATCCATAGCTGCAGGAAAGTGGGGATAAAACAATTGAATATTTTCGAGAGAAGGAGGGACCAAGTCTACCTCAATCATCTCAAGGAGAACATGGAGATGAGAGAAATTATAAGAAAAATAAATCCTAAAAGGAGATGGAGGAAACTATCATCGAGCTCACTATGTCTGAATTGGTCCTTCGGAAGGAAAACAAAACTCTAAAGGAGAACAACCTACACATGCAGAAAGCAGTGGATGAGTGGAAAGTGAAGCATCATAAGACATGTTGAATCAAGAAGAAAAAAGAGGTTCAGATTGATCACTTATAGAAGAGGAATAAAGAATATCAAATTAGAGTTTATAAAGTTGAGTCCAACAGGGTGCAATTGGATCACCTGGGTGCAGTAGCTATAGCACAGGGAAAAAAGTGAATTTTCCTTTTGAGTTGAACCATTTTTGCTTGCATAAGGGGCATGCAAGGAGCTAGGTGTGGGGGAGATGTTGAGCCCTGATTTTTTTCATTTTTTATAACGTTTCTAAGGCCTTGATTCCCCACTTTACAACTATTTTTGACTCTTAATAAATATCTTTTTTCCATATTATATGTGTTTTGAAGAAAAGGGTGATGTGAGCTTTAAGGTATGCAAATCATTTTAAAAGGTATAATTTCACATTTTTCTTGAGTATTTTTGAATTTAATTGTTACCTAATTGAATTATCTACAATTTCAAGAGTGTTGACCAAATCTTGTGCTGACCAACTATCTTCCGAAGCGGTTATGCGATTTCCTGCAGACATCTTGCGATTTCCTATAGGTTCGATGATTTCCTGTAGATACATTGATTTCCTGTAACCGCTTTGATTTCCTGCAACAATATTGACAGTTGAGTATGATCTGGTCAACCTTGAGAAGAACGAAAACATGGTTTTGTTAAGAAATCCACTTACATGGATTCCATCCTATTGGCTGCCTCAAAATTGCCACTGAAACTGCCCAGATCTTCAGTCATCTCATAGATGGCCGTATTGGGAAATATCTCCAACAACTCAGTGAGATCAATTTGATCCATGATTTCAGTTATGGATCAAACTCATCATGTCAATTTTCATTGTCTTTTCCAGTTTTTGTTAGAAAATAGTTGCAATATGTTAGTTTTCCTAATTTTTGGAAAGTTTATGCCTGTGCACTTGTATAAATACTTTTATGTTTCATTTGCAAGGGAGAGCTAGATATACAAGATTTTTGTACTAATGTAATATTTTTCCAAATTAATATAAAACTTCATGTTCTATTGATCTCATTGTGTAAAATTATTTAGCAGTTAAAAAGGGTTGTGAGTAAGGGAGAGCCCCCTTTACTCACAACTCTAGTAGTTGCAGATTTGTGTTTCTTTTAATTGTTTTTCATGAAATGACTAAATTATTACACAACTGCTGTTTATATTTTCTAATTTGTAGCATAACACATATGATGGTTAAATGGTGAAGCTTATTTGATGAATATGTTTGGAGTTATTTGATCAAGCTTTAATTTACTTTGTGAAATGTTGAATTGGTTTAATTTTTGTTTGATTGATCCATTATCCTTTTCTGATCAAAATCAGAAATTTTATGTGTTGTAGAGGGATGCTTAAATCTTCTCCATAGCCTTTGTTGCTATGTGTTGATGAGGAAAAGAGATATTGAAGTTGTGTGTCTGAGGTTTTGTTTAGAAAAAACTTAAAGTATTAGTCTGCATATATTTTGTGCAACATCTCATAAGGTTACCTACCCCTGGTTGATGAGTTTTGTTTGTCAAATTATAAGTCTATAATTTTCCCAAACAAACCCTCTCACGGGCCTATCATGAGTTGATAATTTCATGAGATAAGTAGTGATATAATATATGTTTTAAGACTTATTTTTCCCTTCCATGAATGATATTCATTCACAGGAGTAGTATCTCAACATGACAAATATATGATCAAGAAGATAGAAAGGAGAACGCATAAAGAAACACCCGTAGAGAAGAATAACAAAAAAGAACAATCACAAGGACATGAATCAGAGGATTCAGTTATGGATCAAGACTGAAAAAAGGTATTGCATGATGAATCAGAGGATTTAGTTATGGATCAAATACCCGTTGGAGGGAGAAAAGGAGAAACAAAGTGGATCTTTCATGAAGATGAAGCGTAGATTAGATCTATCATCAAGAATGAAAGATGAAGTAGTAAGGAAGACAACTTGGCATTACCACCTCAACATGAAGTTCATGTCATCATTGTCAAGTTTTTATTTATACCAGTGTCATCATGATAGTCATTGTGAGTCCATGTTTCATGCCACATCATCATGTGGAATGTAATGATGTATTCTAAAAAAAAGGACGAAATTTAATGTGCGGAAGTCCAAGAGTCATATGTGGAACATGAAGAGTCACATAGTCGTATATGGACAAATATTGTATAAAATTCCAAAAGTCATAAGAAGTTCAAGAGTTGTTTAGAAGTATAAAAGACACATTGGGAGTCCAAGATTCATGAGGTTAATTCAAGATTCACAAAGGTATGAAAGGTCATTCCCCTTATTATAAAAGCAACCTCATAACTCAAGAAAAGGGGCTTTCAGATGCTAAAGATTTGCAGAGATAGTCTTGGCTTCTCTACTTGGCATAGGTGAGAAAAATATTCTTTGGAGAAGTGAGAAGTGACTTAATGTTCCACTATTGGAACTAGTTCCTCACTATGATAACTATGTACTTCGATATTTCACCTTATAATTGAATATCAAAGAGGCAAAAAAATTCCATGCATGTATCATGAATGTTTTAGGACTATTCTTGGTATTTTTACGATATATTTTGTTTTCATTTGTATTGGATAAATTGAACTATTTCAGTGGATTTGGTACTCACCTTGTTGAATATGTGTTGTATTCTCTTTAATAATCATTATGTGAAATATTTCACTAATTAATATTTATTTTCCTATGTGTCTCTCTTAGGTTAGTACTATTACTTCTTTTTAGAGGCTCACTTTTGTCTCCCCGCTCATGAAGGTCTCATTTTACACATTGAAATTTGTGTTTCACAATGTCAACTTACTTGATTATTCAATATTTATGTATATAATATCTTATTTTATCCGTCGAAACCAAGACGAACCTTTGTGTTATGGTAGTCGGGTTGATACTACGGATGGGTTTCCTACTCCAAATAAACTTAGGTATAATTGGGACTTCACATTGGGGAGACCCCCTGTATGTTAGAGGTATCTAGCACTGTCAACATTTTTGGCACTAGAAGGAAGGCCAAATGACAAGTTGTGCCCTTTGAGTCTATTTGAATCTCTTATCTTAAATGGATAATTCACAAATCATAATCCCAGAGTGTTTTTCTAATCTATCTCCTAGTAAACTTTCAATATTTGCTGAAATAATTCATGCCTTGTCTCAATTCAAGTTTAATGGCGAGGGTGGTATGTTTTTATCTAGACACATAAATGATTTTCTTGGGTTTTTTGAATCTTTTTAAATCAATGATGAAAAAGTTATGTTTAATTTGTTCACCCTCACTCTTGAACGTCGTGTTGATTAATGGTTTCATACCTTACCATCTGCTTCCATTCATTATTTTCATCAATTTCTTAAGGAGTCATCATCAACATTTTGATTGGTATGATTACCAAGATGTTTACAAAATAATCAATCAACTTAGAATGAAGCCTGATGAATCAGGCTATGAATTTTATAATATATTCCTTCACTTATGTTATGATTTTCCTAAATAAGATATGGATTTCGATTACTTTAAGCAAAATTTTGAGCATTTGGTTCAGATTTCTTTAAATAAGTGTGAATCTAAACCCCCAGATGTTCCTGTTTCCCCAACTTTTGTATACTGTGATACACCCCCAATTTCAGAGGAGGAACCTATTATTCCTTTTGTTCCTCTTCCTCCTCCTTTTCTAGTACCAATTTGGGTGCCTCCCTATGATACTGTTGAAGTTCATAAATCTGCAAATAAAACTCTGAATCCATCTTTTCAACAATGATCACTTTCCAATGATTTTGATCTGATGGTGGAAACCTTGGAGTGGTTCATGAAGCCTCATGTAAATGTTAATCCTTCCATTCCTCAGGATGATAATTACACTCATAAATATAGTTTTTAATATAATTTTGATTAAAATCCTCCTTTATCATATATTTCTCATGACCTCTTGACCCTTTATCCACTTGATCAGTCTCTTCAAAATACAAGTATCGATTAGGAGCAAGGTAGTCATGTTTCTCAAGTAGAGGAGCAACAAGGTGAGGATTATTTAGATCTTTCTTCTCTTTTTTCAGAATCCTCCATGTCAAGATAATGTTATTTCATCCTTGGTTGATTTTGAAATCTAGCAGTATCAACGATAAATCAAATCAATTTAATTTTATTAATCTATCTGAGGTATTGGAAATCCTTAATTTTTTTCATTCTGACTCCATTATTGTATGTAATGATGGTTTCCCAAGTGCACCTTTTTATCTTTTGGTTTCTCGAGATTTTTTTTTTTTGAAATATGTAGATCTTGAATCTAATCTGGTTAAAGAATATGTTCTTATTGAAATTTAATCTTCACCTCATTATCCCTTGCATTCCACCTTTTGTAATGCATCAACATGTGGTGGGGATACTCCATCTAATGAGTTGGATTTTGAATTGAAACATGGTAGTGAGATCATTCATGATGAATAGGAGAGTAAATAAATCACTGAGTGTCCTTTCTGTCCCTTGTCATTTCCAATTTGCATGAATAAAATTATTCTATTCATGTTACTAATGGAAGCCATTCAATCTACTCATCCTTAGATGTGCATTCAGAATAACCTTATGAATTGGGTAATTTGTTTGTTGAAGGTGTACATTTTGAAAAAATCTATGATGTAGTTGGCTACTGCCTGAATAGTAGTGGTCTTATTGAAATTATTGGCAATAGTTCTCCACACATCATGCATAATCTGATTCAATCCTCAAAATGAAATTCTACAATTCTTGAAAGTTTCGGGACTTGCCAGGAAGTCGAGGAACTTCAAATTTTGTTGATAGTTTTGTCATTTTCTCGCGACTCTAGTAAATCCCCCAAACCAAATCAAATTTGGATATCCCTTCTTGAAAGATGTTTGGTACTTTGGACATAGTTTTTCTAACTTTCATGATTTGGTCTCTGATTGGATTGAAGATCATATTTCTGCTTATTTATCTTCATGCAAATATATTATATCAAACACAGGGTTGGAATGCATACCTTTAAGGAATGAGAAAAGCTATGAAGTTGATCATTCTAAAAATTATCTTTGGCCAGTGGATTCATACCTGTCACATTCTTTTAAAGGTAATCATCTCCTAATCCTTCTTGGGAATATTTTTATACTACTTTTTTTCTTCATGGAACTAGATATCCTATTTAGTGTTAATAAATTATGGTGTTATTTCCTGAATTGAGTTCAAATTGATTTATCTTCATCCTCCACTGACCGAGAATATTTCAACTTAATCGATTTATTTTAATATGGAAATTGTCATTCAATTGGTCACTATCCCATTATTATATCCTATGATGGTTTTTGTACATCAGTTGATCTTTTTGTTTTATCATAGAATAATTTAAACACCTTTCAAGTAGTTTAGGCACTACAGCCTCCACCAATGGTTATGTCAGGTCCTCACTTTCTTGACAAGATTTCTGAATATGATTAGGTTTATTTTCCCTCAAAAGATTCTCATCCTGGTTCCACACCATTAATTGAAAATTATTTCTTCCAAGGGTTTCAGGATCATCAAGAGGAATGTTTTGAATTTCATGATCCAATATATCATCAATTAGAAAAATCTTACTTAGAAAGTCATTTTTCCAAAAGCAAGCTTTGATCTCTCTTTATGTTTTCTAAGGAAGAAACTATAAGTGTAGGTATATTCACAAGTCATCAAGGTTTGTTTGCTTATGATTTTCATCGAAAATGTAAGGTTGCAGGTTGGGTAAAGTTAGGTGATATGACACATCCTTCTTCCTTTTAGAAATGCCTTCTATCATATGTGAAAGATTTTCAAGTTCTTATATTTTCTTTTGCACATTGTTATATATTGATTTACATTTCTCCTATATTTGTTTCAAGTCAGGAACAAAAACAATGACTTCATTGGAAATGTAATTACACGTAGCCCTGACCTTCTATATTATTAGGTTAGGATTAGGCTTAGTTTTGTTTAGTTTCCCTTACATCACATCAACCTATTATCCTGCTCTTCATCGAGTCTCTACATTTATTTGTTTTCTTGTTGTATACTATGTGTGTTTTTTTATGTTTCGCCTCCATTTTATTCGTTATTTTGGTTTTGTTTCATTGTTTTGTCATGTATTTTATTTTTGTTTTTTCAATAATACTTTGCATGAAAGACACTCAAAAGAAAATGTGGAAAAAAATTGAAAAGGGAAATTATGATGACGAACAATGCTTGGCTAATATTATACCTATTCTCTATCTTGGGTTTACATATATTTAAATTCAATGATGTCTGAATGGAAAATATGATCCTCTCAGAAGGAAAGCCTTTGGTCAAACTACAAAGCCCGTATTTATTATAGGATCCTCATTCCTCAAATCAGTATCGTAAGTAAATGGTATTTTCCTTGCTGATCCAGTCAAGTAGAGAAGGATAAAGGGAAAATCTAAAATAGGAAAACCAATATCAGAGGTTATATAAATATTTCTCTGAAGGGGAAAAATTCTCTTCTCTCAATAAGTCAGGATCCCTCTTTATCCCATTGCAAATAAATAAGTGTCGAAACACAATCCTATTAAATAAATAAATAAAGGGTGAAACAAGAGAAAAGATTCATGAATATGGAGGTGAAACAAGTGACTTCTTCGAGGTATTGTTTAGGCTCACTGGAAGTGAAGCAATGATTGTGATCCCATAGTAACTCCACATGGGAAATTTCAAGGCCTATTGGCAGCGGAACAACACTAAATATGAAACACATACTATGTATATCTTAAACACGCCACACATATTACTCTTTCCTAGATAGAGACAATTGTGATTCACCAAGCCTTGATATGTTTTTAACCGAGTAAAGGAATCGAGGGGACTATATCTCTAAAAAAGTTAAGTAGGGAATCCAAGGTAACATGCAAGATGAATCAATACTTCCAGAAATATTGAGACCTTACATTTATATAATTAAACATAAACAAAGAATTTGGAGTTCTACCAGTGTGTCGCCAAGTGTTTTTGTTGTGACAAACATGCTCCAAAATTTCCCTCACCCTTGAATTTTGGAGCCTACTGAGGATCTTACATTCTATCATCCTATGGTTACTCCATGGTCATTTAATGTTTTGAAAATCATTTAAGTATTCAAGTCATTTGCACACATATGATAACAACTCCTTTATGCAAGCTCACCTAGGCAAAGCACAGTCCATCAAGATAGTTCCTATGTAATGTTCAACTCATTTCGATAGTTAGTGTGAATGTTTCTTGATATTTCCCCTCACTTTGATGTGTTTTTACTTCTATTTTTGTGAGATTTATCAACTGGCATCTTTTACAAATTTTTTCTTTAATAAGTGTCACTTTCACATTTGAGAATATCATTCTGACTTTATTTTACTTTAATAAGTGTCATTTTCATGTTATCTTCACCTTGGAATGTGTCACTTTTAATTTTGTTCACATTTTTCAAGTGTCGTCTTCATGTTTCCCTCATGTCTTAAGTGTTTCTTTTGTGTTTTCACCCCTGCATGTGTCACACTTGTGTGTATCAAAAAAGTTAGTTCTTGCACACTCTTCTACATTAGACGGTCTTACATATAATTGAAATATGCACTAGACACATTCCTAAATCTTAGCGCATGTTTTGGCCACAATCATCACTTCTATCGTAGCTTTTGTTCTAACTATTTTAATGTTTCATTTCAACTATCGCACTTAGAAATAGTTTTTATTTTAAGGTGTGACTATTTTTCATGAGCCTTGTGCATTCCATTGGCTTGTATTGATGTTATTGATGTGTGTGATCCATATTTGAGTCATATTAGAATGAATTTATTTCTCCTACTCTGTTGATCCCATGCCGAGCCATTGTGAGCGATATTCTTGGTCCTTCAGCCTAGCGCAAGTTCTAAAGGAATCAATCCTCTTATTGGGTGATAAGTGAAGCTTATTCATGAGCATCATTAACGTACGTATATTTTCTCCCATACTTGTGCACTAATTATTTTCTAAGGTCTCCTCCCTCTCACATTGCATTATTAATTCCTAAGGATAAGTCACTTAGCCTTGTGCTACCTCTCTCAGTGAAAAGCGCATTCTATATGAACAAGTAGCCATTGTTGGAGTGAACTACACCTTTCCAAGCCTGAGCACACTTTAAAAGAACAAAAAACACTTTGAATGCTTAGTGAAAAATCACACTTTAGAAGAACAAAGACCTAAGTCTCTCCTCTAAAAAGTGCACTATAGACAAACAAGGACCTTCTTTCATTAAAAAGCACACACTGAGAGCTTGAGTGCACTTCAAAAAAATGAGCACACTCCTTCGATTCGAAGAATTGCTCCCTGCTTAACCACATGGTGCACTCATGAAGAATGAATCTTCATTCTTCTCTTAGAGTGGATGGCGCACTCATGAAGCATGAAGCCTTAGAGAGCATGGTGCAATGAAAAAGTAGGAATCTTCATCCTTTCCTTTCAGCACATGGCACAGACACAAATCTTGAAGCTTGAGCACACTCCTTTAGCAAGAAGAATCACACCGTCTTTAAGTGAATGAGCACATCTTAAAGGATTGAGTGTTTGTCCCTCATCTCTTTGGCATGCACCCTTGCGCCCTCCTTGTTCTCATGAGTGCATGAGTGCACCTTGAAGGCCTTAAGGTCTAAATCCTCACTCTTTTGTCTCTTCAGAGTGTTCCCTTGTGCCGTCTCGTTCTCTTTGAGCGCAAGAGCACATCTTCAAGGCACGAATTCCTGAAGCCTCACTCATTTGTCTCTTTGGAGTGTGCTCTTGCGCCCTTGGTTTTATCTCTCTCTTTCTTGAGCACACAAGTGCACCTTGAATGCCTCTTGTGAGCCTTGATGAGTGTTGTGGCTCATTTGCATTTACTTTTTAAAAAATTTCTCAAAACACCAAAAAATTATACATGGTAGAAAATGAAAAAAAATAAAATGTGATTTATATGTTGGTGTATTAACATTATGTGCAGAGATGTGAAGGCAAGTTGAGTTGGACTTCTTCGCAAGCTAAGGAGAGACTAGCGCTACAAAATACCGAATAAGCTCAGGAGGGTTACACCATAGAGAGAAAAAAATTGGTAATCAATATCGTTTATTCGTTAAAGGAACGTATGCAAGCCTGTTGAATGAAATTGTGTTCATTATCGAAGAAATTGTATAGATTTCCCGAAGGTCAAGAACTAGCATATTTTCTCTTAAAAACTTAAGAGTTTTGAAAGAAACTTAAAGGGGAAAATCAACGGTCAGGATCAAATCGCAAAATTGAAGCGGAGAGATGGACGGTGGATATCATAGCACATAAATGCAAGTTAGATTGATCAAAGGTTGTGAAGAGAAGTCACATGTTGACCATAGGTTCCATCGCACACCGCACTTCATGAATTTTAACACTTACCTCCCATTTCTTATAAAAAATCTGTCGTTTTGTGATTTGCGATTGGCCCCACCTCCGCTTTCCACGTCATCCCTCTCACACATCGCACATCACACTTCGCACTTCACACTTCATGAATTTTAACACTTACCTCCCATTTCTTATAACAAATCTACCGATTTTTTATTGGCCCCACCTCCACTTGCCTGATCATCCCACTCGCACATCGCACATCGCACTTCGCGACTTTTAACACTTACCTCCCATTTCTTATAACAAATCTGCCGATTTGCGATTTGCGATTGGTCGCACCTCTGCTTGCCATGTCATCCCTCTCGCACATCACACATTGCACTTCACGACTTTTAACACTTACCTCCCTTTTATTATAACAAATATGCCGATTTGTGATTTGCGATTGGCACCACCTTCGCTTGCCACATCATCCCTCTCGCACATCGCACATCGCACTTCGCGACTTTTAACACTTACCTCCTCGTTATTATAACAAATATACCAATTTGTGATGTTCGATCGGCCCCACCTCTATCTTGCCACATCACCTTCCCGTTGTTGCACGTCGCAAGTTCAGGAGGAAAGCGCTAAGGAATATTTTATGAACGCCGAAGTGCCAAAATGTGATGGAAAGGCTAACACAATACCATTCAAAGGTTAAGTTGAATTTATTTAAAGTCTAAGATTATGTGCAATTGCATTGGTTTTATGAATAAATGTGAATGCGGGAAGTGGAGTCAGGTAATGCTCGACCCCGTGTAGAACAACGTTGTATGCAATTGTGCTTTGTAAATAAATGGAAGACTGAACGCTGCAAGCACGAGTGGAACAGGCAGAGTCGGGCATAAGGGGACAAGATAACATGGTTTGAAGTGCAGAGGCATAGGAAAAGTTAGGCAAAGGAGCATATGGTGGCACAGTTTGAAGCACAATAACTGGGTTAAGTAGGGCAAAGAGGCGTTATTGTAGAATTGTTCAGATACCACAGCAAAAAAAGAAAAGGCATGGCAACAAGCAGAATGGACAAACAATGAACTTTGGAAGAGATGTAGGGAAAGGATGTTTGATATGTTAGGGAGACACATCAACACTTTAGGGAGACACGTCAACAAAAAATCAGATTCAACAAAAAGAATGATATTTTAAGTTTTAATTTGTTTTTTTTGTAAGTTAAGATCAAATCTATAGTGATTTCCTCAATTGAAATGTAATAAGTAGTTTTAACAGTTTAGGTAGTCAAAGTAGTTTCAAGAAGTTTTAGTATTTACGAACCGTTTTTGATGTATTTAAGAAATATAGAAAGAAAGAAGAGTGGTTCCGAGTTTTGGGCATCTGGAAGACTAAAACTGTGGTACTTACTTTTATGAGGAATTAATGAAAGAAGCATCAAGTTTCCTACAACTGTTGATGGTGATTTGTTCTTCCTGTGTCATTTTGTGTCCCTTCTTCTTTGAATGAAGTGAAGTAATGTAGAAGTTGGTCTCTTAATTACATCTGTGAGTAAGAGTTAAATAGCCTTAATTTGCGCTCCTTCACTCCAACTACTCTCCCTTCATAAACTCTCTTTGGAACTTAAAAGTAATAGATTTTGTGTACAACATATTATTTTGAGTTTCTTCTCTCTCCATAAATTCATTCTAATATTTAGAGTGGTAGATTCTTTGTTACAACATATCATTTTGAGTTTATTCTATAGTTTTTCTTTTCCATTCGGATATTAGCAGTTAATGGCATTGTAGAGTCTTTCATTATACTGAGTTGTTAAGGGTTTTAAAGAATTAGTTTCCAAAGAGATTGAATGAAGACCACCTAATATAATTACTTTGTGACACACTTTCAAAAAATGTCTTAAGCACTGATTCCTTTCCACATATAAGGAATTGTCTCTTAAGATACAATATTTTATGGCGCCGTTGTCGGGGACGAAGAAATGAAGTTTATTTTCCCTGGGTTTTTCACATTATTTCCTCTGGTTGTTTAGTGAGGAGGAAATATTTGGTTATGTTTGTTATTCTTAGAATTCTGGCTCACAAGAGGCCTCACATGAGGTCGGATACCTCACAGCAGAAGGTCCTTGCTTTGTTAGACCCCAAAATATTGGTTTCTAAAAGGGTTCAGAAACCCAAAACCCCCTCAACACCTAGTCCTACAATGTCAGCTCCTAGCGATAGTTATAGTAATCCTTTGTTTGAATATATCTCTGAAGTACTTCCTTTCTTGGAACAAGATTCACCTTTCACACTACTTTATTTTCAAGAACCTAAGTTGGAAGAATACTCCTGTGAGTCTGTTTCTTTTACTGTTACTCAAGCTTAACAAAATCCAGTTTTTGGTCTCTCTGCTATTGTCCATCAACCCACACCCATATCAGTTTTACATCCACCTTCGTTCATTTTCACAGTAGGTCCTTTGACTGCATCTAACCAAGGAACAGTCAATCAAGGTGCAAACATGGTAGCACCAGCCTTTTTTTTTGAACAAATATTCTCCACTTAACCTTCCTTAACTAGTGAATGCAATGCCTCAAGAGTATCTTAAATTAATTCCACGTTTTACTAGAGAAGATGAAATAACTGCAGAACAACACTTGCCTATATTTTGTAATTTTGCTGAAAATCTAAATTTAGAACATCTTGATGTTGTAATGAGGCTTTTTGTTCAGTCTCTGGATGGAGAGGCTAGAAAGTGGTTTAAGGGATTTCCAGATAATTCTATTAATACATGGGAAGAACTGGAAAATCAATTCACTCAGGGATGGGATGAAAAAAGGGATCATGGATATTAAATAAGTTGTATAATATTTTTCCTATAGAAATGAAGCCCCCTCCTTTTGGAGCAATGGTGGTTTTTGTAGGGGCTTTTGAAGTTGATTTTAGTTTCACACTTAGAGAAAGGAGATGCCCTAATCTAGAGAAGATACATAAATATTCTTTATATATTGAAGTTAATATGACTACAGCTGGAAAGGCGAAAGGGCATCAACCAATCCACGAGAAGGGGAAAGAAAAAGAAGAATCATCACAAGATAAACGAATTGAAGATATGACAAAGGTGATAAAAAAACTTGTCAAATAAGCTAGTTAAGATGGAATTGGAAAGTAAAAACTCCTAAGGAAAATTACAAAAAAACCAAGGGGGATTTAAACCTCAATTCAGAAGACATCCCCTGCAAATTTTGCAGAGGGAAAGAAAAGATCAAGACTAGGTTCAAGCACCATTGTATATAGAAGCAACACCCATAGAGTCAGTAGAAGATGATGAAAGGGAGGCTAAAGATCAAATATATTCTATGTACACAATGGAAGATGAGGAAGAGGAAGATTGTGAGGGAGAATATGCTAAAGCTGAGGTATCTTTCTACCAAGATGAAATGGATGAATACTATAGGAAATTCACAAATTTCATGCAAGATGAGTTACATAAAAAGTATTATTTAAGGTCTAGAAAGAGATCTAGAGTGCAGGATAATGAAGGCGAACAACAAAATTCTATTCTTCCTCCTTTGGCAACTCCACAACAAAAGGACCTTGTGAAACAAATCAATGATGGGAAGCGACCTATAAATTTAGTTAATAGAACAGATATGCAACAGGGTGAACCTTCCCAGAGCAAATCAGTTGATATTAATATTTTGGAGAGAGTTGTTCCTGTACCCAAACAAGCAGAAAATTCTAGAAAGAGTGAAGAAGAACTTGAAAATAATGCTAAAAAAACTCATCCTTTTAGTTTGACAAAAGAGTTGGAGAAGGTAAAAATTCAGGTACCTCTTCAGGAATTAGCTAAAATACCATTCTACAAGAAAGAAATTTCAGAATTTATTAATCTCACATAGCTTGAAGATATACATGACACTACGAACTTATAAGAAGAGAATCCAGTGGTCACCTTTGGTCCTCATGTAAAAGTAGACCCTTCTGTCCCACAATTCTATATTTCTATGTTGCTTCATGATTTTACTCTCCACAATTGTATGTTGGACTCAGGTGCATCCCATAATCTCATGCCATTGTCTTAGTATGAAGGAACTAAACTTGCAGATTGCCAAACCTTATAGGGATCTGTATTCATTTGATTCCAAAAGGGTGAAATGTATTGGGTTAATTAAAGATGTAGTAGTTTCTTTGGCACAAATTCTAGCAAAGAGTATAGTCATGGATGTAGTGGTTGCTGACATTCTAGCTAGGTTGGGAATGCTCCTGTTAAGATATTGGGGAGAAAATATAAGAGGTGTTCTTAAACTGGATTTCACTTATGCTATCATTCCTATTTTCAATGGGGAAGAAAGGAGATTGTACAAGTGTTACACAGTAATTTGTCACCGTCCCTACCATTCCCCGTCCCGCACAATGGAGGACCCATAATGTGACCTGTGAACACTGTCATGCACTGAAAACATCATCATTGCATCCCTCTGAGTATGAGCTTCATTTCCCCTTGAGACATCTCCTTGCAAAATCCATGAAAAACGGCTCTTTTTGCATTGGCGCGGGTAGACAGTTCAGTACTCGCGCCACTCAGGGAAATCCTGTAAAGAGGTCGCGCCACTTGGCGCTCTGTCATAGAGCAGCAATCGCGCCACCCATTTTAAGGACTGTTTTTTATATATGGATGGCGGAAGTTGAGTTCAAACAAACTCACAACCACTGCCTATCTTGAGTTGGGAGGTTTGGCTACGGGAGTTCCATGGAAAGGAAGTAGTTTTGCCACCTTCTATGGAACCTTCCTTGTTGATAGGGCCAATCCCATAATAATAGGGATCCCAACTCCCTCCTTCCCCATCTATATAAGCTTGCTCAGATCCATGGCAAGCGGGTCTTGAAGTGCTGAAGCTTTGCATCTCCCTATTTCCCAAGTGCCTTTGTGCTGTAAAGAATCCCTTCTTTCCCTTAAGGCCCATTAAGCAAGGAGATCATTGTTACGAGACTCTGGAGAGGTTTCCCTTTCCTTGGCGAGCTTTACGAGACGTGGACAACCGGGGACCCGTACGAAGGAGGCTGCGACGTCAGAACTCGGTTGTAACTTCTATTCGTTTATCACTTTAATAGATGACTATGATTATGGTTCCACTCCTTTTTGCAATCATGTTAATGCGAGTAATATCTTTTCTGACCGATATTTAGTTACGTATGCTGGTTCCTATGCATGTATCTGTTCGTCTCTTCTGTGTGCAGGTGTTCGTCCACGGAGATCGTGGAAGAATTGTGATCTGCCAGGGCTGAAGGACGGGGGCATCTTCTTCTTCAGATCTAGCGTTGGAATCCAAGTAGGCTCTTATCCCAAGTCTTTCATTCGTAACTAGGAGCTTGCGTCATAGCATTGTTTGTTTGTTGCTAGACCCCTGCTGGGCTAGTAGGGATCGCCTCTGTCCGCAGAGGGGATTTACCTCCTCGACAAATTGGCGACTCCGCTGGGGATCGTCCGGTTTTCCTTGTCCCGTTTATGATTGGTTCGCTTTGATTGTTTCTCCTTGCTTGATGAACCTTCTGGGTTGGATTCTTTCATTATTTTAGCCTCTTGGTTTGCTTAGCTTGTGTTGGTCTCTTTTCGGATTAGCTTGTTTTTTAATTTTCATTGAAGAACTCGACTGGCGCGGGTTTTTACCTGACAGTCGCGCCACTTGGCGCGTGTTGCATTTGTCTGTCTCGCGCCACTCGGCCTCTGGCGCTAGTTTCAAGGCCACAGTCGCGCCACCCCTGTGACTTTTTTGAGTTTCTTCAATTTTTGGCTTTCTGAGCTTGACCGGTACTTTTCTTCTTGATTTCCTGATTGTTTGAGTGTATTGGAGTCTGGTTTGACTGGAATTCACCGCTATCCTTTGGTTGTTTGCCTCTATCTATCGGTTTCACGATTTGAGCCCTAGGGCATCTAGTGGCATAGTGAATCGAGCCCTCCTTGGGAGTTTTGGTGTCTTGATTGTCCCGTCGACTTGTTGATTGATTCTCCACGCCCTCTTAGGAGTCTTTGATTGTTTTGTTGCGTCTTTTGAGTGATTGTTCATTCTTTCATTCAGAATTCGTTTGCCCTTGCTTTGGACCCAGATCACACGGTCCATTGGGTGTTTTCGAGTCTTTCTTTGATTTGAGAGACTTTGGGTCGATTTAGAGATTTGGTTGCTTGCTTTGTTGAGTGAATGTTGTTTGCTTCGCTCTCTTAGTTATCATTTCTCCAATTGTTCCTTTTTGTTTTCAGTGCACATTAGCCATTAAACATTGAAAATCAAAAAAAATATATAATCTCTTTTGTTTTTTAATTAGTGCAAATTGTCATCTTTTCCGTATTACTAGTAATTAGTATTTGAATGAAAAGTGTGCAATTGCATTAGTTGCATTAGAGACATTCTTGTTTGTATTCCGTTCATTTCGTTTGTATAAAAGATCTCAACTCTCATTTAACTAGTTTTCATCGAACGAAATGTTGCATCGTGGCATATAGCTTGCATTTAGGAGACACTACATACGATAAGGCCTGGAAATTGAAACTTAATTGAAGATCACCTGTAAAATTCATTCAATTAACCTAAGGCAACATTGGAACTTAACGCAACATATTTAGAAGGTCTAGGCTAGAGACGTGTTCCGGCGTCGTTAAACCTAGCAGCTGTCGTTCGCCTATTGGCTTTAGACAGCGCTAGTACGGACTTGCGCTCCCCGTACCGTCGCGTATATAAAGGGAGACCCCTATAGGTTTTCAATCCTTTATCCATAGGAAGCCGAGTCTGCCGCCTTTTACCCGTGATACACCGAACACAGCATTCGGGGAGACTACCTGCACGTATGGAAAGTCCTTGGTCGATTTCTGTTTCATTCTTGAAACCAAGGTGTATATTGCAGTTCACGGATATCTGGTACACCCTTTGTGCCTAGTTTTTCCTGAGCAGTCATTTGGTCTTTTCTGACTCCCTAAACTTGAAAAGACCGTCAAGCGCTTGGCCTTTCACGTTTGTATCAACTCTGAAAGAGATAGAGTCATCTTTTTATCGTTTCTCGACTCTTAAAACATGAAACGGTAGAATTTGTTTATTTTCCAATGTGGTAAAATCAATCTCCCACGATAACACACCCGTTTAGATATTGCTTGTGACTGTTTGATCGTGTGTCTTAATTCATTTTCAGCCCGTGTGTGTGTGTGCTCTTCTTCTAGTCTTTTGTCACGGTGGCGGAACCCTCGGTTTCGTCTACTGGTAGTCCTTACACGGACGATTCTTCAGAGGCTTCTGAGCCTTCTGTTGAACCACAGCAGCCTGTTGTCTCTGAGTTCCCTGACGGGGGACTGGTCCTCGCCGAGCAACCCTTTGGAGAACCAGTTGAGTTCAACTGGCCCTTTTCGGACCCTGTGTCTGAATTGAGATTAGGAGCTGATTTCCTTTCTCTTACATCGGGTTCACCGTTTATTGCTGCTGTTTTTTCTCCTAGTCCTCGCCGTCTTCTGCGTGATTTAACGGCAGGATCAACCATGAGTAATTCTGGTGAGGAAATTCCCGGGTCTGATGACTACCAGCGCATCCCTCGTAGATTGTTTGAGGGAGACGAGTCTGAGCTGGCTACCACATCGTCAGCTGGTCCTTCTTTTCCACAGGGATACAGATCTCTGGGTCAGATTATTTCAGCTGCTGCCTCTATGGGAATATCATCTCCTACTTCGAGGCCAGCTGCCACTACACCCGGGGTGTCTCCTTCGACGCCCGTCACTTCTGTTCCCGTGCGACCCACTGTTTGTGTGGCTGCCTCTTCTGCTGTTGCCTCAGCATCTGCTTCTAGATCTGGGCCAACTCCAGAGGACATTTATCTAGCTACTGCTATACCGAAGAATATCTCTCCGGAGGAGTATCGGTTGTTTTTACAGCAGCCGAACGCCGGAGCTGGACAGCTCCTCCAAGATCCTTATCGGTCTTTCTTTTCGCATTATGCACAAGACGGCACTCCCGTGTATGGTTTTCCGGGTCAGCTTGACGAGCATGGGGATATTTTACGTCTCCCTGCTCCTGAGGCCTATCTTTATGTTCAAGGTTTACCGTACAACCAGGCTCAGAACTTGCAGGCACAACCTTTCCAAGGTCAACCTGCAGGCCAACCTGGCTATCAGTACGACCCATAGGGACAGCCCAATCAAGGCTACTCTGCGGGCCAGCAAGGGCCATTCTATAATCCGCAAGGACCATATTATAACCTGGCTGGTCCAGCACACTGCGGCCTCCAGCGGGGTATCCAACGAGAGCCAGGCCTGTGGACACCGAGGGGCAAGTCCGGCCTTCCTTACGGGTGCAACCGCAGTATCACACGGTGTCTCGCAGTGCATATCGACGGGGACCGCTATGGTTGCCTTGGTCAGCGGTTTCCCGGCCAGAAGCACACAGTGCTGTTCCACCCCCAGGCCAACCGGGTCATCCGGTACAACCTGGTGTCCCGCCTCCAGGCCAACCGGCTTATTCGGTGCAACCTGGGGCTCACTTACAACCAGGGCAGCCTGCGCAACCAGCGCCGCCCCCTCATTCGGGCCAACCTGTTCATTCGGGAGCGCCCCCTCATTCGGGTCAACCTGTTCATTCAGGCCAGCCCCCTCATTCCGTTCACTCTGCTCACCAGCCTGCTCACTCAATGCCGCAGCCAAATCAACAGCTGCGCCCTACGTACCAGGCTCCGCAGGGTTCCACTTATCAGCAGTCTACTCATCCTCAGAGTGGTTATTATCCTCATGGTCAATCTCAACCGAACTATAACCACTCTGGAGGCTCTCAGTATCATCCTCCTCCACCCGGTTCTAACTATGCTCAGCAGCCAAATCCAAACACTGCTTATACGGGGCAGACGCCTAATCAGGGCCCGAACCCTGGTTATCAGGCCCCACACAATGGTTACCAGCAACCAAATCAGTCTGGCTATACGAATTATGCCCCTCACGGTCAGAATCCTACGGGACAGAACCCATGGGGGCAGGGATATTCACAACCATCGTGGAGCATGGGTACCGGACCTTATTCTGGGACTGGCATGGGAATTAACCCTCCATTGCCGTTCCTGGCTACCTTGGATCTACCGGACGTTTCGAAGTTGACCAATGATCCGATTGCTCATAATCCATATTGGCCCCCGGTTCCAACCAAGATACCAGGTGACTCTCCCAAGTTTGAGGGCAAATCTGGAGAAGACCCCCAGGCGCATGTGATGACGTATCACCTCTGGTGTTCGTCTAACTCTTGGACTGACGATTCGGTTCGTTTACGTCTTTTCTAGCGTACGTTAACAGGAGCTGCTGCTAAGTGGTACATAGAATTATCCCGTGGTATTTTTCAGGATTTCAACTCGTTAGCTATGGCTTTCCTCACGCATTTCCAGTTACCAGTCCGGTATGAGACTGGGACGCACCTCCTGTCTTCTCTGAAGCAGGACTCGGCCACTCACATCTCGGATCACATCCACGAGTGGCGGCGCCGTCGTCGACTGATCAAGTTTCACATACCTGATCAGATTTTGACTCACTGGTTCACCACCTCCTTTGTGAACAAAATCGCTCGGGATATCGCAATGGGAGCGTGTGTGACGGAGGAACAAGCTATCGCGCGTGCCCAGTACTTGGATCTTGTTTATTCACAATCTGGCACGCTTTATGACATCCTGCCTGATGCACCACGGCCCGGAGCCAAAAAGACCCAACCCACCCCTTCCGTGGATGGTGTCATTGGTTCCGTTTCTCAAAATTCGAAGAAGTCTTCGAATGGGAGGCAGAAGGCTAATTCTTCCCATAATACCTCTGCTAATCCCGCCTCATCCGATTCTGGTAAAACCGCGGAGGTAAATGCCGTCCAGGCCAGTCCTGCGGACAAATCCTCCAAGGGGAAGAAGAAGGGCGAAGGCAAATCAAGATCTGATGCCCCAAAACCGGAATCTAAATCTCGATCTGAGGATGGCTCACAACGTAAGCCGAAATTTCCTTGCCTCATCTGTGAAGGTGACCATTACACTAAAGATTGTCCAAGACGATCCGAAGTTAGTCAACTTCTTAAAGGCTCAAAGGGAACTCCGGCTGTTTTAAAGGAGCCATTTCCATCTCAGCAGACCCAGATGGTCGAACAAGGTTCGTCATCTGCACCGTTTGGGTCTCAAGTTTTCATGATGAAGACTAATGCACCTATCACTATCGCTATGAGGTCCAAGGATTACAATAATCAGCAGCAGGCACCCGGGAAGGCAGTGGCGGATGGACCACCTCCCGCATCTGCTTCTGGTTCATTGGAAATTGAGAAGCCGACTCTCGAACCCGTTGTGAAGCCACCTCCCAAGGGTGTTCTTCGAAGATCCTCTTATAATCCAAACGCCCGTGCCGCCCAACATTACAGTATTGTTGAGGATCTGGCCCAGGCGCCATGTGCCATGTCTGCACTTGAGGTTCTTCAAAGTTGTCCTTCACAACGGAAGGCTTTTCTGTCTGCCATCGGTGGTATTGACCCCGCCGATTCGAGCCTTCTCACCTTTGATCTGGAGAATTTTACTCCCCGGCTTCCACATCAAATCGCTTTGATTATTCGAGTCAGGATTAACGGCCTGGACGTTCACAGAGCCGTCGTAGATGAGGGTGCATCTACTTGTGTTATGTCCTCCGCTTGTTGGAGAGCCATCGGTTCTCCAACTTTATCGTCATCTCCCAATGCCCTTGAGGCATTTGATGGCCGGGAATCTAAACCCCTGGGAGTTCTCGAGAGTCTGGCGATTAAATTACAGGGAAAAACCGTCAACGTGGAAGTAGAAGTAGTTGACGCTAAACTCAACTACAACATACTTCTTGGCCGCAGCTGGACCCATGCCATGCTCTGCGTGCCGTCTACTGTCTTTCGATTCATCAAGTTCCCTCACGAGGGCAAAATTGTCACAGTAGACCAGTTGTCATTTTTTACCTCGAGCTCCGAGAACAACGTGCCGTATGTGGATCAAATTCCGAATCCACCAGACAACATAGGACCTGGTCTTTTCAAAGACCCAGTCCTCATGGGTTTTTTCCCTGCGCCGCCACCGAATACCGCTCAAGTCAACATGTTGTCCAGGACTGATGACCCCTGGCTGATTCCTACACCTGAGCAGGTATATGAGTTTGGAGAGTCCATGCCTTTAACGCCAGTAGAGATCAGCTACTGTGAGATTGTTGCTGCATCGGATTCTCCACCTCCTCAGCATGCTCCGATGAGCATGGCTCTTGACGTCTACTCACAATCCCCCTGGCTTGGTCAGGCTGATTCGCCTGATCCTCTTAGAGAGACTTTTCCCTCAGATGAGGCTATAATTGAAACTATGTCTCTAGAGGAGCTACCTTGGGGCGATGGGCATCATCGTTCCTCGTTTATGCCTAGCTTGGGGGCAATGACGGATTGTCTCGAGCGCTATGCTACTCAGGTTCCTTCCCCTCCTCTTCAAACACCGATCTTGACGCATGAGGTCTTTTCGGAAGGCAATCTGAGTAACATTACTCAAACGGTTCCTATCAACATCTCTGTCAAACCAGGGATTGTTGAGAACATTCATGTGGGTGTGACCTGTTCTCCTAAAGAGATCCAGGTCTATACGGAACTTTTCAAAGAGTTCAGAGATGTCTTTGCATGGTCTTACGAGGAAATGCCGGGAATTGATCCTAGTATTGTCGTGCACGAGATTCCAACCTATCCAAGTGCGAAACCCGTGCGCCAACGCTTGCGTCCCATGCATCCTCGCAAAGCCGCCGCTATCAAGGCAGAGGTTGAAAAACTTCTGAACGCGGGGTTTATTTATCCTATCCCCCTTACAGAATGGGTGTCCAATATCGTCCCTGTCGATAAAAAGCAGGGTACCATTCGATTCTGTGTGGATTATCGCGATATAAATCGCGCCTGTCCTAAGGATAATTATCCCACTCCGTTTATCGATCGGATTATCGACGATTGCGCCGGGAGTGAGATCTACTCCTTAATGGACGGTTTCTCAGGTTACAACCAGATTAACATTGCACCTGAGGATCAACATAAGACCACATTCATCTGTCCGTGGGGCACTTTTGCATATAAAAAACTCCCGTTCGGCTTAAAGAACGCTGGCGCCACGTTTCAACGTGCTATGTCATATGCTTTTCATGATATTCGCCATATTGTCCGGCCTTATCTGGACGACTTGCCTGCCCATTCGGGTAAGCGAGAGGATCATCCGGAACATCTTCGCCAGATATTTCTTCGCTGCAGACGCTACAATATTAGGCTGAATCCTCATAAGTGCGTCTTCTGCGTCGACTCTGGCCGTCTTTTAGGCTTTATAGTCTCGAAAGATGGAATTCGCCTCGACCCTCTAAAGGTTGAGGCCATTGTAAATCTCCCGTCACGCTCCTCCCTTTATCAGTTGCAGAGTCTGCAGGGGAAAGCGAATTTTCTTAGGCGCTTCATCCCGAATTATGCCGAGGTGGCCAAAGGATTCACTCGTTTGTTAAAGCAGAATGTTCCCTTTCATTGGGACAAAATCGCTCAAGAATCCTTTGAGAAGCTGAAGACATTGCTAGTCAATGCTCCATTGCTTCGTCCTCCGGACTACCACCGCGACTTTACTTTGTATCTAGCCGCCGCATTAAGCACCATCGCCATGGTCTTGGTGCAGGATGACGAGAACGGTGATGAACATGTTGTTTATTACCTTTCTCGGAACCTTCTCGACCCAGAAACGCGTTATGCACATGTTGAGAAGTTGGCCTTAGCAGCCGTACACGCTGTACAGCGCTTCCGCCATTACATCCTTTTGCGCACGATCACAGTGGTTTCAGACTGCAACCCCATGACATATATTCTTTCGAGACAATTGCTGGGGGGCAAGTACTCCAAATGGATTGTCATCTTGCAGGAGTTTGATTTGGAGTTCACCACTGCCAAGTCAACTAAATCACTGGTCTTCGCGGATTTGATTTGTTCTCTCCCGACAGACTCTCTTCCTGAACACACTGAAGATCATATTCCGGACGAAACGTTGTTTCTTATCGATACTCGTGATCCTTGGTACGGGGACATCATAGTGTATCTTCAGACCGCGACCTTCCGGTCTGAGTTGGATAAAGCTGCACGCCGCCGGATTCGGCACCATTCCCAACCCTACCGCATAGTGGGAGATACCCTATATCGTATTGGAGTAGATTCGGTGCTCCGACGATGCCTTACCTTGGACGAGGCTGAGAAAGTCTTGAATGACTGCCACAGTGGCGCCTGTGGTGGACACATGTCCGGATATGCCACTGCCCAAAAGATTCTGAGGGCAGGTTACTTTTGGCCGTCTATATTCAAGGATTGCATCACTGCAGTCCGAAAATGCCATCCGTGCCAGATTTTTCAGCGCAAGATGCGCGCGCCGCCGTTGCCTTTGCATCCCGTTATTACCGTCGGCCCTTTCGCGAAATGGGGCGTAGATTTTATGACGTGTAACCCTCGCTCGGCCGGGGGGCATGCGTATATCATCGTCGCCGTCGACTACTTCACTAAGTGGGCCGAGGCGATGCCTACACTTGCTGCTGACGGAAGAACGGCTGCTTCTTTTTTATTCAACCATGTTATTGCACGATTCGGGGTCCCTCAAGCTATTGTCACTGATCACGGTACTCATTTCCGTGATTACATGATGGCGGAGCTGACAGCTGCGTTGGGCCTGCGTCACGACAGCTCAACGCCATACTACCCTCAAGCTAACGGTCAAGTTGAAGCGGTGAACAAGGTTTTGGTCACTATGCTTCAACGAACAGTTGGGATTCATAAATCCAGTTGGCATCTCCAACTGTTCTCAGCTCTATGGGCGTACCGAACATCTGCGAAAAGTGCAACCGGATTCACACCCTTCCAACTGGTGTACGGTCTGGAAGCTACTTTGCCGGTTGAATGTGAAATTCCTTCGCTTAAGTTAGCTGTGGAGCTCTTACCGGATACTTCTCCTGAGGAAGAGCGTCTTTTGTATCTTGAACGGTTGGATGAAACCCGTCGTCTAGCTGCTTTGATTATCGAAGCACAAAAGAAGAGGGTCAAATCGCATTTTGATCAATCTGTTTCTCCCCGTTCTTTTATTGAAGGAGACCTAGTCCTCTTATATGATCAGGCACATGATAAGCTTGGTGACCGGTAAACTCCAGCCCATGTGGCACGGTCCCTATATAGTAAAACGTGTTTTGAAAAATGGGGCCTACGAGCTTATAGACTACGAAGGAGTTCCATTGGCGCAGCCCAGAAATGGGCTGTACCTCAAGAAGTACTACGCCTGAAATGATTTCTTGGTGTGGTGTGTGTACATAGGTGTGTGATTGTCATGTGTGTGCATGGTGTGGTGTGCTTTGTAAACGTCTTTCTGCTGATCGGGTCTTCCTGGTTGTGCAGATGTCTACTCATCCATTTGTTGGTTTCGCGGACGGTGCCTCCCGCAGTACCAGGAATCTGTCTTCTGCAGCCTGTGTAATCTACGATCCTGCTGGTGAGTTGATCGACCTGCAAGGTGTTTGTTTAGGACGTACCACGAACAATATCGCGGAATATAGCGCCGTGTTGGAATTATTAACCGAGGCAATAAACCTTGGTATCCGTGAATTGCTCGTGTACCTAGATTCACGGCTTGTAGTGTTGCAGCTGAACGGGCACTATTCGGTAAGAAACCCGTCCATTTTACGATTGTATTTGCGTATTCGATTACTGGAAAGGAATTTTGAATATATTACATATCATCATATACCCAGACATTTGAATGCATTAGCAGATACAGTAGCAAATTTGGTGTTAGATAGACATTTGCGCAATTTGTAAATCATCATCACATGTAAAGAAGACTCATCCAGAAATAGATATGCATATATAGCATCGAAATGTTTACATAGAAGTGTGTCACATAAAACTCAAAAAATATACATAAGTGTCTTAATACATCCGGAGACACTGAGTCTCTCAAAAAATAGGTGTGGCTAAATCCTAGAGACTAATCGGCATGGTGCTCATGATAGCACGTTACTGCACGCACTAGCCGCCTCAGGATTCGGTGGAGCCGATTTGGGACTCCCACCGTATGGCGCTGGTACTCCAATGGTACATCTGACAGTCGGGCATAGTCTGGGATCCCATGAACGATCCCCTCAAGGTTCTGAACCAGTGCCCCTCCTCCGGCACCTTCCCCCTGGATCTCAGGGGCGAGCTGTGTCCTCCGGAAGATAGGAGACATCCCGGCTGGTCTCTCAGGGCCTACATCTGCATGCATGTATTTTTGTGTTAAGACAACTGTGTATTAATAAAAAAATCATATAAACATAAAATCAAAAATATGAGGTCTTACCCAGCTCTTCGTCCCAGTGGTCTCCTTCTGGTAGCGGGAGATCCGGGTCCCCTGTAAAGTCAGTTCCCGCATAGGGCCAATTTTCCACAACGATCAGTTGGCGCCGTATCCATCTGAAGAACTCGGGCTTCCAGGACATCTGTTGCCCGCCTCCAGATCTGGGCATCAGTGCTGCCCAGCGAGCCATTCTCGGCTCTCGTGGTACTGGACTCGCCACAGGGGCCTCTTGGCCCTGGAAGGTTGGTATGCATTCCAGAATGAACGACACCAAGATGGAACCATACCCAAACTGCTTCAGTTTGCCCTTTTTGCACTTTGTGAGCTGCCTTTTCATGTTAATGGTGACAGCTGTTGCCCAGTCATATAGTCGGGGACCCATGCATTCTGAGGCCAGTAAGAGTTGAGCCTTTGAAGCCTCGTGCGGTGCCTGCGATCCAGCAGCCCGCGTAATGGTGTGGAGTACGACTCTCAGTGCTAGGTCGGGGATGGTTAAGATGTACACCTTCTTACTCCCTGTTCCTGTTTGTGCCCCACGGCACACCCGCGCCATTACTTCTTCCATCTTCTCCCCTGATGGTCTGCTCCCAGTCAGTACAGGGATTGGACCCCTGCGGGATAATCCAATAATAAAGTAAATGTCGGTGACCTCCAATTCCAACACCTGGTCTCGTATTCTGAATACCTGGTCATTTTCATCCCAGAGGTTGATCAAATATTGGAGGAGCTCAGGCTGAGCTCGTAAGCATGGCGTGAGGAAGAATTTCTTTAGGCCACAGTCCCTTAGAGCGTTCATGCAATTCTCATTTTGCATGGCCTCTTCGTCCTCATCTCCGTGTTCCCGTTCCTTCCATTCAATTTCCATTCTGACTGTTTATCTGCATTCACATGGTTCAAAATCCCTTGATTAGATCTTCTGTAAGCTTAAAAATTCAAGAATTTGGCATATAATAGAGGTTTTTTTAGGCGGAAATTTGGGTTGCGCCGCTGGCGCGACTGTTTTGCTGACAGTCGCGCCACGTGGCGCGGGCCCTTTGATAAAAAGAGCTCAGTGGCGCGGGTCCGGGCCCTATACCCGCGCCACTTGGGCCGGCCCTAAAAATTCAAGAGTGCCCTTACAGAGCTGATTTCTAAGGGAAATTCATTAAAAAATACATGGAAAGAAAGAGAAAAGGAGCGCCTCTTACCTGTCACGGAAGAGACGCTGAATGGTTGCCTGGATCGGTCGCAATCGCCGTCAGAAGATTCTGCTCCAAATGGACCACTGCTACTCTCCACAAGGTAAATAGTAAAAAGTAATTTCATTTTTTACCATTGGACATATTTATAACTTTTCGACGTTAAAATGAGTTTTTAAAGTTATTTCTTGTCAAATATTTGCATGTATTATGTCAAAAAATGGATTTTACGCTTGTTGGGTATGTGCAGTGACAGGTTTTTGTGACTTAGAAGGTGGAAACGAGTTGTATTTTATACTTTTTCGGACTCGGTAAATACACGAAAAAGTCACTCTGGAGTCATCTTTCAGCTCTTTTCTGACTCTCTAAATATGAAAAGATCGTCGAGGCCCTTGTCGTTTCGATCTCGTTAAAATGGTCACGAATCGACATCCACCCAGTATAAGTTTAACCCTTTTTCGGGCTGGGATGGATTGATTACGAAAAAGGAATACCCTAGCCTATCGCGACTAGGAGGTTTTCCCGGATATTGTTTTCTACCTTTTCGGATCTGGGGAACTATCTACGAAAAGGGACCTGTGGAGTTTTCTTTTCTGCTGTCTTTTCAAACTCTCTAAACATGAAAAGACGCCGAGTTCTTCCTTTGTCAGACTCGTTAAACCATGATGACATCGGATCTAGTCGAAATGACGTTCTCCGAGTTTCTCCTTCCTAGGACTCGTTAAATGCACTAGGATGGATTCGCCCGAAGGGCGGACTTATATCACAAGCATATGCTATCCCCTTCAAGCTTGTCATCAAAAATAATTGGGGTACTCGCCAGAAATGGTGGGGGAAAAAATGGAACCATCGTCGTTGTCGTCGGCAGTATGTCGCTCTTGAACATAGCACTTGTCTGCATTCGTGTCGGGTTGGGGACATCTCATCTCGTTGCTTCACTTTGCTTCCATGGGTTTGGGTAATCTCTTTTGACCTCTCATCTGTTCATTGCCTCGTCGCCATGACCTTTGATCTGTTGATGTCAAATACTGCCAAGTCCATTGTCGTGCCGTTTATATGTTCAAGAGAAGTTGGCCTCTGCGAATATCAACCTTCCTCTGTTTCTCATATGATCCTGATTCGCAACAAAACATTATGTTTCTCTGTCTCGTGTCGATGATGTGGGAATCATTATGGCCCACCTTCGATCAAGGTCACTTCCTGTCGACTTCAACTCATTATCCAGGAAGTTGGTCTAGAGACTCATGATGGTACCTTGGAGCCTGCATGCCTTAATGGCAGGTTCGTCGCATTCGACGAGAGGTTTTCATTATTGGCCTCCGATCGGATGATTCTGCGGGTGTTCGACGTCAGCTCATTCATTCACACGCCGTAGATTGTACCTGTAGTACCTTGAAGACCATCGTCATTATTGGTGGTTTTTCTCGCGTCTGTTAACGGCTTTCATTATTGGCTGGTAATCAGACGATGTTATTGCATGTTCGACATCAGCTCACACATTCGCATGCTAGAACTTGTACTTGTTTGGGTCGAGATGGAGCGCAAGACCCTGGATTGTGTCTGTTGTAATCCAGGCTGCGGTTGTGGATTATTGTCATTATGTACGTGACTCAATAATTGGATGGCTGCGACCATACCTGAGTCTATTTGTTTGATCTTAGTTGGATGGCTGCGCCCATACCCTGGATCCGGATTATAGCATACTCTGTTCGGATGGCTGCGTCCATACCATATACATCATGTACTTGAGATATCAGTTGTATCTTTCTGCGCAGGTTTTCCGACGGCGGGCCTTCGGTTGGACATGTTCTCGTAAAGCATTTCACCCCTCTCTCTCTCGGGCCTCATGCTTTAGGGGGCATCTGTTACACAGTAATTTGTCACCGTCCCTACCATTCCCCGTCCCGCACAATGGAGGACCCATTATGTGACCTGTGAACACTGTCATGCCTTGAAAACATCATCATTGCATCCCTCTGAGTATGAGCTTCATTTCCCCTTGAGACATCTCCTTGCAAAACTCATGAAAAACAACTCTTTTTGCATTGGCGCGGGTAGACAGTTCAGTGCTCGCGCCAATCAGGGAAATCCTGTAAAGAGGTCGCGCCACTTGGCGCTCTGTCATAGAGCAGCAATCGCGCCACCCATTTTAGGAACTGTTTTTTATATATGGATGGCGGAAGTTGAGTTCAAACAAACTCACAACCACTGCCTATCTTGAGTTGGGAGGTTTGGCTACGGGAGTTCCATGGAAGGGAAGTAGTTTTGCCACCTTCTATAGAACCTTCCTTGTTGATAGGGCCAATCCCATAATAATAGGGATCCCAACTCCCTCCTTCCCCATCTATAAAAGCTTGCTCAGATCCATGGCAAGCTAGTCTTGAAGTGCTGAAGCTTTGCATCTCCCTATTCCCAAGTGCCTTTGTGCTGTAAAGAATCCTTCTTTCCCTTAAGGCCCATTCAAGCCAGGAGACCATTGTTACGAGACTGCGGAGAGGTTTCCCTTTCCTTGGCGAGCTTTGCGGGGAGACGTGGACGGGCCGAAGTACGAAGGGAGAGGTACAACGACGTCAGAACTCGGTTGTAACTTCTATTCGTTTATCACTTTAATAGATGACTATGATTGTGGTTCCACTCCTTTTGCAATCATGTTAATGCGAGTAATATCTTTTCTGACCGATATTTAGTTACGTATGCTGGTTCCTATGCATGTATCTGTTCGTCTCTTCTGTGTGCAGGTGTTCGTCCACGGAGATCGTGGAAGAATTGTGATCTTCCAGGGCTGAAGGACGGGGGCATCTTCTTCTTCAGATCTAGCGTTGGAATCCAGGTAGGCTCTTATCCCAAGTCTTTCATTTCGTAACTAGGAGCTTGCGTCATAGCATTGTTTGTTTGTTGCTAGACCCCTGCTGGGCTAGTAGGGATCGCCTCTGTCCGCAGAGGGGATTTACCTCCTCAACAACAAGGAAACAAGGTTTGTGAAGACTACTACCAAGAAAGATGCAAGATATTCCCCTATTTATAGTCAAGAAACAAAAGATCTTTCATGTGTCATGTTGCATGAAGATGAAAAATTTGCTGAAGACATAGGGAAGCATCTCTCTTCAGCAGTTGTAAATAACGAGCTGAACTCAAAAAAGATTTGGAAATTCTACTTTGATGGTGCCTACTCCAAGGAAGGCACAGGAGCTAGATTCTTGCTGATATCACCAGAAGGTAACCTCATGGCTTTTTCTTTTAAATTAGAATTTGATTAGACAAACATCGTGGCTGAGTATGAGGCCTTGATCTTAAGCCTTCAAGTTGCTAAACATATGGGAGTTCAGTGTATTTCAATTTTCGGTGACTCTGAACTGATAATAAGACAGATTAAAAATCATTCCCAAACCAAGCATCTGAGATTAATATCATACAGAAATGAAGTTTTGGATATGATATAGAGTCATTTTTAAGCCTTCAATATTCAGTTCATCACAAGGGAGAAGAATAGGTTGGAAAGTTCGTTAGCAGTTGCAGTTAGTACCTTTAAGCCTCCAATGAATCCAAGGTTAAGGTACGAGATTGAAATTAGACATAGACCCTCCATTCCTGAAAATGTGAAACTTTGGTAGGTGTTTGAAGATGATGAGTAGATAAATCATTTCTTAACAATGATTGGAAACTTTGAATATGCTGAGATAGATCAAGAAGAAGAACAAACAGAGCAGAAAGGAGAGGTAAGAAACCTCAAGCAGTCAATAGGTGAGCAGACGATTATCCAGTTGAAAGACAATATCCTCCCTAAAGGACTGGTTCCCCTTGAAATATTATTTGATTCTAATGATGTTGTTGTTGATTCAAAGAAAGCACATAAAGAAGAAGAGATGGAAGAATGTAATTTGGGAACTCAGCAGGAGCCAAAAATGGTGAAGTTATTCAAGGGTGTGCTCGAAAATTATAAAGAAAGATACATTGATATTTTTAAGAAGTATATGGATGTGTTTTCTTGGTCATATGAAGACTTGAAAACATATGATAAAAGCATAATACAACATAAGATCCCAGTGAAAGAAGGAATTAAACCACATATACAAAAACTCAGACATATTAATCTATTATTGTTATCTCCAATTGAAAAGGAATTGAAGAAATTGCTGCAAGAAAAAATCATATTTTCTCTCAGATATTCTGATTGGGTCTCTAATTTGGTTCCTATGAGGAAGAAAAATGGAGAGATAAGATTGTGTGTGGACTTCAAGAATTTGGATAGAGCATCTCTAAAATATAATTATCCTTTTCCCAAAATGGATTATGTATTACAGAAGGTGACAGGAACTTACATGATGTCTATGGTTGATGGATTCTCTAGATATAATCAAGTGGTAGTGGATCAGAAAGATCAGAAAAAGACAACTTTCACAACCCACTGGGGCACCTTCATGTATGCAACGATTCCATTTGGTCTTATGAATGCAGGTGCAACTTTTCAGAGGGCCATGGACATAACATTTGTTGGTGACAAGTATGTGGTTATATATTTGGATGATGTAATTATTTTTTCAGGATCATATGATGAACACCTGGAACATCTGCAAATAACTTTAGAAAAGTGCAGGAAGTATGGTCAGTCACTAAATCCAAAAAAATATTTGTTTGCCTTGGAGGAAGGTAAATTATTGGGTCACATAGTCTCAAAACAAGGATTAAATATTGATCCAGCAAGAGTGGAGGCAATTCAAACCATTCCTTTTCCTAGAAGCAAGAAATATATCATAGATTTTTGGGGAAAAGAAACTTTATAGGAAGATTTGTACCAAATTATGTTGATATTGTGAGAAATATAACTGACATGTTGAAGAAAAATGCAGAAGTGAGGTGGGATAAAGAAGAAAGAGAAGCATTTGCCAGAATAAAAGAAGCACTACAGGAAGCTCTTGTTTTAATAAGTCATGACTATCAAAAGGTATTTCAAATATTTTCATTCGCTTACCCCACTACTATTGTTGCCGTGTTATTGTAGAAAAATGAGGATAGTAAGGAGTATCCAATGGAATTATTCAGCAAAGTTCTCAGAGATGCTAATCTCAAATATGAAATTTTGGAGAAATAAGTGTATGCATTGGTTAAAGTACTCAAAGCTTTTAGGACTTATCTGTTACAATCTCAAATAACCGCTTATGCACCTAATTCTGTTGTTAAGGATGTTCTAGTTCAAAGTGATGTTAAAGGAAAAAGAGGGAAATGGATAGCTAAAATCCAAGAGTATGATTTGGACATTAAACTCACCAAGTTAAACAAAGGACAGGGTTTAGCAAATTTTCTAATAGAAACAAATTTTCAATCATTGGGAATTATTCTCTTGGCACCAGTGGATGGAGCTGAAAATGAAGAAGATCAAAATAAGCCCAAAATACGTATTCAATACAAAATTTTGTGTTCATATTGGTATACAGATGTTGTTCATTACTTGTGTTTCTTTTCTTGTCCATATTCATTGAACAGAACCAAATACAAAGCTCTCAAGCTTAAATCTTAGTCATATGTCATAGTAGAAGTAAAGTTGTACTGGAAAGATCATGCTGGTATTTTGTTGTTGTGTTTAACTGAAGGTGAATCCATTGAAGTTATCAAGGAATATCATGAAAGACTATGTGGAGCACATTATAGTTGGAAGGTCACAACACATAAAATCCTCAAGTCAGGTATTTATTGGCCTACACTATTTTCTAATGTATATAGACTTGTCCGAAGTTTTCAGAAGTGTCACTTTTTTGCATAAAATAAGAGACTTTCTCTATTTCCTCTCATTCCCGTATTAATTGAAGAGCCTTTCAGAAAGTGGGGACTTGACTTTATTGGAGAGATCAATCCACCATCAATTGGGCAGTTCAAATGGATTCTAAACCGCTACTAATTACTTCACAAAGTCGGTTGAAGCAATCCCCACCAAGAAATCAAATGACCAAGTGGTAATGAAGTTTCTGGAGGAGAACATCTTCAGTAGGTTTGTCTGTCCAGTCAAGATTGTAACTCATAATGCTCAAGTATTTAATTCTACTCAATTCATTAATTTCTGTCAAACATATAATGTAATTTTGTCACATTCCACAGTCTACCATCCATAGGGGAATGGATTAGTAGAGTCTTCAAACAAGACACTAGTCAGGATTCTAAAGAAGCCAATCCTGAAAATAAGAAAGACTAGGATTCAAAGTTAAATTTTTATCTTTGGGTAGTACGAGTAACCACCAGGAGGTCTCCTGGAAAGTCACCCTATGAATTGGTTTATGGAACTTAGGCACTGTTTCCTTCTCAGTTGGCCAAACCAATGATTTCTTTCCTTCAAGAAGCTTAAGAAGAACTTGATGCTCTAGTGAGATGATTGAACAAAGTGATTGAATCAAGTGAAGACAGAAACAAAGTTAGAGATAACTTGATTTATTATCAAGAAAACATGAAGTCCATATTTGACAGAAAAGCAAAAGAAATCTTGTTTCAAGCAGGAGATTTAGTATTAATATGGGACACCTGAAGGGCGGATAAAGGAAATCGTGGAAAGTGTGACCCTCTCTGGTGTGTTCCGTACAGAATTTTTGAAGCCAGATCAAACAATACTTTCATCCTAGAAGATTTAGATGGATAATCTCTACATCTTCCTGTGAATGGGCAATATATGAAGCATTATGTCTAGCACTAAACTTTAGCATTTCACCATTGTAAATATCGGATTTCTCATTGTTCATATGTCACCAAGAAATATTTGACTCCATGCCCAATGGATAATGCACTAATCTGCGATTATTAGATCTTTCATGGAAAAAAACACTATCCCCAGGTGGAGCTAGATGTTGTGGCCCATTTGCATTTACTTTTTAAAATATTTCTCAAAACACCAAAAAAGCATATATGGTAGAAAATGAATTTTTTTTGTATGTTGAAAAATAATCTTGATTTATATGTTTGTGTATTAACATTATGTGTGGAGATGTGAAGGTGGGTCTAGTCGAGCTTCTTCGCAAAATCAGGAGAGACTAGCGCTACAGAATACCGAATAAGCTTAGGAGGGTTAGGCCATGGAGAAAAAAAAATGGTAATCAAGATCATTTATTCATTAAATGAATGTATGCAAGCCTGTTGAATGAAACTATGTTAATTATCAAAGAAATTGTATATATTTACCAAAGGTAGAGAACTAGCGTATTTTCCCTTAAAAACTTGAGAGTTTTGGAAGAAGCGTAAAGGGGAAAATCGACGGTCAGGATCAAAGTGCAGAATTGAAGCGGAGAGATGGATGGCAGAGATCATAGCATAGAAATGCAAGTTAGGTTGATTAGAGGTTGTGAATAGAAGCCACGTGTCGGCCATAGGTTCCATCGCACATCGCACTTCACGAATTTTAATACTTACCTCCCGTTTCTTATAACAAATCTGCCGATTTGCAATTGGCCCCACCTCCACTTGCCACGTCATCCCTCTCGCACATCGCACATCACACTTCATGAATTTTAACACTCACCTCCCATTTCTTATAACAAATCTATCGATTTGCGATTGGCCCAACCTCTACTTGCCACATCATCCCTCTCGCACATTGCACATCGCACTTCACAAATTTTAACACCTACCTCCCATTTCTTATAACAAATATGTTGATTTTTTATTTGTGATTAGCTCCATCTCTTCTTGTCACGTTATCCCTCTCACACACCGCGACTTTTAACACTTACCTCCTGTTTCCTATAACAAATCTATTTATTTGCGATTTGCGATTGGCCCCATCTCCGCTTGCCACTTCATCCCTCTTGCACATCGCACATCGCACTTCGCAAATTTTAACACTTACCTCCCGTTTCTTATAACAAGTGAAAATTTGCGATTTTTTATCGACCCCACCTCCATCCTGCCAAGTCACCTTCCCGTCGTCACACGTTGCAAGTGCAGGAGGAAAGTGCTAAGGAACATGTTATGAACGCCGAAGTGTTGAAATGCGATGGAAAGGTGGACGCGATACCATTCAAAGGTTAAGTTGAATTTATTTAAATTCCAATATTATGTGTAATTGCATTGGTTTTATGAAGAAACATGAACACAAGTAGCAAACTTGGGTAACGCTTGACCCTGTGCAGAACAAAGTTGTATGCGATAGTGATTTGTAGATAAATGGAAGACTGAACGATGCAGGAACGAGCGGAAGAGGAAGATTCAGGCAGAAGGGGACATGATAACGTGTTGTGAAGCACAGAGGCATACGTAGAGTCAGGAAAAGGAGCATATGGTGGCATTTTTTGAAGCACAACAGCTGGGTCAAGTCAGGAAAAGAGGCGTTATTGCAAAATTGTTCAAATACCACATCAGAAAAAAAAAATACATGACGACAAGAAGAAAAGAAAAAAAATGAACACTGGAAGATATGTAGGGCAAGGATGTCCGATCTGTTAGGGAGACGCATCAACAATTCAAGGAGACGCATCAATAACAAATCAAATCCAACAAAAATAATGATATTTCAAGTTTTAATTTGTTTTCTTTGTAAGTTAAGATCGAATCTATAGTTATGTCCTTAATTGCAATGTAATAAGTAGTTTTAACATTTTAGGTAGTTGAAGTAGTTTCAAGAAGTTTTAGAAGTTACGAACTGTTTTTTATGCATTTAAGCAAGACAGAAGGAAATAAGAATGGTTCTGAGTTTTGGACCTCTAGAAGACTAAAACTGTGGTACTTAATTTTATGAGGAATTAATGAAAGAAGAATCAATTTTCCTGCATCTGTTGATGGTGATTTTTTCTTCCTATGTCGTTTTGTGTCCCTTATTCTTTGAATGAAGTGAAGTAATGTAGCAGCCAATCTCTTAATTACATCTGTGAGTAAGAGTTAAATAAACTTAAATTGTGCTCCTTCACTCCAAGTACTCTCCCTTCATAAACTCTCTTTGGAACTTAAAAGTAATAGATTTTTTGTGTACAACATATTATTTTGAGTTTCTTCTCTCTCCATAAATTCATTCTAATATTTAGAGAAGTATATTATGTGTTACAACATATCATTTTGAGTTTCTTCTACATTTCTTCTTTTCCATTCAGATATCAACAGTTAATGGCATTGTAGAGTCTTTCATTATACTGGGTTGTTAAGGATTTTAAATAATTAGTTTCCAAAGGGATTGAACGAAGAGCACCTAATATATTTACTTTGTGACACACTTTCAAAAAATGTCTTGAGCACTTTTTCCTTTCCACAGCCAAATAATTGTCTCTTAAAATACAATAATGAGTTTAACTGCACCCTCCTAATCAAGATTTCTTCTTTTAACCCTCTCACAGGCCTATCATGAGCTGATCATTCCATGAGCTAAGTAGTGACATAATAGATGTCTTAATACTGATTTTTCCTTTCCATGCATGATATTTTTCATAGGAATACTATCTCATAATGAAAAAGAGATTCTAAAATATATAGCAAGGAGAAAGCATAAAGAAACACCTCCAGAGAATAATAATAAAAAAGAACAATCATGAAGACATGAAGCTGATCATGGATCGAGACAAAAAAAAATACATTGCATGATGACTCATAGGATTTACATATTGATCAAAGACCCTTTGAAAGGTGAAAACGAGAAACAAAGTGGATATTTCATGAGGATGATGCATAGATTAGATTTATCATCAAGAATGCAAGAGGAAACAATAAGGAAGCCACCTTAGCATTGCCACCTCATCATGAAGTTCATGTCATCATTGTCAAGTTGTAATTTGTAAATGTCATCAAAATATTCAATGTGTGTCCATGTGTCATGCCACATCATCATGTGTATTGTAATGTTGTATTCTAAAGAAAAGGACAAAATGTAATGTGTGGAAGTCCAAGATTCATATGTGGAACATGAAGAGTCACATAGTCATATATGGACAAAGATTGTATAAAAGTCAAAAACTCATTAGAAGTTCAAGAGTCATTTAGAAGTCCAAAAGACACATTGGGAGTACAAGAGTCATAAGGCCCTAATTCAAGGGTCATGGGGATATGAAAAGTAACCTCATAACTCAAGAAAAGGGGTTTTGGGAGGTTTAATATTTGGAGAGCTAGTATTGGCTTCTAAACTTGGCATAGGAGAGAAAACTATTCTTTGGAGAAGCGAGAAGTGATTTAATGTTCCACTATTGGAACTAATGCCTCACTATTGTAATTTTGAACTTAGATCTTTCACCTTATAATTGAAGCTAAATGAGCCAACACATTTTCATGCATGTATCATGAATTTTTTAGGACTATTCTTTGGATGTTTACAATATGTGTTGTGTTCATAGGTACTGGATAAATTGGACTATTTCAGTGGCTTTGGTACTCTTCTTGTTGAATGTGTATTGTATTCACTTTAATAATAATTATATCAATTATTTCAATAATGAATATTTCTTTGCTTGTGTGTCTCTCTTAGGTTAGTTACATTAGTTCCTTCTAGAGGCTCACTTTTTTCTCCCCCCCTCGTGAAGGTATCCTTTTACACATTGCAATCAATGTTTCACAATTTTAACTTACTTGCTTATTCAAGATTTATGTATATAATATCTTATGTTATCCATTGAAACTAAGATGAACCTTTGTGTTATGGTAGACGGGTCGATACTCTAGATGAGGCTCCTTAACCAAATGGTGTGAGGTCTAATTGGGACTTCACATCGAGGAGACCCTCTATATGTTGGAGGAATCCAGCACCGTCAACGCATGCTCAATTTTTTTACAACAAATCCAGTGGTAATGCCAATGATACCGTCGGCATGAGCATCGAGCTCCTCAGTAGCAGGAGCATTGGAAGTTCTAGGGGAATTAGGGATTAAATCATAAAGTGTGCCAGATTATGAATAAATAATATATAAATGTTGGTTACATTGAATATATTGATCATCAGTAACCACACCATACATGGACACGTCCTTGGTGATGGGAGGTAGAAGAGACTTGTAGAACTAGTATGCTAAGAGGTAATATATAATGGGGGCCTTGAATAGCCTCCATCAACATCTACATTCATGGATATGACCAGAGATGTGGGTGGAGGTGTCTTGGTACAATCAATAGTACAAAATGGCTAATTAGTTACTAAAAAAATGACTAAAATTGGCATATAAACGACTATTTTTTCAGTTGGTGACCAATAGTAGCTAATTTACAGTATCTTATAACGTGACCAACTTTTAGTCATTTTTAGCTTAGAAATTAATTGGTTGTCCCAATTTTGTTGTCTAGTAGTATATTTGGTCATTTATTTGGTCATTGATTTAGTCATTGATTTTGTCATTGATTTAGTCATGATTTGGTCATTTATTTAGTCATTGGTTTGATCATTAATTTAGTCATTGAATTGGTCATTGATTTAATCATTGATTTGGTCATTAATTGTCACAATTAATGACCAAATATACAATTAAATATATTACTAAATGATCACTCGAGAAAACCAATTAATGACCAAAGAAATATGACCAAAATGTTGGTCATGTTATAAGATATTGTAAATTAGCTAGTAATAGTCATGTATGTGAAAATTTTATTCATTGTTTGAAACCAATTAATGACCAAAGAAATATGACTAAATTTTAGCCGTGTTATAAGACACTGTAAATTAGCTACTAATAGTCATATATATGAAAAATTTAGTCGTCATTTGTAATCACAAATTTATCATTTCAATAGTCATTTATCTTTTTTTGGTAGTTTAATATTCATTATGTAAATGACTACTTTAGTAGTATATATTCATTTCATTTACTTTCATTAACAATTGTCATAAGCAACTAATTTAGTCGTATATTCATTTTATTTGTGTTCGTCATTAATAAACATAAACCGTCTATCTAGTAGTTTTAGATTGATTTTATGTGTTTATTATTAATCAACATAAACTAATTAGTATGATTTTGCAACTAAATTTAAAAAAATTTCATACAATGCACATGTTCATCTAATATGAAAATGCAAATTTACATATGTTAATTACAATATTAAGTAATATCAAGCGCAACTATAAATAGTTCCAACCACACATTATATTATTTAAAATGTCAAGTATTACAATATGATTTTCCAACTTAATATTGGTTGGAGTATAATTTACACGTGAAATATTGTTCCATCACTTCAAACATTATCATTGTGTTGGCAAGACATTGCAGGTGGATTCACCAACTCTGAAGACTTGACCATTAGTCTCTATGTGTGTGTCTTATGCGGGATATTGTCTCTACAAGTACCACTAGATAAGTTCTCTTCTCTCTCTTTAATTTTCATTTTTTCGCACTAGTGTTATTGTTCTCCTTTTTCTTCAATTCCTGCTTCTTACCATCAATACTGAGTTCATTTTCTGCAAAAAAAGAAGAAGATACAATGCAAATTATAAGAGATTAAAGTCGATGAACATTGGAATATAAACTAAAGTAAACTATAAAGGATTTATACAATATATACCTCAACATAAACAATATTTTTAATGTCATTTTTCACCATAAAAGCAAGAAACTCAAACAAGTTTTCTTCAATTGGGAAATAGTGGCCACTATCTGGTGAAATGACCTCTATAAACAAAGAAAATAAAACATCACCATAGAATAAATTTTGTTCCTACTGTGTTCTCAGTGTACAACATTTGTTGATGAAATGTTATCTTCAACTAAAGTGATAAATGCAAATAGAAGCACATATTTTTATCCCAATATTTGAATTCTCATGCTTATGGTACATTGCAATTTTGATTTTATCCAACACAATCAAACACAACAGAGCTAGAAATTTCTATTAAGAATGTCTCATGCTCCAGTTTTGTAGTTGTGTCATTTCCTCTAGTTATCTTTAAGAAGAAATGACATTTCAACAATAAAAATTGTCAATAGAAATTTAATGGGTGGAGCAAAGTATTGATGACACAAAATTACAACAAGAAACTAAAAAAGAATAAAACAAGACTTTGTAAATTAAGATATTAATCGGGAATTTAGCTTCAATATAACAATCTGCAATTGTCAGCATACTATTTCAGGGGAAAAATAATCCAATTCCGAGAAGCCAACAAATTATACCCAGAGAAAAACTAAACATGTTGGCTCCACATTCAAAGGTAAAGTAACTGGGGACTAGCTATATCAGATACTTTTTAGAGTGTACGAGTAGCTACTAACACCATTAACAAGAATTTTAAAATAGATCTGCCACGTATGACCTCAAATGTGGTAAAAATTTTGATATATGCACTACATGTATACATTTCAAAATGCATTGCAATGATATAAGAGTATCAAAATAAATTGCACATAATTACACATTCACTATCCACTTTTATTCCAAAACAACATTCAAATAAATGCTATAAATTACCCCAAAAAATATGTCGAAATTTCCATTCATTGTCGTGAATATCCCTGGTTGTCAGTTCCTGGGAAGGTGGTTGCTAAATGAAATCCTGCCCAAAACAAACAAAACTTAATAAGAGAAAAATATGACAATTACCCATACCTTTTACTCTAAAGAATGCAGTATTCTCTTTAAAAAGTTATAAAAGTCTACACACTTATCTATTAAATCACATTTAGAACAGCTATGGGAAAATAAGAACTCCACAAGTGGAGGACAAACATTTTCTGCAGTGTGACTTGGCACATAAAACCTATTATTGGTGCTAGTGTTAATTGCAGTTAACATTTTATAAAAGTAATTATTCGGTTGCTTGCTTGTTGTGCCGAGGTTAGAACGAAGATAACAATATTTTTTCTCTTGTTGCACAATATCATCAATTTTTAGTTCCCTGCACAAATGGAACTAGTACCAAATAATTTCTCACCAAAATTGGCGATTAGGGCAAAGCACAAATAATGAAACTGAAAATGTCTTACAAAATTAAGAAGTTTCAATGTCATTTGAGCATATGCTTCATCTATTTCCAAATCTAACTGGCATTCAATAAGGTTTTTATTAAATTTTAAGTCTTGTATATATAACGATATGAATGAAAGTGTTCACAACGAAAGCAAAGATGAAATGCAAAGAACCCACATGAATTGTAACCGTGTGAAGTTGGCAGATTAATTGAGTTGGAAGATTCGGATAATTGGATATATGAGTCTCAACCTCGTTTTTTGTTGAAGCAGCTAACTAAAATCACATTGATTATGATCAATTTCATTACGTAACATTAAAATTTCAAAATATTGGGGTCATATTTTATGATGAAAATAAGATAAGCATTCATTATTTTCAGTTATTTGTATCCAAAAGAAGATTGAAAATTAAAAATTAGTGAGAAACCACCTCACCTGCTCACTGTGACCTGGTGGAAAATAAACAACCTTTCTCCCAAAAACAGGTAAGGACACAAGCAGTCCGCTACAACCATGCCAAAGCTTTGAATTAAGGCATCTCCTTTCCCCTTATTGATGTGACATGAAAAAACAAATTGTCAATTGGATATTCCTTTAAAACCTCTCGACATTCCAATAGTAACTATGTAAAGTAATATGATATTATGATTGTAAAAATTGTAGTATAAAGCACATTAACTTGAAAAATATTCCAAATGAAGTATTTTCCACAAACATTTTTACATTAATTATTTTTATAAGGTGTCACAATTTGATATGATGAGTTAATTTAACATTCTTCGCTATCTCAATTTCATCCCAAAATGAAATTCTAGAATCCAAAAAAAATCACTGAAATGCAAAATCATTCTAACTAGAGTAATGGACACATTAAAAAGGTAAGAAGCACCATTTTCATGTTTAATCTCTTATAATAATTTAAGTGGTAAGTCATTACATAGATATCTTTTATTTAACATTCCATGAGACTTCGTGGCCATATGGGACAAAGAAAAGCTTACATCATGCGTAACATTTTAAAATAAATTAATGTAAAAAAGGGCAACAAACAATGTAATATTCCTAATTTAGCTTTAGCTAATAGGAATATTAATTTTTCTTTTGAAATCTAGATGCATGAATAATTGAGCAAGGAGGCTCCTAATTTGCTCAAGTATGAATAAAAATCCTTCCTAATGTGAAAGGGGATCATGAAATAACCAATTCAAGCATCCACATGTGTGAACAAGGTCTAAACTATGTGGACAAGGTCAAGTTTGACCAAGTCAACAAGATTTATTCTCAAAGAAATGGATTCTAAATTAAGCCAGCTTAATGTGAATAGAGATCAATCCAGCTAGATAAAATGATGGCACCTTGAGTCTGAAAATGGACAGGGCATGAAGAATCAGTCAAGGTTGACCAAGTCAAAAAATCTATCTAGATACATTGAACCATCTTGATGGACAACGCAGTTTTTGTGGAGGAGCCTTTGCATGGAAGCAACCTCATAGTGGGTGGGACCCTTTGCGAGGAAGCTCATAAATTATATAATGAAGGAGATGGAAAGAATATGGAAATATTGGAGATTAAATTTTCATGTGGTCTTCTTATAATTTCTGCATACTTGGTTGTTTAGCTAAGTTGCTACACTGTTTAGTGCAAGGGTTTGCCCTGGCGGGAATTCCCTACTCTTTCTTGGAGATTTTGTCTAAGAAATATAAGAGGAGGTTTCTGATCTGAATTTTCCACTACCTAGTGTTAGGCTAAGAAATTACCTTCAGAAAAAATGCAGTCCCTCTAGAAAACTACGTTATTTCTTAAGGTGTGCAGTGGAAGGGGTGAAAGTCCCATTTTGAGGAGCTAGTTTCCCAAGAGAAGGATCAGCCTTTCTTTGGGAGAACTAGAAAAGGAGTCTATAGAAATTTATTTGTATGTTTAGCCATTATTATGTAGATATACAGCCATACAGTGTGATTCAACCACATATTTGCAGCAACTTTCTCTTGTATATCTTTTATGTCAAGAAACCCTTGCCAGGTCTTATTGGATATGTATAAAAGAGATTAGATCTCTGTTTTTATGCCTCATTGAGTATTATAATAATACTATCAGATATATTTCTCTATTTTCTAATTTTAACCTCTATTAGACTGCACAGTCTCTTATGCAGCAGCTCCGCAATTTTGCAGTCTTGGGCTTTTGTCAATTTTAAGCTCTTTTGAGCATGGGAGACCTGTTTAACTAAGATAAAGGAATTTTTTTCTGAAAATATTTTGCATGCATGCCCTATATTGTCTATTATAAGGGAAAAAACCGTTTTTTTTCACTGTTATAACTCAATATTCAGAAAATAACGTTTTTGGGGCTAAAACTGCTACTTTTCCCCGCTTGGTGACATTGTAAAAAGCCATAGTTTGTTGCTGAGATTGTTCTATTGAAGATATGTGTTTAAATAAATTATATGAGTTGATCAATTTCATATCTACAACTTTGGAATACCTTAGGATATTCTTATTGTTGTAGAAAATTCGAGATTTGGGATATTACAGTGGTATCAGGGCAACAATCTTGGCTCGGCTTGTGAGCTCAAGAATTATGGAGTCTTCTCATGGGGAGGAGGATATTTGAAGAATAAATCAGAGCAAACCCTTTTTTTCTAGAGAAAAGGGGTTCTCAAAACTTCTTTTTCCAAATCTATAAGGTGGAAGCAAGGGAATCAAAGAAATGAAGAGGGAGAAATCTGAAAATCCCTCAGCAAGATCTACACAAGAGGAAGATTCTAAATCCTCATCTTATGGATATGAACACCAGCCATATCATCATATCTACCATGTTATATCAGCAATTTATTCATGAAGAGGAAGAAAGGAGATGTGCCAAAGAGAGATACTCTTGGTGATTATTTGCCGAAATATGAAGATCAATCCGAAGAGTTCAAAGATCAGTTGAATTTCCAAGGGTTTTTCCAAATGAAGGAAAGGAGCACAAGGAGCAATAATCAGGGTGAGGGTAGATTATTTCTATCCACTTTTGATGGATCACCTCTATTTCCAGTTAGGGCTTGGGTGAAGGAGCTAGACACCTTTGTGCAGCAACATCAAGTTTCAGAATTTGAAGCCATCAAAGTAGCAGCGCTGCATTTTGAGGGTAAGGCCTATGCTTGGTGGTTGTTTGAATCATTTTCCTTAAAGAATGAAAATACATCTACTTATGCAAGGTTCATTAAAAGATTAGTAGAGAGGTTTGATGATATTTCATGTGAAACATCTTCTATTGCAACTATCAAATCACATCAAACAAAACTTTTGCATAAGTTGGGAGGGTCTATAAATCCAACTCCATTTTTGAAAACCAATGAAGAGGAGGTGAGCTTGTTTGATACTTTTCTAAGGGCAAGATCTCCTTTGGATGAAGGGCTTCCTTCTCAAAAGGAAGACATGATGATTCCTTCTTCAAAAGAGGACTAAGATCTAAGGTCTCTTGTTGAAGGTAAGGCAACTTCAACTAGTGAAGAAGAGAAAGGGGAGGCAGGAGAAGATAACGTAGTCATAACAAGGGCACCTCAAGAACCTCATGAAGAAGAGGATAGAGCACTTTCTCCAAAGAAATAAACTCTTGAATTCTTGCAAGGAGTTCCAAAAGGTCTCACACATAGAGCTCTTGGCATAACACACGAACATCATGTACCTTCATTGCCAAATGATGAGATATTGAAGATAGGAGGAGGAAAAGAGGAGGAATGACATCACAAGATGAAGAGCATGTACCCTTCTCTATTTCAAAGTTTGAAAGAACAAAGAATGCAAGAAGACATATGCAACAAAGGTAGGGGAAAATCTGTCCACCTACATTCACATCCTACTCTATGCCTTGATGCCTCTTTGCAAGGAGGCATTTCAGTAGGAAGACCTCCTGATTGGAGGGAAAATAAAGTTTTCTCTCAACTATATGCAGCAGAAACATATTTTTTTAAAGAGGGAACCTTGGAAGGAGCCACTACAATGCTGAAAATCATTGATGGAAGGCTATGGAATAGATTCAGAAATTTGTGCTGATATGAGTATAGTATCAAAGGGATACTCCATAGATTTGGGGCAACAAAGGATACTCCAATATATAATGAATATTTTTGAACATAACAAAAATAATAATTTCATTTTTGTATGTAGAAGAAAAATTGTGGAAGTTTTTGAGAAAGAGAGCCTTTCAAGGGGAGGGTGACTTTCCTAAACTTCAATCTTGTCTTGAGAAAGATCAATTGTAAGAAAGGCAGCAAAAGAAAGTTGGGAATACTCCAACATGTGACTTTGACATCAAGCATGTCAAGGAGGAGAGCCATCATATGAAAAATACATCATTTCATATTTCTACAGCGCTGTCAATATTGGGAAGCCTAGATCCTTATTGGGAGTCCCAAATCTTGATGGAATATTCTAAGGACCTTTTCACATGTCAGGTTCTTGATGGGAAAGCAAAGGGTTGGAAGTATAAATTATTTGATGGGATCATTTATGTTCATGATCAGATCTACTTAACTAAAGATTCCAAACTCAAGAATAAACTACTTAACACAACTTATGAGGTCTTGCTTTCAAATCCCACTAGCTTCATTAAAACATATCATACTATATTAGATGGATTCATGTGGGAAAATTTCAAGGAGGAGATGCACTCTCATAGGAGTAAGTGCATGAATCATTTGCTGGTTGAGGAGGAACATAGCTCTTGGGAAGAGTTATCATTATCACCTCCTTATTCATTGAGTGTTAGAGGGAGCTCATCCATGAGCCACCTTGCTGATTTTAAACAAGTGTATGACAAACATTGTATTTCTGAATCTCATGATGTATTTATTATATACTTGTATTTTCTTAAAACTCATGTGCAGGTCTTGGCTCTAAGAGGGGGCACCTTTTCTGATGGGCTTCTTGAGCCACTTTGGGCCATGAACAATGGTGATGTTGGCCATTATTTGGGAGATCTTGGAGAGATGATGTACTCCACATGGTGTGATTCATCAACACCAACCATCATACACCTTCTCCAAGCATGCAAGAAGGATGGGGCAGCAAACAAGTGTTGGGGAGAATGCTTGTCATATCATATTCTATGGCAGTTAGGAGGAAAATTGAGTTGGTTGCACATGAGGGACCATTTTCCTTCTCCCTTATTGTATATGGAAGCTAGCATGATCCTACTTATGATCCCACATGCTAAATATATTCTTAATTTTGTTGGGAACATGGTTGGAGGAGAGACACATTTGTTGGGTGTGTCTTTGGGGAAAGAGAGTCCCTACTATTTTTGCACTACATGTTCCAAGAGGAGCATGAGAAACTATATGGCCACCATTGCATACCACTTGTTTCTTTATGATGTGGACCATATGTTTGGTTGGAACACTTGGGGCATGCCTCTCATGAGCAATTGGGAGGATATTTTCTATGAATTACCAAGCTAGAAGGTGATTCATTTGATTTGGATGATAGCATGGAGGAGGGAGGCCTCCATTGATGATGAAATTCCCCATGATTGTTATCACCTCTATCTTGAGAAGGCAATGGATCAGCAAGAAGGTTTCCATGACAACTTTCCATTATTTCATGATAAGAGCCATTGGGTTTCTTCACCAAAGGCCAACTTGCACACTTGGGAGGAGCCATTGGGAGATGGAACTTTTGCAGAAATTCTGAAGCAATGGAGGATACTATGGGATGAGAGGGCCATAAGAGGAAGAGGGGAAATTTTTCAGCACCCTTGCAGTTGCTTGGGGACAAGCAACATTTGGGAGGGGGAGACTGTAATATTCCTAATTTAGCTTCAGCTAATAAGAATATTATTTTTTCTTTTGAAATCTAGATGCATGAATAATTGAGCAAGGAGGCTCCAATTTTGCTTAAGTAAGAATAAAAATCCTTCCTAATGTGAAAGGGGATCATGAAATAACCAATTCAAGCATCCACATGTGTGAACAAGGTCTAAAATATGTGGACAAGGTCAAGTTTTACCAAGTCAACATGATTTATTCTCAAAGAGGTGGATTCTAAATTAAGCCATCTCAATGTGAATAAAGATCAATCCAGCTAGATAAAATGAAGGCACCTTGAGTGTGAAAATGGACATGGCATGAAGAATCAGTCAAGGTTGACCAAATCAACAAATTTTTCTAGATACATTGCACCATCTTGATGAACAACTCAATTTTCGTGGAGGAGCCTTTGCATGGAAGAAACCTCATAGTGGGTGGGACCCTTGGTGAGGAAGCTCATAAATTATATAATTAAGGAGATGGAAAGAATATGGACATATTGGAGATTATATTTTAATGTGTTCTGCTTAGAATTTCTGCATACTTGGCTGTTTAGCTAAGTTGCTACACTGCTTAGTGTAAGGGTTTGCTCGGGCGGGAATTCCCTACTCTTTCTTAGAGATCTTGTCTAAGAAATATAAGAGGAGGTTTTTGATCTGAATTTTCCACTACCTGGTGTTGGGAAAAGCACTTACCTTCAAAAAAAATACAATCCCTCTAGAAAACTGCATTATTTCTTAAAGTGTGTAGAGGAAGGGGTGAAAATCCAATTTTGAGGAGCTAGTTTCCCAAGAGAAGGATCAACCTTTATTTGGGAGAACTAGAAAAGGAGTCTACAGAAATTTATTTGTATGTTCAGCCATTATTATGTATAGCTACAGCCATACAATGTGATTCAGCCACAAATTTGTAGCATCTTTCTCTTGTATATCTTTTCTGTCAAGAAACCCTTGCCGGGTCTTCTTGGATCTGTATAAAAGAGATTAAATCTCTGTTTTTATGCCTCATTGAGTATTATAATAAGAATATCAGATAAATTTCTCTATTTTCTGAGTTTAACCTCTATTATACTGCGTAGTCTCTTATGCAGCAGCTCCGGCATTTTGCAGCCTTGGGTTTTTATCAATTTTAAGCTGTTTTGAGAATGGGAGACATGTTTAACTAAGCTAAAGGCATTTATTTCTGAAAATATTTTGCATGAATGTCCCATATTTTCTATTATAAGGGAAACAACCATTATTTTTCACTGTTATAACTCAATATTCATAAAATAACGTTTTTGGGGCTAAAACTGCTACTTTTCCCTGCTTGGTGACATTGTAAAAAGGCATAGTTTGTTGTTGAGATTGCTATATTGAAGATATGTGTTTAAATAAATTATATGAGTTGATCACTTGATGCTCTCAAACTTTGGAATACCTTATGCTATTCTTATTGTTGTAGAAAATTCCAGATTTGGGATATTACAAACAAAGATAGAGGTGAAAAGATGGTAACCAAATTTTGGTGCCGACCTACACATATGATTAGATAGTTAACCAATTCATAATGATCTATAATTTATTCAAGAAATAGCAAGAAATAAAATATATGAAGGAAATTATAAACCAATTCTAAAATAAAAGTTGCTTCCCTGAAACCAGCGTACTCTTATAACTGATTACACCCTAGTAAAGTTTGATAAAACCACATATGATAACATATTCAGGTCATTTTGTATAAACACAATAAGATGTGAAAATACATTATACCTAGGAAGTATATAATAACACTTCTTTTTGCATACACCGTTCAATGTTTTTCACTACCCCTACTGGTATATGGTTCAGTCCACCAATAATTGCCCCTAATGGATACAAAATCCTTGGATATGACAAAGCGAGAACTTTATTGCTAGACATGAAAAAATTTGATATCCAGAGCTCTCTAGGAAATTTTACAAATGAGTGGCCGAATTTTGGGGTTCCCATTGTCTTTGATGGCTCAACAAATGTTAAAAACAAAAATTTGGTAAATGTTCTTGGTGTGTTGCCTAGTGATGCAATCTTCCTTGTAATCCAATACTCCTCATCATTTGTACCATATTCTGGGAGCATTGCATACCTCTTACCGAAAAGAAATAATGATATAGGGCCACCCAATATGAGACAAGTCATTAAAGATAATGAATATAACTGTAAAGTATTAGGAAAACCAATGAGCATGTACATCCTCACATTTTCACTCTGATTGTTTGCTGCACATTTTGAATCTTTTAATACATAATATTGTTAAGCATAGAGAGCATGACCGAATCAATGCCTTGTAGAAGGAATGGAAGTCCATCATCAAATTCATCACAAGGCATATTTTTGTCCACTATATTTACTAGATTCACTCTAAGTTACAATTAATTAATCTCACAAGGACTAGATTTGGTAGCCATTAGCTCACCTCTAAGTGTTTGTTGATGATAAGATGAGCATTGGCTAATATGATGGTGAGTGATTTATGGGAGAACTTGAGGATACATAATACAAAAAATAGATATAGTGCTTTAGTAGTGTAAGATATCATTTTTTATCCTATTTTTTTGTCACAGATTAATATGTTTTGTAATTCATCAAATCTAACATGACTCGATTTGTAGATTGAGATCAATCAGTGTCTGGGGAATTGCATGAGAAAGAGGACACCATATTAGGGAAAATTAAGGACATTTTTGAGCCTAGAGATGTGAACTTCTATGATTGTATTTTAGTAGAATTCAAAAAACAATCAAAAAAGAAAAATACTCTAGTCCATGCTTTAACATACATTGTTACACCAAAATACTATTCTACATCAAGGTTGAAAGCATCAGTGTATATTTTTAGGGTGAAGAGAAAACTACAAATGGATCTATAGGTTCAGAGTGGTAAAATCAAAGCACTAAACAAGCTTGTCACTGATGAGTGTGATATCATACAACAACCAATTGAGTACCTACATCAATGCCCAAGGTTTATTTGGTTATGCCTATCAATTTATATATAATGGAAGATGATGAATTCAATCTAGTGGAAGAACATGTATGATGTTTCTAATCCAAAGGTGCAACATTTTGAAAATTGGGGTGCTTCCATGGGTAGTGAACACTTCTCCCACAAAAAAGTGTTGGACCACCTACATTTTCATACAATGTTAACAAAATACACCTTGAATCTATACCTGGTAGAAAGCTTGCTCTATGTGCATTAAAACTTGTAGTTGTCCCATTATAAGAGGCAAAGATTGATAAAACATATATCACAATTGGGATATTTATCCAAAGTAGGACAATTTGGAAGCTGGAAAATTGGCCTTGGAGAACCTGGATATTGCACCTTTTGATGATCATCATCATGTTGAAATGCCACCCTCGCCTATTGCCATGTTTAGCCCAACCAGGACCACAACAACATGAGCTTCAGGTAAAACTTCATCTTTGAAATTAACTCCACATCTGCATCCATGTGTATGCTCATGGTAGTGCTAATAGAAAGGAAAATTTAATACTAGGTTGAACATTTGTTGGACATTAACAAAATTATCTTATCTTATTGAAATAATTCTTTGTTTTCATTTCTTTTATTATGATATTAAATATTTCAATTTTCATACTTTCAGTTTCTATTTTTTAATAAATATCTCTATTTTGGAAAGTGGGCACATGGCCTATTTCATAAACATGACTCTTTGGTCATTATGATCTATTTCATAAAGATAACATATTAGGCATGATGGCCTGCTTCATTTCATAAAATCATTGTTTACTCTTCCTATTATCTACTTCTAGTTTAAGTGTGTAGTTTGTAACTTCAATATCAACAATATTATCTGTGTAGTACTAACAGTTGGCAGTTTGTAATTAATCCACTAAGATGACATGTTTAAAAATTCATACTTATGTAGACATTTTGCATGTTTTTTTGAATGTGTATGTGTAGATATCAACTTTATATCACAATTTGTCATAGATTCAGAAGATGATTCTGTTGTATGGTTGAAATGGGTATTTTATGTACAAAGAATATATCAATATGTGAGGTTGTGGACCAGTTTTTCCAGAGTGTGTAGCAGGAGCCTCTGGAGCACCATTTCTTAGAAAATTGTTGTGAAATCGTGCTCTAGAGGTTCCTGCTTGACACTCTAGTAAGAATATTCCACAACCTCACATCCTAATGTATTATTTGTACATCAAATACCCGCTTTAACCATACAAAAAAATCAGCTTTTGAATCTATCACAATTTGAGATAAAGTTGACTGCATCAACTATATAAAATATGGTTGATTCAAAGCATCAAGTCACCAACTACCACTCAACCCATTGACGTGTTCACTAGGTTAGAGTTGTCAACAAAAAAAGAATTTAGCCCACCCATCAGTTATGTAGAAGTTGAATTTAACTCCAATAAATTCTCTAATAGAAAATTATCTAATATTATTTGAGTCAACCCATGGTTGGATGAGAATTGTAACAAGGTAAGAGCACCATACGAAAAATGCCAAGGAATTGAGAACATTGCAATCTTTTTAGTAAAGCCAAAAGAGAGTGAATTTGTGAAAAATGAACAATAAAAGTTTCCAATGAAATCAAAATATAACCCTAGGGATTTTTGGAAATAACTACAAGTTTGGAAGAAATTTCAAGGAAACAATACAATTTCACACTTTCATATAGAGTGATCAAGGAATCATATGGAACCGAGTTCTTCAAAATGTAAGGATCAAATGATCTTTCAAAAAATCAAGAAATCTTATGTTTGGTTGTCTTCTTAGTTTATTAACCCAACTGTATAGTGTTGGTAGGAGTTGTAACCTTAACCTCCACAAAACACCACAGGTCAACCTCCTTTAACAACATCTGTAGAATGCACTTCCAATGTCTAAAGTTGAATGCACACACTAGATAGTCACACTCTGAGACCAAGACTAGCGACTAGTCATATATGTAACTCAAGGAACACACCTCAACCAAACAAATCATGCAAGAGGGGTAAAAATCATACCAACAACCTATAATGGGTGCAAATCAAATCTCCTAGTCATAAACAACGTTTCATTCACTAGGATCTCACAACCATCTCATAGGCACTAACACTTATCTCAAGTACATTTTAGCTTAAATTGTTGAAGTTGGGGCAAAAAAGACATTGAGAAACGCCAACAACTCCCTCTCATGGGTAGTATTCCATTCCATAGATAGATTGGAAAATTTCAAAAAATACGCTATGATACCCTGTTAAATTTTTAGAACATGGTATGCAGATTTGCACTCCTAAAATGAAACCCTAACCGCTAGGAAACTAAGAACTTACCCTCCTGTCCACACAAAAAAAAACACAGTCCTAGATATATAAACACATAAGTCTTAAAAACACAATAACAAGCTTCAGAATAACACACTTTAATGTACTAAATTTGAATAATTAGAGCTCTAGAAATTACAAATGGCATATAGATTTAGCTGCACATAATTTCTCATATATTAATTGATGGAAAGAAGAATATGATTACAAATCAATAGCTCAAAACTAAATAAATAACACCCTTGCCCTATATTTCTTTTATAAAATAAGAAAATGCTAAGGAATTACAAAAATAGACCATCCTTGTGGTGCACTCAGATTAGGAACATAAATCATTACAATTGGCTACCTAAAATGGTGTGCCCTGGAATACATGATAGCCTTGCCTGGGAACCAACACCTACCTAAATTCGGAACATCCTCTAGCTCATGAAATTTGTCTAAACATAGAAACTATGCCCTAAACAACATTGAAAAAATACTTGCTAAATATAAAACATTGAGCTCCTTCCTAAAATAGAAAAGAAAATTATAATTGTGCCACCTCAACCTCGCAACAACCCAAGGCTGCACAAAATCTAAGGCCGCTACAGATCTGCTGGTGAAAATTTTCTCATCATTGTTGCACCTCTTTAGTGGGAGAACACATAAGCAACAATAGGTAAAACTAACACTTTCAACCTCCCCACTTCTATAGAGTACTCTAACCATAATATTTAGGGCAATCATTTGCTTTCATGTTAAAAGAATGATGAAATTAGAGCTCTTTGGAAAAGGGACCTAGAGTCATTACTTCTCCAGTAATTCGGTTGGATTGTTATGGAACACAAGTACTTGATTTGAAACATGATACAATTTGTGTCCTTGGCTAGGGATCAACTGTATATGTTTTTGAAGCCACCGAGGTAGATTTAAGAAAACAAGTTTTGCATGTAGATCACACTATCATTTCTTTGAGTATCAAGAGTAAATCAGGCACTGTTTGCAACCGTCCCCTCAACACCAGGCAACCATTGTCCCTTATAATTTGAACATTCAAAATCCCCATCTACGGTTGGCCTCTCAAAGCTTATAACACAAATACGTGAGCTAGATTTGGCATCATCGTCATGAAAATCACTGGCTTCAGAAGCATTCTCACTATCCTAGGTCGATCTTTGAGGACTCTCTTCCCCCTCATCATTTGCATTAGCATCATGTTCTCCTCCTGCCTCAATAGCACACTCAACCTCTTTATCTTCACGTCTATGCCTATACTACATGTTTGCACCATTATCCTCCCCTCTAGGCACTGCATCTGTACTAGACACTACATTGCTAGCATTGGCATACAATGTGTTTTGTCAATCCCCAGTCTCTGGTGTAGCTAAAAAATCACCTTCTTCTCTTTCCACTTTCAAGCTGCTATATACAACTCCTTCTTCAAGATATCTCAAATCCATGGTCCTACCTTCCATTCTTAAGCCAATATTCCATCTCTCAGTTTCTTTTCCAACATTGCATTTTAACAATACATATACAAGTTTTAACAAGAGTTCACATACATAACAATTTTTTTAACTCACAGTAAAAAAAAAAAAAAGTTAACAGACAAAAATGACAATGACTTGCAAGCAATAACTCTCTTGGTATTGCACCTTTCATCTCTCAAACAAAACAAATTATTGAGAACCACAAAATTGGAAGCAAAAACAGGTACGTATTTTACTCCAAATCCAACCATAAATATACCATGGCATACTACAAACATATAAATTGTAATGAACTCAACTGCCATGCATTGTAAATTTATAACAATCAAAATATCATAAAGCATTCCCACCACTAAGATATGTATGAAATCAACATGGAAAGAGAATAACTCATAACTTCTTTTCTCTATGAATCATCATAATTTATATATCATGTCAAATGAATGAAACATAATATGGGAGGAGGGAGGTATTTCATCAACAATCAACTGTATTTCAGTTAAAACTAATGAAATACTTATATTTGAGTTTTGTTAAGATTCCTAGTAGTGTATTTTAATCAATGATGTATTGTGTCCTATGTCCTCTGTGTATTTATAAATTTTAAAACTATTATCACTCAGATTGAACCTCAGGCTGAGAGAGGAAATTATAAGGTAACCTTAAGCCATGCTTAGCCAAGTAGCTAGCCCTGATAGGCCAGGAGAGGGCTCTCTCCGTATAGAACACAGTCAAAATGACTAAGGAAAGAAGATTTTAGGCTACGTATAGTAGCTCAGGGTTTTGATTTTTATTTTTTAGGGTTTGCTGGATCAGGAGGAGCCAAATAGCTAGGGCAAGGAAATTAGGTAAAAATTTGTAGGGGTTCCAAGGGGCAAGGTAGGTAGAAGGTTTAAACATTCAAAGTGAATTAAATGAGATGAATAGACTAGTGAGGAGCTAGGGAAAGCATCTGGTATGTATTTTCCCTAAACTGAGGAGAATGAACACACTATACTAATTTCCCAAAACAGAGCATAAATGAATATGGATTATGCCTTTCAAATTTGAAATCTAGTATATTATAGACATGAAATAGTTTATGAATTAACAATACATTAAAAAAATTTGATAACAAAGAGGAAACTGTGTCTAAAACTCATACCACATGGATCCCAATAAAATAGCTGCAAAATTATATTAATGTACAAGCCAAAATGATATAAAAAATGTCTCCTGAGATGCCCAAGCTCCAAGTGAGTCCAACCATTAGTCAAATCCATAAGAGGAGGAGTTGTTTCACCTACTCCCAAACATAATCTAAAGGCTAGGAAAACTCAACAATTTGCCTCTAAAAGAGAGGAAACTGATTCATTTGACATCTAGAAGACTTATCTGATGCATCTACCCTAGATAAAAGTGAAAACATGATATTTACATTGATTTTGACCATTTACATCAGTAAATTTCCCATTTTCCCAATCAAAAGGTCAAAAAGTCAAAAATGCTGAAAATAGTGAAAATTTCCAATTCCTTGGTAAACACGAAGCGCCATGATAGAAAAAATGGCCTGTCTTGCAACCAACTTTTGGAGGCATTTCCGATGTCAAAATGAGATCCATGATAGCTCATTGGAAAGCTATCTGAGTCTTGTTTCCAAATATGCCTCCAGTTTCCAAAATGGTGTCCATATGTCCTATCAAATACCTGCTCTTCCAAGAATGGTAAACGCACAGTGCCAGGGTAAAAAAGAGGGCAGGAACATGATTTTTTGGTGGTTTTTTGCCATTTTGAGGGACCTGATCTCCTCCAAATATTCTTAAAATTGCTGGGGTTGATGTACTCATCATTATAAACACAATGGTGGTGTCCATTCATCAATTTGATGCCCCAAAAAATAATTTCATGGATTTTTGGAGACTCCACTGGGAAGAAAAAGTAAGATCAGATCTTCCCTGGGAAAGATCATCAAAGTTTAGATCTAATTGTTGATGATGGACAATGGTCAGATGCATATGAAGGTTGAACCATTCATTTGGTGACAACATTCACTAAAAGATCTAGAAAATCAACACCTTATGGTGACTCCACTGCATGAAGATTAGTAGCTTCAAGATTTTTCAAGATGGAAACTGTTGCAAGAAGGTATGCTCCCATGAGCCGGGATCACATTCCAGGTTTCCCAAATAAAATGCCTAAGATAGATTGGAAAAGGAATTTTCCTATGTTTAAAGACGATGATAGGAATGATGCTACTTTACATCTGCTTAAATTTCACATGCATACACGCAAGTTGAAGGTTGAATTTCCTGAAGATTGTCTCTTAAAGTTGTTCATGGCTTCTCTTGAAGGAAGAGCATGATCTTGGTATGAAGGTTTTCCACCTGCTAGTATTTGTTCTCTTAGAGTTTTCCATTCAATATTTTATGAAGAATATAAGGAGTCCTATTCTTCTTTGTCTCTGGTTAATAATTGTTGTGATCAATTTGAGGTTTTCATTCAAAGCCTAGAGGATTCTTACGATGATAATGAGTTCATGGATGAAGAGATCTTGGAGGCTTTGCATGAAAATCCTTTTCATCACCAAAAAGAGAAAGTGTTTTCTCTCATGGAAGAAAAAGATGATGTATATTGTCTTGATGTTCATGAAGACTTCCCACAGGAGACAATTCCTGCACCAATACAACAAGTTGATCAGCCAAAGGTTAAAGAAGATATTCAACATCCTTGTGAATCTTTAGGAGAGAAAGAAGAAAATTACTGTGTTATCAAAAGAAGACAAAAATTACTTTCTCCTCTTTCTGAAGATGAGATAAATCAGCTCCTAAAAAGTCATATTACAACCCAAGCTAATGTAGCTTTGCCGAGTTCACATAATCAAGAAAGTAGTGGTAAAAATTCTTCCATTTTTAAAATGAAAATATAAGTTTAAATGAGGACAGTCCTAAAACTATATTTATAGATCATGATGAAAAAAGACAATATAATTTTTCAATGTTCATATTTGATGAAGTTTCTCCTCAAACTGATTTTCTTAAGTATAATGAATCTGAAGATGATTTTGATGAGGAGCTTGATGAAACTATACAGGAAATTGTTGTGAGTAAACCAATTTATGATGATGATTCCCTACAAGGAGATCAACTAGTAGATATTGTTTTCTTTCATGATGATGATAGGGCTGTCATGTTTGATAATCCTGAAGAATGTTTCTTGTTTAAGGATGACTTAGAATATGAATTTGAGGTATGTGAACCAGAGGGAGACAATATGCCAGAGATAGAATCATATTTACCCATGCTTGAGGAATTTTCAACCAACACTCAGATAGCAGATGGTTATACTTCCCTATGCCTTTCTATGGATCAACAAACAAGTGTTCTTTCAGATCAGAATGAAGGGAGTACTGGTTTTTTTGCTGCTGTACTTCAAGGCAAGGTAATGCTTCAAGATTTTAAAAATCCCTTCAGTATTCTTTTACAAGCATTGGAGAAGATGAATGTTGTTTTTTTTGTCAGCATAAGCATTGGTTTCAGTTTCTATTGTGAGTTGCCTACATGTACATCATTCTTCCTGCTCGAGGAAAGTGAAAGTAGAATTCAAGAAAATAATCATTTTCTAGATTGGTTACACTAGAAGGATCACTTCACATGATTGTATATATGTCTTTAGCAGGCCGGTGGTTGTCATTAGGATTTGAAGCCCTCAAGTCTTGGTGATGTACTGCCATCAATAAGTAGGGTGACATCAATAAGTAGGGTGATTTCAATTTTAAAATTTTGTTTCAGTCGGTCTTGAGTCGGTTTATTGTGTCCAGTTTCTTTCAGTATTCAGTTTGGTTTTTAGCTATTGACTCCATTTCCCAATGAAATAGGCACTTGGTCTACAGTGTTCTTGGCACCTCTAAGGAACTACCATCCCTAGCTAGAGCCAATGTTAGTGTTAGTATTTTCATACTTCCACCAGGGATCAAAACACATTTTAATGTGCATCTAAGTGTAGAAATTTGAATAAATGATATATTATTCACCGAGATTCTCCTGATCACACACTATTTTAGCTTCATGCACAATACAAAATCTCTTCTACCATTGATCATTACATGTAGAAATAAAATCAATTGCATGCTCACATTAAAACCATAAACAATCACACATATGAACACAATATTTCATGGGAAAGCTTAAATCTGAAAACCCCAATTATTTGTATATTATATGTCATATAGATCATGTAACAATCATTATACAAAGCTCCTCACAAGCTCTCTGTACAATCTTTAATTGCTACACACTAATCAAGCTAGATCTAGCAAAACACATGCTCCAATCTCTGCCACCTGATAGCATGCCTCTATTTCTTAATCAATGTTGTAGAATGGCTCATAAATAACTTCGAACCACCTGGATTGTATTGCGCAATCCTCATTGGCTTCTCCAATCACTGGTTGTTGCAAATCCTTCTGTGATATAGTCTGGCAAAATAGTCATAACTGCTCTTTCACTGTCTCTTCATAGGTACTCCTTACTGAAAATGTCCATGCTATGAAGTTAAGCCCTGATGTATTCTTTAGTTGATTAATGAGTTTATAATTAGTGAATTAATTAATAATTAATTCCACACCACTCTACTAGTGTATCGTCAGTTAGACTAGATACAACTAGCTCGTATGTTTAGATTAGTTAAGCTGAACACAACTCCATTAACTTCCTCTCCAGTCAACTCCACCAAACTCTCTCACATGAGTTCTAGCGGAAATATCCATGCAATAGCTCCACTAAACCCTAGGAATAGCGTAATTCCTTCTTTCAGCTGCATGTGCCACATCCAGGCATCAAACTGAAGTGCTCCAAGAGGATAAGATAATGTTTAGAGTCCAAATATTATTAAGAGCTAATAATATTCGACATATCTATTTTTAGACTGGAAATCTAAAAATAGATTCCGCCCAATATGTCTAAACATAGAAGTCCATCTATTTTTCCCGACTTGACCAACCATCCACAAATAGCATCCTGCAACTCATAGAACATGATCCATATGTCTAAAAATATACTTTGCGCCAAAAATAGCCTGCAGGCCCACTTAGTGAAGGCGACTCTTTTCACTAAGCTCATCATCTTGTTGCAATCTCAACACTCTGTCTCAACGAAGATAAGGTTATACTATACCCCTATCCTACCTGTGGTATTCAGAATTTTCTCTGGTGAGCGCCTTCGTCAAGATATCAACATCCTGATCCTCCGTAGGAATGTATGAAAGTAACATGATCTTCCACTGCACACAATCTCTGATATGATGATACCGATCCGTGAAGCAATGCCGCCTCAACTCATCCTCCTGTCTGTACCATGATCCATATCTCGATGTGCCTTTGAGATATCTCAATACATGCTTCCCCGCCTTCCAAAAGAGCTTGGTAGGCTTAACCATAGCTTGTGAAAGCTGGTTAACTGCATAGCATATGTTAGGTCATGTATTGACCAGATACATAAGCGACCCCACCAACTGTCGATAAACAGTGGCATCCATTACCTCCATCGAAGTAGCATCCTCCTTCCTCCAACCACCAGGAAGAGGAGTATCAACAGGCTTGCAGCCATGCATGTTGAACCTCTCCAGTATCTCTCGGGCATACTTACCCTGAGAAACAAACAATCCACCATTGCGCTGCCAAATCTCCAATCCCAGGAAATAATGAAGGGGGCCCAAGTCCTTCATCTCAAACTCCTTTGCAAGATCAGCCTTGCATGAGTGTATCAACAGTTCATCACCTGTCAAAATCAAATCATCTACATAAAGTACAATGATCAACAACTTACCCTCCACCACAATCTGGTATAGGTTCATATCCGCCTCACTCTTGGAGAATCCGAGTACGGTGAAATAACTGTTCTGTGTGTGTACCAAGCACGAGGTGCTTGTTTTAACCCATACAACGCTCTCTTGACCCTGCACACATGCGAATCGCTGTTGAAGATTTTGAAAACTTCGGGCTGCACTATGTACACCTCCTCCTCAATCACTCTATTGAGGAACGAAGTCTTCACATCCATCTGATGAATGTGCCACCCCATCTGCGCTAAGAGAGCAATAATCGTCCGTATGGAAGAATAACTTGCGACAGGTGCAAAGGTTTCCTCATAATAGATCCCCTCAATATGTGAGAAGCCTGAGGCAAAAAATCTTGCCTTGTACTTATCCACACTTCCATCAGCTACTTGCTTCACTTTTTAGATCCATCTCAAACCTACAACTGATTTCCCTCCCGACCTTGGGACAATCTCCCATGCCTTGTTTCGACAATTGAATCATACTCTTCCACCATGGCATCTGCCGCCAGCAGGATCCTCCATAGCTTCCTCCAAGGGGGATGGCTCCCATCACGATACACTTTCTCATAAGAGCCATGTATCCAGTATACCATTCAGGTGACTATCTCTGTCTGCGCTGTGATGTAGGTGCTCCTACAACCTTCTCTGCATCTTGAGCCAGTCGCTTAGCTTCTGTAGTGCGCTTCCGCCCTCTGATGGTTGGCGTTGCATGAGTGGTCTCTTCCACTCCATGAACATCCTCTTGTGGCTGATCCATATCCTGAGGCTCATCCTTAGGAACTAATAGCTCCTCATATACATGCAATTGTGGCTCCCTCTCAAGTGAACACTTCATGGCTTTCTCCTCATGAAATTTGATATCTCGTCGCACAACAGTCTTGCGACTGTCTAGAAAATACACACGATAGTTGTGGGGCATATTAGTGTACCCCACAAATATCCCAACCTTTGCAGTCAGCTCCAGCTTCTTCCTGGCATACTTCATCACATGAATGTAGACAGGTGAACCAAAAATCCTCAAATGGGAAATATCAGGCCTCTTACCAGAAAACGCCTCCTCGAGTGTACTCATGCCAAGTATCTTGTGAGGACAACGGTTTTGCACATATACTACAGTATTGCATGCCTCGGCCCACAAGTGTATGGGAAGGCCCTGATCATGCAACATCACCCGTGCAGCACCCATGATCGTTCTATTCTTCCGCTCAGCAACCCCATTCTGCTGTGGGTTATGAGGTGCTATGAGCTCTCTTTGAATTCCTTCTGCGCTGCAAAAGTCTGAACTACTTGAGAGATGTATTCACCACCATTATCACTCCTTAGAGCTTTCACCTGCTTCCCCGACTCTTTCTCAACCAGCGCCTTGAACTCACAGAAATTTGAGTATGTCTCGCTCTTCTTCTGTATGAAGAAGATCCAGCACTTACGAGAAAATTCATCAACAAATATCACATAATACCTGTGCTTTGCTGTCAAAGCTACTGAGAAAGGTCCACACACGTCTGTGTGAATTCTCTCAAGGATCGTCGTGGCGCGACTATCCTTCTCGTGAAAGGTGGCTTTCACAAATTTTCCTAAGGTATATCCCTTGCACTGATCTGACTGCGCAAGAGTACCCTTAGGAAGCCCAGTAGAAATCTGCTGCAGAATCTTCAAAGCTCCATGGTGAAGGTGGCCCAATCTCCGATGCCACAACTCGCCATCATCCCGGCTCACCACTCCTTTTTCCTTGCCTGCCATTGCTGCGCAGCCATCTACCTGCAATTGATAAAGGTTATTAACTCGAACCCCTATCCTCTGGGTCTCACCAGTTGCCTTACTGTGCAGGAAAGCCTTTCCCTCGCTAAAGACAACATCATATCCCTTGTCTTCTAACATCGCCACAAAGATCAGATTCTTCTTCAATCCTGGAACATGCATCAATTCCTTCAATACGAAGGTTTACCAAACTCCATCTCAAAGGAAATGGTACCGATACCCGTCGCACTGTATCTACCATCATCGCCCATCTCGATGTGCACTCCAAGATCTTTCTCATCCAGATCAGTAAATAAATATCGATCTCCTGTCATGTTAAAAGACGCACCACTATCAAGAAACCACACTGAACCCATCACACTTGAGACCAAGCATGCGTTCAGTGAAAAATCCAACTCAAACTACGAGGCTAAGGCCTCTCCAGCTGCAAATCCAGCAGCTTGCTTATTTTTATTCTTCTGTGGACAACTAGTGGCGTAATGTCCGTGTTGGTGACAGTGAAAGCACTTCACCTTGGACATGTCCTGCTTCTTTCCTTTCGCACCGAATTGAGAAGCATGCTTCTTGCTCTTCCCCTTATTTTCTTTGGCAGCCAAAGCGCAATTTTATTCATCAGAGTTCTTTGATGAAGATCCGTCCCTGGTACTTCACCTTATCTCCTCTTGCACAAGATCTGACCAAAGTCGCTCCCACCTGGAAATTTCTCCCGACCATTGACAGATTCCTAATAGGAATGCCAACTCTTCGAAAGCCCAAGGAGAGCCAAGCTCACCAATTCCTCGTCATCAATAGTAACCCCCACACTTCCCAGCTCATCCCTGCATTAGATGAACTTCGTGAGGTACTTGGGCATACTGTCGCCTTTCTCCATTTTTCTGTTTCTGAGTTTATCCTTGAGCGCCAACTTCATCTGGTCTCTCTTGCTTTGAAATAAATCTGTCAAAGCTTTCCACATCAAGAATGGAGAAGCCTTACCATGTTGGCTGGACACTATGTGATCCTTCACACCTTCCAACAGAATCCTTCGACACTTTGCTGTCTTCTTTTGCCATGCGTCAAGTACGACAGCATCACTAGAAGTAGGTTTTGGAATTTTTGCATCTATGAACTCATTCAACCCATTGTCATCTAGCACCGCCTCCATCCTATCCTTCCATGCAATATAATTCGATCTGCCCTCAAGGGCATACTCCAATCGCAATCCGTTGAAAGACATCTCAACTTCGACACCAAGAAAACACTACTGCAAATTCGAATTCCCCCAGCACAAAACTCAACCGCTTCAATGTTTTGAAATTGCTCCAATGATCAATATCGCTCTGATACCATGTAGAAATTTGAATAACTGATATATTATTCACCGAGATTCTCCTGATCACACACTATTTTATCTTCATGCACAATACAGAATCTCTTCTACCATTGATCATTACATGCAGAAATAAAACCAATTGCACGCGCACATTAAAACCATAAACAATCACACATATGAACACAGTATTTCATGGGAAAGCTTAAAGTTGAAAACCCCAACTATCTGTATATTATATGTCATAGAGATCATGTAAAAATCATTATACAAAGCTCCTCACAAGCTCTCAGTACAATCTTTAATTGCTACACACTAATCAAGCTAGATCTAGCAAAACACATGCTCCAATTCTCTGCCACCTGATAGCCTACCTCTATTGCGTAATCAATGCTGTAGAATGGATCATAAATAAATTTGAACCACCTGGCTTGTACTGCGCAATTCTCATTGGCTTCTCCAATCACTGGTTGTTGCAAATCATGCAACAGTATAGTCACAACTGATAGTCACACTGCTCTTTCACCTATCTCTTCACTGGTCTCCACTGAAACTGTCCATGCACTGAAGTTAACTGATGTATTCTTTAGTTGATTAATGAGTTTATAATTAGTGAATTAATTAATAATCAATTCACACCACTCTCACTAATTGTATCAATTAGTTAAACTGAATACAAATAGCTCAACTATGTTTAGATTAGTTAAACTGAATACAACTCCACTAACTTCCTCAATCAACTCCACCAAACTCTGTCACATGAGTTCTAACTGAAGTATCCATGCAATAGCTCCACTTAACCCTCAGGAATAGCGTAATTCCTTTTTTCAGCTCCTGTGCCACATCTTTGCACTTAACTGAAGTGCTCCAAGAGAATAAGATAATGTTTAGAGTCCAAATATTATTAAGAGCTAATAATATTCGACATATCTATTTTTAGACTGGCAATCTAAAAATAGATTCTGCCCAATATGTCTAAAAATAGAAGTCCATCTATTTTTCCAACTTGACCAACCATTCACAAATAGCATCCTGCAACTCATAGAATATGATCGACATGTCTAAAAATAGACTTTGCGCCAAAAATAGCCTGCGGGCCCACTTAGTGAAGGCGACTCTTTTCACTAAGCTCATCATCTTGTTGCAATCTCAACAATTAGGTGTCCCATTCTGAATAATTTTTTTCATTATTCCATTAGGTCATGACTTAAAATTGTTCCGTTGGTGGTTTTCCTTGTCAATAAAATTCACTCTCCCTCCAAGACTCATATTGCTGACTCATTCCCATGTCCCCTTGAGCATAATAACACTTATGGAAATGCTCATTTCACTTGAAAGTATTTTAAGTAAAAATTTCATTCAAAGTCAAGTCAAAAGCAGTTTGAACAAGATCATCATGATGGTTTCATTATACTTTAAAGGTTGTATTTTCAGTTTGAAGACTTTTTTATCAAAATGCCATTTTGATAGAAAAGTCACCTATGTAATTTATTTTAATTTTTTCTAAATGTAATTTCATGTTGTTATATGTAATTAATAAAATCCCAAAGATGTAAAAGTAATTACGTCAAGCCTTAGTGAGAAAAATAAAAATCCAGCTCCAGGTTGATCAAGCCTGCAATGCAAAAAAATTCAAAGAGTATCAGCGATAAAGGAAAAATACTTTAAACATTAGAAAAGTGGGTATTTAAAAGTTAAATAAAAATCCACTAGGCTATAATGCATATCAAACATTTCAAATAAGCCATTTTTACCTTTTTTGAGTTTTTACCTTTTGTGAGTTTTGCGTGCCTGCCCAGTGGCTTTGCGCCCTTGCTAGGAGATCCCAGTGTAAATTTTAAAGGCATTTTGCGCTCAAACAGAGGCGCTGTGCCCTCAGATAGTGGCGCTGCGCCCTCAGACAGTGGCGCTGCGCACATGCACAATGAAGACTTGTGAGGGTTGTATCACTTCAAAACACTTCAAACCACTTCCAAACTTCTCCTAAAATCCTCCAAGAGCCCTAAAGCAGTAAGTACATATCATATATCTTGTTTATAAGTTATTTGATGGCTTTGAATGAATTGAAATGAAACCCTAATCTCAGTTTATGGTCATTGTTCATACACTTGATTCATCTCCTAAAACATATATCAGTCATAGGCAGGGTAATTTCATTGACCTAGGGTTTTCATTGACCAAGTTTGACCATTCAATTCATTCCCCTCACTCTTTTCCTTCACGTTTTCAAGCTATCCATCTCATCCCCTTCCCCTTCATCTCATTCCATTTGTATCCTAGGGTTTCATAATTCAGAGTTTAAAATGTCTGAAGAAGAATATAGTGGTGTTGGTGAGGCACAAGTTCCAAGAAGAAATGATCACAAAGGAGGGAACATTAATAGGTTTGAACCCATAACCACAAGGGAAATCATGGCCTTTCCTCTCACTGTGTCTTGCTTCAAAAATGTGGGTTGTTTTGAGTTTTGTGAGAGAGTGCAGCAAATTCAAAAACACCTGGGGTTAATAAGATTGTTCATCACTAATTTACATGACAAACAGGTCACTCTTGCTGGGGTCACCATTGATATGTCCACCAATTCCATTTCAGCTGCTACAGGCATCCCTATTGTGGAAGAGAGGTGGTTTAAGAAAGCAAACTTGGATATGAGCTATTATGGACCATACCTCAAACCTACAAGGATCACAAAAAGTCAATTTTCCCTTTCTCTCATCTCCTTGACCGGTATGTTCCCATGATGAGGATAATTATGAAATACTTCACTTGTGAGGGGAGGTTTTCTCGACTATAATCATACCATATCCGTCTCCTCGTGCATTTCACTAGAGTTAGAATGCTACACTTACCTTACTATCTTTTCTGCAACATTGACAAGATGGCTTACATTGTGAAAAATATGGATTACAATCATCAAATGCAAATTATTTTTCATCATTCACTCATCAAAATGGTGGCCATGCATCAGCTTCAGCAGAAAAACATTTCATGGGATGCATTCATTGAAAATGAGATTTTCATTACCCCACCTAGCAATCTTGAGCAGGATATCCCTTCATCATCTCATCCTCCCGTATCCATTTCTCCATCTCAGCCTACTGTTCATACATCACCACCCACTCAGATCCATTCACCTCATTTTGATCCTACCTCATCACCTTTCTATAACCCTTCACCATCACATCATGATACCGGAGCATCAAGCAGTGAAAGAGACATTGAGGCAGTTTTCACTAAAATGATTGATATTGAGTCATTCCCTAAGACCTATCAGAGAGGCCACATGCATGTGTTTTCTTCACATGGTGTGAAAGGACCATACCTTATTCATCAGCAAAACAGGTAGACAAGGGCAAGGAAAAGGCTACAGAGCCTATCATTGTTGACTAGGAGGACAAACACGAAATTGATCAGGAGTTTCAGTTGATTGAGATTGATGAGGAGGATGAGGATAGAGCCACCAGTGCAGTGATCAGAGGAAAAGAGGCTAATATTAGTAATCTTCAAGCTAATCTTGATAGATCACAATATGTGATTGACTTTCTTGAGCTAGAAAATCGGTAGTTGAAGACTAAGCAAACCATCAGTGAGGTCAATACAATCAGAGCTCAGAGAGAGGAAGGAAAGGCTAAGGCCTTGCTGGAGGAAACCTTGGGTAGAGTTGATGACAGTGATAATGAGGAATATCAACTTCCGAGACAGAGACCGAGGAAAATTGGGCTAAAGAAGGCCTTAGCTTGGGAAAGGCAAAAAGAGGCTAAATTGGCAGAGCAACTTACTCCAAGTGAGCTACTTGCCATAGATATTAGCAGAGATAGAGAGTCTTGGCTTGAGAGAGACAATTTTCATCTGGAGGGCCTGCTATAGAAGGCAAAGAAAGACATTGAGATTTAAAGGAATATGTCAAAACACTATTCCATGAGAAACAAGATTGCAAGGGCCAAGCTCAAACGAGCCCATGCAAAGATTCAAGCTTTGACTAAGCCAAAGGAGAAGGAGAAGTTGAACATTATTGCTGAGGTGTCTCTGTATGCCTCCAACCCTTGATTATCAATAAAATTCATAATTTCGGCACACCTTGTGCAAATTTTGATTTTTTGGACAATTTAGCACACATAAAATTTGTTAAACGCGTAGCGCCACTAGCGCGACACTCTTTTTTGGGGCATCCAATTGATGAATGGCCACCACCATCATGTTCAGAATGATGAGGACATAAAATTCATCAAGTTTCAGAATATTTGGAGAGAAATGGTCCCTCAAAAGGGAAAAAAACCACCAAAAAATCATGTTCTTGCCCTCTTTTTGACCCTGGCGCTGTGTGTTTACCAGTCTTGGAAGAATAGGTTTTTGATAGGGCATATTGACACCATTTTGGAAACTAGAGGCATATTTGGAAACTAAACTCAGAGAGATTTCCAATGAGATATCATGGAGCTAATTTTGACATTGGGAAGACCTCCAAAAGTTGGCTGCATGACATGCCATTTTTCTGTCATGGCATTGTGCGTTTACCAAGGAATTGGCAATTTTCACTGTTTTCAACATTTTTGACTTTTTGACCTTTTGATTGGGAAAATGGGAAAATTAATGATGTAAATGGTAAAAATGAATTTAAATATAATTTTTTCACTTTTATCTAGGGTAGATGCATCAAATAAGTCTTCCAGAGGTTAAATGAATCAGTTTTCTCTCTTTTAGAGGCAAATTGTTGAGTTTTCCTAGTCTTCAGATTCTATTTGGGAGTAGGTGAAAAAAATCCTCCTCTTATGGATTAGACTCCCTGAGGCTAAGGAGAGTGGTTTTGAGGTCTATTTGATGTATTTTCTCATTCATTGTAATGGTTGGACTCACTTGGAGCTTCGTCATCTCAAGAGACATCTTTTATATCAGTTCGGATTGGACATTAATATAAATTTGCAACTATTTTCTTAGGATCCATGTGGTATGAGTCTTAGACATAGTTTCATCTCAGTTATCAAATTTTTTGAATGTATTTTTAATTCATAAACCATTTCATGTCTAAAATATACTATATTTCAAGTTTGAAAGGCAGAATCCATATTCATTTATGCTCTGTTTTGGGAAATTTAGTATAATGTGTTCATTCTCCTAAGTTTAGGGAAAATACATACCAGATGCTTTCCATATCTCCTCACTAGTCTATTCATCTCATTTAATTCACTTTGAATGTTTAAACCTTCTACCTACCTTGCCCCTTGGAACCCCTGCAAATTTTTACCTAATTTCCTTGCCCTAGCTGTTTGGCTCCTCCTGATCCAACAAACCCTACAAAATCAAAATCAAAACCCTGAGCTACTATACCTAGCCTAAAATCTTATTTCTTCAGTCATTTTGACTATTTTCTATATGGAGAGAGCCCTCTCTTGGCCTAGTTGGGCTAGCTACTTGGCTAAGCATGGTTTGAGGTTACCTCGGGATTACCTCTCTCAGCCTGAGGTTCAATCTGAGTGATAAAAAAAACAACAACGTAGACAATTCTAGAACCATATCTCTAGTAAAGGCCCCACCCTAACTTTTATGGAAGGCATGCAATGCACTCATCCTTAGCTACTAAGAAAACCACAATAATATCAAAATGAAAGACATAAAAAACAAAATAGGTAAAAAAAAACTTAAAATTCTCTATATTACACTTCTTGTTAAAGCCAAATTCTTCTAATAAGTTTTAAGTCTCTTGAATTTGTGAGTGTTTTCAATACACAGGATAAGTATTCTAACTTGACACATGGTACAAAGCTAATCGTACTGAAATTTTATATGTTGGAACTACAATCACATCATTTGAGTCATCTAACTTTTCAATGTGACCAACCTGCATGGCTGTACCAGGAATCCCATGAGTAGCAGGTGCAGTGGAATGAAATTTTCCACCCTCACTATTATGCCCATTTTGGTCAGTTTCATGACCACCATCTCCCTTGATGGCACTCTCATCATTTTTCATCCCACCCTTGGCAGAGATTGTTGTTCCCATTATTAAATTTTCCTCACCATTACCACCCATATTTTTTTATTTCACATTAGTGTCTCCAATATTAGTGCAAAAATTTCCATCACTCTCCTCGATTATACTTGCTGCACTAGATTTTTCAACAAAGTTCTTCAATTTCACTTCCTCCTCTGTGTCCTCTGTACAATGAGGTAGCAGATGGGAACCATGAGCTAGATTTGGCATCATCATCATGAAAATCACCAACTTGAGAGGAATTCTCACTATCCTCAACTGATATTTAAGGACTTTCTTACCCCTCATCATCTACATCAACATCATGTTCTCCTCCTGCCTCAGCACAAAACTCAACCTCTTCATCTTCACATCTATTCCTATACTGCTTGTTTGCACCATTATCCTCTCCTCTAGTCACAACATCTATACCAGACACTTCATTGCTAGCATTGGCATACAATGTGTTTTGTCGATCCTCAGTCTCTGGTATAGCCTGTAGGTGACAAATCACCTTCTTCTCTTTCAAATTTCAAGCTGTTATGTACAAATCCTTCTTCAAGATATCTCAAATCCATGGGCCTACCTTCTATTATTAAGCCAATATGTCATCTCTCAATATCTTGTCCAACATTGCATGACAAAGTTTAGTTACACAAGTGCACATACATATATACTTTTTAACAAGGGTTCACATAAAAAACATTTTTTTAGCTCAAGGGAAACAAAAAAAAATTAACATACAAAAAAAAAACAGTGACTTGCAAGAAAGAACTCTCTTGGTATTGCACCTTTCATCTCTCAAACCAAATAAATTATAGAGAGCCACAAAATTGCAAGCAAAAAAAAGTACATATTTCAATCCACATCCAACCATAAATATGTCGTGGCATACTACAGACATATAAATGGTAATGGACTAAACTGCCATGCATTGTAAATTTATAACAATCAAGAGATCATAAAGCATTCCCACCACTAAGAGACGAATGAAATCAACATGGCAAGAAAATAGCTCATGAATTATTTTAGCTATGAATCATAATAATTTATATAGCATGTAAAATGAATGAAACATAATATGGGAGGGAGGCATTTCAGACACAAACATCTGTGTTTCAGTTAAAACTAATGCAATACTTATATTTGAGTTTTTTTAAGCTTCCTAGTAGTGTATTTTAATCAATGATGTATTGCGTCCTATGTCCTCAGTGTATTTATAAATTTTAAAACAACAACGTAGACAACTCTAGAACCATACCTCTACTAAATGCCCCACCCTAACTTTTATGGAAGGCTCAGGCCCACCCTCACCAATCATTTGCCCAAGCCTTGAATGCAGTGCACCTGCCCCTACCAAGAATACCACAATAATCTCAAAATGAGAGACATCAACAACATAATAGGTAAAAAAAAACTTAAAATTCTAGATATTACACTGCTTGTTAAAGCCAAATTATTCTAATGGGTTTAAAGTCTCTTGAAGTTGTGAGTGTGTCCCATACATGGGATAAGTATTCTAACCTGACACATGGTACAAAGAAAATCGTCCTGAACTTGAATCTATTGGAACTACAATCACAACATTTGAGTCATCTAACTTTTCAATGTGACCAACCTACATGGTTGTACCAGGAATCTCATTAGCAACGGGTGCAGTGGAATGAAAATTTCCACCCTCACTTTTATGCCCATTTTAGTCATTTTCATGAACACCATCGCCCTTGATGGCACTCTCATCATTTTTCATTCTTCCCTTGGCAGAGATTGTTGTTCCCCTTATTAAATTTTCCTCGCCATTACCACCTAGAGTTTGTTGTTTCACATTAGTGTTTGCAATATTAGCTCTAGCACTGCCATCATTCTCCCCTATTATACCTGCTACACTACCCTTTGCAATAGAGTTCTTCACTTTCACTGCCTCCTCTGTGTCCTCTACACCATGAGGTCGCGGAGGGGCACCATGAGCTAGATTTGGCATCATCATCATGAAAATCACCAGCTTCAGAATCATTCTCACTATCCTTAGTCGATCTTTGGGGACTCTCTTCCCCCTCATCATCTGCATCAACATCATATTCTTCTCATGCCTCAGCACCACACTCAACCTCCTCATCTTCACGTATATTCCTATACTTCCTGCTTGCACAATTATCCTCCCCTCTAGGCACAACATCTGTACTAGACATTACATTGCTAGCATTGGCATAAATTGTGTTCTCACGACACTACACCACCATGCTGCTATCAAAAAAACTACTCTCATGAACTCTCATCCAAAATTCCCTTACTACACTGGATTTGATGAGTGTGCCACATAGTATATTTATTGTGTACGCTGGAGGAGAACAATGGCTGAGAATTCCAAGTATAAACTAACAACAATTGCAAGAAAATAAAAAGGATGATAGTAATAATAGTAGAAATAGCACCATGGAAATCACCCTACAAACACCCTAAACACTCAATTGCTTATCTTTCGAAGAATAGATCCTATCTCATTCCTTTTTTTTTTATTTCATATAAATTGAATGATTCCACTTTAACCATATGCAATCACTACTGATAGAAGAAAAGAGAACTTCACAACTACAACTTGACCTATGGCCCAATTAGGTAACAAAAACTCAATCCTCTTTTGAAATTATCAGAACACCCTAAACTACAATCCTAAAAAAGTGCAATTAAGTCAAACCGTAAGAAACAAGATATCACTTCCAGCAACTGTAGTCAAAGTTTCCAATATTGATACCCTTAATAAGACATATTTGGTATCAGTTTTGGTAGTTGCAGTTTCCAATCATTTATACCATTATTAGGACATCTTTAAGTTTTGTAACAGGGAGCCAAGTTTCTTAGTCAGCCAAATTTTTTACAAGTATTTTAAAAAATCCATCCTTTCACACAATCTCAAAGGTAAGAACTAGTCATATTTGCAAATCATTTACATTCTAAAGTGTCATCAACACATAACAATTAACCTCTTATGTATACTCTGGAAATCAAGAATGTTAATATGAATCAATGATCCAAAAACTGAGGCACTCTGGATTTTTCAAGAAAGGGCATTAAGGTTTATGTATATTCTAAAAACATAAATAAAATGCACAAGACTCCAAAAATATTTAAAATTATGTTTCACTCATAATTCTAAAATACTCCTAGAACATTTAAACTTTTCTATGTTTATAACTAAAAGCCCAAAAATTTTGTGAGAAGGCCAGAATGTAATGTAGCATTGATTGTCCCATTCATAAATATTTTAGGAAAACACAGTATGGATAATCAAGGGGATAAGGGAGAATAATGAGGAAGAGCCGAATTTCAAACAAGGGGCACAATTCTCCTAATAAGAAGTTGAAATTTAGATAAATATAATGTGTATCAAAAAAAATAATCCTTAATGTGCTTAACTTTGTGCAAAAGGATAATAATGCACATCAGGTTGTGGTATAGTGGCAACTTGGAGCAGTTGTTCTGACAATACTCATAGGAATTCTCATCCCTTGCATGGGGTATGCCGGATATGCCTATTAACCGTGTACCTTGTGCCAATTAATGATTGTATTGTTTAGGCCTTGAAGAAGATAATTGCAATAATCGTTGGTGCAGTACCAGCAACCCATTATTTGCAAATTTAGAAGAGTTGGAGGTTTTATCATTCGTAAACACAAAGGTTCCCTTTTATAAAATAAAAAAAGGGACTATCATGGAAATATGCCCTTTTTACCAAAAATATTTGACAATCAAGCCTGTATAGGGAGCTTCACTGCAAAGAACAGACTATGGTGCCAAGTTCGAGCAGTATCCATTCCACTAAAATGACAAGGGAATTGCACACAATCGATCCTTTTGAACTCATGCAACAATGATGGGCTAATACAAGTGGGCGAGAACAATGTAATAAATGAACCCTTGTCGACGTCTAACCATCCGAACAGAATCTATATTTTTCTCTGCGGGTATCATCCGGTTTGGCATTGGGCAGATGTAAATGTGATTCAGGCTGAAGGGCTATATTAAGGCTGTAAGATCGACCATGCTCTACAACCCCTCTGTTATTTGAGTTATGGGACTGTGATAATTTTGATTGCACCCATTTCAAATAAAATTATTGGGCTTCTACCCATTTTGACATAAATACAATATTTTTCCTTCATATTTGTTTATCCATGGAAGATTCCCTATAGAGGCTAGACCCGCCTATCTGTTCTATTGGACTCAGGCAGAAAACCCATCAAACCCTTCTTCAAAAAAATGTTACACCTAGCAGAAAATGGTAGGATTTGTTGATCTCGAAATAGTGAATTTGTGCTTGTTCTAGCAGAACCATATATTATTGGTGGTTTACTAAATGACAAGTTTTGTACTTGAATAATAAGGCGGGACACAACCTATTAAGAAGAATAAGAAAAACTGATTTCTTGGATAGAAGCACTTATTTTGATGATAAGAAAGTGTTATTGAGCATATTATTGGTAAGACTATTGGTAAAATCAGTGGAACAACAAATATTCTTGATGTTATTTCTCTTCCAGTTTGAACCCTACTTTTAGTATTTTTTTTGGAATTAGCACTTTTTATGGCCTTTACAAGGTTAAAATGGTGCCCCTCATTTTGAAATGTTTGTTGGGACAAATTTTCAAATATTGATATTGACGCTGCTTCTTTATGAGATCTATGTGTTATATGGTTATTACAACATTTCTACTCTGAAAATATTTTTTATTATGTTGTGTTTCAATTATTTATGGACTCTCCAAGATGTTCAAGGAAAATTATTGGAAAATATACTAGGAACTTTTGTAGCTAGGTACTTTCCCTTTATGCTTAAATATGAGTTGAACATTGTAGTATCAATTCAACAATGTTTCAAGTTTAATGAATTGGAAATATATGTTAGAAATTTCATGTTATTATGTTGTGTTGGCTTCCTAGAAAAGAAGGAAGATTTATTGCTTGCATTGGGGCATGTTGAAATGAGAGAAGTGAGGTGCACTCTATAACATAGGTGGGGGTGGAATTGACCCATTGACTCTGTGTGTTCCTGTGTCTAACAATACTTTTAATCTACATGGTGAATTTAATATTGAGGCGAACTGGAACCGGCTAAAACTGCATCTGATGTGAACATGTGATTCATGTTGAATATCTATAACTTGGAGTGTGAATCATGCATTGAGACTATCAAAAAAATTTGGAGTTTGACTCTTGGGAGAAAGGACAAAGGCTTGATTCTTTGGTTGGTGGATATTGTTAGAATATTAACTACATTTTTGAGGGGGTACAATATGGGACCAGTGGTATTGAGAAGAAGAAAGCATAAGGTAGTCCTAAATGTGTTGGTACAAGTTTTAAGGATGTTACAACATAGCCCTTAGGGTGGTTACATGGAAACAATGACTAAAGGTGAAAGAGACATACAAAGCAAGGGGAGCCTAACTAAGAACCTAAATTCACTTGCTTAAATTAGTATATGGGAAAACCAAGGTCTTCTTCATAGACCTCAACTACAATGTAGTGGAACACATCAATGCTTAAAACAACAAAAATAAAAATTATTGATCAAGTAAATATAGAGAAAGATTTTTTTAGTGACTATAAAATAGCTTTTCAATCTCAAGGATATGATGGAGAAAATAAAGGTAGTCATGCAAACTTTTATTGATGCAATTCCCTGAAAATTGTTGCAAGAACAATAAGGTGCATGTGATTTAAAAGCAACATTAGATGAGTTGACAATGACCCTTAGGGAGATGGTCTATGATAAGTCCCTTGGCTAGGATGGTTATTTATGCAAATTTTACAAAGCCACTTGGGGCTTTCTTGGGCCAAAATTTTCTCCAAGTGTATAAAGTATTTTTATGGACACATACACAAGGTAACCACATCAACAAGTTGTTGATAAAGTTCATCTTGAATCCGGAAGACCCATTATTAATCACATGCTAGTACCAATAACTTTTCTTAATCTACCTTATAAAATTATAGCCAAAGAGATTGCTTTGTAGTTGAAAAATATCTTGTCAAAAATCATTGTAGCAAAATAGATGGGATTTATTAGAGGCAGATACATTTGGGATAATGTGATTGCTATTTGGGAAGGCATTGAATGAGTTAGAAGCCAAGGTCTGGAAGCCCTCTTCATTAAAGTAAACTTTAAAAGCCCATGGTTGAGTGGAATGGTTGTTCAATCTCTCCATGCTGAAGGTGCTTGAGTTTGATACATTTTTTTTAATGTAGTTGGAACTTTATTTTCATGGACTGAAACTTGCCTTTTCATAAATTAGGCCAAAATTGAAGAGACAGTGTGCTTTTAATCTATCTGGAAATAGTATTTGTTGGCCTTGATACTCTATGTAATAGTTGTTTAAGCCCTTAGTTATCCCATTCACAGAAGAATTGGATAGGGCCTAATCAAAGACACACCCCTTCCTGGTCCTAATGGTGATCAACTACTGAATAGAAACTTTGCAGATTGTTCTTTCCTAACCATCATTAAAGAGAAGAAAACTATGGAACACACTATGAATCGCTTGCAATTTTAATGTGAAAACCTTAGATCAAAATTTCAAATGGCCATAACTCAATGTTATTGATAAAGGAGTTCCTTGATTGGTTTATAGGCAAAGAATGGGCTTGATTACATCTAGTTAGGGGTTAAAATTCCTTGAAATCCATTTTCCTTTGAAGCCTTCACAAGTATCTTTTAGCAGCACTCCCACTTTGAGTTGTGTATATATTACAAGTTTGATGGAATTTGTTATCCTTATTTAGCATGCTCCACTATGAAGACAAGTAGTGTGTGGAGCCCTTTGGCATGGTCAACATGCGCATTTTATAGGAGTTCTAAGGAGATGAGAACCCATGGAAGAAAAGGACCCATTGGCACATTCTCCAATGCCAGAGAGAAATATAGATTGAGGGACATCGTTCTTTTTAGGAGAATGGTTTTATAACTTAATACTAATAGCCTACACTGTGGTTCTACATGTATTTCTCAAGACTACGAAAGACTGGTATCTGTGGTTTATCCTTACAAAAATCATGCCCAACTTCTCTGAATTATTATAGCGTTCCTAATCTACTGAATTTACATTCTCCATGTACAAGGGCATCACTAGAGACAATTACCAAAATCAATGATTTGAGTAGAAGTTCCTTTTCCATTAGAGATGTGGCAGGCTTGCAATTATGTCTTTGTGTGTAAATTCCCAGATTTCTCGAGAATTTATATTGTTGATTTACTTTTCTCTAAGATTATATTATCCTTCAGTGTTTAGTCATTCTTATTTAGTACAAAGGATTTGGACTAGTTTAAGGGTTGAAGTTGATCCAGTGGCTTTCAAAATCATATGCAGTTGATCCTTAGCTAAGGACAATAATCGCACCATGTTGCAATTAAAGTGTTTTTTCTCGATAACAATCTAGTCATGCTCTCAGAGTAGTATTGGTTCTATGTTCCTTTTCCAAAGTGCTCCCAATTATCATTTCTTCTAACATGAAAAATGATGAATACCCTTAAATAGAAGTAGGTTCTCCATACTCAAGGTCTTTATACTTCTTTATGTTCCATACTCATGAATATAACAAAGGGGATACCTTGACAAATAGCTTCACCTTCTAGATGTCCTCTGCTACCAAGAAAAGTGCCCAAAATGGACACTTTTCTAATGTACCAAACCTCTATACTAATTTTCACAAAATTCTTAGGGAAAATTTTCTCAAACAAAGTTAGCAACATCCAAAAAGAGTGGATCCCCATGAAATATGTGCAAGAAATTCAAAGATTTTATATAATAGATTATTAAAAAATGGGTCTAGAGTGAGGACAAGTGGCATTTGCAAGGTATATATCTCCCGACCTTCCTTACCAGCTAGTTGTAGATGATGTCCACTTAACTTTCAGTTGTAGACAAGACATGTATGTAACTACTGTAGTCTAGGGCTGTAAATATGAAAAAAAAAAATTGTCAAGACCAAGGTATCCACTTTATGAAGCATTGCTGGCATAAAATGGCATTGAAGCCAAGAAATATAATTTTATTTACACAAAGGAATTGGGAAGGCAATTTAGAACACCTTGAAATAGTAGCTAGGAAGAAAACAGTAGTAACGATTCTTGTAAATCCTAATAATCCTTGAGGTGTTATTTACAACCATGAGAATTTAGCCAAGGTTTCATAGATGGAAAACAAGTTAGGCTTGTCAATAATTTTTGGGGGAGTATATGAACTTAAACTCTGCCCAGTGGTTGGTACCTTCCCCCCATGCAGTTTTGAAATAGAAATTATGGCTCTGCCTAGTGGCTTGTACCTTCCCCCAATGGAGCTTTGAAATATAAATTATGGTTTTCCTTTGGAAATGTCCAACAACAAAAAAAATCCCCAGAATTTAAGGGAAATTTATGGCTCATAAATTTCATAGTAGATGATGATATTTATTGGCAATAGAGGTGTCTCCTTTATAATGAACAATTTCTTTTATTCCTCTTCCAAAATGGCTTAAATGTGTTTCTTAGCTTCAATGTAATATTCCGAATTTTCCATCAGTTAATTGGAATATTAGAGTTCTTACTTTTCTTAATTAGTCAAGTAAATAAAAGGGTGGAGGGACCCATAAACCCCTTATATGAATAAAATCCACTTCTGTTGTGTGAATGTGGGTTATTAGGTAGTGGATAAACATTATGGAATACTGGAGCAACTTATTAATGAAGGAAGAGTGGACATCATAGATCAATAATGAGGAATATGATGGAGATAGTGGAGGAATAAAAGTAAGATCATAGGGAAATAATGATGCAGTGATGGAGGAAGTGGTGCATAAAAAGCACACATGATGGAGGGAGCGGAGAGTAAATCCAGAGATCATGGATATCATGGAGAGACAATAGAATCTTCATGGAGGCTAGTGGCCACATGTGCAACACAATAATGAGGTGGGCCAAGGCTATGGGAGACTCACAAAGCATAAAAAGAAGGTGAGGTAAGCCATAGAAAGCATTATGGATTTAGATGTTGTATTTTCGTTTGACATTTCTTTGCATGCTTCAACTGTTTAGCTAAGTCTGCAGTGTTTTTTAGCACACGGGTGTCTCTGAGCGAAGATCTCACCTTTATCCACAAGGGAATTCGAGTGCCTACTCTGGAAATGTTCCTTTGAGAAGCCATTCATCATCTGGAATTGGTGTCACATTCATCCCCTCTCTTATACACATACGACTTCAGGAATTATGCATTCTTGCCTTAGGTTTTGAGAGGAGGAAGGTAGTTCTTAGCATTTTAGTTAGGAAACCTATGAAGGGATCAACCCGTCACCTTGTGCATTCATTTTAGTCTTCTAGGGGAATAATTGTGACATCCGACATCGGGCCATCATTCTACACCTCCTTGCAATAGCAGTTCCTACATGAATTACACATTCTAGCAGTGTAGATCAAGTGGAGGAAGGACGTTCCAAGTATTTCAGCCTTGGAATCTTGTGAGGGATCATACCCTCACTTTGGTGAGATTATTTCCATCAAATATGAGCTATATTCAATCACCTAGCAACAAGCTACAACTTTAGCTCTCTTGACAGCGTAGTCCATTCAAGCAGTTGTGTATTCAGCAACTGCAACTTGAGAGGAGGAAGGAGGAGCTAGATCTCAAGCTTCTAGCTTGGAGATCAGGAGAAGGGGCCAACCCTTCAATCATTGAGCTTATTGTGTATGATTGCACCCATTTTATCTTTCATCGCATGCCATATATTTTCATACCCAATAGTTATGTATTGCAAGCCCTAGGAGGGTGATTTCCAAGGTGAGCCAATTGAGAAATTCTTCCTGGGTTATTCTAGGTTTTCATCATAGAGTCTGGATTTCAAATCCCAACATTTTCTGAACTCCAGAACATCCTGATATACACATCCCTTTTCAGCAAGCGGTTATATTTCCAGTATTTCCAGGAGGGACAACGCAGTATGGCCTCTAGCAGAGTAGTAGTTACGTAGTGCTTTCAATGAGAGGACTTGAGGGTCACTCTAGCCATCTTTTTCGACTTGAATGTTGCTATTTTTTTAGCACTGTTGTACTTGCATTTTCACCTCCTTATTAATAAAATGACTTAGTTGTTCTATCCATTTTTATGGTGTATTTATTTTATTTCCATATTGTTGTAGTTTCTAGCTATTGTGTTTTTTATTACTATCTTTTCCTATTTTGGGATGTTACAGTGGTATTAGAGCATGATCTTTGGCTCAGCTTGTGGGAATTAAATTTCATGACATCAGAAGAAGAAGCAGAAAGTAGAGATTTACAATGGAAGAGGGATTAAGTTTTTCCACACTTCTCTTAAAATCTATGCAGGATTTCTCTAAGGAGGTTAAAGAAATGAGAAGGGAAAGGAAAAAAGAAACCTCAAGAAGGTTTCAAAATGAGGAAGGTTCGAGCACTTCATATTGGCAACATAACCAAACTGACAATGCATAGAGTTCCAAAACACTCTATTATGTCCACTTTCCTTGCAGAAGGAAGTGAATGGCATGGAGATGGAGGATAATTGGAGCATGAGACTCTAATTAATTATCTTGTAGAGTATAAATCTTAATCAAGAGCATTCAAAGAGAATCTCACTCTCCAACAATTTTTCCAGATAAAAGAGAATTGGAGACCTCGCAACAGCCATAGAAGAAGAGGGCACATACAGAATAGATTATTCTTGCCTACATTTGATGGGTCATTCACAAGCACAACAAAATCTTGGATGAAGGAGTTAGATGATTTCTTCCAGCTACACCCAGTAGCGGAAAGAGAGGTTATTGAGATTGTAGCACTACACCTTGAGAGTGGAGCAAAGGATTGGTGGTTCAGCCATATGAAACATGCAAGATTGACTGCTTATGCAGACTTCACTCAAAGGTTGGTAAAGAGGTTTGATAGAAGAAAACCGAAGATAATTTTCATAGAAACATTTTCCGACATTGATGAGGAATAATATGAGAATCAAAGGGAATATGTCATCACTATCACTCTAGAAGAAGAGAAAATACCACCACCACTAGCTGTAGAAGTACTTGCATCAGTAGGAGGAGCACTTGCATCCTTGCAATATGGTCCTGAGCATTTGACATTGAGATTCCCATGCATGATTCAGGAGATGCATGAGGAAGAGGAGGCAGAAGCCAGTGATGGTGCAGAAGTAGAGGACCATCCATCACCATCACCAGCAGTTGGAGAAGCCATTGCATCGGTTGGAGGAACTCCAAGATTTTTGGGGTCATACCATTAGGGAAATTGCATGACCAAGGGTTAGAGCACCTTGCTGATTTGGAGTAGCAGACTATCACTGCACAGAGGACCCTTGACTTGTTCAAGGAGGATATGTATAGCTATCCCAGTTTACATTGTTGAGCTGCACACAACACTTTGTTTTGGAATGTGGAGTCTTGGAGGATGGGATTAGAATATACCTAATGCAGGGAAGCTATAAAATAGATTTAGAGAACGGGAGGTTACTATCGCATGAACTATCATATTCTATTTATGACAAAGAGATATTGGCAATTATGCATGCATTGGTCAAATTCCGACAGTTTTTTATTGACAGTAGATTTCAGGTGAGGAGAAACGACCATGGTCTCTGACACCTTGTTGAGGAGGAGTAGTAGCTGCAGAAGAGGTAGAAATGGTGGATTAGTATAATGAAGGATTATGAGTTCAACGTTGTGTATGGAGAGGTCCATGTGGTAGCAAATGCATTATCATGGAGATCAGTAGTGTTGTCACTAAGGAGAAACGATGATTTGGGGGCCCAATTATTCTTTGAGAATTCCGATGATCGCTTCACTTATGAAGCATTGGGTAGGCAGATGGTAGATGATAGACATCTTGTGATGGATAACATGTTCCATTATTAGGATAGAGATTTATTGATGAGCATCTCGAATCTCAAAGAGAAGCTTCTGCATATAGCATATTCAGAACCTCATAGGTTCTATCAGGCCATCGGTGAGAGGATCTCATGGAGAGACCTCAAGGAGGTTGCACTTCGACATATTATGAAGTGCAAAGATTGTCATAAGATTGGGGTGGATGGTATTTCCCATTTGGTGGATACCAAGCTGAAGCATGACATGATTCATTACCCACAGTTGGATGGATGGATGAGGTTGATGAGAAAGTGGTTGGAAAGCTACTTGCAGATCTATGTCACGGGGCAACAAGAAGAATGATTGTGTTGGTTTATTTTTGTTGAGTATGGTTACTACCAAATATTTCACATTTGTATGATCCATGCCTTGCATAGTACTGGTGTGATGCAGCAGTAGGAGGCATGGCTGCACTGGTTACTGTTGAGAGAGTTTGGCCATCACATGACACATCCTATGTCAATGGGTGTATTATTGTTTGGGACATTGCATGGCACTCGCATAATGTGGCTACAGGGAGCTTGGTTATGTTGGTCTGATGTGACATTCTACATGTTAATTAGTAAATTTTTTCTCCATGATTTGCATTATGATGATGTGAGGTGGTAGCAAGAGTCATTGATGATTTGGTTACTCTTGGGAGAATATGGACTGACATTCTCCCCTACCTTGCATGATGATGATGTAGGATGGAAACGGGAGGCCTTGTTGTGTTGGCTTCTATTAGGAGAGTATGACCACCATACTTGGTATCACGATGATGTGGATTGGAAGCAAAAGGCATTGCTACGGTGGTTTCTATTGGGATAATATGGTAGAACATTTTACATGTCAACCCATATGTCTCTACTTCCTTTTTTGCACAGTGTTGAGATGATTCTTGGAGCAAGCAGGGCCAACGAGGCCAAGGATTAGAGCATGGAGAGGCACCACCTACTCCATGTAGCATGGGTTGGAGATATATTTTATGAGTTGGGACTTTTCACTTGGGGAGAAACCACTCCACTTCATATATCTCATGCAATGAGGAGACTCTTGGATAGCATATGGTTGCCACTTGGGGATCTATTGATGAGGAGAGGCATCTAACTACATAGTTGGGGACCATTATAGACATTCTAGAGAGGCAGTTATGGAGCCGGGCATACATAAAATATTGGAGTAGATGGGGATACCTTCCATATGAGGATGCCACTTGGGAGGGAGATGGATTTCTACAACATCTACTTTTTCAGTTGCTCGAGGACAAGCAACAGCGGGGAGGACTATAATATTCCAAAATTTCCATCAATGAATAGGAATAATAGATTTCTTACTTTTCTTAATTAGTTAAGTAAATAAAAGGGTGGAGGGACCCATAAACCCCTTAGATGAATAAAATACACTTCTTTTGTGTGAATATGGGTTATTATGTAGTGGATGAACATTACAGATTAGTGGAGCAGCTTATTAATGAAGGAAGAGTGGAGATCATAGATCAATAATGAGTTCTTCTATCTATTTTTATGGTGTATTTAGTTTATTTCCATATTTTTGTAGTTTCCAACTATTGTATTTTGTATTACTGTCTTTTCCTATTTTGGGATATTACATTCAGCTTGTTGTCTCTATCTATGTATTGCTCCGCTTCTCAATTTTCACAATCGTCTCTTATCCTTCTTTTTATGTAGTGTTATTGTCTAGCAATTAGTTTTGCATTTTCTATCCAGATTTGATGAAAAGTGCCATGCGAGTGTTCATCAAGGGCTAATTGGAAGCTTGATCTCTTGATATATCATATGCATTCTCTTTTAACAGACTTGTAATGATCTGCTGGTTTCGCCAACATAGATTCTGCTGCACAAACTATTAGTCCTTCTTGAACATTATTTGTAGCCTGCTATAATATGCATCATGTCTTACCATTTTACTAAACACTTTTCAAGAGATATGGCACAACTCTAGATAAAATAACCTATTCATCCCAAAGTAAAAATAGAATAGTATAATTGGAAAAAGGTTTTAGGTTCAAGTGTTTCAATTGTATAGCTTGGTTTTTAAACAATACTTGGAATTAAAGATTGCATCATTATTTCCAAGATGGAAAAAAAATCTTTCTTCATGAGCAGCAACACCAGAGCCAAAAATCTTCACCTTTTTCAGTTAAATGTTCCCCAATCCTCATGCTAAATATTTAATTATCATACATGAAAATAAAGTCTTGGCTATTCCATCCCAAGGATGATGAGGAAAACTGACTCAAAAACCGAAATTTAGATTTTTCATACATATTTCCATGCCTTACAAATATAGTGATTTGTACATATGAAAAGATGATAGAAAAGAAATTTTATGGATGATAGAGTTTTAGTTGAAGTGTCCCTATCTGCCTCTAGGAAATGCATCTTGTTAGGTTCTAAGAGGAGACTCTCCTTAGACAGGCTATCGGCTTTCTCATTTAACTCTAGGAAGACATGATCCATAGTGAAACTTGCGAAAATAGAGGTGATCTCATTCAAGTGATTTTTATTTGTCCAACAAGTTGATATGTTACGTCTTAGGAATGTTGCGAATATTTCAGTACCAATGAAGAATCTCCAAAGACCTGAAGTTCTCTTATCCCTTTATCAAACATTTTTCTCAGTAGAGATTTTTATGCCAACAACTCTACAAGATTTTTAATACCCATTATTGAGTTCCCTTTGAAAAATGATATGGTGACTCACGGTTTGGTTGATCTTGTCAATTTTTGAAGTCATTATCAAATCTAAAGAGCTAGAAACCTTCTTCAATTTTCATTTCATATTTATGCTACAGGGTTGTAACCTAGACCCTCAATGGGATGGATCACAAGAAGGGCATCTTTGGTTTTATCGTCTAGCCCATGTTCCTCATGCTAACTATTGAAATTTTCTATTTATTCGTTAAGAATTTTGCGAGTTGTCATGCTTATAATTTTTTGATTGTTTTAGTCTCTTTTGAGCCTATTGGTCTGCTTAAATTTTTATGTTATTCCTATACACATTCTCTATTATTCTATGGGATTCATATGTTTTAGTTTCATTTTAGTGGTTTATATTTGTTTAGGTTTATTTGTTTCATCTTGTTTCCACCCAAGATATTTTAATTGCTTTTAAGATGTGGAAAGTGCAAAATGATAACAATTTTTACATGCACAAATCATACTTGGGTTCACCATCTTAATTAGAAATTTATACCACCATATTACTTAGAAATAGATGACTGAACACCATCTTACTTAGAAATTTAGACCACCAACTTTCCTATGTACTTGAAGAACTTCAAGTGCGTCAGAACAAAACACATATGATAACAGAGAGCATCAAAGTATTCCCATTAGGCTTGTACATTCATAGGTATAATTATTTGTTCATCTCTTGATGTGGTCTTCCAGGTCCATTACCGTATTCATTTCCTAGTGTGGTCTTACAGTGCTACTTCTGTGGGAATATTATTAATCAAAGTTGATGCTCTTAGTGGTTTTAGTTACAATATGCTCATCCCCTACAAAAAATGTGTGCGAAATTCAGAAGAAACAATAATGTTATTCACTTATCCTCCTATCTAGGCAATGTTCGAAGCATAGGATATGGTGGGTGACTTCACATAGACACTGTTCCAACTACTACTACACATAGACATTGTTCTAGCTACTACTACACATCATCCCCCAACCCACCTGGCCCCAAGTTTATCTGGCACAAGACTTCCACCGGATGTGAAAACCTTAATACCATTGAAAGCAACTTTGGTGATGGTTCCAATCTGCTCTGTTGCTCCCTTGAGGAAACAATGTTCACCTTTCACTATAAAGAGTCAATGTTGAATGGCCACTATGTTGTTTTTATCAGTAGATATGGATGGGAAAGTAGGTTACTTATTTCAAGCACTGGTTCTTACAATTGAATAATAAGTATGATCTCAGAGAGAGTAATATTCAATGAGAATAACACATGGGGAAGGAATAGGAGGGAAATGTTGATCCAACCACCACACATGATCCTCCACCCCATCCTTATTTTTGAGTTTATCTATCTAAATACCAGTGCCTAATGGTTGTTGTTAATTGATAATTGTAACACAACTGAAATGATTTTTCATGATGGTCGTAGTCTGCTATATTTTTCCCACTTAATGAAAAAATATACTGAAGAGTCTATACCAAAGGGCCTCTATCTTCACTTTTCCCATTGTCCAACTAAGCATGTTAGTCAACCATTCACAGCCACTGGTTCCTCGAATATAATAAAATATACAAACCCCGAGCAAAGGAATATTCAGTGAGAATAATGCTCAAGGAGGGATAAGGTGGTGATTTATATATAAATTTTTCCATAAACCCTCTAGTGTGAATTCTTTTATGGATAGCTACCCTCACAATATAAATCCTTACCCCCACAATCTAAATCCATGGGGACAAGTCCTCTAAGAAACCATCTGCCATCAAAATGGCGTTGGACCTCCATCTGGGAAGACTTAGGTACTGCTAAGTGGATTTGAGGGAAACGTTGATCACAATCTGGGGAAGTCATCTAACATACCTTAATGGATGGAACAATAGGGAGACTAGAATTTTTCATGGATGTCTCTTCTTTAGTTTTCCCATGTCTTATCATTGTCATGGCATGATGTAATCCTGGGAAAATTTCCTTTTTATCCTCATAGGGTTGTGTGCTCCCTCTAATTTTCTTAGTAAGGGGTGTACACACCCACTATATCTCTTCCATATACTAATATTTCCCAATGAATTCATGGAAGTGTAAGGATAAATTTCTACCTCTACCACCGTTTAGTTCTTATAAATACTTTACCCAGATAGAGTTACTTCATTTGCTAGTAAATAAGCCTCCCAATTTTTTTATTTTTATTTTTTTTGTATTTACATTACGCTAAACCCTCAAAGAATTATAAAAGAAACATAATCTTCATCGTCCACATGAAGATTTGTCTTACTAAGACACTTTAAAGGGTGGATACAATTGGTAGAGAATCACACACATAATAATCTGCATTTTTAAAAGATTTTGGAAAAGGAAAAGCCCCTAGAATATAGCAGCAAGTTCAACAATTTTTTTTTCCTCTATCATCCTAGATAACTTATGAGTGGAATTTCTAGATAGGTTGAAATTGGTGCCCTGGCACATGTAGGCATTGTGTTCCCCTCGGACATTCCATCAAAGAGCAGTTCTTGAAGGGAATGGGTAAAATGATTTCTTGGAGGGACACGAGAGATCCAAAGTCGTGGGGCTTTGGAGCCAATCTCACATTTGCAGGATTCAGATTCCACATACCTATCTTTCCCCATTAAAACTTGTATTTTAACAACTTTCTATGGAGGGACATGGAATACCCCAAGGCTTGGGGCCTTGGAACCAATCATGCATTTGAAGTCTTTAGAGAATACAAACCTATCTCTTCCTTTTAAAATTAGATTTTAACAACTCTATTAGAAGGGAAACTACTTGGGCTATGATTCTGTGAGTTGGTTCCATGTCATCAAAAATCAGTTTATTTCTAACTTCTTAGGTTTCCCTTTTAGTAAAACGAGTCAACCGTAATGCCAGACCCATAAGAGAGTATTCCAGTTTGTGGTTTCCCTTACCAAATTCATGTTTGTATCCTCAAGAATAGTTCTCCTAGCTTTGATAGTTAATGGAAATTTTTTTAAAATGGCTAGAGTATTCATCATCAAATCCACACATCAAAAATATTGAGGACCTCTGTAATCCCCTTTTCTACAATATTTTTATGGTTTGAACTTTTTTGTGTGTTGGATCCTATATATCCACCTCCTTCAAATAAAAGGAGACCCTCATGGCTTAGGGACACTCTTGAATATGATGAGAGACAAATTTCTCCAAGAGGAACATTCTGTGAAATAAAGAAGTTGAATAGGTACCAAGGGTACTTAGCAAGCATGAGTACTATTTTACAATCATAGCCTGGATCATTTGAAGAAGTCCTAAAGCATCAAGTTTGGAAATATTATATGCATGAATAATATGAGTCCATTATAAAGAATGATTTCTGGTAAGTGGTCTCGAGACCAGAGGACAAATTTGTTGTCACCTCGAAATGGCTCTAAAAGATCAAGCATGGAGCTAATGGAAGTGCTGAAAAGTACAGAGAAATATTTGTTACATGAGGCTTCTCTCAAAAGGAAGGCATAGATTATGATGATATATTTGTACCTGTTGCCCGATATACCACCATCTGCTTGGTCATTTCCCTTGCTGCAACGCAATGATGGAGTCTCCATCAAATGGATGTGAAGACTTCCTTTTTACATGGTTCAATCAGGGAAGAATTTTATGTGGAGAAACATATGGGGTTTGAAGTCCAAGATAGAGGCACATATGTACGCAGGTTGAAGAAATCCCTCTATGGGTTGAAGCAAGCCCCCAGAGCTTGGTATTAGAGGATAAATAGCTACTTGATGAAGTTGGGCTTCACTCGAAGTGACACTGATCCAAACCTTTGTTTTAAGGTTGATAAAGAAATGCCTCTCATTATGGTTCTCAACATGGACGATCTCTTCCAGACAAGTGTTAACCCTCTCATTCATCAATGTAAAATGAAGATAGATTCCGAGTTCGAGATGAAAGACCTAGGGCTGATGCACTATTTCCTAGGCTTGGAGGTCTAGCAAAGGCCATGTGAGATTTTCCTTTCTCAAGGAAAATATGTCGTGAAGCTGCTGGAGATATTTGGGATGGTGGACTACATGTACATGACAACTCCGATGGAACTCAACTTTAAGAAGTTGTGTGGAAGTGCTGCTGGGGGCTTTGATGTTCTTAGTGAACTCACGTATGGAAATATGTTTTGCTATGAACACATTGAGTCAATATATGCTTGACCCTCATCACATTCACTGGATTGGTTCGAAGAGTCTCTCGAGATATCTTTGAGGCACAATAAAAAATGGGATGAGATACACTGCCGAGAGTATGAGGCTCCATGGATGTACCGATGTTGATTGGGCAGGCAGTGTGGTGGATTTTAAGAGCACATTTGTATGTTTCTTCACTATTGGTTCCGCTTCGATATCTTGGATGAGCAGGAAGCATAAATCAATTTCTTTGAGCTCCGTCAAGGTCGAATACATTGTAGTGAGTATGGCCTGTTGTGAAGCTATTTGGTTGAGAAATATTTTCAGTAAGCTATTTGGACATGTGCTAGATACCACCATTATCCTTTGTGATAACCAGAGTGGGATTCGTCTTTCTGAGAATCTCATGTTCCACGATTGATACAAGCACATTGATATTAGGTACCACTTTGTCCAGGACATGGTACATCAAGGCACCATAAGGCTCCATCACATTGCGACTGATGAGCAGGTCACAAATATTCTCATGAAGCCTCTAGGGAAGGTAAAATTCTTAACCTTTCGAGAGAAGCTTGGTATCATGGACAGACCCTATTCTGAGGGTCTCGCTTGAGTTAGACTATGAGCTCTAGGAGCTCCAAGGGGCTTGAGGATAGCTTCTTGGAGCTATAAGAAACCACAGGGTGAGGTTCACCAAACCTTGTTGCTGTGATTCTTCCCCTTTGTTATGATATTGAGCTAGTTAACCCTCTCTTTGATCTATTCCCCACATGTATCCAACCCAGGGAGTTTCAGACTCATGGGAAGTACCTCTCATTTAGAAAATGAGGTGGGAAATGTGGATAGAGGTTGATAGAATGACCGATGGACGCATCAGGGATTGTCGTGCTCTCTATGTCTAGGATGGGATATGTCCAACACCTTGATCTGGGATCAAGTCCGATTGAGGTTTTAACCTCTAAGCTGACTTTGGGTCAGCAGAGTGTGATGTCTTTGTGACTCACTCTCGTTTGTTTTCCCAAGAGCCAGCAAAGCATGTTACACCAGGATTACACATGATTGCAGGATGATGATAATGATAGTACATGATGGTATTGGATGACAGGATGGCACAGGTGGATAGATGGAATTCTCCCTAGTTGAGAGGGAGTGTTAATTTTGGGCAAATAGGTCCAAAATCCATGTTGCACTACTCATATGATGTTGATTATATTTTTGTTGGATTCCTCTTTCAAAGAGGTACAAGATTGATCTAAAGATCATCTTGCTTGGATGAGAAAAACTTATATTTTTATTTTATTTTCCACACATGTGCAAATTTTCAAGGTTGGCAAGATTTGTAATGTAGGCTCACAAGCCCAACATATGTGTCACACACCCTCATTTATGGATATAAATATGAGAGAGATTATGCTCATTTCATCATCATCTCATCACACATTCTTCTTGTGATCTGATTGGTTCATACAACCTAGGAGAGGCTTCTCTTCCTCACACATGTGAATCTGAAGCTAGATAAATTGCAGACTGTTTTAGGGCTTTTGTTGAAGCATTGACAAGCATTGACCGTGGGTCAAATCTTAGAGTTTGACCTTAATTTTTGGACATAAATTTTGATTTATTGAGGTTGCATTGGAGGACACAAATATTGAGGTTGGACATTGACTTTGACTATAGACTGTTCACTGCAGCATTGACCTACGTTGACTTCTACGTTGACTAATTTCTGTTGATCTATTAATGTTCTATCAGCATTTTACTTTCATGTTTATGTGATTGCTAAATTGAATTGGGCCTATAAGGAAGATTGAAGTAAAGTTGCATTAAGCATAGAACATACCATGGTAATCTTAAATTAACACTTTCAAATCCACTGATGCAATTTTTGAGAAGTTGTCAAGTCAGTTGCTAGTATAAGCTACTAGGGTTTCTTGTGGCATTGATGATCGGTCATGGAAAAAATTGAGCATATGTTCAAGGACTCCATATCAATGTATTTCGTCCAATGTACATTATACAGTGCTCATCACTCTTCTTTATTGATTGGCATTAATAACAGTTTTTGGCTAATTAGGGGAATTTTGAGGTCTAAAATGGGCCTCCTAAGGAAATAATAAAACAATAGCTAAACCAATAAAATAATATTTATGAATTTGCAATTCACGTTTTGCACCAAAATCCATGTAACCATGGTTAAATTCAATTCAAATGTTGTGCTAAAATAAAATTAATAATTTTTTTTATTGATGTGACTATAAATAAGAATGAGATTTTCAAGAAAAAATCATTATCATTACACAACTAATGCATTTTTCCTTTGTACTTAAATAACTTAGAATAAAATATAAATATAAATTCATAAATTCTTAATTATAGAATATACTATTACTTAAAATTTATATTATTTAAATTATATAATAACATGTAATTAATGTACTATATAAAAATGATATAATATATTATATTATTTTATGTATGAATTTTATATTACATATTGAATTGATTTGATTTATAAATAAATATTTGAAAATATACAAATATAATATCTATTGAAAAGTGTGTAAATACATGAAGATTGTGTAGGGATATGCATTGTCAAAAAATATGAAATGACAATAATAATATTTTATTAAAAAAATGTGAAATGACATTTATTATGAGTACTTTACTTTATGACTTTAAAAGTACTTAGAGAAATACCATGGTTAACCATGATTTTTTATCCACCATTGAGAATGTGACAAGTAAGTAACTTTAACTTAACCAATGCCACCTCAACCATTAGGGATGATGTCATCCCCTAAAATGTGATTGGTTCTCATAAAGTGAATTTTGATTGTACATTTTCCTTAGGAGGCCCATTTTAGACCTCAAAATTCCCCTAATAGGCTTGTTCAGCTTTCAGTAGGGATGTGTCTCGTGATCTATTCCTTTTCTCCAAAGCCTCTTCTTATTGCTCTAACCTTGACCCAATGTGTTACTGTCCCAACTCAATAGATGAAGACCCAATGGCAACTTGGAGGGGCTTTCTAATGTCACCTCAATACTCTTCTCCCACTCTTTAAGTTGGCTCTTCTCCAACTCAAAGGGGGAATCCCTAGCATTATCTAAGTCTATAAAATGTTTATGTATGAAATGGTTACCTTGAGTTAGGTTAGATATAATTTTTTAATATAAAATATTGAAATAAATTTCATATATACCAAACAGAAATAAATCTAATAAATATGGTGGACATAATTGAGTTTTCTTAGACCTATCTACAAATATAGATTGTGATATATAAGACTATAAGTTGATTCTATGGTTTTTTATGTGGTTGGGAAGTGATATTAGAGCCTACAATTTTTATTGGGTAGATGGGGTCTATGAGTTAGTGTTTTAATGAGCTCTTTCTTGTGCAATAAGGAAAAATTAAAATCAGCATGATTAAATTACAACACCACTAATTAAGGAATAATTCCAAACACATCAAAAGGGTTATCCACCACTATGAAATCTAAATTCCAGCAACTTCAGATTAAGAAATATGGGAAGGATTATGCTAGTGGATTATTGGATGGTTCCTATAATTATAGATAAAAGGGTAGGCTATCAGATATAATTTTCAGTCAACTCCTAAATGGCAACTCCAATCAAACAATAATGAATTAGTGTTATCCTTTGCTGGAGTGTATTCAGTATCCGATATTTTGAATAGGCATGAAATTTCATAACCCAAGGTTTACCCGCCAAAAATAAAATTTTGATTAAAGGATGATATTGAATCAACTATTGAAAAAATAAGAGCCAATATATGAGAATTCAAATCGAAAAGCCTTCAATTAATTTAGGCAATAATAGTGTTTATTTCCTCATAGAGCTGGACCACTCAAGAGGCATGAGATCCTGGATACACACATAACCTCACAAGGTACAACTGATGGGATTCATCACCGGTGACCAAACTAATCAACTCTATCATCAAATAGTTCATTACCGAAAATTCCAATATCAATCATGAAAGGTAATTCAGGTTAGTGAAAGCAATCATTGTTGAAAACCACACCAAGGTTAAATCCTCAAATGAACTGGCCAATGCACCACATGTAAAGGGACCATTGATCTACCCTAAGGATTATTTATTCAAACCAAGTGGTTGTACAGTGTATGAAAAATACCTAAATAGGTGCAGATTCTTGACACTGTAGTATAAGGAAGCATATTTTAAAAATTCAATATCAAAATCACCAACTACTAGCATGAGATTGAGTTGTGCTAGTGATTCTGATAGTACTTTTGAGCTGTAGGAGTGTGTCATTTTTCCAAATTGAATAAAAACAGATTTCATTTTTGGAAATTTAGTTTTCTACACTTTGTCATATATTTTCAATATGATGTGTTAGTAGATTACATATATAGAATTTGTAGTTTTGATAGCCCTTAACGTTTTATGTTTTAGCTTCTTGGTTTTTCTGATTGTAGAATCTGCCTACCATGGTATGGAAATTTTAAGAAGGCCTACATAATATTATGTAATCCACCACGTTTTCATTATCCTTGTGGTCTGAATCAACTGGATGGAATGAATCTCAAGGGAATGAGACTGGGTGCAAACCCTAGGAAAGGTGGAGGAAGTTTGAGCTATACAGTGAAACCCTTGACCTTGGAATGTCTTTCTCAAAGCACTTCCAACAACCCAATAAAATACGAAATTAAAAAAACCTTCATCTTATGCTGGCCTACAAATTCTAAAGCTAGGAGTCTCGTTTCCTTTATTTGGTGTTGTTATGTTATGAATGGATATTGTCTTAGAAAAATGATTTTTTTTTCCATGGGAAAAAACTTTGGGTTTGATATTTCTAGGAGAAATAAAAAATATACATTATTATTGGCATTTTAGCCCATAAAAAATGTTATTGTTGTCAATAGCATGTCCCAAATACTATTTATTGTAGTCCTCCAATAGAGTCATGTAGATAAACATCATAGCATCAAGAAACCTACCTCGAATACTTAGTCCTCCTAAAATATTAATGGCACTGCTAATCTAATTTTATAAGCAAAATAGAGAAATTTTATCTTCTAGACTATTTAAAAAGGGAGTTCGACCAAGGGTCCATCTCTAAATTCTTGAACTGTGATGATTCCTTTCTGCAGAGAAAAGGAATCCTTTGAGAACCGTTCCACCTTTATATTAAAGTCCCAATATATGTGAAGGAAAAAGCTAGACACAAACCTTCTTTTAATCTCCACAACTCTTCTCATGACTGAGCTCAAAACTAAATTTGCTATCATATTTTTCTAATTAGCTCAATATATTAATAATTTAAAATGTCCCAATACTTGAAGTTTGAGAATTCCCCTATCTCCAACATATTTCATCAAAATAAACAAGGCATAGAGCTCAACTCAATTCTTAGTTCCATGTCCATCCTAATATTTTATATTAATTTATTATGAAAGTGATAGAAATAAAATACATCCATAACCAAAATGACACAGGGTCCCTTGTCAAGCCTCATTAAAATAGCCCCAGGCCACTAAATAGTCAACCACAGGTTTAATTAAAACCATTGTAGCTTTTAGAGTTGAAATTTTCTTGTTTCCCCGCACTCTTGATTTGATGGGCCACTTGCTTGGATGTGTATATATTCCCTAGAAAAGTGCCTTGTCCCTTGCTAGCTAGATCCCCTAACAAAAAAAGCAAGGTCGAGCCTTGTGACTCACAATATGTTACACTAAAATTTGTCACCATGACATTTGACTGTTCATATGGGTCTATTACTACCTATACCATGTTCCCTTAGAAATAAAAAACACCAATGTTCCTAAATCAAATCTTGGAATTGGAGAAAATCTCTGTAAAACCCTTAAAAGTGTGGTTTTTCTAGCCTTTCCCTGCACATGCGATGTTGTTCTATCCATAAACTATGGAAAATCCCACACTTTTTGCCACTATTACTTGCGCACCCTCATGAAAAGAAAATAAAAGAAAAAAATGAATTCTAGAAGTCTAGTTGGTCAAATATTCTCCCAACTGGAAGCTTCTAGAGTCGCGATCAGTTCAAGCATTATCCCTCCACTCATGGAGCTTATCCCTTGGTCCATGGAACTCAAATCCCTTCATGGAACTGAAACTACCTCCATTTACCTATAAATTTAGCTCAAGTTTCAGGTTGAAGAGTAGAGATTGTATAGACTGTAGACACACATATATTGTGAATGATAGAAGCTGACTTATACAGTTTCTAAGCTGAAGAGAATTCATAAGAGTGCATACTTTCTACACTAGTGAATTGTTGTTGGCATGAGAATGATCACACGCTTATGTCTATAAATCTATGCCAGTATTCAGAGAGGAAGGCTTATCAAACTGAAGGAGAAACAATTTTTCAGGACCCCGGGAGAAATCTGTACAACATCAAGGCATCAGATTGTAAGATTACTCTTTTTATTCAAGATAATACATATGTATATCTTTTTCTCATTGATTTGTTTCTATGCTTATTGAAATAACATCAATACTTAGACTCCTGGATCACTAAGTTGGATTATAATTTCCTAATTATTATATATTACAGATGCTTTGATTCTTTGTCTTGTCTTTGATTACAGGTTATACTTATTGGAGAATCCACTTTGGAAGGACATGACAAAAGACTACATCGAACTTTTGGATTTCAAGGTAGGTACATGTCCTCTCTACTTTATTATAATAATTCTGGAAATGCAATTAATCTAGAGGAAAAGGTTTCCAAATGGATCTTTGTTTCTAGTTACTCGCTAGGGTACTAGGGAGATATCTATTGTCCGCAAGAGGGATTAATCCACGTAACACAATAGAATTGTCATGACACCAATTTTCAAAACACTTCCCCAAGAAATCCTTATCCCATTGATTTTTTCATGACTAGTCAACTGTGATATTTATTTCCAAATTAAATTAACTAAATGGGAAAGGTAAAAAAACAATCCATTGTTTCAATAACATACATAAAACCCTTGGAAAATTTACTTCATGTGATTCCTGGCTATGAAAACTTAGCTCAACACAGATGCTAACAAAGTGACTTTTAAAGGCATTGAGTAATTTTAGTAGATTAATTAAAGCATGTATAATTGATATCAAATCAATATACATATAAATAGAAGTATACAAATGACATGGATGAATTAATTAAAGGTTGAGAAATATGCTTCAACCTTATTTTGTGAAGTAATGCAAAATAACCCTTAGTTTGTGAATCGGAAAATTTCCAATAGTATGACAAAAATTAAATCTAAAATAAACATTTTCGAAGATCATTCGATCAAATGTTTTGTGATATGTAAATTAAAATTTTTTTGAACATTTATAGAATGGAGATTTAAGAATCAAGCTCTTACGTAGTTCCAGAAGGTTCATTCCCTATTGCTGGCTTACAGTTGAGATAACGAATGATTGCATATTCAAACCATGGCTGATTCTAGAAGTCAGAACTGCCCTCCTTCTCAACATTCCAACTTGCTTCCCCAACAACATGCTTTAAATCCATGCTCTATGAGGCTATCAAAGAATTTATAAACTCCAATGGATATTGAATAAAGCCCAGATAAAATTCTCTTCTATGACGATGCTCGTGAATATTTTTAATTACTCCACAAACAACTTCATCGCATGCATCAATGTCCTTGTGCTTCTCAATATTAGCCAAAAATTCACTCATTTCCTTTTGCAATGGGAAAGGGCCAACAAGACTCTTTCATGACAATATGATCTTATGCTCTAAGTGGATGGGATGCGGAGGATGAAGATGCTAACAAAGCTTCTGGGATATAGAAGAAAACATAATATTCTCACCCCCAAAAATATTTAGCAATGGTGGATCATAGTTAATGACCGATGGATCAGATGAATGTTAAAGCATTTTATCTTTCACATATTTCCAAAGTGTAGCAAATTTTCTCGGTCTTGTATCCACCTCAATGCTGAGAAGTTCAGTAAAGGAAGGCGAAAGCTTGAATTTCTATGGAACATAATTCATTTCCAACCAAATAGATGCAGTGAATACATTGATGCCCTTCCACTTTATCTCAAACCCTTCCACAGGATTCAGTGATCTAACATTATCCCAAATAATGACAGGCTTATCAGGATCCAAATTGACGATGATCCTCTTAAAGAAAGATGAAAACTTGGGAAACAATGAACTCTATTGATTTGGAATAGTGTCGGCAGAAGCAAAAGCATCTGTATCAAGATCCAAATTGATTGTTAACCTCTTAAAGAAAGATGAAAAATTGGGAAATGATGAACTATATTTCTTTGGAATAGTGCCGCCAGAAGCATCCGTCTCTATGCCATCCCTTCCCGCACCTCTGCTCTCAATTTCAATTTTGCTATTAACTTTGTCCGCCGAGCTATTAACCAAATGTTTTGGTATTAACTTTGTATGCCAATTCTCCTTGGCCATACCTACCTCTAGCCAATTTAGCCATACCCTCTTAAATTAAATTTGAAGAAGAAAATGAAATTCTAAATAAAAAAACCCCAAATTTATCATAATGTAAAAAAGAAAATGTTTAAATAATAAATATTATTTTATCTTTTTAAGTTATCCAACGCTATAAATTTTTTAATATTTTTCAAAAAGAAAGGTAGTTGAATTTGCAAGTTATTTTATTTTCTCAATTTTTTTATTTTTCTTGTTTACATCTTAAGAAAGATTCGATTTTTGCCTCTTGGTGATTGGTAGATACAAATTTAAGATGGATCTAGATCGGTTTAATTATTAATTATAATTATAGTTATAATTTTTTTATTTTTTTTTACGGAGTCAAAATATTAAAGAGGACATTACAACATCTTTACCATGGGAGAATAATTCAATAATTATGGAAAAACCCTATAGGCCCATGGAAAAATTGCATGCAAAGAAAGGGGTGTGGGGTTTTTGACTAGAGCGAGGTGTAGTTTTGACGAAGATTTAATGGGATCTCGACAATGTTAGGCTCTGATATCCCTGTCAAAATGCAAAGTAAGATTAAATGATAACCATAAGATATTTATTCACATGATGTATATTTTTTAAGTACAGAGATCATTGTCGTGATAATAATTTTGAATACACACAACTAATCATCAAATATGTTTTTTCAAATTAGAGGTTGGTTTCTTACTATCAAACCCACATGAAGGAGGAGGGGTTGGTGGATTATGCATTGGAGGAGGGGATTTTAAACAAATTTGGGCTACTGTAAGGATTTTAAACATTCTTATTTGGAAGTTAGATCAAAAGGTCACCATGCCTCGGTTTTCGGGCCTACTAGGTCTTTAGAAAGAAAATTTAATAATTTGATAGGGCATTCATCTAGAGATTCAAAGGTCCTAACCCCTGTTCCAATTGTGCATTGTTAAGGTCCTATAGTTTCAGCCAACCCAGAGCTCCAGGCCATTTGTGAGGGGCTGCAAAAATCTTCTTGGGGTTGTCTAGCTTTGAACTTGGTTTCCCTTTCATCCTATAGATCCAAGAAATACATGAAATGTATTATTACTTTCTTAGGGTTTTTAGAAGTTTCAAAAGCTGTGATTTTATTTGGTTTGTTTTTTTCTTTTCCTTCATCTCAAACTCCATTAGCCTTGCCCTCCTTGGATGAACTAGAGAAAGAGAGCCTTTCCCCAATAGTGAATTAGGAAGGTCAAACTGATGTTGAGAATATTTCAATCCATCTACAGTGTTAAAATTTAGAGACAAAAGGGTATTTAGAATTTTAACACTGTAGATGGATTCAAAGACCCCTTTGTCTCTAAATTTTAACATTGCAGATGGTTTCAGAGACCCCTGTAGTGAAGGAAACACTTTAGTATCAAAATTGTAATTTTCCATTTCCGTAGTGACACGATTAAAAATTATTAACATAAATGACTAATTCATATACTTGTTGTACTCATTGTTTGGTCATATTTTTATTCTTGGACTATAGTATTCATTTATGTTAATCATTATTAATTTTTTCACTTATCATCTAGTCATATATTTTAGTCATGGACTAAATTACTTGTTTAATTTAGTCATTTTTAGTTCGGTCACTTAAAATTGCTCAAATTTGGTAGTAATTCACTTGAAATAATTGCGGTGACTAACTTTTTTAGTCACCTAGTCATAATTTCATCATTTTATACTAGTGAATGTAGTTAGAGGTTTTGTTTCGGTTTCATAGCGGATAGTTAACTAAAAGTGCTATAAGAATTCCATGGTAAGGTGTTGAAATTATTCACTGAAGCTCATGGTAAATAAATGTACCATTTGTCTGCATTTCCAGTCAAGGTGCAGGGGAAGATTCTAAGCCAATTATTATCATTAATCATATAGTTTGGTACCCACCAAAGGTGGTAAGTTGCGATGTTTTTTGTTAGTTCATATCTCTATTTTCCTATAAAATGCATAATGTTGGCAGGAAATTTATGTGGGATCGGAGGCCAAAGTAAGTTATGATTGATGAGGTCATTCATTAACTTGTACAAATTCACGATGTCTAAAGTAGCCAATAAGGTAAAAGGTGTAGGTTCCCCCAAATTAGACTAGGGCAGAGTAGGATGACCTAAGGGACCAGAAGGCACCCCCATAAACTATTTTCCACCAGGATACACAGGTTTCAATAGATATTAGTTTCTTAGTGGTGGAGGTGGTGTATTATAAAGTGGCGGGGAATAAGACACTCTCCCATCTTAATTTTGGGTATTAAATAATTGGTTTCCCCTAGGATAGAATTTCCCCCCTTTATTCAATGGTTGTTGAGAAGGGATGCCTCAAATAGATGCAACAAGAATTGGATGAGGGATACCACTGGACACATAAGGCATAGTGGGTGCATGACCACCATCAATATTATAACCATAGGAAGGAAAAATATCAATAAAAAAAGGACAAGATTGTACCAGAGAAGGTATAGGGACAGTCATGCCCCCGACGAGTATGTGCATGCTAGGCACATTGCTCCCAATCATAATTTTCCAGGGGTTAGAATTTAGCAAAGGGTTCCAAAAAAATGGGTTGTTGAAGGTAGTCGTACTAACAAAACCCATGGGGGTGGTAGTTGAATGTCTAGGAGTTTACACGAAAAGGGTAGAGACAGAAAGGTTTTCAACTCCACCCATAACAAGTGTAGTTAGGATGCCTGTACTAGGCATAGTATAAATAGTAGGATAACGAATCAAATGTGTTAAACTGGTTGTGGGAGGGGGAAGTGGAAATGGAGAAAAGTATTCATCCAAAAATTATGAGTGGAAAATGACAAAGACATAACAGGAAAGTTTACAACTTGAACCAACATAGGGCCAAGGGGGTCAGTAAGTGGAGGATTAAAATGAGGAAATACACCTTCAGTAAAAAATTCCTATAGTAAAAGAGACTATTGGGAAGTACTGTGTGATTCAGTATTTGATACTAGATATTGATTCCCTTATGTAGTGGGGGAATCTGATTCACTCAAAAATTCATCCATATTTAGTGGAGGAAGGCCTTGTTGTCACTGAGACAGACGACAAGGGCCTAAGGTAGCCACTGTGAATGGTATGCATTAATTTTTTTTTAAATTAAGTGTGATATATATATATATATATATATATATATATATATATATATATATATTAGTATCAATACTAAATAACACACACCTAAAAAACTCTAAAAGAGATTAGCAAGTAGCCAAGAAAAACTATATCTGATATCCACAACTAGATGGAGATGAAACCCAACATCGAAGGGTGATAAGAGAGAGCTGGTATAAAGTGATAGTTACGATTACTCTTGAGCTTCACCCAAACCTTGGTAAGAAGGGTCCAAGAACTCTCATGAAGATGAGTACTCTCCAAAAAATCCAAAGATAAAGTAGGTTCATCTGTCTAGTTACCGGGGCAGCCCACCTTTGTCACCTTCTATAAGTCCCTAGAAGCATGGCCACTAAGTTCATCTCAAATAATAGACACCACCGCAGTCATAGTCATGGGCAGTACATTATGTTGGAAGGATACCTGAGTCCCCAACTTAACTCCGATAACCCCAAAAGGATCCTAGGTACACAAAATACCCACTAAAATTTAATTGAAGGATAGCTAACTTCTCTCACACTTCGATGTTTCCTCACGCTTAGCTCCCTTGTTAGAGGATCAGTCTTAGTTGTTGTGATTACAATAGGATTTTGTCTCTTTAATGACACTAGTTTACGTTTTACAGTATTAGGGAGTTTACTCACACAACTTAACGTGAGACTCTTGCCTAAACTAATATGTGTGTATCCTAAAAAAGAGATTTTTTGATCAATTTTATTACAATATTTATGTTAAAGGTACTTTATTAATGTCTTTGGAGGGGTGTTGACATATGGAATTTGTGATACCTGACTCAAACCATGCGGAACATATGTTTTTCAGTTTTAGTTTGATGAAGAAGAATTTCTAGAAGGAGAGAGTAACTAAATGTCTTTTCCAAAACCAAATAGTTCTAATGCAACTCTAACACAAATAAAATAAATTCGAACATGCGATACTCAGTGAGAAAACCCAAAGTAAATTGTTAACAAACCAACCAAAATGAGAAAGCATAATTTTTTATTTCTTTTTCTTTTTCCAAACTTATGCAGTTAAGCTAATTTTACAAAAGAAATAAATGAATGCATGCATCCAACAAAAAAAAATCCAAGCATGATAGATTCAAGGATTAGTTAAGAGGTAAAACTTTTAAATAATGAAATCCACGAAACTAGGTGGGCAATAGAGGTTTGGCAATATAATGCAGATTCAAGGGTACACAGGGCATTATCAGTCGGGGTAACGCTCTGTGTTACAAAGGGAAGGGTGTTATAACACTATGGAAAGCACTGGGGGTGCATTACAGAAGTTTCACTCAGAAAAAAAGAGAGAGAAGAAAATCTAGGTCAAAGCAAGGGATGAGAGCAGAAACACTAACGACAAAGAGGAAAAAGGAAGAGAATCCAAGCTTGACAAGAAACAGATAAGAGCAAAGAGGACCAAAGATCCAATATCTAGGATATATGTACTGAGAATCAAAGTACAATCTGCAGTGGAGTCACCAATTGTTTTGTAGGGATTAATGCACGAGTAGATGGGAAACAAACCCTCTCGGGTTTCCGAAAACCTAAGACAGACATATCAAGGGATCTAAGGCTTTCTAAGTAAGAAAAATTCAACCATACCAATTTTAGACAAGAATTGAAAAAGAAAATATGAGTAGTAACCTATTTATCCTTCACACAATTTTGCTGGAGTACTCAGTGTGGTAGAGAAGAAACCCTCAACCAACTCCAAGAGTGATGCTGACACACAATATGGTCAACAAGTGATCTATAGCATATATAAACTCAATCAATTTAGTGTACCAAAAATTAACAACATATAAACCTTCAATGTATCAATATCAGATCATTAGTCTAGATCATAGTAGCATAAACATGCAAAATGTGAACATTAGACCATGATGTAGACAGAACAACAGTAGATCTATATTATAAATTAGTGAAGGAAAATTACAACCATGAGATGTAACAACAAGCCTTCCTCTAGCTCCTACCTCCTAAATCTTTCTCTTAGATAGTATCTTAGCAACGTAACAATGCATAAATTCGGATCCTGGTTACAAAAACCTAGCCTCCAACATTTAGGAAATGAGAGGCTCTGGTTTTTCCAATTTATTCACTAGATTACATTTGGAAAAAGCCAAAAGGCCGGAGAATGTTTCCCTGCTTTATTTTTTTCTCCCTACTTAATATTCTTCGTTAGGATATGCAACATCTATATATAGGTTCAGGGTGATCCCTTCTATATTTTTAGAGTAAAATTTGAGTGAATGATGGAGTGACAATGAGTTAACTCGTGATTATTTCTTGTGAGCCCGCGAAAGTCAAGCAATGCGCCCTTATTGAATAAACATAGCATGTATAGCTAGTTTAACACGGTCTCCTAGTTACTAGGCCATGTTAGCACACTTTTTTCCATTTTGTGTTGTGTTACTGTGGAAAATAGACCTGCAAATTATGGTTTTGATTCCAGTCAAATTTGGTCTTATCCTTTGAGCTGACGTGGAGGTAATTTACAGTGTAACAATTATTGTTTATATATTCTATGTCTTCATCAAGTTCTTGATTTTGTTAAGGATTTTAACAAACGTTTTTGTCTTTTTCACGCATTGTCATATGTAATTCATAGAATTTTACTTTTTCCTTCCAAAAATCTTATGTTGTTAATTCCTTTGCTAAGACTGGATGCTAAAAAAATAAAGATTCTTTGATAGGTTTCACTTGAATTAAGTCACCTGAAAATATTATATCAATATTTCCAAAATAAGCTAATGGACTATGCTTTATTTCCTGTAAACTTATATCAACTTGTTATAATAATGTTTCACCTATCAAATATGCCTCATCAAAAAGAATCACATGAAGTTTTTTGCAATGTTTTTTTAATGTGTCTAATTTTCACCTTTAAGCGAAAGATATTATGATTTGTTAAATGAAAAATGGAATACATAATGCAACATTATACCACTTTCACTGAATGTTTCCTTTCCTGTAGATGTTGTCACGATTCCTTTTAGTTGAGTTGGGTCATATTCCAATATGTTGTTGTACATGTGAATTAGAGATTGGAATGTTTCTATTGGAGTAAATATTTCTCTAGTGCTTGCACCAACTGTTACAAATACATATATTGGTTTATTAGGATTTTTTTTTCCATTATCATTATTTCTTTCACTGTTTTTTCTTACTCTCTATTCAACATTCTCATGATTATATAAGATTTTTTTTCTTCTAATATATGTGTTTTTTTCATGATTTGGTAAGGTCTCTAAACTATTGATTTTGCATTTCTAAACTTTTGCAAATATTCAAAATCCGATTCGATATTGTATTCTAGATAACATCTTTCGATATTTATTTCTTGATATGTTGGTATATATCTTTCAAAAAATTCACCCTCTTTTTTTTTAGGATAAACTACTATGTTGTCGATATTAGACCATGATGTTATATTTTTGTTCATGAAATTTTTTTCATTGCATTTTATGACTTCTTTAAATAATAGATATGCATTTTCCCAAGTCAAATGTGTTTCTTTAAATATTTTCTCATAAATATGATATGGGACATACAACATCAATCACTCTGCAATAGTTAGTAGGATAAATATGCTTATTGTATTTTATGTATCTTATAACATATGGTTTCTCAGTGCCTCCTCTCTTCTTGCCTTGTAATGTATATCATGATGCAAATTCTGCTAAGCATATACGTTCAATTTCTAGTCATTGTACCTAGTGATCAATAATTGATAAACATGTTATGATTTTTGAATCATTTGTTTCACGTTCCAACTTTTTTGGTATTCTTAGTACAAATGCTTGATCATCTATTGTTGGAGTACTAATAAATATACATTTTCTTAAACTAGTATTCATTGACAATGACAATATTATATATACAACTTGTTGTGCATAAATTTTTTGCAAGTTCAATAAAGCTTTTACAAGTATTGAAATTGTTCTATGACATCGCCATCAATTTTTTGCCAATCATTTCATATACGTTTAAACATAAAAGTCGTTCCTTTATATAGTTTTTTCATGCGTGAATTAAAATAAGTAGTTGTAGCACATGATTCAAGTACAAATTGAGCACCAATATTTTCACCCCAGATTAATAGAATATGTCAAGAAAATTTACTGGTCCATATGTCTGTTAGCTTTCTTTTCAATAGAATTGTTCATTTCAGAGTACATTGGATTACATGGGTGTAGTCACTTTCACTTATACATAGTTTCTCAAGAAAACTATCAAATGTATATGTCTCATCATGTTCCATATCTTCTAGTGTATCAAGTATTGTACTTGAATTTTATTTTGTACTTGTATTTTCAAATTCCATAAGCTCGAGTATTTGTGTTTTTCACATTGGTGGAACTGGAAAATTGAACTTGCAATGCATCTGTTTTCTTTTCCTACATGTTTTTATATGACAATGATGTTGGATAGTTCTCAAATTTGCAAAAAGTATACTTGACACAAGTACTTGTCAACAACATTTTCAATTTTAATGTTTGTACTTGTTCCATAGTTAGGAGCATTTTTTATCCATAGAAATCCATGTACACGTTGGATTCCTCAATTTTAGAATTCTATTACAAATAAATAGTCAATGACCTCACTCGAGTACTTGGCTTCATTTAAAATTAAATGGCATAGAGCATTAATTTTACTTCTATAATATCGCATGCAAGTAATATGGTCATTTCTAACCAACGTACCAATAATATTATCTTATTATGAGTTAATAATTTTTTCTTTCACTTTATGTGTTGAAAATCCTTTGCTAAAGGCTCCTAGAGATTCTCAACACTACGAAAAAAAAAAAAAAGGTCGGTGGGATAAATTGGAAAATTATTACATATATTTTCTTACACAAATGAAAAAAAATAATCTGGCAATGTCCATATTCGTAAGATCCATACACCCAACATTCAATTTCATATTGCATTTCAATTTTTCTTTAGATCTAACATCTTTAGTTGTTATTTTTTTTTTAAACTTCCTTTTCTTATTCAAATACAAATACAATTAAAGACTCGATTGAGATTAATTCACACTATTTTGTTAGAATATTTCATTATATGATATGCAAAATCACGATCTTGATGCAAAACTTCCCATAGAGAAATATCGTGGTATGTAAAGTCCTTTATAACATTGTATGGTTGTTTTTTGTTGTTGAACAATATCAAAAACTCATCTCTTCATCTGAGTATTGTGCCTAAAGGCTTATAGCCTTCACCATGAGCACTATTCATTTGATTATTATTAAGAAGATCATAAATACTATGTGAATCACTAAATCCATGTAATAGTGTTTGGTGGCTGGTTCTTCATCATAGTCATCATTATTATTATCGATTTCAATATCTGTCTAAGATGCATATGCATCCTTGTTCTTCTCAAATATTTGTTTCTAGTATTTTTTTATTTTGACATAATTGATTTTATAAAGTGTAGTTTTGCGAAATCATCTTAATTCCTTCATCACTTTATGAACATGATTTTTCCCAACAAAAAATGCACTTTTAAACACAACACTTTTTTATTTCCGCGTCCACTATAATAGATTCATTTATGTCATGAGGAAGTACAATTTGAATTCAAGATGTGTAACTAGGTACATTGATTAGTCCACCAGTCAATTCCAGTTGTGGTTTTCTAAAACGTTGCTCAAATTGTCATATTTGCAAAAATGATAATCGTTGTGTTATTAGTCTTTCTTCCAATTCACATGGTTCTTTCACTATGGATATTTTTTTATTACACCTAATCCACTATGGAACTACAAATTTCATAGTGTTGTCATTATTTAATGTTTTTTGAATTTTTGCATATATAAATTTTTTTGGAAACATTGGTTGATTGTCTTTCTATGAAATATTTTTTAAACCAAGTTTGATTGCATATCACACAATTATAAATTGGTATATTTTGTATTTTTTTAAAATATTATTGTTCATCTACTATTTAAAATGTATAATTGAACATTTATAAATATTTATTATGTTTATTTGAAGACATCAAATTCTATCTTGATTTTGATCACTTCGATTTTTTTTTAATTAGACTTGTTTCGATAACATTCTTGTTTCTTATATGTTTTTTGCATTGATGCAAAGGAGAGGGAGAGGGTTACTCAAGAGAACAAGTTAGATGTCCAAAGATGACCGATGCAGATTATGTTGGGGCTAAAAGAGGTAGGATGGGCCATGTTAGGTGAGGATGTGGTTGATTTGGTGACCACACTAGATAAAGAGTGGCGACCAACCCAACAGAGGGTGGCAGCCGCAGCAGCTACAACGAGACCAATTTTGGCTTCGGAGTAGGGAGAGGCTAGAGGGCCTCCAACATATGATATTAGTAGAGATGATATTAGTTCATCCCTTCCCCAAGCTTATATGTTGATGATTGTACTGTGGGAAGAACCCGTTTGTGAGGATGCTCCCATCTTTTGAGAAATGACCTATTTTTTGTGGAATAGCCGCATGATGTACTCAAACATTATTATTTTTTGATATATATATATATATATATATATATATATATATATATATATAGGATTTGTTATTGACTCACATAGTGTATTTTACTTGTTACATTTTTATGATGTTTTTTGATGAAATGCATACTTATGATGTGATGGATCATATGTGTTTTGTTTTTATGTATATCAGTGATGTTTTGTATGTAACACTTTCCAGTCTAGGATGTGATCAATGATTTAGTTGACAACATGATTTTTATGTCTTGGGATATGTGTGAATGTTACATGATAAAAACCATGTAACAATAGTTGGGAATGAAGATATTTTCCAAAAAGGCAAGGATCACAAATTTGAAAGGTACAATTCATATGCACAACGACAAGTTTGGAATCAAGGAACACATGAAAATGGAGATTACTTATCTGGGAGGTGTCGTCCAAGAGGTAGATGACTGTGTCATATTCCACTTGAGTTTTGGTGGTTGGCCAAATGCAGACACCATTCTAATGGAGGAGGCTATGATTAGAAGAGAAAATTTTCCAAGTTGTCACAACAATATTTTGTGATCATTGAGAAGCGCCATCAGCGAACCTGTGGTAGTAAGATGGCGGTTGATCCATATATGGCACATGAAATGAACACTATTTAGGGTACATATATGGTGTGTTCATTATATAAAAATAAATTATGGTACACAAAAAAATCATAAGGTGAAAATAAAGTGTGTGGTTAGGGATGTAATTTCTTAAAGAAGAGCTCGTTGACAGGGTCCTTGAGACATGTGCTACTGGGATCTGCCAAAATGTATGTGGCTATAAGGAGGAAATTTTTAACAATGTAGGGGACCTTCCATAAAGTTTCAAACTTCCTTGTCCCTAAAGCTTCATTGGAAAAATCGTGGCACAAGAATAAACCCCCCTCATTAAAGGAACGAGGGGTGATGTTGTGATAAAATATGTGTTGGTTCATTTTTTGTTGGTTTTGTTGCATTGGAAAGATTCTCGTTGATTTTCATTGATGGTTCCAGTTGTATGAGGATTTTCTCAAAGGGAGTAGTATCGGGGAGAAGTTCAACTGTAGTGCACAACATGGGGATATTTCATTCAATGGGAAGTATGGATTCAACCCCATGTACTAGATGAAAGGGGGTAAAACCCATGGATGCTTTGACCAATGTGTGGTATGCCCACAGAGTGGAAAAGAGCATGTGATGAGAGTTGGATTTTTTTTTTTCACCATACAATGCAACATGGTTGTGAGAAATTTGTTAAAAATTATACTTGGTTGTTTGAATTTGGGTAGTATAGGGAACAAAACTTATGTGTGAAGCCTAAGAACTGAGATAGTTATCAGAAGATCTCTTTTCCAAAGTGTTTTCCATGGTCAGACACAAACTCCTTAGGAAATTCAAATCGCATGATGACGTGATTGAAGAAAATATGAGTAGTAGTGTTGGCGGTATTATTGAATGTGAGAATGGATTTATCCCACTTGCTAATATTAGTCGACTGCAACTACTATTTACTTGTGGCCATTTTTATATGGTGTATTGCAGGTCATAAAATCAATGCCCCATTTGAAGAAGGGGGCTGTAGTGATGACCAGGTGTAAGGGAGAAGGAGGTGCTTGGGCCTTGTTGGCATATTACTGGCAGCATTTGCATTGCTTGACTGCCTGAATATAGTCTCAAAAGAGTGTGGGCCAAAAATAACTAGTTCTGAGAATATTTTGGGTGGTGGCCATTCTAAATAGGTGGCTACCATATGCTCCCTTATGGAAGTAATTTAGAACCCGTTCTACCTCATCAAGGGTGAGAAAACATCAAGAGATGGTGTCGATGCCTATTTTATATAACACGTCCCAGATGAGGAGATAAAATGGGGATCAATGGAAAATGCATCGTTAGTCATGATCAGAAAGGTGAGGGTTGAACTTCTAAGTTCGATGATAGAGTAAAATGTCACCATACCAAGGGTTGTTAATCAATATGAAAAACAAACATTCATTGGGGAAAGAATCATTCACTAGTGACCCTTGATTATTTGTTGGTAAATCAATAATGAATTCAGCAATGATAAGAACTTTCTTGCTTTTAGGGGAAGCAAACTAAATATCAAATTCTTGCAGGATGATGATCCATTGAGTGTACTTGTGGTTCATAATGCATCATGTGAGCAGGTATCACATGGGATTAGTATTGGAAACCACTATGTTAGTTAAAAGGAGTAATGTCGAGGATTTTTTATGGAGTGATTGAGGGCTAAGGTGATATTTTCTACTGGTTCATAGTTCAAGGAAATCCCCGTTAGGTTTCTTCTAACATAATAAATGGTGTGTTCTCTATTATTAGTGCCATCCTAGACTAACACCCTTGTAATGGCTACATCGGATGATAAGAGGTGGAGGGTGTATTCTTTATTATGGTTAGAAGGGCTTATTAATGGTGCTTGTGCAGTGTATCTTTCAAATCCTCAAACAATTATTGAGCTTGCTCATCCCATTGGAATGTGACATCCTGTTTATGAATGCATAGAAAACCATATGCATGTGTGGCATAATTGGGAACAAACCAACACAAAAAGTTGGCTTTACCTTGAAAGCTTTGAAAATGCTTTAAGGGCTTAGGAGGGGGGAGCTCATGAATGGCTTGCACCTTTAATGAGTAAACCATGATACCTTTTTGAGAAACTATGAATCCAAATATGCATCCTACATTAATGAATAACACGCACTTGAATGGGTTCATTCATAAGTTGCATCGGAAAAAACATTGAAATACTATGTGAAGATCCTCGATGTGATTTGAGTGCTTCTTGGAATGAACAGTGAGGTCATCCAAGTATAATAATATTAGATGAGCCAAGTCATGAAATATGTAATCCATGGCCCACTAGAAATTGGCTCCAATGTTTTTAATACCAAAGGGAATGATTTTATATGTGAAGGTACCCCATGGTGTGGTAAATGCAGTCTTATATTGATTAGTGTGTCGAATTTGAATTTGGTTGTAGCCAGAGAATCCATCCATAAAGGATAAGGCCTCATGACTTGCACAAGCGTCGATGACATAATCAATGAAAGGGGTGGGGTAATTATCCTTGAATTATTTATTCAAATCTAAAAGTTAATACAAACTTGAATGGTCCCATGCTTTTTATTGATGGGTATAGGATTGGAAACCCAATATGTGTAAGAAATGGAGTAGATGAAGCTGAATTGGCACAATTTATTCTTTTTAAGTTGGATGGATTTATCTTGAGAGGGATGCAACAGTCATTTATTTTTCCTCACAGGGGAGGTATCCAGCTACGTGTTGATATGGTGTTCGATGGCATGGATTATACCGGGAATTTAGGAATATGAACAAGTGAAAATGTCCCTATAATCTTGGAATATGGCTTTATATGAGGAAACCTCCTCTGGAGAGAAGGTTTCCCAAAATGATATTTCTTCAACTATGCTTGTATTGGTTGAGATATCCAAATTAATGGTAGGTGTTATTTTTTCCATATTTCCCTCTTCGAATTCATCTGGAACCGATATGGAATTTTTGAATGAGTCTACATGGCCTGTGAGAATAAAATCCTTGGTTGATATTAAACGAATGTTCTAAAAATGTGGTGGTATGTATGACTTCTTCTTTTGGGAGGAAGAAATAGCGATGATACATGATATCCCATGGAAACTATTGTTCCATCGTGGCCTCGAGAATATCTTCATCGGAATGAAAAATTCTTGAAAAGGGGATGGAGGCTTCATTAGGTCATGATTCATTGGTTGTCACATTGAAGTGCTAGTGGAAAAGCCAGGGTAGGATACCATAATTTTTGTTGTAGGAACAAAATATGTGGACACTATATAGATAGGTTGGGTCCATGCAGCCCTGGATGGTACAAACTTCACAATGGGAAAAGAGATATCGACACTATGGAAACAAAAGGAGAAAAATTTAATGATTATTCCTACAAAAAAAAGACATGAAGTGAATATGTTGTTGTGTGTCATTAGCATAAGGGGGTAGGATTATCTCCCACATTTGTAGAGGAGGGCTATGAAAGGAAGGTGTTGGTGTCATGGGGACCATGCACAAAGGAGTAGAAATACTCTGATGTAACATATAACCTAGAGGATGAGGGAAGAAGTATAAGTGATTATGTGTCAGTCTATTGTAAGGTAGCCCATGCCTCACTCAATACAAGGAGTCAGGGGAAACTACACGTATGATGTGAAAATGGTACATGGGAAATGGTTACGTAATGAGCTTGCTTTGTGTGCGAATAGTTTGGGTGGAAAAGAAGAGTGAAGAATATGTCAAATTTCTCTCAAGGATGGACATTGGTTGATCAAATGTCCTAGTCCATATCATATGGCACATTGAGGAGTTTTCTTATGGTTCAAAGTGTTCTGATTCGACTCCTACTTCTTCGTTGATATATATTGATGCAAAATGGGAGGCATGAGTGAAAAATCACATGGGTGTTCTACTCGGTGATTATCCTCAAAGGATATCTAGTAAATGGTTTGTAGTGCATAATATGCATTCATAGTTGGGGGAAGAGGTGGTGCAATCATGGTAGTGTGATGTAATTCATTCAACATATCTTGATATTATGGGATTTTGGTACAATGATGTGTCTAATGTCCATATTAAGCACAAATGATGCAAGGATGGTTGGTACGTAAGCCCTTGTTATGAGGCGTGGTGGATTTCTTTTCCTTGACTGGAAAGGATGGAATCAACACTTGGGGGGTGTAAATAAAGACTTTAAATTATTCCAATGAGGGGCATTGATTGGTAGGGTGTCCCATCACATCACATAGGGAAAATGTGGTAGATACCCTAGGAAAAGACGTGGATGGGTATTTATTCTTGGATTTCCTCATGTCCTTTCCTGATGTACATTTTGGTACATCTACGGGTTGGGAAACAATTATAGTGTTAGTGGGAATAACATGAATTAACATTGGTATAGTAGACATGGTAGGGGGTTCCAAGTACTAGACTAGTAAGGATTGTGCCATGTTAGGAAAGGTGAGTGGGGCCATCAGCTGATGTAAAACGAAACCAGGTGAGGGGTATAGGAAATGAGTTTGAGTGATAACATATGGAAGGAATTGGGTATTATCATATTCATGGGCTCCTATTGTGGTTCAAAATCTAGATAATATGTTCCTGATGATGTGGAAATGATGCACACATGAGCAACAAAAGTAGATGTTACAATAGGAGAGTCCCCTAGATAAGTGCTAAGGAGAGGAGTGTTTGAAGCTTCCCAAGCTAACCTCATTTAAGGCGTGGACCAATTATTTTTGGGAGCCAAAAAGGGTAACACACTGTTAGGTGAGGATGAGGTCCTAATTTCATAGTGTGTTAGTTGGTCAATGGTAAAAAAATTCCCTTTATGTAGGAAGCTCTTGGTGCAAAAACTTAAATGATGCCAAAACCTTCATGGCATACATGTATAATCATCCAAACAAAATGTTATAGTCAAGAAGGGCATAAAGTACTTAAATATCAATGAGATCTATCTTCGCAAAAAGTTCAATTGGGACATTCTAAAAGAGTCCAATTGGTGATAATGTGCATCCATCATATGCCCTTAGTGTGATGGAGGAAGTAGTGAATTTGAGTAAAACTATTTTTTCCAAACGAACTTTGACATGATGCATGTCGATTCCGCCTCATCATTGATGCATCAAAGAATTGTGACATTTTAGATAGTCAAAAGGATCTGAAATGTGACTAATGATGGTAGTCACGGTTTTGAATTTTCCAAGTCGAAGGTAATTAATCATGAATCTGAAGTATCAATAATTCCTAACGTGGAAATTAAGGCATTTCGTTGAGTTGGAAAAGTTTGTAGAAACTCTAATGAATACATGGTTGATGGAAATTGTGCAAGATTTTCTACAATGCTATAACTATATGTCGCCTTTGGATGATTAACATTTCATTTCAATGGTCCTTTAACCATCTTAGAAATGGGTTCAATGGGAGGTCGTGTGATTGTTAAAGATGGTGCATTTATGGTGGTGGGAATTGTTTCATATAATAAAAAGTTAGGTTTTGGAGGGCTTACATAATCATGATGGCATGTCTGAAGTACGACATCAACAACTTGTATATAAATGTTGCAACTGGTGAAGTCATTAGAAAAACGCCAAACCCGAGTTTGGTATGATGGAGGGCCAACCTCATGTTGTATAAATAAAATTTATTGGTGAGGAAATGGGTTATGTAGCACAAATGGTTGTCGATTAGCATCACCCTTCCCCCTAACCTCTCTCATGTGTTTCAACTCTATAAATTGAGGGTAATGATGAGTATAGTGGCCATACTATCCACAAATCACAGAAGCATGATTATTTCGAAGACCAAAATTTTTCTTTCTTTTTGTGGATTATTGTTACCCTAGTTTTGATTTTTTTTGCGATTTGGGGGATTAACCCTAGTCTATGCATTTGGTTGTTCTTGATTTACTCCTTGCCCCTGGTTCCTTTCGACTTATTCTTACCTTAATTTTTATTTTTATTGGGTGGATTTTCAGTATTGAGTTTCTAAAATGACTATTATTGTTGAGGAAAGGAAGGTTGGAAAAAATTAACCCCTGCATTCTATTGAGGTGCAGTGTTGTTTTACAAGGGACCAGGAAATGGAAAGTACAAATTCCCTTTTAGGGTCTTTCTGTAAGTTGGTATAGAAGTAGATGTGCCTTCTGAAATGCATGTTCAGTAAGGATTTCCTTGTATGGGAAGGTTAGGAGAAGGTGCAATGTTAACGGGGTAATACCCATTAGCAGTTGGCATTGGTGCTAGCGATATACCAAGAAAATTAGAAGGAGGTAGTTCATATATGTTTCATGGATATGGGGTAGGTTTCCCAGGTTGAAATTGGGTGAAATTACCAATCAACCCACTAGTAGAATTAGATGCCTCATGTTTATCTTGTGTGAAAGATTGTAGGCAAGGAGAATTAGGTATAACAGAGTAAATGTATCTTGATTGTGTGTGTATAAGCTCAAATTGTTGAGATTTGACAATGGATTATTCTTCATTTTTTGGCAGATTGGCTACGAAATATTTTTCCATAACTGGAAAATGTGATTTAATGAAGAAATCCAAAAGAAGTGGTGGTGAAATGTCCACTTTAAAAATACTACTATTTTTATGCCTCTCATGAATATGGCCAGAGATATGTGTGGAAGTAGTATGTCACAATTAGGTTAATAAATACAACCCTATGTCATGGTGAACTGGGAGCTAGGTTTGATGTCCACTTGAAGCCTAGCTCACATACAATTTGGATCCAAGGACCATGAGGGTATGCTAAAAAAGTCTCATTCTGACTGAGTCTTCGACAATTTAATAGGAGGAACACCATAAATGAAAATTCATGACGTGGTTTTTGGATCTTCTCCTTGCTTACCTTCGAATTTTGGAATGTTCGATGGTCATTTGGTCAACATAGTCAACCATGCAGGATCATGGGATATGAGGTAATGTATGAGTTTTAGGAGACATGGGAGGTTTAATGAAGCTACAAATGAGATGGTCTATGTGGTATTGGCCATCATGTGTGACCTTGTTGTGATGTGGTAATGGTACCTTGGAGAGTTATGTTAGTGTTACTATGAGGAGGCGTGATAGTGGTACCTTAAAAGGAATTAGTTCTCAACATGGTAACACCAAGGATGGATGAGCTTATAAAGCAGCAAGATGTTGTCATCCTGAAGTGGAAGGTCAATTGGGGCATGGTAAATACCTAGAGCAGTGGAGAGTCGTAAGGTCCCTTATGGTGCCCTAGTAAGTGTGTGAAAATACTGTGAGGGGGGATGTTTAGGGACACATAAGATAAATAAAAACATAAAAGGGTTAATTTTTCTGTTAAATTATTAACATTTGAAACAATCAAATAGAAAAAAATTTGGCAATAAGTTTCACGTGTGAAAAATCCTAATGACCAAACTTCCTTCAGCTCAATCAGTAACTGGGCCTTTCGAAGATTTTTCGACAGTAGGGTCTCCATCCACCAGCTAAAAAATCAACAAAGGTATGGTAAGAGGGTTATAATGAGGGGTATTAGGGCCACATCTTGAAGAAACTGGCAATGCTTCCAACAACTATTTGAAATCGCCTCTAGATGCAAGTGCTCCCACACTTAGATTTGGAAAAATGACTTAGATTTGGCCACTAATCTACCTACGCCAAGTGGGCATGAGAGAATATCAACTTTTGGTTAGAAAATATGGACCAAGAACCCCTACCAAGAATCGAGAGATCCAAGGAGGCTTGAAATAGTTTGTAGTCTGGGCGTTACCTCCTTCACAGGCTTCTTCTCATCACTAGTTTTTGCAACTGGGTTGTGTAGGATTTTAACCTGTCTAAAAAGAAAACTTCTATCTTTAACTATAAACAACCACAACGGATTACTGGGATTCCTACCCCCATGATCTTAAACTGAACTATAAATTATGTTTTGGCCCATGTGGGGAAATTAAGTGAGTTCAAGTTAAGGTTTATTTTAAGGAGTCTTACATCACTTAGGGTGTGAAAAATGAAATTCAAATAAACCAAGTGAAAATTTCCAATGGTAGATTCTTTGTACAAAGTTTAGATGAAATCAATGTGTGAGTGATGTGTGCGCAAGGTGTGAATGGTGAACATACATAATGTGTTCGCAACTGTGGATATTTCTGATTTCAGACTTCTGCGATTTCTATTTTGTAATAATATGGTTTCTGGATCCATCGCATTGTGTGGGTTTTCTTCTTCATCGATGTTTCAAACCAGCTACCAAGGTTCATCATGAAGATAAGATATGAATTCATATATTATTTTGATGATGAACCTCGGTAGCTAGTTCGAAACGTCAATGAAGAAGAAAACCCACCCAATGCGATGGATCCAGAAACCATATTATTACAACAATGGATATTGTTTATCGATTATAATGTACCCCTTATTAGACTATGTACTAATCACAATGTATCATTTCCCTTATGTTTAACCCATAACATCTTCTTTTTTCATCTCTTTATAGGTAACAACCAACTGAAAAGAAAGAGGAATTGGGACACCCTTCTTAAAATTCAAATACACAACATTGGAAACCACAATATTATCTTTTCTTATTTTTTTGGTTATTTTTAGGCTTCTTCTCTCTGTTTTTGCAGTTTTCCATCATTAACAATTTGTGCAGGGTTGCAAGTCACCCTTTGACTTGTTCATAGCTTAAATCGCCTCTGTTTTATTTTCTTAGGCCACTCTCGTGGCTATCAAAGAAATATTCATAACCATACTCAAAAAGTGTGTAGAAAATACCTATGGTTGTGAAGTCAGTAACCCATTTTTGCTTTGAAATTTCCCTTCCTAAGTGACAAGAAACTTTTAGTGAACTTACTAAACTCCTGCAATTTTTTTACATACTATATAGGATTTATTCAAGTGTGTTACTAACCATTATAGTAGAGAAATTATGATTATTTTTTTTTCCTTAAATTAGTAAGTTAGGACTAGGAGTGGTGTTATTAAGAAAGAGAGTAGGATCTCCCCACTTGCACCATTTGGAGAAACTGTGGGGAATCCAAAATGTTTCATAAAGAATTACTTTTGCATCTCCCTAGTAATTGGAAATTCACACATATTTTAAATAGGAAGGAGTAAGCATCCCTTTATACACACATATTTTTTTTCTTACAACCAATCATACTAGGACTAGGAGGGGTATTAGTAAAGAAAGAGAGTAGGCTCTCCCCTTTAGCACCTTTTGGTGAACTTGCAAGGGATTCAAAATGTTTCTCAAAGATCTACCTTTCCATATCCCTATATTCTCACATAGTTTAATAAGAAGGATTAAGCGTCCCATTATACACATATATTTTCCTTGAATTTTCAAGGTATGAAAACATGAAGTTAGGAAACACTTTTTGCCCTTTTTTGACGTTGAAAATTGTAATTTTCTATGTTTTTTCAACTTCAACTCCACTAAACTCATATTTTCAATGCAAATTAAACCTTCACATAAAAAAAAGATTTGTAGAGAATTTTCTTACCAACATACATTTAAAAATATATATATATATATTCACATATAGAGGGGTACATTTGTTGTTTACTAACTGCATATACTTGAAATTTTCAGGCAAACATAAATAGTCACTTTTTGAACCCTAACTTTTTTTAGGGAAGGTTATTAATTTTTTGGAAATAAACCATATCATCATAATCTACATAGATTGCACTAGTGCAATGACTATTTTTCGGTAGTTTTCAAATTAAATCACTATTTTTTATTATTTTTTGAAATGGACAAAGACAAACAAACAATGATGTTTCAGTACATTTTATGAGCCCTAGATTTTCTTTTCAATGTGATCGTCAATAAGAAAAATGAGAATAACCTTTTGAAGAAGACAGGGAGAGGAAGTGCAATATGATTTTTTTTATTTTTTTGGTGTTTCCATTTTAAATTTATTGAATTTTCATTCACTGCAATTTTCAAAACAATGAAATTCCACAGTGACATAGTTTAGTATAAAATTAATAACAAATTGAAATTTTTAATGAAACTCCACAAATCTTACATCATTAGAAACTAGATTCAGATATGACTCTAACAGTACCAAGTCCGAAAGATAAAATTGTGTTTTTGTAGGTGTTCCGCCCCTCCAAAGTTGCAGGTTCTTGAAAACTACATAATTTTCTAGGTTTTTCGTTGACCAGAAACTCTCGGTCAAGATAGTTTCTCAGGCGAGACATTTTTTAAAATCTCGGCTGAAAAATTTTAAACTCTCGACCGAGAGTTTAAACCACCACAGGTTAAATTTAACCGTGCGGCTAAACTCTCGGCCAAAAATTGTACAAAATCTCAGCTGAGAGTTTGCACCCAAGAGTTTACCCAACGAAGATTTTTATAACGTGTCTGAGACCATTGACCAAAAGGTGTTATATCTGATGTTGTATGTGCAGAAATAGTGCGAGAGGTATCGACCCCACATCAAATTGGACTTTTTGCAATTATGATTTGAATTGTACATTGATTGAATGTTATGTAACAATAATTCATCGTGCATGTGTTGTATTGGTGAACGAGTGTCGACACTTTCTGCAATTCTGATTTTCAGTTCTGTGATTGAAAGTGAGGTAAGAGAATTCTTGGTAAAACCAGCAATTCACCTCATTTAATATTATAGTGTGGGCCAAGTTCCAACCATAAAATTATACTTTTTCAATTATGAGTTGATTTGTATGATTCGATGTACGTACTTTCCTAATTTAAGATGATAGTATGTAAAGAAGAAGTTATTATTCTACACCAAAATATTTAAAATACAGTGGTCTTAATTTAATTGAAGTACGGAAAGGAAATAGATCATAACATGAATGTCTAATGGAAAACATAGATCCATCAATTCTGTGCACACAATGAAAACCACACGCCAATTATCCCTCATCCTTTGTAGTTATAGAATTTTTTTTAATGGTTTGTATAGTCATAACACTAATTTAATCTAATATGGTACAAATGCGTTTTTTTTTAACAACACTATTTTAGTTGTGACTCAGAAGTCGGTTTTCCTAGTGTTCCTCCGACGACATGATATAATGAAGAAAAATTTTAATTTTATAGTGAAATTCGCAGATCTGGACCCTCTGCAAGATTTATGCATTGCAGACACGACCTCTAAATTCTTTCTCAATGGCTTCTCGTGCATGAATCCAAGCACAGTGGTGGCATCCCACTTCAAGACATCGGCTCTGGGTGTCCCAGGGAACACGAGGGCCAACCCCTTTGACTTCTCCTTGCGCAATTTTTATTTATGGATGATCACTGAAGGATAAATCAACTCAAAAATTTGTATGCGGGATATCCGCAGGCCTTCGGGAACTTCGAGAACTTCTGGAAATTATGTGGATGACTGTATACAAAATTTTTCTTATATCCTTGGCCATGAAATATTTGTGTGGAGATAATATTCCCAATGAAATTCCTTTGAATTTTCCCTCTATGAAGATTATCACTCAAGCCCTGGGAGGACACCAAAATTCCCATAAACGAGAACACTCGAAGATTAGTAAAAAAGCATAGAGAACAAGTTGTTTGCAATCATATCAGCTGTCTAATTCTAATTCAGAAATGAATTGCATCTCTGTTGGTATATTTCCTTTTAGCGTTAAATAAGGCCTTTTGGATACACGCGCTGGATATTCATTAAAACCTCGGGTATCACATGATATTAGCGTTACAACATATTCAAATTTCGGGCATTGTTTTCCGATGGCCAAAAGCCTGGTATTGTCTTCGACTTCACAATGGAATGGGTAATTTCATTGTCAATGTAACACTCATAGGTTTTGAAGGAGCCATGTACAGATGGAGGGTATCACGTGTCTGTGAACACTGAGCTTTTGAAGACCCTGCTGAATGGGAACACCCTCTGGAATTCGAGCCTGAAAGGTTTATGAACTCTTCGAGTAGAGATGTTACCGAGCCAAATGATCACGTACACTAGCCACAGTAGATATGGATCCCTCCCTTACTCCTTTATGCAAAAATATGTTATTTATCCACAAATATGATGTTGCAAAACATATATCTTCATTGCATGTTATTTATTTTATTATATTTTCACTCAAAACAACTCATTTATTATTATACAATAAATATAGAAATATGTTTCCAGGAGTCTCTCCCAATGAAAATTGAGACATAGGATCAAAGATAAGGTTTGAATAAATTTAATATGTTCAGCTAAATTATATACACAATCACCGTAATAACATAAACAAATATAGAAGAATTATAGTATGTTGGCCATGTCTTTGTGGGCCTATTAGTGATTTCGGAACATGCAGCTGCACCAAATTAGATGATGCATTCTCAAAAAAATTTCCTTTTCATAATTCGCGCAATATTATATGTGGATATATGTGTTATTCACATTACGTCTCTCCAATTCAAATTTTAGCGGTTGGATGACAAGTATCAACAACTCTTCTAATTGCGATCGACCGATGAGTTATGTACATGAACCTCCCCAACTGGGAGACTTGTAGTTCTGAAAAAGATATCACCCTAAAGAAAATGTTGGAGTTGGAGACTCAACAAGTTGGAGGACTACATTCAAGCCACTACCAAATAAAGAGAAGAATCCAGATCTGTTGTCTACGGTCACCTGATAATTGTGTGGATGAAAAAAGAGGCACTGTCGCCTCATATATGCAGATTCTCACACTTGGAAGATAAAATTTCTCACTCTGATCTTATTGGAGAGGCATATACACTATATAAGAGAATTTAAACACTCATATGAGAGTTAAAACAACTCTAGTCGATATTCTTAAAAATATCATCCGAGAGTTGTATAAATCATTAAACCCGAGAGTTTATGTGAAAAAAAATCTCGAACGAGAAAATACTTAACTCTCGTTCGAGAGTAGTTTAAATCTGGTCAAGCCCAATCTAACTCTCGAGCAAAACATTAAAAATCTCTCGGATGAGATTTCTAAAAACTCTCGGTCGATAAATTTAGTTGACTATTTTCTCGAACGAGAAAATAAAAATTTCAGCCAAATTTTGGCCATCCGCCAAAAAGTGTTTCCCAACTTCGGGTTTTCACATTAAAAATATGCATAGAAACTAAACTAAACAATTGAAGAAACACAAAGAACAATGAGGAAAAGCTAAAAAAGTAGTATGGGGAAAACGTCCTCTTTATTATTTTTTGGTGGTAGAGATACAATAAGTGTTGAAGACAATTGAAGAGAATGAATGAGGAAAATGGTGACCCTTGGATCTCAACAAAGATTTCTTTCTCCAATATTCTTGCAAGTTCTCTCTCAATGAAGCATGGAAAAACTCTCAAACTGATGTAATTCTTCCTCTATAACACGATGCTTGATTTCTTAGCAAAATTTTGGCAATATAAGAATGCATAAACTTCTCTTGTGATTTGGCTCGCCATTCCCTTGAATTAATAGAATTTGAATTAGTTTCTTACCTCCTTGGCTCATTAACAAGAAAGAGACTTAGGGAAGGATAGGATGATTCCCTTAGGGGATGTTATCTCTTCCAATTAAGACTGATGAGGCTTGATATGTAGTAAGCTGACCATATACTTTCAGAGATAATCAACCTGATTCATGTAATTTTGTCTTGGGATGCTAACTTGGCACTTGGGAGAACCCTTGCGGTTATCGAAGGAAAAGTTGCAAGGGTCTGCGATGGTGTGGTAAAACTTTCCTTTGGCATTCCCAAAAGGTTTGATTTTTTCAAATGGAGCTTAGAGAACCTTTGGTTTTTTAGTTTTCATGGTGTTTCCAACAGAGAATGATACACCTATACATGTTCCTTCTGACTCTAAAATCCATTTTTTTTTTTTAACTGTAACGGATATGATTTTATTATATTAGAAAGATTATGGGTCTTTGCCGAGGCAGCCCCTTTTACAAAGCAGAGATCTATCTACTGCATCTAAAAGTCAATAAGTACTTTCAAGGCATTTGGACAATGCTTATATTGTTTACAATGATCTGCCCTTTCATGAGCGAGCTGCCTTTGTTTTCCATCTCATCTGCTTCGTTGTTTGACTTTCTCAAAATGTGATGAAGTTTACACTTGTCAAAGTCACGAAGGACTCTCTTCAATCTGTCTAAAGTTTTGTTGAGGCTGGCATTGCTGAACGGAGTCTCCGTGTTTATAATTTTTATTATCAGTTCTGAATCACCGAAGACTTGGAGCACTTTGATTCCCTTATCTCTTGCAATAAGACAAGCTTTTAGGAGCCCAAGGATCTCTGCGTGATTGTTGGATTTCTTGCCAAGTCCCCAACAGAACCAATCTTTGGAAGACTCACCAAGAGATTAAATAACTCCACCCGCACCAGCAGCTCTTGGGTTCCCCTTGGACACCCCGTCGAAAAATATAGTGGAAATGTTTTGGGACCTCCACCAATTTTGAAAAAAATCATCCTCATCTCTTATGCGCCATTCAGGATTGTCACCTTGTGGGGGTTGAAGGTACTTACGTGGATGGGTCGCAAGCATACCAAGCCAACGCTTTTCTTCGGGCAGTAGCAAATGATCTTCTTTAAAATACTGAAATTGGGCTGCTTCCAGGAGGAAGGACTTAGCTTTTGCAGCAACCTGCAGAGGGGTATATAGCAGCTCTTTAAAAATCCTCTGATTGCGGGCCAACCAGATCTGCCAGCATACATATTTGGGGAGCGCTATCCAGATTCTACGCCAGAAAGATTTGGAAGGGATTCGATGGGGATAGTATTGACTCCAAGAGGCAAAGAGGTCTGCTATTGAGTTCTGCAAGGGGGCTGGAATCTACAAGTCTTGTAGTGTGAGAACCAAAACCTCTTCAGCAAATCTGCACTCCATGAAAAGATGCTGGGCTGTTTCGAAGTTATTACAGCATAACGCACATCTGTGAGGCCCAGCTATTTTCCTTTTTTCCAGATTATCTCTCGTAAGCTGCTTGTTATGGACCAAGGTCCAGAAGAAGAATTTTACTTTTGGAAGGGAAAGCGGATCCCACACATTCTTCCAAAACTCCTTAGTTTGACTACTATTTCTAATGACCTGTAAAGCATTATACCCAGCTGCTGTGGTATAAACTCCAGAATGTCCCCAGCCCCAGCTATCTTTTTTGGTTCTGCAAACAGATGCAGCATCATCCAACAGTTCGACTAGCAGTGCTTGTTGATGAGAAAACCGTGCTGGCACTCTATGGAAATCCCATCCATTCCAGTCTCCACGCTGGTCCCAGGTCGAGATGTCGTACATTCTGTTTACACCTACGCGCTCCAGCCAATTCCTAAGGTCTGCAATGTCATCGTTCTGAGCAAGTGGATCACTTCCCATTATACTGTCAAGCCATAAATGCGTACGCTTGCCGTTCCCTGGAATCCTGTAGATTAATTTTTTGAAAAATTTGCTGCTTTTACAACATAATTTCCAAACCTGCGTGCTATTGGGTGCACTTGCTGTCTGTAGGTTGGAGAGTGCATTATTGGGACCATACTTTGAGCGCAGGGTGACACTGATTGGATGAGAGGGCTCGTTAAACAGCTTCCACAAAATCTTTCCTCCCAAAGCAAGATTGACAAGCGTGGGATCTCTAATTTGCAGGCCGCCTTCAGACAATGGCTTTTTGACCACATCCCAGTTAACCAGATGCATTTTTCTCTCAGTGCCTTTCCCTCCCTGCCAAAGAAAATCTCTGAGCAACTTGGAGATCTGCTCCATCACATTTCTTGGTGCAAGGAGGAAAGCCGCCTGGAAGATTGGGAGTGCAGACATCACAGTTTTAATTAAGATTACTTTACCTCCCTTAGTTAGCCAGTTGCCTCCCCACGCAACAATTTTGGATTTAATTTTTGAGATTATGTCACTCCATAACGATCTCTTGTTAACTCCAGAAGTTATGGGAAGACCAAGATATTTAAACCTGTCCCAGTTTGCCTGACCTTTAAACCCAAGAAGAGCAGAGATTGCAGTGAGTTCATTCTGATCTATGTTCCAGCTATATATTTCGCTCTTACTCTCGTTAACCAAGGCACCTGAAACTCTGCAGTACTTTCTGAGGACTGAGTCGAAAGCTCTGGCTATTCTGATGGAGGCTCCTCCGAGTAGAAGAGAATCGTCGGCAAAGAGAGCATGGTTCAATGGTTCAGCTCCATTAGAAGGTTTGAGGCCCGGAATATGACCTGCTATTCTTTCAGCAGTAAGCTTACGACTGAGGGAATCTGCCATTATGATATACAGGAAGGGGGAGAGTGGGAAACCCTGCGTGATACCTCTCTGAGCTTGGAAGAAGTTAGCGGGTCTGCCATTAACTAACGGAGCAATCCAAGGACTATCAATGCAGGCTTTTATTAAATGGACAAAATGTATCGAAAAACCAAAGGAGAGCAGGACCTTAGATAGGAAATTATGATTAACTCTATCAAAGGCGTTTGCCATATCTAGTTTAATCAACATACCTTTCTCCTTTCGTTGCTTACTTGAGTGTATTGTCTCCCGAACTTGGATCACGTTGTCCAGAATATGCCTACCCTCCACAAAGCCACCTTGATAGCTGGAGATCAGTTTTTTTAACAATGGCTTGATCCGACTTGCCAGAAGTTTTGCCAGGATTTTATAAGAAGCATTGCACAGCGAGATGGGTCTAAATCTAGCAAAGGAGTCAGGATTGGTGTCCTTAGGAATTAAAGCCAGGTAAGTGGACTTGGTTCCTCCACCAATATTAGCTTTCTGCATGAATCTTCTTATCATTTTAAGCAGATCTACCTTGATAATGTGCCAGTAGGATTTGAAGAAGTGAATTGTGAACCCATCCGGCCCAGGGGCCTTATCTGATTCCATGGACCAAATAACTTTTATGATTTCCTCCTCAGTAATGGGTCTGAAGAGGTTTAAGTTGTCTTCAGGATTGATAAGGGAGGGAACACTGGAGAGAAAATCATCCGCCTCCTCATCATTGCTTTGAGTTTCTTCTCTATACAAGTTCCTGTAATGGTTTTCAGCAGCGGCTTTAACTTGGTTGAATCCTTTACATACTTGGCCCTCAGCTGTTTTGATTTCTGCTATGTAGTTCTTTGACAGTCTAGCTCTATATTGCCGGTGGAAGAAGGGAGTGTTCCGATCCCTGGCCTTCAGCCAAAGGCTTCTGGATTTAAGCCTCCAGTATTCTTCTTCCTTACGAAAGGATTGATACGTTGCTCTTTGTGCTTTTACTTCCTCCTCAAGCAACTCTGATGTGATCTCTTTGTTTTCCATATCTGTTTGCAGATCCGACAAAGACTGCACAGCCTCCATTCTCTGATTGATGGGGTTGGTATCCGGTGTTTTTATCTAGTCCTTCAGAGCTTGCTTTGTAGCTTTCAGTTTTTGCTCCCAAACGTAGCTGGAGGATCCCGAGATTGGTTTGGCCCATGCTGCCTTGACAGTCTCCATGAATCCATCTCTCTCGATCCAGAGTGGGTTGAAACGAAAAGGAATCGGACCCAAGTCTTCTTCATCTTCCAAATGGAGCTGGATGGGTTTATGGTCTGAGGAGAGCTTGGGCAAAATTTTGGTGGATATTTTCTTGTTCATCATAATGGAACTTTGCACCAAGAAACGGTCTAATCGAGCAGAAATGTGCTCCGAACCAACCCGATTATTTGACCATGTGAAAATGCCATGAATGGGCCTAAAATCAAGAAGGTCCCAGAGCTGGGTGATCTCCTCAACCTTGGCCAACATAGGGTCTCTGGAGCTGTTTCCCCCCTCTTTTCTTTTGCTTTCAGAACAATGTTCAGATCCCCGGCAAGAATGATGTTGCTGGGATTGGTCTGCTCAAGAAAGGCCACAAGTGTATCCCAGCATTCTCGTTTTTCAGAATAAGTCACCGGAACATAGAGATTGAAGAGAGAGATGGACAACTTACTTGCCTTATGCTTCAGCTCCATGTATATCTAGTGTTGGGTTTCATGGGACATTAGCAGCTGAAAGAGGTCGTCCATCCAAAGTGTTGCTAGCCCTCCAGAGGTTCCCCTTGAGTTGACTGCTTTTCCTGCTTTTTTGTTCCACTTTGTTCTGCCTAACTCTAGAAGGGCCTGCCCTTCTATTTTGGTCTCTTGGAGCATAAGAATGTCTGAGGGGTCTGCTTTCAATAGGTCCCTGACTACTTCTATTTTAGAGGGGTTCCCCAGACCTCTGCAGTTCCAAGAGACGAGTTTCATTATTTACAAAGAGGGGGGTTGGGGCCTCCCTTGGAAGGCCTTGGTATGATATTTCGCCCAATAGACATTTCTAGTGTGGATTGACTTCCTTGAATATTGAGTCTTTCTGCCTCTTCTTCCCTCTTCTCTTTACGAGATTTCCTTCCTGCTTTTTTGGAAGGGCGCTCGTAGAATTCATCCTCGGAAGAACTAGAACTAACCACAGGTTTTTTCCTTGCTATTTCTGCGTAGGACGGATTAGTGGGAGAGCCTTGATTTTCCTCCAACTGAGTTGTTTCCTCTCTCTCTTTATTTGGAGGAGAAGGGGCCGGCTGTTCCTCATTCTCCTGATTTAGGTTGGCTTGTATGTCCTGCTCTCTTTCTGGTGCATTTGGTGGTGCTTCCGCTTCTTGATTGCTTTTGGAGCTTGGTTGACCTCCTATCATATTTCCTTTAGCTGTGCCTTTTTTTGTGCTAGTGTTTTTCTGGACTAGGGTCCATTGTTCCCCATTTTGTTTATCTGCCTGTTCCTCAGCCTTCTTCTTACAGTGCTTTGCAAAGTGACCGTGCCCGTGACAATGCCTACATTTAAATGGCAGCTGTTCATAGTCCAGCTCTTGGACATGCGTCCACCCAGCAATAGTGAGCTTGATAGCTTTCGGTAACCCTTCTTCGAGATCTACTTCTACGCAGATGCGGGCGCATGAGTACTGATCCTTTCTTGCCGCCTGATCTATGTATTTTCCCAATGCATTTCCTATTGTTTGGAGAGATTTTGGATTCCAACAGTGGAGAGGCAAGTGAGGGAGTCTAACCCAGACCGGGACAGCCGAGGGAACATCCTGGGAGGGGTCGAAGTCAGGAGACCATTTGTTTAGGTAAAGGCCTTGAGGGCCCATGAAATATGGTCTGTTTCTGAAGATTAATCCTTTATCTTCCGAGTTTTCAAAGACAAACACAAAGAAACCCTTACCTACGAAGTAGCTATTGACTCCATCCTTGATAAAAGGCTTCCAGTTCCTTTGAGTCCACTCCTCAACAGATTTGGGAGAGGGCCAAAGGCCCGTGAACTGGCCTATAAGGCCCCACTCCGCCAGATTCAGCGCCGATTTGCAGGTTTCTCCTTCGGGAAGAGCCACTGTGGGGATTAAGTCCATTTTTTTCACAAATTTCTGCTGAGACAAAGATGGAGGGCATTTGGGAGCATTAGCAATCATTGCCCTAAATGCAGAAACCTCCGGAGGCGGAGGGGGATCAGGAGTCCTGCGGTCATCCATGGTTAGATCTGTCCCAGAGCAGGCCGAGCAGGACGAATCTGGGGCACGCTGGAGCTGTCAGCAGCCCAGGCGCGATCAGAGGGCGCAGTGGGAGGCAGAGCGGAGGACCAGAGCCAGCGTGCGCGACGTGGTGAACAATAATAAACGCTTAAAAGGTCGTGGGCTTGGCCCAGAACGGTTAATCTCTCGCGGTGAGCCACACCCTCGCTCA